>JACCHZ010000153.1:0-1210080 GCA_018907045.1 Wiebesia pumilae
TTTCCCAGTGCGCTAAATTTCAGCACCAAGTGTCATGCGCCAAATGTCAGCATGACCGTGGAAACCTACGCTTCCTGAATTTCACTACCAACTCTCGTTTCTGGGATAGCGCACCCTTTTTATACGTGTTACAGGTGCTTCACATCACGCTTTCGTACACGCGGGCATCGTGGAGGGGCTACATCGTTTAGCCATTGCCCTTACCGTCGCGGTCTAGGCCGGTGGCGAGAAATAGCGACGGCGGTGGCGCAAGCGAGTTGCGCTTGCTCAAGCATAGCCTAGCGATGCGCTAGCTAAGGCATAGCCAAGGCTTTATTTTTTCTCTTGAGATATAAATTATAAAATTGTCTGCTAATGCAATGGAATGCTTTTCTTTGGACTCATCACATTTAAGATATTGTAATCTACAAATAGTAATATTGTATAATTTAATAAAGAATATTTCTTATTGTATTATCTTAGGTAGGCAATGCAATACAAATGCAAATCCACTTGTTGGTGAATCTGTTAGAATAGCAAATGAAATAAACCATTCGCCAATTGCGGCTATTGTAGTATTATGTGAGAGAAATGAAACCATTACTGATCCCAGATACTTTCATGATCTCATTATATGCTCTGCAACGATTATTACTAAAACTCATGTTGTAACAGCTGAACATTGTTCTCGAGATTTAGATGATAATATAATTCAAATAATTGTTGGATCAATTGATGTACGAAATGCTACAAGACATAATTTGATGTTTTGGATAAGCTACAACCAGTGGGCTGCTTCCATATACAAACGTAAAAGATACGTAAACAATGATATTTCTGTAATGAAGGTAATTATCAAAAAAATAGTATATTGTATAAACACAGTTACGCAGGTTTTAATACGAGTACGGAAGATGGAGTTTTTTGAAAACATTGTAATTTTATAATTATATTAAAAGTCATAGATTAATTTCTATTTAGTTACTAGGAGACGGTGTATCCGATGAAATAGTTCCTGCAGTGGTGTCAATGACGCAAAGAAGAAGCTTATTTGGTGCAATAGCTATGACGGCAGGATGGGGCGAAATAAATGATGGGTCAAATCCTGAGATCTTACACGAATTAACTGTTTTAATAATATCCGATGAACATTGTAACGCAATATCTAGACAACTGGGAATAACTCATTTCTTTTCTGCACTCTCAGAATTGTGTTCTATTGCAAATCCACCTGGACATTGGATTGTGTAGGTATTATTTTCTTCAGTGTAAGCAGAAAATATATTTGATATTAATATTTTAATTTATGCATTCATCTTGATAATCTCATAATTACTAAATTTAAAACTGAAAGTATTTTATTTATTTAAATATTGCATACAATAATACTTTTATTGAAATTTTAAGCTATATTAAGCAAATATTTCTAGTATCACTTACGCTCTTGAATTTTGTAGAAAAGGGATATGAATTTTTACGTAAATTAAGTTGTTTCTGTCGCTAGGCAGAATTTATGAGAAAGGCATACTTCTGCAGCCCGATACGGTTGATCAATCGAGTGGGAGATAGATTGAAGAGCCTTTCTCCACGTCACTCATTATTCCAGTATTTGCATAATACCCTTGCGACCATCTATATGAAGAACGGCAGATCTACACTATCCTAATCAGCGTAAGCGCTTCTTTGTCACGACCACCTACACCAAACAATGGTCTGCGCGTTAGAGCTAATTACTTTGTGGCAGTGGGAGAATATTATGCTGCGTTGTTGGATAGACGAAAAAACTCGGGATTTTTATTCCCACATGTATTTTTTTCTGTCTTCCTCTGGGTCGCTCATTACGTATCCGGAGTTGCACCATAACAGTTGCCGAAAGTCGAAGTCGGTCTGGCGCGCATCAATATTTATGCTTTTAATTGATACTCATCAACAATTTGTACCTTTCTATACGATACTGAAATCAGCATTATAAACATCGATTATTACTTTAGAATACAATTTATGTTGAATTTACTTATATTTTTTATTTATAATTTTTTTTTCAATGTCTGTCACATATTTTTATTTGTGATGCATCTTCTAAGGAACAAATTAAAGATTTATGAAACAAATAAAAACGATAATATATATTCCCGTTAACTATATATATATTACATAAGATAAGCTTAAGTTACATTTCACTTATGATAAATTTTACATGTAGTGATCTAAATATTACTTGTAAATAAAGCATTGAAATATTAAAAGAAATTATTTCTAGTATTTATGATAACAGAAAAAACAAAAGTAGACAAGCTGTGCTGGTTCTTGATCAAAGTTAAAGGTTTCTTTACTGGACATTGTTCATTTTTTCTCTATGCTTAAGATAAGATAGAAATCGTAGTATGACAAAGTGTGGCATTTCTAATTGAGTTGATATTGTTATAGTCCGTAAAAATAACATATACCCTTGACGTATTTGAAAATAGTGAATATTCATACGATTTTCAAGTTCAAAAACTTTTTGAGATGGGTGGATCTTTTAATTTATTTAAAGAGCTAAGGTTTAGGAGTATTGAAAACGTAGGCCATTAACCAAATAATTTTCGTCAATTTTAATGAAAATTATTCACTGTGTATATATCTTTCTTCTTGTACTGCTATTTGTAAAATAGTATTTATATCACTTCAGAGTATGAGATTATAAATCTAAGTTCATACTTTGTATTATAAACAATTTTTCAATATATCCCAGTAAAAGAAAAAGAGAATCAAATTAAGTGCAAATGTTATATTAAAATATATTTCGTTTCTTGAGAATTTGTCTGAACGTAACCGGACCCTTCATAAGACTAACGAAAAATACCTTTTTATATCTATCTATCTCTATATCATTCATCTCATTTTGATCGCATAATGCCTTTCATACTGCGTATTATGGAAGATATACATTGACCTGGGCAGGTGCGGCTTTGACCCGTGGCAACTACTTCGCGTGAACTTGAATTTATCTAATGACTCAGTCGGAGTCCGACGAGTAAAAAAGGGATTGAAGTGAAGCGCAGCGTGCGGGGGAGAATAACCGGAATTTCCCGCCAAAGCGTCTTCACGGCGATTGGCACGGCGTAGCTTTGGGCCGTAATTGCGGGAAGCGCCTTCACTCCCACGGCCAAACTCAGGTCTTTTGCATTTAAGAGTGCACACGGAAGTCCAAGAGGCAGTGTGCGGAGAGTAGAAAGGAAAGTTGGAAATTAGCTGGCGTCACGAGAGAAAAATGGATCGAAATTTCCCGCCGAAAGCGACTTTACGATGTTTCTGATCAAGACTATGGGAAACGCTACTTAGTAGTTGACGTGGTATAGTTCGGGCTTCCTGGATATAGGAGGGAGCGCGAGGTTTTACAGTCGGTGTTTGTATTATAAATAAAATATGATTTGAAAAATGATAAGTAAATTTGTTTGTAAATTTTGTTGGCTTACATTTACCATGCGACGTATGTGAAATGTGAGTTAGAAAAAGCGTACGATTCATTAATAGGCAATTACCATAAATTATCTACTAATAGAATTTGGAATTATTTGAAAATATAGATGTGTAACCACGTTCCCGAAACAGAATTTCATTAAAAGAGATCCACTGAATAGTTTATTTTTACATATAAACTTTCTATTTAATAAAATACTAAACAAAGTACTTTCTAAATAATTACATAATCCATGTTTTTCATTTATTATATTATGTCCTATGAAAATAAGAACTTCCGACAAAATAATTACTTATAAGTATTATTCAGAAAAATTTAAATTATTGTTTTCTAATAACGATCATAATTTTTAGGGTGATAGTGGTGGTCCTCTTTTAATTGGAAATTCACTTGTAGCCGTTAATATGGGCATCTGTCCCAAGCTCAACAGAACAACATTAGATCCTAGACAAGCCAATCTTCATGCTAGTGTTCATTTTTACAGAGATTTTATTAGTGCTATGACGGCAAGATAGTACATACTATGCAAAAGAATAATTAAATGTACTAAAGTAACGAAACTAATAAATAATAAATACATTATATAAGAATCTAATTATATTTATAAATGTTATAAAACGTATAGTATAAGAACCTAGAACATATAATACAAAAGAATAATTAAATATACTAATGTTACGCAACTATAATAATTTGAAGAATATTATATCTTTACCTTTTTTTAATACAGGTAATAAATATAGCCATAATTTAGGATTCTGTCCCAAATTTAACTTTACAAGATTTCATCCCAGAGAAACTAATGTACCTTTTAGTGTTTACTTTTATAATTTTTCATCAGTGATAACAAAAATCTTGTACATACTCTATGAAAAAATAATTAATGTACTAAAGTAATCTAACTATAATAAGTGTTTCATTTACCGACTATTTAATATTAGTAGTGAATTGAAGGTATCTACATATGTACGTTCATAAAGGATTCTTATTTGTCGAAAAATTGATTAATAGGTAGGTGGGACTAATATAAGGTAAAGAAAAATTATTTAAACGATTTCAGGATATGGAAAGGAATCATATATTGGGCACAAAAATAAAAAATTAAGTTCCTATATTTGGTTTGATTGTGTTAACTGATTATGTATTCATATAAATTATTGTTTACTTATTTATTTTAAAATCACATACTCTAATTTCAAAGTAAATATTTTATTATAAATTTGGTTTTAAAATTTATTTAAAAATCGTTTAAATATGTTTCTTAATACATATTCTAGGTTTATTACAATGAATGAGTAAGTGCTATTTTTTTTTGGTGCGGTACGCGTAGAAAGAATTTATAATTGTATATATCATTCAATATCTTTTAAACGCGGAGAAAAATTATAAATGTATTGCATAAGTAAATATATTTTAAAATTCCTAGGAATAATTTTAAAACTGAAGAGTAAATTTTAATACCATCAGGTTTTTTTTATTGAGTCATAAAGATATTGTGTATATAATACATAAAATTATACATCATATATTTTCTTGTATTAAAAACAAAAATTTTATTTTATATAATTTTTATTAACTTTCAACTATGTTTATAACATATTTGAACAAAATTTTTATAATAATGAATTCGTTGTAATCCTTATTATAAATATCAATACTTATTTCTTCAAACGTACATTTAACTCTTTATGATTTTTCACGATTCCTGATAAATTTTATATACACAATAATTGTGAATTATTGAGATAATATTTCAATTATTGATATAAAACTATTATTTTATTCGAGATAAATTCAGATATTCATAGAATTCAAAGAAAATTATACAATTGTATTATCATATGACGTCCACTTAATGTTTGATGTTAGCTAAATAGGCATATCATTATTAAGCTTTTAAAATGTAATAAATGTTAGAATTGTTAAAAAACAGTGGTTTTTCAATCTAATATAAACACTATTTATAATTATCTCTTCCTATAATTACTGAACACATATTATTTTTTCTTAAATACCAGAGATCCAAGTACCTTTTTAGTTAAGGCTGAAACATTTGTATATGTAAAAACAAAGTTCAAAAATGTGCTGCCGTTTTACAGATTTCCGCAACTAGTTTCTGTATTTGTAGGCAGAGTCTGAGTTTGCTATCTTGATAAAATATATATGTAGGCTATAATAAGGTATAATTGAGAATTATAACTAAAGTTATCTATAGTATAATTTTATTATGTTAAGAAATTCTGATATTTTATAAAAATTATTTTTATATTCTATTCTTATATTTGAATTTGTAGTTACGATGACTAAATTGTGTTTCTAACATATTGAAATAAATATTTATAAAAGTTGTTTTGTAATAAGCATTATTGTAAATGTCAATATAAATTCTATTCTTTATAATTATTTACGATTTATGATAAATTTTATAACGATGATAGTACAGCGTTGGTTCTTATTTATTGAAAAACAATATTGCACTAATCTCGCTAAATAAATATTAAAATAAAAGTAATACATTATACGCTTACAATATTTATTCTTGTAGTAATAATGCAATGTATAATGTTGCCAATTCTTGTTCTATTTATAATGTTTTGTAAGTGCAAAAATTTTATTTTAAATTTTTTTACAAAGTGTATGATTGATTGATTGATTGATTAATTAGTTTATTTATAATAAAAAATTATACATTTAATTTATGAACAATATACTTATAATTGTATCATATGGATTTAATTTTTACGAAATTTCATAAGACTAAGGACTAATAAAGCTCGTACAATTAATCATAGTTTGTGTAAAATTATGATTATAAAATATTTTCGGTTTTGTGATAATATATTATGTGTTAGTATTATATAACAACTAATATATTTTATTTATCTTTATTTGATAAAGAAAACTAGGTTTTAATTAAAAAAAACTGTATAGCCTTTTTTTACATGATTTAGCAAAATTAAACAAAATTATTTACAATATTTTACAAACTCTATGTTCAATAGCCAATCACCAGTACTTTTCTGTATTATTTCTATGATTGTTTGTTTTCAAGGAAGTGTCATATTATATCTCCATGAGAAGTTACAATTATTTCCATCTAAATTTAGCGCGTATTTAATTTTTGTATTGGAACTTTTTCTATTGTTGTGGTAAATTATTGGAATATTATTTTGTCTTGATTATAATTTTAGTTGTCTAGAAATATGAGGATTTCTGGTGGAATATTAAACTATTATCTTTTATTTTGTTACCATAGACGTAAATATTTCTTGCTAGTTTTAATATTTGTCAATCAATTCTTTGTATATTTATTTTATTATATAATTTGTTAATTTATACATATATATTTTATATGCGTTATTTGAATTTCTATACATACTTAACCGTGGTCTAATACATTTACTTCTAAATATTTTCCACTTTTCCATTTCATGAGCAGTTATGTTATACAGATTGGACATACATATGTCCATTCTGTTTTGATGAGAGTTTGATATCATAATATTTTTATCCTCTTAATCAGGTGTACTAAGTGACATAATTTTTTAAACTTACAAAAAGTTATTTTTCTGCGTTACGTACTTGTGTTTAAATGTAATTCTAAAATTTTAGGTTTGGATCCGCGCTTATGCCTAAATATTTTACGGAAAATATTTTTCCTTGTGGTATTTTCCATTCTATGTTTGGATAATCTGAAATTTCAAAGAATTTGGTTCTTATTCTGATTGATTTGCTGATTTCACTTAGTCTGGATCTAAATATTATTGTTTCACATTTATTGGTTTTCCTTCTTAAGTTCCAGGTATACAAGTTGTAACGTTCAATACGGTTTACGCCATGGGACTCTGTTCGGGCGCTATGTAACGTTTAATATGTTTTATGGCTTGAGTACCTGCTTACTCGTCCTTTTAATGGCGACGGTGGCTCGGTTTCTCGTGCTCCCTGACTCTCCCGTCCCGGATGGTCCAATGTCGTACCATGTTCGCGGCGTGAGGAGACCGGAGCGAAATAAGCGAGGCGTATTCTTTATATTTAAACTCAAACTTAAAATTATTTTTATTCAATTCAACTTACAGAGGGTTTATTTACTTTGCGGTGCGCTTACCGCATACAAAGACATCTTAACGGTTACGGTGATTGAATATGGCGGGGAGAGTCTCTCCAGATGCGCGACCGCGGACCTACGTTTGTACCCAGGGCAATGCGGCAAATGTCAGCATGGTCTGGAAACCGCCAAACATCATCATTCCTCGAACTCCACATCCTGGAGTTTCCCAGTGCGCTAAATTTCAGCACCAAGTGTCATGCGCCAAATGTCAGCATGACCGTGGAAACCTACGCTTCCTGAATTTCACTACCAACTCTCGTTTCTGGGATAGCGCACCCTTTTTATACGTGTTACAGGTGCTTCACATCACGCTTTCGTACACGCGGGCATCGTGGAGGGGCTACATCGTTTAGCCATTGCCCTTACCGTCGCGGTCTAGGCCGGTGGCGAGAAATAGCGACGGCGGTGGCGCAAGCGAGTTGCGCTTGCTCAAGCATAGCCTAGCGATGCGCTAGCTAAGGCATAGCCAAGGCTTTATTTTTTCTCTTGAGATATAAATTATAAAATTGTCTGCTAATGCAATGGAATGCTTTTCTTTGGACTCATCACATTTAAGATATTGTAATCTACAAATAGTAATATTGTATAATTTAATAAAGAATATTTCTTATTGTATTATCTTAGGTAGGCAATGCAATACAAATGCAAATCCACTTGTTGGTGAATCTGTTAGAATAGCAAATGAAATAAACCATTCGCCAATTGCGGCTATTGTAGTATTATGTGAGAGAAATGAAACCATTACTGATCCCAGATATTTTCATGATGACATTATATGCACTGCAACGATTATTACTAAAACTCATGTTTTAACAGCTGAACATTGTTCTCGAGATTTAGATGATAATATAATTCAAGTAATTGTTGGATCAATTGATGTACGAAATGGTACAAGACATAATTTGTTGTTTTGGATAAGCCACAACCAGTGGGCTGCTACCAGACTCAAACGTAACAGATACGTAACCAATGATATTTCTGTAATGAAGGTAATTATTTAAAAAATAGTATATTGTATAAACACAGTTACGCAGTTTTTAATACGAGTACGGAAGATGGAGTTTTTTGAAAACATTGTAATTTTATAATTATATTAGAAGTCATAGAATAATTTCTATTTAGTTGCTAGGAGACGGTGTATCCGATGAAATAGTTCCTGCAGAGGTGTCAATGGCGAAAAGAAGAAGCTTTTTTGGTGCAATAGCTATGATGGCAGGATGGGGCGAAATAAATGATCGTACATGTCCTATGATCTTACACGAATTAACTGTTTTAATAATATCCGATGAACATTGTAACTCAATATCTAGACAACTTGGAATAACTTCTTTCTATTCTGCACTCTCAGAATTGTGTTCTATTGCAAATCCACCTGGACATTTGGATTGTGTAGGTATTATTTTCTTCAGTGTAAGCAGAAAATATAATTTTATAGTTTACTAATATGCAATTGACATTAATATTTTAATTTATTGATTCAGCTTTATAATCTCAGAATTACTAAATTTACAACTGAAAGTTTTATATTTATTTAAATATTGCATACAAATAAATCCATTTATTGGAAATATTAAGCTATATTAAGCAGAGATTTCTATTATCACGTTTGCTCTTGAATTTTGTAGAAAAGGAATATGATTTAATACGGATATTAAGTTGTTTCTATCGCTAGGCAGAATTTATGAGAAAGGCATATATAATACTGCAGCCCGATACGGTTGGTGATCGATCGAGTGGGAGATAGATTTAAGATCCTTTCTCCTACGTCACACCTTGATGCAGTACTTGCATAATACACGTGTGCCCATCTATATGAAGTACGACAGATCTACACTTTTAAGATTTCGTCTTCGGGAGGACGAGAGTGACGCGGGAACGAACGCGTGAGAAAATTCGTTCTCTTCAATCAACGTTGGATCAATATACTCTTTTCAGGACATAACAAACTCTTCAGTCGGAAATACCTTACACGATACAACGAAAAGCAAAAAAAAGAAAGATAATCGCGGAACGTTTTCTCGCATTTAGTCCCAGTTCATGGAAGACCCCACCTTCAAAAGGGTATCTGTTGACTCAACATATTGATAGCATTCATAATTAAATAAATTTAAAGAATTTCAAGATATTTTATTCAATCTAAAAAAGGCTTGAAATTACCGAAACTTTTGAAATATATAGCTTTGTCACAATTCTCACGTTATACGACCCACTGTATTCCAGGGCGCTTGAATCATCCAGATGAATGAGATCCGTTGTTATTTAGAACATTTCGAATAAATACCTCTCGAAAGTATGGAATTTTCTTATTTTTCATTCTTTTAGTTAAAGTAGAGCAAAGTTATTTTTTCTTTTTCTCTTATTAGTCTATTATTATTTTGAATATAAAAAATTAGACATGTATGTGTAGGTATGTATATATGTTCATGTGTTTATGTATATTTCTAATTATTATTATTTACAAATGATCTTTTTCGGACATGTCGAGAAATAGTTTATATTTGTATATTTCATCATCATTTGTACATTTACGCAGACGCGGGGTTGATTTTTATAAACGCTATTGCTTAGCTGCCGTAGATTGTCGTGTCGCTTTTGCATTAAGCTGTTTTCGGTCCTATCTTACTAATACGTATGCCTTGCCCTTATACACGAGTGACGTGTATGAGTTAGTCTGTACAAGTGCGCTTTAACATAGCATCGGCCGTACTTCTTAATACGAGGCGTGTTTACTCGTTTCATTCCAAAATATAAAATTATCAATTAAATAGACAATATTATTGTAAAAATAAAATGGAATTATTGCACTGGTAAATAGCAACACATGAAAAATATACAGGGCATTGGAAAAGATTAGAAAACAATAACTCAATAAACTATTTAAAGAGCCAAATTTGTAAATATTTCATCCTTTTATTCCCTAATAATTGTTATTTCTTGAAGTGATTTTGGGTGACAGTATGCTTTCCTTAATATTACACGATATATATGTAGATTACGTTGTTTTTCATAAAAAAAATTTTTAAGGTAATTTCAGACTAAAATGATTACATATGTTACTGAATTTTATAAACTCTTACAATACAACGGATGAAACTATTGGTATGAAATCTAAGCGGCTGACATCTGCTAATAGAACCAAATACCAAATAAATGAATCCAGAAACTTGCCAATTAAAGACACCCAAGTTTAAGATTAGAGATAAACTACGCGTCAGTAAAGTTAAACATTATTTAAAAAAAGATATAACTTTTACGGAATTTATTAACTAAAATATTCACATTAGTTCGAGTAGTAGCAAAGAACACTAAAACGTTTTATATAAAGTATTACAGAGATGAGCCTATAAGTGGTGATTTTTTGGAAGGGGATTTACAAAAACTTTATATACAGCTGTTTATGTCGTAAAACAGATCCTTAAAAGTCGACAGAATGAACTTTTTGTTAAAAAGCTCGGTTATATAATTCACGTAATAGTATTTTTTAACAAGTATTCTTAAATATGATAAATAAACGTTGTTTATAAATTGTGTTGGCTAACTTTTACCGTACAACGTAGGTGAAATGTGAGTTAGAGAAAGCATACGATCCATTAATAGGGAGCTACAATCACCAAAGCTTATCTACTAATAGAATTTGGAATTATTTGAAAATATAGATGTGTAACCACGTTTCCGAAACAGAATTTCATTAAAAGAGATCCACTGAATAATTTATTTTTACATATAAACTTTCAATTTATTAAAATACTAAATAAAGTACTTTGTAAATAATTACATAATCCATGTTTTTCATTTATTATATTATGTCCTATGAAAATAAGAACTTCCGACAAAATAATTACTTATAAGTATTATTCAGAAAAATTAAATTATTGTTTTCTTATAACGATCATAATTTTTAGGGCGATAGTGGTGGTCCTCTTTTAATCGGAAATTCACTTGTGGCCGTCAATGTGGGCATCTGTCCCCATATCGACAATAGAACAGTAGATCCTAGACAAGCCAATCTCCATTCTAGTGTTCATTATTACAGAGATTTTATTAGTTCTATGATGGGAATGTAGTACATACTATGCAAAAGAATAATTAAATGTACTAATGTAACAAAACTAATAAATAATAAATACATCATATTTACTTTTATAGTTTTTTCATTAGTGATAATAAAAACCTTGTACTTACTCTATGAAAAAATAATTAAATGTACTAAAGTAATCTAACTATAAGTGTTTCTCTTACTCTTTTTACGATTCCTGATAAATTTTATATACGCAATAATTGTGAATTATTGAGATATTATTTCAATTATTGAAATAAAAATATGATTTTATTCGAGATAAAGTCTGATATTTATCGAATTGAAAGAAAATTATACCATCCTATTATCATGTGAAACCCACTTAATGTTTGATGTGAGCTAAATATAGATATTATTATCAGGCTTTAAAATTGTAATAAATGTTAGAATTGTTAAAAAAAACAGTGGATTTTCATTCTAGTTTAATCACTATTTAAAATTATCTCTTCTTCTAATTACTGTACACATATTATTTTTTTTAAGTACCAGAGATCAAAGTACCTTTTTAGTTTAGGCTGAAACATGTGTAGATATAAAAACACAGTCCAAAAATGTGATGCCGCTTTAAAGTTTTCCGCAACTATCATATAAGTAAACAATTGCTACATCTAATATTACGTACTAGTCGATAATTTCAGAAATTCGTCGAAAGAGTTTCTTTATTTGCAGGCATAGTCTGAGTTTACTGTCATGTCTTCGCTATCGTATACTTTTTTGTATTCTATTGCGTGATTTTTTACATTCAGTTCAATCTATGAGTGAGAAAAATTGTGTAATCAAAATTGTGAGTTATTAATATTTATGACATTATGAATTTCTGATATTAGCAATGCAATTAGAAAAATAATAACATTTAAAATGTGATGGAAAGTTTATGATATTGAAGATTAAGTTTTTTAGTTTTATTCAGTTATTAGATAAAGAGATAATTATAAATATTGATTAAATTAGAATGAATAGCCACTGTTTTTCCACAATTCTAAGATTTATACATTTTCAAAACTTGATAATTATATGCCTATATCAACATGCCTATAGCTAACATTAGACATTAAGTGTACGTCACATGATAATAGGATTGTATAATTTTCATTCAATTTGATGAATATCAGAATTTATTTCGAATAAAATTATTAGATTTTGAATAAGTCAATATAAAATGTACAAATAGAATTAGTGAGTTCAGCGTCATAAGCTAACCAAGGTATATTTATTCTCTAATGTCACTTTAAACATTGTATAGTTTAGTTAAAATATTCTTCTTAAAGATGTAATAGATTTAATGTTGGCTTAATGCAGTGAACGAGTAATTGCTTAATATTTTTGGTAAGATAAAACGGAATAAGAATTGGATACATATTATTTTTACGTTACTGACAGTGAGACAAATTATAAATGCATTTGAATAAATAAATTTTGAAAAATGCTTGGTATAGTTCGAAAACTAAAAAGTAAACTTCATTTTCGTATTTTTCTAAAATTAATGCGATTTATACTTTAATATAATTAAATATATATGTAAGTCAGTTATAATCATTATTATACTATCTGTATGTATTTATTTAAACACACATTTGTTTCTTTATGCTCTTTATGATTTTTGATAAATTTTATAACGATAGGATAATGCGTTGATTCTTATTTATTGAAAAACAATATTGCACTAATGTCGCTCAATAAATATTGAAATAAAAGTAATACATTAAACGTTTACAATATTTATTCTTGTAGCAATAATGGAATGTATAATTTTGACCATTCTAGTTCAATTTATAATGTTTTGTAAGTACGAAAACTTGATTCAATATTTTTACATAAAATATATTTTGATACCTAAATGGTAGTTTTGAAAAATTATCTAATTTAATTAACTATCTTTTTTACTTTCTTAGATAGTCAATGTAATACAAATGCAAATCCAATTGTTGGTGAAAATGTTAGACTAGCAAATGTAATGTATCATTCGCCAATTGCGGCTATTGTGGCATTATGCGAGAGAAATCGTACCATCACTAATCCCAGATACTTTCATGATGATATTTTATGCACTGGCACGGTTATTACTAAAACTCATATTTTAACATCTGAACATTGTTCTACTGATACGAAAAATGACATAATTCAAATAATTGTCGGATCAATTGATGTACGAAATGGTACGAGACATAATTTAATGTGGTGGGTGACCTACCAGCAATGGATCATTGCTGAACGCAGACGTCTCCGATATGAAGAAAATGATATTTCTATAATAAAAGTAATTAGTATTTTTTTTGAGAAACGCCATATTATAAAGACGAATTTTATTCAGATTTTAATACAAGTTGTGAATATCGTTAAGAAATTCTTAATTAAATACTTTGTACGTAAATAGTTTTTTAGAATTTATAGAACAATTTGCTTTAAGTTGCTAGGACTCGGTGTATCTGATATAATAGTTCCTGCCGTGTTGTCAACAGCGAATAAAAGGAACTTATTTGGTTTAATCGCTATGACGGCAGGATGGGGCGAAGTAGCTGAAAACCTATTACCTATGATCTTACACGAAGTAACTTTAAGAATAATACCAGATGATGAATGTGTCAGATTAAATGAAGAGTTGGGAGAAACTAATGTTTCAATTCCAAAGTCAGAAATGTGTACTATTGCAGAACCATATGCACTTATAGGTTGTGTAAGTATTATTTTTTCAATGTAAGAAATAGATATAATTGTATAGCTTATTATATTCAAGTGTTGTTTTTGTTTTAATATACAGATAAGAAATTTAAATTTCATAACTACTAATTTTAAAACTTAAATTTGTTTTTTATATTAAAATATCTTATGTGTATATAAATACTTTAGTTGAAAACTTTAGAAAACTAAATATATTTATAAATAAATATTGTTAATTACGTAATATTAGAATCGGGAATATTTGAAATTAGTGAGCGTAATTTTGATCCATAAGTAATAATTGTAGTATCAACAGAATCTTACAAATAAATTTTTTCAACGAAATTCATAACAATGGGTTAAAATGTTTCAAATTTTTTTTTATTGTTTTGAATTTATGACTTGTAATTTTATGTTTTTATCTTATATTTGTAAGGTTATTAAACTGACTTAAATTATGTATTTTACATAATGAATTATTTATTACATACAATTATAAACCACTATTTGAAATAGATACTAATAAAAATTAATATGTTTTTAAAGATTTTTTTCTGTATATTTTATTATTTAACTTTCTACTATGTATTTTTTTAAATATCACTTTCCATTATAACGTTACCAATAAAAGTTTCCTATTATCTGTTTATTTGCTTCGTGAATATATTTAGTATTGTGTTGACGTGCGCGGGACGTTTTCGACGTGTCAGTTTTACAAGAAAAGGCTCGAGTTCGTGCAGAAACAGGCCTCGGTCTGTACGAGCCGGGCAGCAACCGGTAAGAGCCAGTTCCTGAGACAGGCTTCGATTGGACGAGCGAGTGCTGAGGGGGCGAGTTGGAGCGTTCGACTCGGGGGACGTTTGCCCCAGCGACGTCACCGAGTTCTCGGAATTTGTTGCAAGAGGCAGTTTCGCGCTTATTGGGCCCAAAGGGACTGGAGGTACAGCCCGCAAGGGCATTGGCACGGTGCGATTTGCCACAAGGCCAGAAAAGAAAGGGGTGCAGAGCCCAGGGAGCAGAATAGAAGCGACGACCGACTAGGAAGGACGTCGATTCCGCTTACGAAGATTTCCGGCGCTCCACGCTCTCCCTGGAATCCAAGGGGGTCGATCACGACATTCTCGCGAACCAGACCGCCACTTTGGACCAGGATCGTCGATACGATATGAATCGTTTTTGGTTTCTTTTACCGATCCTATCCTTCTCCCATAATTCGACCTTTTCAGGGCGTTGTAGGAAACGAAACCATTCTTCATTATACAAAAGTAGGATCATCTGCCCTTGTCAGAGCGGATGAACAATCTTAGTTATTGAGATTTGAAGGGACTCTAGCTGCACTAAGGGCCTCCGCCCCGGCTTTCCTAAGGAGTCCTTCTTAATGTTTAATTTTAAATTTAGTGTTATATAATATTGTTATCTTTTATAGTAATCATATTAATGTTTATTAATTGATATTCATCAACTTCTATTTTACTATCTTCTGTTTCTGATTAGTGAGATACTTTCCAAAATTGGAACTTTTAATTAATTATAAATCTAAAGTTTATTAATTCATTAAAAATAAACTTTTTAAAGGGGTGATTTCCTCTCTCTTTCTCTATCTAGAATAATCTTTATTTTTGCTGCTGATTTTTCTTCTTCCTTCTTACCCGTCTTCTTCATTTTGCCCTTTTGGCGGCGGCGGCTTAGTTCCTACTGCGTTATCTAGCTGCTTTGACTCGGATGGCTCGACGTCGAACCAGGTTCGTAGCGGGAGGAGGAAGTGCAAAGTGACAAGGGCGAAAATGAGAATGGCGACATTTTGACTTTATAACTAAATTAATTTTTATTCATTCTTTTCGGATCAACAAATTTTCTATTTTTGTGGTACTCTTACTGCTTACAAAATATTCTATAAACATTTCTTATTCGTTACGGCGGTGATTTATATGCTTACCGGCGAATATTATACAATGATTTCACAGTGATTATAATTTCATATAAATTCTTAAGAAAATACAGCGGTAGTTTATAATTCAACGGCGACGGTACATATATCTGGCTACCTAGTAAACACGGCACTTTTTATATAATAGACGGCGGTATTTTACTTTAGCTCTTGCGGGGTTCCTAATGCATCAACCGACTACACCAGGATGCCACGCGCCGACAGGGATGCATCCTCCAGGGATTCCTGGTGCATTGACATACAGCACTAGGATGTTGCGCACCGTCAGGCTGGATCTCTCGGAGATTCCTGGTGTATCAATAGACAGCCGATAGGCTGCACTCTTCTCCGTATATCCTACTTATTATTATACATTTACTCATGCTTCGGATTTACGCTTGGACTGTTATTGGCAGCTCGTTTGCACGCTATTTCCGCATTGCTATTACATTTTCTCACACTGTCCTTTACACTATTTTTTTACACTGTGTTTCGTTCTTTAAACTGTCTCTCCTGACCTCCATGCTCTGGGTCTTTCCCGAGAGATTCGTCTCCTTTTATCACCTTGAGAGATTTTTGCTATCTTAGTTTTAATTCGCTATCCAACGGATGAAATTCGTTGTTTTAACTCGCGGAGGGGTAAGCCCGCTTGATTCCTATTCTCACGAGAGCTAGTGGTGGATAAAACAGCGACAATGGAGTCGCAAGCGCGTTATGCTTGCTTGCGCATTGCCTTAATCATTTACGGTTAGGGCCTAACGCATAGCTAAGGCTTGACACGTGGCCAGGGACCCTCCCATTCTGTACAATTCTCGTTCTCTCACACGCATTCTTCATTCAGCCTTCTCTCTCGCACGCCTACTCTTGCGGCCGACGCTTCGCCGTGCGCACTCTTTTCTTTACACTAGTACACACAATCTCTACGGCAGACGCTGCGGTATCAACATATTTTCACATTCTATTCAATACATTAGGAACAGTTAATTTCTTCGGGGTTGCTTTCTTCTTTTTTCCTTTCCCGGTTTACCGTCCGCGATGTTGTTGCAAGCTCGCAACGAAATCTTTCTTTGCAATTTACTATTTTTCTATTACACTGACATTTCATTAATGTATAAATACGTGTTAGAACAAAGCAATTAATCATATATCATCTTATAGTTATTAACTTATTTTAATTTTTCCATAAATAATTTCTAAATATTTACTTTTTTAAGTTTTTTAATTATTGTAATAAAATAAAAACTTCAGACTATATTTATAACGTGCATCTATGTTCTTTTAAAATAAATTAATGTTTTTTAATAACTATTACTATTTTTTAGGGTGACAGTGGTGGTCCTCTTTTAATGGGAAATACTATTGTAGCTGTCAATATAGGCGTCTGTCCCGACCTTAATCACACAAGATTTCATCCTAGACAAGCCAATCTTCATGCTAGTGTTCATTTTTATAGATTTTTTATTAGAGACAATATAAGAAGCTAATACATAAAATGAAAAAAAGTATTTGAATATACCAAAACAATACTATTTTTATAAATTTTATAAAACGTAAGTGTATCATCGATTCTTTAATATTTCAAGTAAATTTATGGTATCTACTTTCGTACTTTAATTATAATATGTACGAAATGTAAGATTCATACCAAATGATGATTGTACTATATCATTTGTAGGATTTGAACAAAATAATTCATTCTTTCCTGAACTCTTAAAGAAAATAATGAATTGTTACATTTCAAGATACTTTTATAAAATTGATTTGCTTAAAATGTTTTTTTCTGAAAATTTTAATGTTAAACTTCAGAATATCCACTTTTGTGTAGAGAACTTATTATCTGCTAATTAGTTACGTGTAATATTAAGTATTAATGGTAATTATACATTTAGTATTATTTAATTATTGTAATAATCTTAATGCTTATTAACTGATATTAATATCTAAATACTATATTTCTGTTCAATATTTAAATGTTTTTTATTAAATCAGTGAGGTTTGTCTCCAATTGAAACTTTAAATAAATCATAGCTCTAAGTGCGTAAAACAAGGATTTATGTGATAAAAAATTCGGACTCTTGAAATCAAATATGAGTTTTGGTATAATATTCCATACTTTATAATTTATTTTCATTTTAAATAAATTTATAATAAAAATACTCTATCATTTTTCTACCTAATGTAAAATTACTTGGACATATCTACGTTTCTAGGTAATAACATATTCAATAAGTAATTTTAATCATTTATTTATATGGTTGGTTTTATATAGTACGAGATTTGGAATAAACGCATCCAATAATTATGTTACTTGTCGTTGATTATGAAATTGCTGAACCAGTAACATATTTTAATGTATCTACATATCAATAATTCGCACGTATGAATCTAATACAAGTTCTATTACTTCTTAAGTGATTTATAGTAATTGGTTACATATAATATACTAAAATACATTATATTATTTAGACTTTTTCAGATAGTACCATATATCTGAGCATCGTTTTTCTGTTTACGTAGGTGTAGTATTCTTCAGTGAAAATAAAAATCACTTTATTATCGATACTAATCCAAACGAGATACTTCAGAACAGAGTTTACGATTAAATTATTTACTTTTAAACGAGTGTATTTTTTTCTGAAATATATGATGAATCACGAATTTATATGAATGCAAATTAGTAAACTTTTTAGGTAAGAGTGTGTCTTTAAAGGAAGGTTTTGTAAGAACCCTCTATATATCGTGCAGTTGTTTCTTTAAAATGTTGCTTGAATTGTATCATTTTCAACATGCGTCATACTAACTATGTTTAAGGCTCAAAACCTGTTCCACTTATTATCACAGAGTGTCGTTACAAGCGAGAATATCAACTAACAAATATGCATCAAAGCAACTTTTTAGCTAGAGCTCAAAGATGTATGATTTTGTAACGTAGTCCAAAGCTTTACTGCCATTATTTTAAAAAAATATTCTAGTTAAAAATTTTTCGATTTTCGTTACAAGAACAACATTACTAATTTCAGATACGTCATGAAAAATAGAAGTTGGTAATTTATTGTTGATCGCTGTATTGTTACTAATTCAGATATTGAAAATTTGAAAAAGGCGTTAAAAGTAAATTAACCTTTATACAAACACTTCTATAATACAAGCAATGTATAATTTTGACAATTCTAGTTTAATTTACAATGTTTCGTGAGTACAAAAATTTGATTCAATATTTTGACATAAAATATATTTTAATAATCAAATGGTAGTTTTCTAAAGTAATTTAATTGAATAAATTAGGTATTCAATACTTTACAAATGCAAATCCACTTGTTGGTGTAAATGTTAGACTAGCAAATGAAATATAACATTCGCGAATTGCAGCTATTGTGGCAATATGTGAGAGAAATTGTCCATCACTAAAACTCAGATACTTTCATGATGAGATATTATGTACTGGCACGGTCATTATTAAAACTCATATTTTAATGGTGCTACTTCGATAAATTAATGATCAATAGAATATTATTTTTTGATTTATTATGTATTTAGTAATATGAAACGCAGGTGAATCAATTGACTTTCTAAAGAATCTGTACTCGGATGCATATTTGTTAGTTGATATTCTCGTTTGTAATGACGCTCTATGGTCATAAGTATAATAGGTTTAAAGAAACAATTTAAAGACACAATTCTTTAACACTTTAAAGAAACAACTATACGATATATAGACGGTTCTTATGAAGCCTTTTCTTTAAAGGCACTCATAAAACCTTAAAAGTTAGGCAGTATATTTTATAGACAGCTAATTACAGTAGAAGAGAAATTAGTAAAAATCTTGTACTTAAAGAGCAACAGTACATTCATAGTAGAGTATGAAAAAGTGTCTTCTACTTCAATAAAAAAAACCATGGCCAGATATACTTTAATCGTCTGCCATCCAATTCATTAGACAAAATATAGTATATCTTTGGAAACCAGCCAACGATAGACTCTTTAGCGGAAAAACTTAACGTTTTAACTGTAGATCCATAATTATTCTCGCTTACAATAGATTGTGATGAAACACACTGTGCTCGATGCCTGAAGATCATCTATAAGGTGATGCTTAATGCCTTGCTGAATTAGCTGAGGAATTTGAGGCAACAGCTTCTACAATGTTTGACAGAACTACTCCATAAGGACTCGCTGGTATGGTACCACAGCATCAACCACCCTCGCTACTGAGAGAACTTTCACACACAACACACTACCTTTTTCTTACTCATTTTTATTACAAGTTAGTATTATTTTACTGACCCTAGCTATTCGGTGACGTAGTCATTGAACAGTATCAGCTCTGATATATAATTAGCATCTCGTTGTATAGTTTCACAGAGAAAAACCGTCGCTTGACGAGGCCTTACATTTTATAAATGGGCTCAATTACAGAGAGGTTCAGCGAAGGAGTGAATGTTTATTAATGTGTTCTTTTATAATGTGGAACAAAATTTTCCATGGGCCTAAAGCGCTCAAAGTTTGTCAATCAAACCTTAATCATAAAAATATTAAATTTTTTTAATACTTTTTAATCGTGTAAATATATCCGATTATTTAGGAAAAATATTTTTGCATTTTCTGTCAGAGCACCGTATTTCATTAGTGAGTTGTTGCAATCATTTCGAGTACAAATTTCATTTTATAGTGTTTTGTGAGAGTCTTCTTTTTTCATCTACTTTTTATTTTTTAGCACAAACTCAATCGCCAAAAAAAGCATATTCGGTCCTGGAATACTTTTGCACAATTGTTTCAATGCGTCTTAAGTTAATATTATCATTTAACATTGTAATGTTAATACGCGTTATGCTGATAGATAAGGGGGTAGGAGGATGTGAGGCTCGTACGTATGTATCCTCTTTCCCATCCGTTGTTTTGTTGCTCTTGCTTATTTGTCCTTATAGTGGAGGCGGCGGCTTAATCCCTCGTGCTCCCTGGCTATCCCGTCTCGGATGGCTTAATGTCGAAACAGGTTCGTGTCGAGAGGAGGAGGCGCGAGGGGACCGGAGCGAAATAAGCAAGGCGTTTTCTTTTTGTTTAATATTAAAATTAAGATTCTTTTTATTTAACTAAAACTTACAAAGTATCTTTTTGTTTATAAAACCTTACAGTTACAGTGGTGAATTAGATGCTATCGGTGAATATTTTGTAATGATTATAATTTCATATAAATTCTTGGAAAATATGGTGGTAGCTTATAATTTTAACGATGGTACATAAATGCGGGTGTATTCGGCGGGGAGAATCTAGCCAAGAAGTTGTGTCTCTAGATACACGACCGCGGACTTATATCTATACCCGAGGCCATGCGTTAAATGTCAGTGCCAATTCCTAGTGCGCCGAATGTCAGCACTCCTCGGAGATGCGCTAAATGACAGCACTAAGAATCATGCGCCAAATGACAGCACTAGGAGTCATGCACCAAATGTCAGCGTGACCGGAGAAACCTTCGCTTTCTGAATTTCACCACCAACTCTCGATTCTGCGATAGCGCACCCTTTTTATATGTTTCACGGGCCTCTTGTAAGGACTGCCTCACTTAATCATTGCTCTTACGGGCTATGAGTAAGGTCGGCGGTAGGGAAATTGCGGCAGCGGTGGCGCAAGCGCTTTGCGCTTGCACGCGATAGCCTAACATTGCCCTAGCTAGGGCATAGCCAAGGCTCCTCTCCAAGGTCTCATGCTCTCTTTCACTCACTCGTACGTATTTCAGCCTTGTACTCCCACTACACGAACATTCTCTTACTCTCTCAATCAGCATTCTCTCTTACACGCATTTCGAGTCGTGTACTCCCACTACGCGGGCATTCTCTTACTTGCTCACTCAGCATTCTCTCTCGAACACATTTCGGGCCGCGCATTCACACTACGCGGGCATTCTCTCACTCGCTCACTCACTCGGTGCTCTCACTCTTGCGGCCCACGCTACGTCGCGCATACTCTCTCTCACTCGCGCTTGCTCTCCTGTGACCGACGCCACGCCGCGCACACACTTTCTTTCTCACACTCGCACTCCTATGGCCGACGCTAAGCGGCACACATGCTCTCTCACTGACACTGGTACTCCTCGCACTCAAACGTTCGTACTACCACACAATTACTCATCTATTACTCGAAAATTTTTTCACTGTTCGCGACGGGTGTAGGGGCTGGGTCTCTTCGTTTTTTCCCGGCTCTTGATCCGCGACACTGCTGTCCTTTTGCGACGAATGGATTCGTCGCAACATAAAGCTATACATATACGCTCACGCGTAAATATGTGCGTGCATGAATGTGTGTATGAGTATATGAAATATTGAATAGAATTTTTAAAAAATTTGAAGTTATCATTTTCATGTAAAAAACATTATTTAATTAACATTCAATAAATGACAACATTTATATTTTAATAATTTGTTTATTCTTATAGAATTATTTTAATATGCAGATTATATAGTAAAAAAGAATTTCACTAACAATTAAAAAAACTGTGTTATAGTATTATAAAATATAATATTTTTAAGGCCTAACTAAAAGTTATTATAGTTACGTTACTTATCTATAGTTCACATTCTTTAAGAAAAAGTCAAATCTTTTAAACTATTTTTCTTTTATATTAAACTAGCTAAATTAATTTTAAAACGAACATTTGTTTTTATTATTTCTTATTATTTTTATTTTTTAATGTTAATTTTTTCTTAAAACTCATTCTTCAACATAGTTCTGAATTTTTAGTATTTTAAAGTATTAAACTGATAAATATTGAAAAGCTATTTTATAAGATATATTAATTATCTTAATAAATTATATATTATTCAATAAATCATGTAAAAAATTTCGTGATAAAAATCATAGAGTATTTTATCGAATAAAATTAGATGAAATTTACATTTAAAACAGACAAATTTTTTTTTTAATCTGTCAATTGTAACAGGTAAATAAATGAAATATAAGTTATAAGTAAACAAAATTTGTTACTTTAACGTGGAGTAGATATGAAGTTCCCACAAGAATAATAAGTAGATAACCGAAATTCTGATAAGACATGATCACCTTCATTACTAACTATATAAATTGAAGACTCAACAATGTTCCTGATTTTAAAAATCATATTGTATGGTTAATTATTCTTGTATAATTCTTAATAATATTTAATCACGTATATTGTTGATTAAATTTTCTTCTTTCATTAGATAGAATCTTTTTCTTTTAATTACGTCATTTGAAGGAATTATTTTATTTCGATCAAATCGATTCGCGCAGATCGATCATCGCGAATAATCCCTCGCGCATCGATCCGCAAAAATGGACGGAGAAACTGACAATAAATTGCCATGAACGCAATAAACGTCTGGTTGGTTACCTCCCAGCAGCCACCAAACTTCATGGAAATTCTTTCAACCTAGGTCCCAACAGCAGTAGCCGTGATTTGCGATGCTGCTCCTGTAGGACCAGGAAATGAGGCCATTCCCATACTCTTCCTGAGGTAACAGCAATTTGTTGTACCCATTTGGAACACCTGAAAGTAATGCAGTTCGCGTACTTTCTTCCTGGGGTATCAGAGATTCGTCGCGTTCATCTTGAAGTAATAGCGATTCGCTATGCTCATCTTCCGGGGTGATACGATTCACACATCCACCGACCTAAAGCGAATGTGTAGAAGCGTGAGGGGATGAGCGGTTTTCGGTGTGTGTACGTATGTTTATGCTTGCGCGTGTATATAATATATTCAGTATGTGAAATATAAGCAAACAAACGTAACAGTAAATAAGAAGAAGTCTGAACTCCGCGATAAAAGAAAAAATTATCAAAAGCAATTGAAAATTATAACAAAATATATATTGTCATTCCTAGTTAACTACGTATTTTGTTCATAGTTAATCCAAAAATTAATCCTTTAGGTACAACCAGAGAAAAGGATAATATAGTTTACGAGCAAAATCTTAACAACAAAGCTAGAACCATATGACTTTGTCAACTGATTAAAGCCAAATATGTAAGTATTAGTAACAAGGTTCCAGCACATGTTGTAAGTGATAGAATAAATTTTAAGTTAAAGGTAGGTATACAATTAGAGAAAAAAAATCAAAGATATATAGTTTTTCATAAATAAGATAATTCAAGCTTCTGTATCTGCAATATCATCTAAGTTTTCTCAAAAGGCAATTTTTCTAAAATTGAAAGGTTCACACACACACGCGCGCGCACGCACGCACACACAATTATGTTGATATTCAACATAATATAAGGATTTTAGATACTCTATATGGTATTCTTAAAAAGTTGCTAGATTTTAACCTTTTTTTAAATCATTTACTGGGGTGAGGTTTGTAAAGATTTATTATTCGTAATACTGCTTTAATGATTGAAGATATTAATTTTTTGAAATCAACCATACTAAAATTGAAGAAAAAGCAGAGACACAAGATAATAAAAGTTATTTGAAAGACTCAAGAAACAAGACTCTTTGAAACCATATTAATTTGCATTACCAATTTTGTTAACTTATTAACATTAAATTAAAAGATATTGAAAATTCTTGTATAGATATAATAAATCAAGACAAGAGATCTTGGTTAATTTTCATGAGAAATTAACGATTAAAAAATTACAAAATTAAACTAAAATAAGTATAATTTACAACAATCAGGGGTATATTAACAACTTAGCATGTAATTCGAGAGTAAAGAGGTCAGTAAGTAACGAATAGATCTTTCATTATCGAAGATCAATAAGTGAAACTTTACCTAAAAATACTCAATTTATACAAAATTCTGGTTTAAACGTAATTATTATTTGAAAATATGATGTGTGTGTATGTATGTGTATTATAAGTGAATAAATATAAACTATTCAATCACGTGTCATCTTCAATTAATCGATTGCGCATCATTAGATTTATTATGTCAAATATACAATGTACAAATATTAGGGAAATAAAATTAATCACTTATAATGCATATAATGCATACTTAGACATATCAATTCCAATGAATATAATTCTGAACTTTCATACAGACTAAAAAATTCAAAATATGAGCTTACATTTATAATTATAATTTAAACAATAAATAGTATCATTATTTTGCAAAGTTAAAGAGAATAATGAGCTAGCATTGACGAATTTAAAGTAAAACTTACGAAAATTGAGCAGATAATGGACTTTTGAATAATAATTTCGGATAGTACTTTCTGATACATCAAAATCAAATGCTTGGAGCAGATTGAAAAAGGTCCATCCATCAGAAAATTTTCGCAGTTGGAACCCCTAAAATTATCTTCTACTTGCACTTACCTCAAATTACATTTGCATAATAACTGCTCGAAATAGTAATATCTATATGACTTTTGACTAAACGTATAGAATAAGTGTGTGACGGGGTTTATAATTAAAGCATCTTAATTGAAATATTAACCATATATATTATTAAATATTACAATATTGTATGAAATATATATCATCGTCCATCGTCTTATCGCTAAGATTTCCAAAAAGATATTTTTACATAAGTAAACTACGTTTGATTATTAATATTGCAATTACTGCTAAATTTCTAAGGTTTCAACTTCTTAACGTAATATATACTTATAAAAATGTATAATTATTCTTAATATGACATAAACTTTTCAAATTTATAATTTTTCATTTCAATTTGGTCATTAAGTATTTTAAATTGGTGTTCTTGAAGTTTTCGTATGTAGATCGCAGAATTTAAACTATTGTTTGAATAAACATTATTATGTATTTGGATAATTTTAATTCTCTTTGTAGAAGAATTTCTTCAATATTCTGTAAAGATTTTTACGAGTTCAAATTTTTCGTTTCTTAATAAAATATGGATTGATTAATTTTTGTTATTGTGTAGTTGTATATTGATATTCTGTCCGTCAAATGTCCTAGCATTTTATTTCAAATATTCCAAAAGCTTCAACGTACGATATATCGATTTAATTGTATATTCAAAAAATTTTAAATAATTAACGTAAAAATTTCTCTTTACTTATTTGGAAGAAGTGCGTATGTATGCCAAAATACTAAAGAATGCTTATTTTCTAAGTATAGTTTATGGATTCATTTCGTCTTGTAAAATAGAATATGCAGCTAATAAGATTTGAAATATAGCTAGTTTATAAATTCCATCTTATTAAATTTACTTATATTTCAAAAAAATAAGTTATTGAACTGCAACACAATTTATGTATTTATTGTCAAATTGAAAATTTCTATAGTATTTAACCAGTTTTAATTCTCTTTTACTGCGTGAAATAAGACCATAAAATCAATGTAATTATTCTGTTAGTTTATTATTTTAACTATTTATTTAACTATTTATTTCGTTTTGGAAATATTACTATGTTTCTGTATTCATTCGTTAAATTCTGTAATACTCGATTTGTTCTGAATTTGATTTAATATCTTTAAAAATCTTTTTATAAAATTTTTATAATGTTACCTAATTATTTAAAACAAATATTTAAATTCTGTTAATTTATAGTTTATTTGAAAACATTCTGAATGGCTTAAATCAAATACATTGTGAGATTATATAATTGCAGTTATATAAATTCTTAAGGAAAGAAACTTTACTAAATCTACATCGTAAACTATGGAATTAATAATTATACCAGAATGCATTAATCTATTATAATTCTGGGTTTAATATTGGAAAAACTAAAATCATGAAAATTGAATAAGGATTGTCAGAAAATGAAAAGATGAAAACGAGGTTTAGTTGCAACATATTCTTCGCAAATATTACTAATTTTTTGCTAGAACTAATAAGAAATGAAGTGAAAATTCAGAGTATACGTTCATAAATTCGTTAATAAATTCAGTAAAATGTATTATTAATGTTAAAACGTACCCATGTCGCGCAAAGCTGGAGTAAGCTAATATCATTTTGACTGCAAGTTCACGTTCCCTTTCCGTATATTTGACACTAGTATTCAATGGATGTCCGAATACATATTCGATCTCATCACCGTGCATTACACCCATCCAATCGCCCCATAGATTGGTACTAGACTTCTGTAACATAAATATAAATAATGTAATTGTTTTTAATTCTATGAATCGGTATAGTGAAAAATAAAATCAATATTAGATAAATTTACGAAAGAAATATTTTTTATTAAAATGATTATTTTATTTACATATTCTTTCAAATTCCATTTTTCCATTACATATTTGCACATTTTAAATTTCCATTATTATTATCTATTATTATATTTCTGTACAATTCTTGGTTTTAATTCTTTATTTATTTATATTTATCTATTTAATTATTCTTTATCTATTTATCATTTTTTGTAGAATATATTAACTTTTATTTCCTTCTTCAGTATGTTTCGTACTTATTTTCTGCGTATTCAGACTTGGGACGGAAGAATCCGTCACTAATGCAGTGCGAATTAAAGCCAATACAATGAAAGTATGTGTGTGAAAATGTGAGCGTGGAAAAAGCAATAAAGAATGCATGTAATCGTTTGTAAGGACTCTCGGTGACGTGCCCGCTTATCGCGGCGCGCCACAGTAGCGCCTGGCTCTGTCTTTCTCTTCTCGCGGCACGCTTCCCTCACCATAACCTCTTTTCCGACATGCGCACATCTAAACCGCGCATCTTCCTCATTGGCGCTCTGGCTCAAGGAGGGGAGCCCTGTGAAGGCAAAGAAAAGGGCCCGCACGCAGTAACAGAGGGTCGTTCTCCTCGAACTTCCAACCGAGTTCGACTGCTTGGAAAGGCTCGTCCTCCGTCACCCCGGTATATCGCTGTTTGGCGTACCGAGACCGCTTCAACCCAGTGTCGATGGTTGACACATCGGGTCTCGTCCTCGGTATCGCTGCTTGGCATACCGACTTCGCGGTTAAAATATGGAAACTCATGTGCCGCCACCGCGAGCCCGGGCGACACGATTATTAGAAATTGTGTTTCATTGATTTATAACGCCCGAAGAAACCTTACGCAAGAACCCTGGTCTTGCCCGAACTGTCAAAAGCAAGGACTCACAAGGTAAGAGAAATAAAGAACAACGAAAAACACGACAAGAAAGATGAGACCAAGTAAACCCGTTACAGACTTATTTTACGAAGGAAAGCAAAAGCTGAGACTCATGATAGCACAATTAATATGATTTTTTTTCTTTTGAATTTCCAGTAACAACGTTATTATTGTGGGTTTTTTTCACAATCTCTCAAATATAATAAAAAATATAATGACTGCATTAAATTTTGGAAAAGCAATAATCAAAATCCAGTATTTTCTGAAAATATTATGAAGAATAGTTCTACTTTCGTCTGTATAAGTAAATGACTTTAATTCGCAAAATTTGAGTAAGGTACAACCGGACATGATTTTATATGAGTATTTTAAATAATACTTTTATTACATATTTAAAAAAACATAAGATGAAGTTAAATTCTTCATAGTTTCTAAAATAGTCTATAGTAGTTAAAATGCTTTTATAACTATATTTTATATTTGTTAAAATACTATTTTAACTATGCTTTATATATATATATATATATGTATAATACTATGGTCTACTGAACATATATATTAATTGATTTTGTATACCTTTGTACGTGTAAAATCTGAGATTAATAAATTTATGACAGATTTTCTAAATTAAAACATCAAAAAGTGCAACAAAAGTTACTTATTATTTATAATTATTAATTTACTATAATACGATACTGATATATATATATACATATAGCTGTTTTCAATATCCAATAATTTAGGTCTTTTATTATTTCTTTCAATAAAATTATGGATCTTTTTTATAGAAAATTTTATGGAAAAATTATGGATATTTTCCATAATCTGATCATTTTCAATAATACTTGCTTGATTGTATATAATATATTAGACTCACTTTATTTCTTGAAATATAATTTTTTTTCATTACTAAAATAGGTCAGAAAATCTTAAATACAATAATAATATAATGTAATTAATTTAATTAATATAATGATTGTATTTTTAACCCACGAGATTTTATTACTCGTTTATTTAAAAAAAATTTGTACTACTTCAATGCCAGTTTCTTTTATATGAAGCTCATCAGTGTAAAATGTATCGTATTTGATTTTGGTATAATGTATACAAGCACTACATTCATTACAAGTAAATTTCATTTTATAATTTCTCGAGTGACTTAATTTATGATTTAATAGGCTGTACCCTATAATGGTCTGTATACAATTGCAGACATTATGCATGCGTTGCGAAATATTATCGTCAGTCATATGTATTCCAATGGAGTATTTGGTAAAATACAAATATAAATAAATGCTGTAAAATATGTTTCCCTGATTTTGAAATATTGAAAATTAGAATTTTTATTAGTAATTGGAAAGATATAATTAGTCACAATTTAATAATTATTAAAAATTAATACTTTATATTATTATTTTATTTCTTAAATTAAATAATTTGTCTTTGATTATACGTATAGTTTGACAGCTAGTTATTTTATAACTACTGACCATATACAAGTCTCAACGTCTGCAGATATTTAGTTGAAATTTTAATAAATGATAACCTCATTTTACCTTATTTTGATTCGTAATATCAGACACAGAGATATGAAATGCGGAATTATAACTTACCTGTACTTCATGTCAAATTAATAAATATATCCATATTGAAATAAATGTATTATTTTGATCCTCAATTTTCTACTCGATGTCTCTTTGCTATCTGGAGTTTTTAAAGCAAATATCACACCGGCATCTAACACGTCGTATGAATGAATATGATGATTTAAATGCAAAAAAAACGTCTTTCTTGTCCCTATACGGACGCCATGTAACGTATTACTTGTTTTCTATCTTTCTTATTCTTCAACGGAATTTACGATGGGTCTTAACTACTATCAGCTTCTTTTATACGGATGTATCCTCTACATACTGCGACGGCGACGGCTCGGGCTCTCACGCTTGCTGGATATCCCGGTCCTGATGGTTCGACATCGGACATAGTTCATATCGGTAGGAGGAGGCGTGAAGAGACGGGGTGAATAGGGATGGTATATTTGATAAAGATTAAACTAATTTATCTAACATCGGAAAATTACTATACTAGATTTTACTCTTTTACAGATTACTTCGGCGATTTCTTTGATACAAAACTAAGCGGCTGTTGTACATTATTTATTACGGCGATGACAAACTAAATGCTAATGAAACACGGTGGTAATTATTTTACACAATCCCGATGGCTTCTTTACAATAAACTGCGGCGGTGAATATTTTGCAGGTGTTGATGTCTTTTTACCTAGAGTTTGTGCGATTGAACGACTATACGGGCGTTTACTAATACGGCATTTCCTCTTCATGCAGATGGAGTTTCTAATCCTATTTTTTATAGGAGACTCGAGATCAAGCCATACAAGGATCACATCTGAGTTGCTACCGTTCTCCTACTACTAGTTCGTGAGTAATTCGAAGGTCATGCTGTACAAAGACCGCATCCGCCAACAAGGAGATGCCACGATGAGTCTGATGTCTCCAAGACTTCCAATCCGTAGGAGTTCAGCCAAAAAGGCTTGTCCGGTGCGACGCGAGAACACCGCACTTCGAACTATATCAATGCTTGGTCGCTCGCCTCTCTTATTCCCTACAGGAAGCTTTTTCTCCTGTGGTTTTTCGCGCTACCTTGTGGAGGTACGCTTCCCTACTTCCATTTCTGCCGCGACGTGAATTTTTCGGCAGAGGGCCATGAATGCGAACGACTCAGTTATGCGCCGCAGTTGAGTCCCCCACTCCGTGCTTATATTCATACTCACGCATTTCACATAATCCGTTGTTGCGTCTCTTATGTCATTGCGGCGTAAAGAGCGGCTTCCTGTCTCTGTCTTCTTCTTTTTCCACGTGATAGCTTCGAGATGGACACTCCCGTTGTAAAATCAAGAATTCGAGCATTGTAAAATATTTATACATTGTTCTGATATTAAACATGAAATTATAATATTTTAAAGTAGTATAAAAATCAAGATAAAAGATTGCCTGGAGATTTCGTATTGCCTTAATTCAAATCTTAACCCCAACGTTTTAAACAATCTTAGGTCGCCAAAACTCTGTATCGGAAAGGTTGCTCTCGGTGGTCGCCCTGAGAAGGGCGGGTTGTCTCTAGTTCCGAAAAGGACATATGTCTTTGAACATGTCTTTTGTGTTCCTCAATACATTTGTTCATTGAAGGACATACTTGTCCTGAAAGGACAGACTGCCAAAAGAGGAGGGATGGCAAGGTGAGTTAAATAGTTGAATAGTTTGCTCCGTATCATTTGCTTGCAGCTCCTGTACGACCTTCTTATACCTTCGCTCTAACACACTTACTGCTAGGCCTACGCGCGCACTTCTATATTCAGAAATCCCAAGTATCGACGCGAAGTATTCCCCACCACCGCGGCCTGAACTACGCCGCTCCAATCAATGCAAAAACGTTTCCCGCCACAAAGGCCCAAACGACGAAGACGCTTTTGACGGGGAATTCTGGGCTTACTTTCTGCACACGTCAGTTTATTTTGCCCATTTATTGCGTTTTTTCATCCAATCCCCGGATGAATTATCGCGCAAGTCCGAGACACACGGAACCGGAGTAGTATCGACGTATGTCAAATGTTTAATTAAGTTTAATTAGGTTACTTGAAATTTTTTAATAAAGAAGTATTGAAATTTGGAAAATGCACATTTGTGATCACGTGCCATATAGAATTGTATTATGTATAAAATTTAATTAAATTTAATTATTAACTGAGTATTATATATTTAATTCTTTTTTAAATAAAATATGTCACCAGTATAAATTTTTTTTCGATTTGGATAAGCTCTGTTTTTATATAGATGTCATTGACACAATGAGACTAAAAAAAGTATGTTGAAGGACGATTAATTGATTGTATTTATATTGTCAATTAATGGTTGACATGCACTGATAGATATATCATTATGTACTTATATGTATAAAGTAGATGCTCACGTAAATGCACGCACGCATATTTTCAATAACTTAATTATTCAAGTATTGTTTACTGTAGTTAATACAGAAAACTTAATTAATTAAACGTAATTCTTACAGTTAATTCTCGATATAAATTGGGTATAAAATTTGATATTTTGTTTAAATTAAAAAGAAAATCAAATTGAAAATTTAATTAGAAGCATTTCAGTTTTAGTATTAGGTTGGTTTAAATCAATTAATTTTCAGTAATAATTATTATATTAAATAATAAAACAATAATTAAATTTACAGTATATTTCGTTACTGGTAATTGCATGATGCCTTGGCTATAAAGATCTTATTTGAAATAAAAATTCATACTTCGGCTATAAATATGATTCATCATTTGATATTTATTATTTAACTTCATATCAAAAGATATTAATACGTATATTTAAGAGTATTTAAATACATTTTATATATTCAAATTTAAATGTTATTTAAAAATAAAATAGTTTAATCTAGATTAAAATTCAGAATATGTAAAAGTTAAAAATGTACAAACAGCCTAAAAACTCTTCCGGGAATAATTTTTTGGAATGAATGGCATAGTCTTGTATCATTCTGATAAATTTGCGGATGATATGTGCGAAAACTTCGATTAGAAAATATAAAACTACTAAGTGTATCTAGCGTTAACCATTTTCATTTTTCATTTTTATATTTTTTAACTTAGAATAACAATTTTCTGTTTTTCCATTAAGATTTTCTTATTACTTTGACCCATATCTACGCTGTGCTGACTCACATGCAAGCTGCCGTACCAGTTTTTAATCTACCGGATAACGCTGTTGACATCGTGTAAGATGCAACTGGGCCAGACGCTCATAAACGTCAATAAAGAAAATCCTTTTATAGCCAGTATTTCCAATGTAAATAGTAGGGTGCAATGAAAAAGAGAAGAGAAACGAGGATTCGATAAGCATTAAAAATCTAAATCATGAATTAGTTTAAGCTTTGTTAAATTAAATTCTTATATCATAAAAATCCATTTTTATGATTGTAAAATTTTGATTGATCTTGTACTCGTATAACTTATAAGCTTGTTCACTTTTTGTGAATACTTTTCAGTTCTTGATATCTTGAAATATGCTTTCTCTACCATAAAATGACACTCATAATGCTAGAAAATAAGATTAAGACAAAGTTTCAATCATTCAAAAGGTCTTCGTATATACAATTAAAATTATCAAAGTTTAATCAGACTTAAAAATAAGTTTTAATATAATTGAATTCAATTCATTATAATATAGCGTACTTTATAATCTTTAAGAGGTATTTTATAAATTTTACTTTTGTAATTAAACTACTCGATGAGTTGAACAGTAGAGACATTTTTGAATATTTTTGATTTTTGGAATTATGAACGATCTATTAGGCTATTCTATTATATAATTCCATACTCCTTATTTAAATTCTGATACAATTTCTTCGCAAAGGTATTTTAACTTGCAGTGCACGTATGTGAGTGCTTACAAAAATTATTTTGTTTTTAGAGTTAATAAGTTGTTATACAATTGAAAAAGTATAACGATAAATCTTTTAATAATAAGAAGGAATAATAAAATTATATGTAAGAATACTTTTTATTTTACAACAATTCTATCAAAATATTTTTATATTCTGAACAGGAGGAAGTAAAATAAATATAATGTCTCTAAAAATTTGAAATATAAGTCTTTTTTCAAGTACAGGTTACATCATTTTCGTTATGATCATAAGAAATTCTTTTGCTACTAAAATTTTAATTAATTCAATATATATAGTAAAAATAGACATAAATATGGGTGCACAAAATTTAGACAAATATAATTTGTGATAATTTTTGAATTCATGGTGTTTTGAAGCTTCAATATTAATTTCAATATGTGAAAATTATTTCATATTTAGTAAGTTAATAAGGAAAAGCTGTTTATTTTATTTTTATTAACACATAAAATCACTTGTCCTAAAAAGAATCGTATAAATAGATGTAATTTTTAAATGTATAAATGTGTTAAAAATTTGTGAAAAGTAATTTATGTAGATATAATTATGAAATTATCTATTAAAAATCTGTATTAAAAGAAATTTTTAGATTAAAAAAATTGGAAAATTCACTATAGTTAAGCACATAATCTACGTACTGGTAGAACCAAAGTATTGTGAGCATAAGCTCCTTGTTTGCGGGGATCCTATATATATGAGTTGGCAATAATATATTTAAGTAAACTCAAAAATTTTCAATAAAATATTTTTAGTAGATTTTCATAATAATTCCAAAAATAAAATTAATAATATTATACAAATACCTACTAGGTCTACTAACTGACAATCAGGATTAAAAATTGTAAGATCCTTCTCTTATTTCCCATCCACATGATAAAGTTCCATACAATCCATATATTAAAAAACAATAATTATAATGTAAAAATGAACTCAAAGAATTAAATTATGAGGTTAAAATAATAGTAATTTATAAATTGCAAAATCAATTTGTTACAAATCATTCTCATAAAGATAGTAATAATGCACAAATTTTATATATTTCAAACATATGCTTCAACTTTTTTGTCCACATATTCGATGACACCTACAATTTTATAATCATGTTACAAAAATAAGTAGTCGACCACAGTTTTTTTAGTATTTCTATATGTTTACGAAGTCTTTAAAAAGTATAATTCGTCCTTACACAAGTAATTATGCAAATAATCCTCATTCGCTAAACCTCCATTTTTGAGGGAAAAATATATTAACCTTAAACATGTACATTCGTTGTTGCTATTTTTGTTGCTTATTGTAAAGAATACGAGTCATCGGTGGACATATCAAATATTCCCCATATTATCCAAATCAGTATAAATTATTTATTTTCTTTTATTTTGTTCTTCTTTTATGTGTACACTCAAGTTTGTTTTTAAGAGAAATCTGTTACTAATCGGTAAGGTATTCTTTTGTTTCTACAAACTAGGAGATAACACACATTTTGTAAAAATAAGTCGTTGAATGCGTATTATTGATATGCCTTATATAATAATAAAATTATAAAAGAGATATAAAATGAAATTCAATTTAACGCTTATAAAAATAAGGAATTGTAATATATATATTAATATAAATCTGTTATTAATAAAGAGCATTCATTATTTTATGATATTACATAAAACGTACAAGTACATTACTTGTTAATAATTGGTTATCTATTGAAGCTATCCAAAAATATTATCTAACGATTAATTTTAAATTATTCAGAAGGTACATTTTTACAGTAGAACTGCCTTATTGTATTATCTATAGAGAGCTTATAACGAAAAAGAATTGTAAACATTATAAGAAATTTTTATTTCATACGAACAATTTTTGATACTTTAACAGGAAATTAATATTCTAATAGAATTTATATGTACTTCGTATGTGTACTTCATTTTATGTACTTCGATAATTTATTCTAATATGTATTTGTATTCTACGGATATGAATTCACAACGATACGCGTTACGGATTCTTGTATAAATACCTGCCCTCCTGTAAATATAAATCTTTCGTATATATCGAGCGAATCGCTGGGCGCGATCACGTAACATTTCAAATTAATTCATTCTTCCGAGTACGCTATATTTCTTCTCTTTGTTTAGCGCGAACAAGCCACGGCGATGAGTACAACGATCACCTCCAGATTCACCTGGAAGGGATTTATTGTACAATAATTTTTTATAGAGAATATAATAAGGCAATTCTGCTGTAAAAAAAGGATATTCAGAAATAATTTTAAATTATTCGTTAGATAATATTTTTGGATGGCTTCAATAGATAAGTAATCATTGAAATGAATGTACTCGTATTTTTTATACAATATCATAAAATAATGAATGCACTTTATTAATAGCATATTTATATTAATATATGTTAAATTCTTTATTTTTATAAGCGTTAAATTGAATCTATTATCTTTTATCTCTTTTATAATTTTAATATTCTACAATGCATATCAATAATACGCATTCGACATTTTATTTTTCGGGTCAGAAAAATGTTTAATTGAGTTTGATTTAACTTCAGTTACTTGTGTCTAAGAAAAGAAGCCAATAATACTACTTGAAGAACTTATGATAAATACTGGCTATAAACTTAAATATATGTAAAAGCTGATTTTATTTCGTTGATTAAGCCTTCGTATTGAAGAATAGACAATTATGGATAGCATTGTCAAGAATTAGATAAATTATTCCTAAAATATTAATGCAGGCTTAACATTTTTATTACATTCCCGTACTAAATGTATTGGAAGCACAAGCTCGACACCTATACTTTTTACTGCTATAATTATTTATTAAAATGCTTAAATATATTTCTATATTTGAAATAATTTTGTTTATTACAACTATGTTATCATTTGTTAAGTGAAAAAGTTGTTATTTTATGATAATATAAGTTAAATAATAACAGTTAAGAAGAGAATTTAAATCTTAAATCTAACATATTAATGTATCGATGTTGTTTAGTAATATGATATTTAATAACTATGTAATGTGACGTGCGCAGAAATAGTTACGACTCGCAATGACCGCGCAGTGCGGATCCGGAGAGTGAGGGTGACACTGAGTGACTCATGGCGAGTCACCCAGTGCAAGTGGACCGAAGTGACGCGCGCCGGGGAAACTGGGTCCTGGTTTTCCCGCCATAATGTCACCGCGGTGATTGGAGCAACGTCGCTGAGGTGGAAGCATTCCTTGTGTGATTAATGTGGCGTCGCGGAGACCAGAGGACAGTCGTGTGGGTACAGGGGAAGAAGCAGAACGTAAGAGCAGACTACACCGTTTTTTTCCTTTTTTTTTGCACCCAGAGACGGTGCATCTCTTCCCAATATAAACTGTCCTTTTTACGACGAATAGTATAAAGAAAAAATAGCGACAAACCGCCCTTTTCAGGGCAAATTTCGCGAAAGACGAAGAAATTAAATTAAACTAAAAAAAGAAAAGCTCGGGCGAGCGGATCGACCAAGAAGAAGACGCGCATCGATCTCCCCAGCCGGGGTTCGTAGAGTCCTTTTCATTAAACGTCAGAATAACAAAGTATTGTAAATAAACCTTTTTTAGTTGAACTTTTTAATGCAATTAAATCAAATATTTTTTTTTGATCCATACTAATATTAGACCGAATAAATATGGAATTGCATATTCAAATGTAATAGCTACATATGTACAAGTATTTATATTGAAATAACTTGGTAACAACATATCAATATCAATTATAAAACTTTAACTTAAGCGCATTTTAGACTCATAATTTAAAATGCTTTTATTACTTATTGTGCGATATTGATAGTAATACAATCTATTCAGTGGAAAATGGTTCATTGATATTTTACTCTTGTATTGAGAGTAATTTAATTCGTGGTTCCAGTGCTATTTTTAAACAAAATGCTTACTTTAATTAAATTTTAATTCTATTATATTGTTTTATTTATATAAAAAAGTTAATGACATCTTCAATATTTCACAACCCTACATAGTTCTAGATAGACGAAATATTTGTAGTTTTTTTTCTCAAAATAGTTTAAGAAGAAAATTTAAATTCGAAAATTTGAAGAAGAATGAAAGTACAATCGGTTACTGTTATAATATAAACGGTTGAGTTCATTTTAAAACAATGAAACTAAAAATAAACGGATCGATAATAAAAATAGACTTGTTTCGATCTGTAAAATGAGTAATATTGAACGTAAAAAATGATCTTTGCTTTCAGAAATTTATTACGATAATTTATTATAATCAGAAATAAATTAATTCAAAATAATCTCAAGTATTTAGTATCAAAATAATATTTCAAATTGACTGCAACAATATTATTAATTAAAAAATCTATGTCGAATGCCACTAATATTTAAAAAAATAAAAACATAACGTCACAAATAATATAACGAAGATATTATAACGAATAAAAAGCTTATAAAAACTGAGTAAAATTTTTATATTATTTAATTTAAAGTTTCTTTATTGATCATAGTATTTTATATTAACATTAATTCTATAGGATTTAAAAATTAATTTTTATTAATTTTTTCCTTTCATTAAAGTTTTATCCTCTTTAAATCTGTTTTTAAGATGGTAAATATAAAATTAGATTGCATCTCCCACAAGTTTAAGACTAAAAAGTGATACAACTTTTTGATAGAAATTTTAGTTCGTTTAGCTTCCGAGAAAGAAATTCAATTTAAAATTATCAGTGTTTTTCAGGCTTCAATTTCAATAAATTATTAGTTTTTCTAACAAAACTCTCGAACACACGAATTCTTTAATTGTAATTTAATTATAATTTTGATACAAAAATTATCACAACGTAAATCACTTATACAGTTATGTAGGCTTTCTTCTAACTTAGTGACTATTGAAAACCCAGATTTACCCAGCTGTACTTTTAATAAACATGTCTCTTCGAAAACCCGAAGGAATGTGTCATTTACGCAATGCTGCAAGATATTTGCAAGTAAAGTTAAGTATTCTTTATACCAGGAGAAAACGGTACTTCACAACTTTACCGCAATTTTTTTCCGTGGCATACTGTATTATTAACCAAACTAGAAATACTTTTTTATTATCAGCACTTCTTGAAAAAGAGATAAAAGAAGCATTTCATTCACCCACACTATAAAGAAAACAAATATGAAATGGGCAATTGCCAAAGTAAGGAACTAACTTGAAGAAACGAACTAACTTTAAGAGGAGATAAACTTATAACGAAGAAAGAAAATTAATAGAAGGTCAAAACGAATTTCCCATGTTTTTTTGTCATGAATGAAACTGCTTTGTGAATATAGTATTGACAAATAACTATAGTCGGCAAAGAGCTGTTTTCTATGTTGAATTCAACTGAGGCATTGATTAAGAGTTAGCTAATACTACAGCTCGGTATAATTATCCAATTACTCGCATAAAGACGTTGAACAAATTTTAGACTATTATAATTAAGGAGTCTCTATAATCTCAACATCTTTTTTGATCTTTCACAAGGAAGAGTAGAAGACGACAAGCTTCAATAGCATTAATGTAGTGAGATGAAATTCTAGTACAGTTTGAAGCAAACGATTAGAAGTACTTAAAAATGTTTATTATTTATTTATTTTGGAGAGAAAATTTTTATTAATTTTAATATTTTTTAATTATTAAATAGTATTTAAAACGTAAATATGAGAAATAAATTAAGTATAGAGAAGGACTAGTTTTAGAAAATAAGGAATCTCAAGGAATTTTTCAACATACAAGTTATAAAACTATTAATGTGCAAGATTTTGGCAAAGCAAAACGAAAAATATTTCATGTAATTTTTCGAATATATTTGAGTCTTGTATATACTTGAAACTTAATACATTTAATATTTAATATATTGTAGATTATAATATATATGTATATATTATATATACATGAATATATCTTTGGATCATATCAACATAAATGTCGAAATACACAACGTAATCATATCATTACTAAGCATAAAAATGTATATTTATTTCAATAGATGATTCTTTTGGATTCGTATAAGATTTTTTTATGTATTTTTATATTACCATAGATAAGTTGAATTTTAATGTCGAAACATCAAAACTACGTATAAATTATTCGTATATGTTATTTGTTGAAAAACTCTAAAATATCATAAAATGTTAAGAAAATCTATCCAATATATATGGTTCTATTTACTATTAGCAGAAGCTAACAGAAAATGACTGTTTAATATTTTCTTTGACAGTATGGATTTGATTTCAAAGTCCACATGAGTTCATTCTAAATACGTATGTTCGATGTAATTACAAATTTAACGCTAATGTAATTTAAAAAGTTCATGTAAATATATAAAAATTATGTTACTTTAATCTAGATATATTTCTTTTTTATTATGATCATACATTCATTATCATACGTTCTTTTTTGTTGTAGCATACATTCATAGGATTATCTTATTACATACTGTAAGATGATGTTTTTCAACTTAAATAAAGCTAAGGTGCGTGGCTCGTATTTAAATGAAATGTTTTAACTCGCAATTACAAATATAATATAAAAATATTAATTTTAATAATTAAAAAATTTATATTTCTTCTTTAAAAAATTAAAGAATGTGAATTTACGTCTGCATGAACATGGAAAAAAATTGTATTGTATGTTTCAAACATTCAAACATAGATGCAATTGTAAATAATGCTAATCATAGGCAGATACGCACGGTTAGACCAATTACAAAATCTTAATTTCACGAATTTTAAAAATTTGCATCATTACTAGTGACTCAAACATTAACTTGTTTCACTGATATTCATTCTTTCCAACACTCAAATTCCTTTATAAAAAATATATTCACAATATACTCTAAATTTATATTGGATTACAAAAAATATTTAGTCAGTTTTACTTGGAAATTTGTTATTTAATATATATTTATTATTCTAATATTGATATTATCATTATTATTATTAGACCATGTAACACGGTGAGTTGGCCGAAGTACCTGTTTCAACGAATTTGCTCGAGATCTTATTAAGAACTTATAAAAAATTGCGCGAGAGAGATAACATTGGCCATTTTAACCAACTGGAAGAGTATTCGTGCAAGGCAACGTATTCCAGCTGGTAATACGAAGACGTGACTCCTTCCGAATAAGGGTCTTCTAATTTATCTTTCGATCTGATTCTATGCGACCTTGCTATTATTTCACGACACTTGAATAATAAACGGATTGTACTTTTAAACAGTATTATCTTTATCCTTGAATTATACTCCTAGTAACTTTGTCGCCTGGAGTTTGTACGCGACAACTGAACGAACCTACACATAACAAGAAGTAAACACGAAAATACAAATACTGTGTCTCAAATAGAATTTATATCATTAAGGAAACGCTTCCTTGAAACAGCTGCAGAAAAATTAAAGGATTATAAATTTAAGTTTCATTGATCAATGAAATCATCAAGTAAAAATTTACATTTTTAGTTTTTGAAAATTCATAATTTTAAATGACATTTTTGAACAACAACGATTAAGGATATAGAACGAATTTGTTTATATATAAGTTACATAATTTTCAGTGCCTTACTGTTACATTTTCTTAAATTATACGAAATTTCTAATTTTGTCAAATAAGGAAGAAATAAGATTTGAAACATAAAATATAACCAGGAAAACAATTTTGATATTTTTACTTCGAACTATTTATTTTGCACTGTCCACGTTTCTAAAAAACGCTAAAGATGGTGCTCATTTACTTTTACTATTTATATTTATTTTTATATTATTTATAGAAATTCACGTATTGTGGATGATCTGTATGTTTTAATTTTGATGACATTTTATTTAAAAATTCGAGACTCGAATAAAAAAATAAGTTACTTTCATATTTACTAATATTTACATAGATGAAACGAAATCTTTTACAACGGAAGAAAAATTACTAAAGTTTTCACTTGCTGATGGATCAAATTCAGCTGTAAATAAAATTAGTTCTAGAAACTACTTGTTAATAGTGAAAAATAAGGATTAACGAATTACCTCAGATTCAAGCATAGAATTAAATATTTAGGTTATATTATATTTTATATTCTTTCTAAAAAGAATTATTCCAACTATTTCAATTTCAAATAATGAAAAGCGCAAAAAAATTTTTTATTTAAATAGATGAAAATAGAAGTATAAACTTACACATTAAAAAGAATAAAAAACGGGGATAAAGAGTAACATAAGAATTTTTTCAATTACTTAGCAAATAGCTGAGCGATGTAATGAACGTTCAGGGGTTAAACAGTGCCTTAAACAAATGTAATAGTTGCTTGATTCGATTAGGACAGTTCTTTAAGGTTCTAAACTTACTTTTTTTATACTAAGGTAAGGAAATCTTATTTCAAGAAAAATTAGAGGAAGCAAAGTCATTTTGTATCTCTTCCACTTTTGTCTAGGTTTGTTAAATTACAAACAAGGAATTTATTTTTAATTTAAATTAATATACTAAAAAAAAATAGTAAAATCTAAAAGTATTTATTTGTATTTTTCAATTTATCATTAAATTTTATTAAATCCATAATATTTTATTTTTTGACTTATTCAGTTGCCGATAAAGCTGATAAGTGATGGTACCTGCTTTTTACTTTGTCATGTAACAAAATGAAATCGATTTGAAATAGACAAAATTGTTTTCATATTCATGAAAAAAAACACAATTGAAAATTTATTTGAATCATTATATATAAAATTTTAGTAAACTAAAAGTACAGAGTATTATGTCTATATAGAATGCTATCTTAAATTATGCTAAACATAATTTAAAATAATATTTTTTTAATCAAAATTTATAAATTTAAATTTATAAATATAATTCATAATTAATGTAAGGTAAAATGTATCTTATAAAATAGTTTGAAATGTACGTTTTTGTAATGATGTACTTACACTACGTGTATGAAAATTATTCTTATGAAATTTAATACACGGTTTTTATACATTTATATATATATATATATATATATATATATATTTACATATATTTTTTGTATAAGATACTTTACGATCGGTAAATTTCTGTTTTCTAATTCAGATTACTTTATTTTATCCTTTTATACTTTATTTTATCCTTTTTAATATACTTATTTTTTAAACCAAATCTTTCCTAATGAGCACGGTCCACATTTTAATCTGTAATAAGGGCAAAGCAATCTAGTTGAACGTAAATTAGCACTCCTTAAGTAACCCCAATTAAAATTCATAATTGTATAAAATGAGGAGCTTATGGTATAATTCACGTAAGCGTTTGTTATGTAACAAAGTTGTTTGTATAATAGAGCGAATGCTTTACATGTTCAAGGGATGCACCAAACGTACAATATTACGTTCCTATTATGTCCCTGAATGTTAAATATTAACTTATGTCTACGAATACAAACTTATAACATAATTACAAATACTTTGTTAAAGATGTTAAACAGAATCATATTTAAACGTGATTTATGAATCAACATATTTAATTATGTCTTTATTAGTGCTCAGACAATTAATGGTTTCTCGTTACTAAAATATGTACACTAGTATAAAGCAAATCTTAGTTCATGTATTTTACATTACTCATATCTAACACAAATAGTTAACAAATTTTATGCGAATATGATATATTAGTACCAAGGATATGTAAGAATATCTGTGCTTTAAATATTACAAGGTGGTAATTTGAGAATGTTTTATAAAGTTCATTGGATATATGTATGTAAGATGTATTTAATAGAGACGATTAAAAAATTCGCCTTAATTTTTAATAAAAGTTTATTTCAATTCAGATGTATTTTATATTCAACTCTTTATACAGAATTGTATTTTTTTTATCGCAATTCGTTCATTTTATAAAAACTGATTTTATATTTAGTATTTGTCTTTAATAATGGCTACGTTTCTTAAATCTTTTGCGATACTGTTTATGTATGCGTTAATCTCGCTTTTTTTTGGTCACTTCTTTTCCTCTCTTTTTCTTTAGCACATTAGCTTCCGCTTACTTACTTTCAGTTTTCTAAGGTGTCGTTTTATATTGTGATTGTTATCTACCTTTACTAGAGGTACACTTAAGTTAATCGCGTGCCTAACATGAGTTTGGTCTTCGAAACTTGGTTATGAACTTAAGAATGATAGTTACGCCGAAAACTATTCACACATTATCCAGTGTTATATATCGTACAAGAATAATGTCTTTAGAATGTTGCACCTAAACGCAAAGATATTTATATCTTATTATGGATTATTAAAGAAATAACTTTACTACATGACCTACAAATGAAAGAAATTTTTAAGTTTCTTATTATAAAAATCGAGAGTTATTTCTTACTTGTTTCTGAACAATTTTTAAATTTTTTATTAGTGTATTCTCTTGAAAACTATTTGATTTACCTTCCTGTTTAAAATTAAAACCGTTTAAAGTTAACTTTTGAATAATATATTTTCCAAATTACTTCTATTTATAATTAGTTCACTTATTAGCCGAGAGATAAATTAACGTAAATTAACAACTTCGTTTAAAAGTAACTGTTAAATTTTAGTTTTCTAAATTGAATATTAACTTCTGATTTACTCTTCTCTAATAATTGAAAATATCTTTAAGTTTTTCACGTATGATTATACAAAATACAATCATTTAAAATCTCTGGTACTACCTATTTTTTCTCTAAATGTTTGAAATAAGAATATTAAAACTTTGTTCTATATAGTCACTATCTATTCACGAGTGCTTATTTTATGGTATCATAAGCTTATCATTATTTGAACACTCAGATTTATCATCGTCAATTTTCTTTCATCCTATTATTTTCATATGTACAAGATTTTTTGTACAATATTAAATTGTTTTAGTTTCAAATAATATATAATTGATATTGATTGGCGACTAGGGATTATTTAAATACTTACATGCTATTAGAAATAGTTGTTTAGGAGTCTGAAACTTTATCATCATATGAAGGTTCATTCGGTTTGAGTTCATTGGGCAAAAAGACTTGACGCACTAAACTTTAGCACATGTATTTAATGTTAGTCATTAAGCATAATTAATATATGTGTAATAAATTCATAAACAGCTTACCTGACTATAATTAAAAAAAAACTCTTAGAAATGAAAGCTTTCTCAATGTGCGATAATAAATTAGATAAATTAGATAATTAACCACGAGCTAGTATCTAAATCTCACATCACTTTTTCAGGTGTAATTAATTGAAAATATGAAAGGGAATACTCTATAAAGGATTTACTTATATAAGTGTAATCCCATTTTAAAAGAAGCAACAATTTCAATGCATAGCGGCAATCCTTAGAATATTTTACGAATACGTACGTAATTACAATATCGCCTATAGAAGTTAAAACCAACAGGTAACAGTATAATTATTAATTTCCTGCGAGATTCACCGTCGAGTCACTACTTACCTACTATTTGAAAACTAAATTATGTAAAATTTTTAGTAAAAGATAAAAAACAGAGCGTAGGTGAACAATTTGAATAAAAGTGGAAAATAAGAGCCTGCGAAGGTTTTATTCACAAATTTTGTTATTCTTAGCATTCAAGTATTATTAAGTAAGTTTTTTCTTTTTTTATTAAAAAAGTTATAAGATTTATAAATAGATATAACGAGGTTTAATGATTACATATTTAGCGTCTATAAGTATTAAAATAATTCATCTATATTGGCATGTACCGTGCTGCTAAGTTCCGTTACATGAAACAGAGAGAGAGAGAGAGAGAGAGAGAGAGAGAGAGAGAGAGAGTGAGTTATGAATTTAGACGATAGAAATTCCTTAGGCAATTATAGAATGTTACAATTGGTGCGGTATAACTCTTTTTAATCTTTTGAAAGAGGAGCGTAATGGGTATGCGCCACCCACAGAAGCTGACCACCAAAGCTTACTCCGAAGTTTGTCCAAAGTCACCCAAAGGATTGAGACCCCCACATCTACAAGTTAACAACCGAATCTCATCCGCGATTACCCATTCCTGAAATGGACCAGCTGACATGGCTTCACTTTCTATTTTCCTCTTTCAATTTCTACCTTGTTTCTATCTTCGCTTGACATGACACCGATTCGATTACCGAATAAAACAGCAGCTCTTCTTCCCTCGCTTCCCTTATTCGATTTTACTTGTAGTCTACCTTTCTCAGTACGAGAGAAGGAACAAATTCTGTCAAGTACTTCTTCTTCGAGACATAGGAAATTTTATAGGAAATTTTATACCTTAAAGGAGGCACTTTTCTAAAAGCAACCGAATCGGCTGTTGGAGCTGATCGCGTTGTCCTCACGTTCATTCTTCTTTAAGTTTTTAGCATAAAATGAATGATTCATAGGGTAGTTTTTGTAAGAAGTATAAAAAAAGTGTCCAAACAAAAATTAATGAAAATTCAGATGAAATTCCTATTTTAAAATTGGAAGAAATACATTGACAATAGTTAAGAATATGAAATAACAACGTCTTTTTCAGTAAGTGATAACTGATAAATTATTGTTACTCAGATATTGTGTTTGACATGAACGTAACTGTGCATTGCAGAATAAGTTTGTAAGATTAAATATAAAAGTCTTTTTGTTCGTACATGTGTACGTGCATACGTGTGCGATGTGAATCAAAGACAATGATTCCTTAAGATTTGTAAAAAATGCGAGGCTAATTAGAGTGATATTCTCTGAGCAAGCATTGCAAGCTTGTTTCTCTACTTCCTTCATTAACTTATTTTTCTTCGTCTTTTCTTTCTTTCTACCATTCGTCTCATTTGCTAGATCGCCCTTTCTCTGTCTCTCTGTCTACCTATTTGTCTTCCCGAATAATTTTTCTCGTAAATCTCGTAAATTTTACTGGTTTTTCACGTTGTACTTGTACTTGTTTATAATTCGTTGTTTACTTTTTAGAACTTTATATCTATATTATTTCCTGGCACTTTTGTAAATTACTTTTAAATTATCTTTCTATTATATTAAATATGATTTTTAAAATTTATATTCATTTAAGTTGTAAAATTTTTTTGAGACATTTTATCGTGGCATATTATACAATTATATAATATATATATTTTATAAATATATGTATCAAACATCCCTGAATTTATGTTCAATAAGAATTTAGTAAATTATTTCGATATTAGTGGATTTTGTAGTGCCGTTTCTTACAGTCAACAATCACTCTTTGTATTTTAAACTTACAAAATTTGTTAAAAATTTTATGGTACTTACTTTTTAAAGCAGATATCTTTTTAATTATACATTGATAAGTACGTATTTTAAGATTATGGAAGTTTTTCTTCTTATTTTTAATAATATTTTTATAATATTTTCTATTGAAATGATAATAAAACATTATTTTCAAGAAACTACTATAAAAAAAAATTTGGCATTAAATTTTGCAATTTTAGAATATTTATGTGATATATATAATAAGCAACATTCAACAGCATTTCACTGCATTAAAATTGATTACATGACAAGTATTACTCACACGATCAAAGTTCAATCATCCAACGTGATTCTTATATGTAATGAAACCATTAAAATTAAATAAAATATCGAATATAACGAAATTATTAAAGAAATTATCAATTATATAAAGCAAATTAATAACATTTATATTTGTAAAGACTAATTGTATTTTTTCCCATTTTCTCGAAAATACAAAGAACACTTATTAAGAATTACAAGGTTACGTATTTAGTCGTTACCTGATCTCTTTTTAAACTTCAGCGCATTTATTTCGCATGTATGATCAAAAACAATGTACAATTTTTTCTAACACGAATTCCGTATTATATTTCGACTTTATTTCTTTGAGCCTACAGACACTTGCTATTTTGCTTATTTTATATTCATTCTCCTAATATTCTTTATTCTATCTATATCCATCTGTATTAAACTAATGTGTTAAATTTCATATTTCTATAAAAAATTTTTTTATAGAAATTCTATTCACAAACAATACAATTATTGATTTCAAATTTTATGCAAAATTTTAATAAAATTACTAATTAACTAAGATCTTTTAAGTACACATATTATAGAATATCTACATTATATATATATATATACACATATTTTTCCATTTTTAATATTCAAAAACTAGCCCCTGATGGTTTTCACGTTGTGCAATAAAAATGTCTCGAGCTTATTGTTTGCTTCTGTCATTTCAATATAGACTGTGATGTTACTCTATTGAATCGCAGTCGTGATACAGGATCGAAGTTCAGCCACTTTGAGTCTTGAACGAAAGTTGTATAATACATACGAATATCGAATTTGGCGTGGTTGTTTCAGTCTGGTTCATTCGTAGAAACTCGGTAGCAGAAGTTACGTCTTATGAATCTACAGTAAATTGCATGTACATACATGTCCTTGAATATGCATAAAATGTACCTAAAGATATACTAACTTCGGACTACTCCAATTCACTCCTTTACATATTAGTAGTTGAAAAAAACATAAAAGTACAAAATTATCGGACAATATAATCGTAAAATATAAATAAAAATTAAAAAAAATACTAGCTTGTGTAAAGTTTACGCTATTGGATTGGAGAAGATACGTTAGTAGTTTTTCGAGTAATCAAGGAATCTGAAACGAAAATTATCGAGAAAAAGTAACGAAAATGAGGTTTTTCATTTACATTATAATGATTCTTTTAATAAGAAGGAATTAAATAAATTCAGTGTATTGATCCGAATTGCTAGAACTGAATTGTCTACTACATTATTTCAAGAAAATGAAAATGTTTGAGTTCCTTGTTCGATGCAAATTCATGGTCTCAAAAAAGGTATACTTCTGTTTCAAAAAGTGAAGGCAACTATGAAAGTGCCTGTTAATATTATTATAGAGAGGAAAATCCTTTAAATACGGAGAAATCAGACTCTCGGGAATAACTTGGAACGAAGAGGATTATTAAGAGGCAAAGAAAACGTGACTCTAATAAGGATAACGATTTACCAAGGAAAAAGTAATTAAAAGAACAGGAGATCATAGATAAAACTTAAAACTAAAGAGAGCTTTTATATTTAAGCACTTCAATCTGAACTTATTTTTCAAAAATTTTGAAAGTTATTCGCAAGGTTATTAAACCTAATTTTTAAGTCTAAAGTTTTATTGCATTATTTAAAATGAAAACCCTTTCTGAGTTGTGATTTTATATAAAGTTGCTAAAATAGACAAAAGAACCTGCGGAATTTAAAATGTAATCGTGTATTTCTTGAAAATTTTCATTTTTATTTTCATCAGCGCACTAATTTTTGAACGAAATTAAATAAAAAAGCATGTAAAACATAAGCTGCTGTCATAAAATATATGAACGTATGAATATATGCGTACATAAATATACATATTACATTGTATTTATTCCATTATATTTTTAGTATAAATCCTTACCTAGCGATATTCTCATGTAATATTATCTTTTTTGTTTATACACGTGATATTGCAAAGAAAAAATAACTTTAATTTAAAAAAAATACCGCTTGCAATCCCAACGTACTAATTCAATAAAAAAGTATTTTGTGGCCTACATATTAATAAATTATATTATATGTAAAATAATTATCATTAATTTTCCTTGAATTATAATTACTTCTATTTTTAACTGTTTCTAGTTTTACATTAAAAATTCACAACAAATGTACTTTTTAATTGTTATTAAACTTTGTGAACCTATTTTTAACTTGAAGAATTTTTTATAGTAATGTAACATTAGTTATCGATTGATACTAACTTTTCATTTTTCAATAACATTCTACATTTGCTTCATCTGTTACTTTTTCTTAAAGTATGTTCTTGCTTTAAATTGAAATAGACGTAAAAATATAGGAAATAGTGTTATTTTTAAAAAAGTTTACCAGTTTATTTGCAAGATATATCTATAAGACAAAAGATTTTTATAAATTCATTATATAATTCATCATTTAGGTTGATAAACATAAAATTTTCAAATACAACATTTTTACGTATTTCAGTGTATCATGAACTTAATAGGCAGTTTGTATAGATTGAATATTTTTCGTAAAAAATTTGACAAATAAACTTATTTTCCATATATTTTTAAAGTTTATTAAGGATTTAAGTAAATTATATATATATATATATATGAGTATATTGTTGAATCAAAAATATTTTATCAGTTGTATACGGGCAAATAAGTAGCCATTGCGTACGGCTAAATTTCACTATTGTGATATTAGAATGGTACGTATAGATGTATGGAAGAGATGTTACTAACCTGTGTGAAGAAATAGTAATAAACCTTCATGCCACGATCGGCGAATAGTTGAGCGAATTTTATAGACGGGCAGATGAAGAAATAATCACCTACAATATCAGCTACCATTCTTTGATACATGAATTCATCATTTGCGTTTTCCCACTCGGTATACTGAAACATTATAATTCATACGTTTTAAGTCTTTGCGTATATAAGTTACATGAATGTTGTCGACCATAAAACTATTTTTGAATTGAGGCTATTTTACATTTGGTTTTCTTCAAGTTTAGGTATTAGAAAATTTTATTATTTTCAACAAATAACTCAATGCTATCAAGAGTAAAATAAATGCTCACAAATTGAATTGCTAAATATAAAAAAATAATTTGAGTGAAGAACAATGATCTGTACAAATTCGCAAAAATAATTTTTTCTGTAATTATATAGAGCAAATACTATAGATAGTCTTTGGATATTATTAGAATTATTACACAAAGGTCTTCAGAAGGTCGAGAATCACTTTTAAAGATAGACCACGTCGTTAAGTAACTATAGTACGTCTATCAAACTTATCAGTAAGTTGTACAAGTTATTAAGACGGATATATTATGAAATGAAAGATAATCATAAAATGTCAAAGTAGTCTTGTCTTCGGAATGAAGTATACATGTAAATAACTTTCAAAAGCAAAAATTACATAGACATATAAAATTATAAATTTAATTTTTCAATAATGTCTTTATTATGCAATTATTATTAGTTTAAAGATTCGAAGGCAACAAGGTGTTTTATCATGCTCTGTAGTAAGATTCAGTACATAATCTTATCAAAGTATGCAATTCTAAATACATACGCGCGCGCGAACGCCCACACAAACACACAGAGCTACTGCACTACGTACAAAGAAAAAGAATTCCCTTGGTTAACAATAAAATCGTATATTAATATTGATTTTATGTCACTCAATAAGTTTAAAGCATATGTTGAAGTGCATTTTTTTATTATGAAGCACGTATGATTATTTTATATAGAAAAAGATCCTGGTAAATCTAAAACCTACAGCGAAGTATTTCAAATTATTAAAATTTAATTTCTATAAATCTTAACTAAAATAAATAGATCTTTTCGGGTATTTTATATTTGATGTATTTTTCATTAAAATGTCATTATTTCGTAATATTTTGAAAAAAGTTGATACTAGTTTTCGATTCAGTGATTTGATCTTTCACATGTATACATACCCCATAATTATACGGGTACACCAATAGAGAGGGAGAGGGAGAGTAATGAATAATGTTTTTATTTTTTATTTAGTACGAGGATGTACTTCTAATCTACAATTTAATTACGATTGATTAAAAATTAATGAAATACATACATAATTATGTCTCTTATTTTATTTTTAGCGTTTTCATTATTAAATTATATCTAAAGAGTGATAATGGATTGACACCAAAAGACATCTTTTTCCCCGTATATATTCTTTTCTGTTCCTTATATATTTATTACTTTTAGTATTAAATACATTTTAATACTAAATTTTACAAAAATTTTACTTTACAATTAACATCAGAACTGATTGGATGCAATTGTTTTTCGATTGTACCCAGTACTATTCCATACCATGAACGTATGCCTTGAAAACCTGTATATATTCCTTGCTTTTAAAAGCCGAATTGAGGCATAATCAAACAGACTTGTTAGAATAATTTTATGTTATTGACTTTTATGTGGTTTTGAACACTGATTAAAGAAAATTTTACTTAACTCCATTAATTTTAATAAATATAAGTTCTTAAATAAATTATTATTAATTTTCGGTGATAAGTATTTAATTATGGACAACAATTGACTTTCAAATAAAGATTAATTTTCTCAAATTGCATATTGGAACATAATCAGAGAGATTTTTGTTAGAACAACATTTTTATTTTTACATTGAATTTATGATTTATATTCAAAAATTTCAACGAATAAGAAGAACATCAATATATAAGAATAGATTTTTCCGTCTTTTAAAAAATTTATGCTTCCAATGGCATAAAATAAATTTTATCGATTTATAAATATTTGCGATTAACGCAAACATACATATCTCATATTACATTCCAACTTTTCGGTAAAATGAATAGATATTTAAAGATTTTTTGAGTTATTTCAATATTAAACGATCTAAGAAAAATTCCTTTGATCAGTATATTTTCAAATTATTACCCATGAATTTAATTTTGAAGTCACAGCAAATTTTATCTTGTTAATTTTAATTTTATCCAGAAATAAACTTTGAAAACAGACGCTATCTATAATTAGACTTTTTAAAACCTTCTTTCCTAGAGCTCTGTTCTTTGTTTATGAATATAAAATTACATTTGCATATACCTCACTTTATTAATATTTCTATAAAATAGATTTAATTAAATTAAATATATAATATTTATTAATATTGCGGCTGCAGTTGGCAAAAAATTTCTTTGCTGTTGTGAACACTAGTACATAACTTGTATCAACTATCATTTTATTGTATAATTTTAGAAGAAGAAAAAACGTCCATATTATCATGTAAAATACTAAGTCAGATTATTTTCGTGTAAAAGTAATTACAAATAAAACATAGAATTAATGTGCAGTTTTCCTTTAATTATGCAATTTTAACTAAATTTAAAATTGAAGTATATATGTACTTCAAGCTTTTAGTTGCTTCATTTTTCATTCTGATAGGAGGTTAATCAGGTATTGCAATGTTTTGTAATGCTAAGAACAAATTAAGAAAATAATTGTCAAGATCTATTTGTAGCCTATAACGAATTTTCATTTTTTAAAATACTTGATATTCTTTCATTTTGTATTTTACTCTTTAAAATTAATTAATAGAGTCTTATTTTCTCACAAAATTGTAGTATTCCCTAAATGATGGCTGAAACTCTTTATGTGCACTCATTCGGATGTAGCGATTTTGTTACATGTATAACCATTGTTTATAAGCTTTATTACGAGATAGAACAAAACATTGAATACTTTTTTTAATTTGTAAAAGAAGAACGCATTTATATTATCAATGTATAAAGTTAAATAAATATACGGCAGAGTTATTAACATTAAAAGATTTTAATAATTGAAATATACGATGCTCACATAATTTATGAAAAAACTAAATAATCATCAACTTAGCTTATTCTCAAGATTAGTACACGTAAATAATCTACTGATCTTTTCATTGACAATTAAAGCTTACGGTATATTTTATTTATATTGTAAAAAAGTACACGAGTATAATAAGAGTATAATTCACCCTTAACAAGAATACCATCGCATAATAAAATATATAAATTTTAATTATTTACAAAATTATGAAGCAGCAGCAAGATATATTACAATATTCTATGCATAAATATGTAAAGATTGTTTCGTGAGAAAGTTCATTAAATTATTTATACTTTACATCCCTTTTGTTCTTACATCATTACAACTTAATGAAATAATTAGAAAAATATTTAACATATTATACTGTTAAAATAAAAAATCCTGTTCTAATTCTTTTATATAATATAAATTGAAATTTATAACTACAATTGTCGAACTTGCTCCTTCGAAAGTATACTTTGAGCTTATTCGTAACACGACTAGATCCAGAAAAAAGAATATCGAGAGAAAAATCAATTTCACGATGCTGATGATGTATAGTTAAATCTCTATTATTTCGAACGTGTGTAAACGTAAAAGAGTCAGTTAATATTTCAATCATGTTCCCTTACTACCATCGTGTCTACACATCCAATCACTTCTGACAGACCGAATACACCAACCGACATTCAATTTCCCGATCACGTCAGCATGATCTCCTAATCATCACCTAAGCAGTTTCCTACCGTCTTTTTCAACATGTATATGTTACGCACACAATCTCAAGGTGACGATCTTTAAATGGTCTTTTTTTTACGAAAGAATTGGATTTCGAAGGACCTCTGCGCCCACATCCTGTTAAAGCTTTTCAAATCGAACGTAAAGCAGTACGGCGCTCCAACAGCACCAGATTTCAATTATAGAGGAATGTTCACTGTTACTTATCTCTCTTTCAATCTTTCCGTCTTACTCGGTTTTTTTTTCTCACTTTCAATTGGCTTTCCTGCTTTCGTTTAATTTTAACGCTTCATGAAGATTATATTAATTCTGGAGTATGTTAGATACTTAGAAGCTTCAAGTATATTTTTTATTAACTTTAATTTTTTAAGGCGAAACTAAGCATGCTACGCGTTCTTTTATCCTTGACTTTATTGCAAAACAGCTGATATTAGTTTAATGAGCTGCATTAGTCTTTTTTATTGTTTTGTATGTGTAATTATTTATAAATTGTTCATCGATGAGTTGATATTTTTGCGGATTTTCTTTCTTTATTTAATTCGTAAAGTAAGTATACATTATTAATAAAGTAGATGAAACAGTTTGCCACCTTGATTTCTTTCGAGGATTGAAAAAATTCACGATAAAACTGATGATTTTATCGAGAATTCTGATTATGCTTATAAATCACATCTCAATTGAATTTCGAAATGAATTGCGTGAAATTATCGGACACGACAAGGTGAATAAAATAAGATTTTAACGAAGAAAAATGTAACAATTATATTTAAAGATTCTATCATGTAGATCGATTACACACTCTGCTACGCTATTGTAAATAATATATTTCCATATTACTTTAAAATTATTTATCAACTATCAAAACTCAGTTATTATAAATAATACTAACACATGGAAAATATAAGTTTTATTGGAATTTAGAATTACTTATCGTGAAAAAGTAGCTGAAGTAATTTAGTCTGCAGCGAGGATAATTTTGCGATATTTTGTTTTTCATTTTTGTTTCAATATTTTGAAATTTCGTTTAAAAATTTCAAATTTATTGCTATTAAATTCTTTTGACTAAATTATGGATTAAACCGATTAAAAACACCTTACATCACTTAAAAACATAAGAGCGTTGATTTAAATTACCAAGTATGCCTACTAACATATGTTTTTAAAGGACTTCTACTTCCAGTTTAACAGTTAATATATATCGGATTACTAAGCTAGTAAAGAATGTTTATATAGATTATTTTTTTAATATGAGCAAAAAAAAAGTGGAATAACTTAAATATTTTTGCATATCTCAAAGTTGAAAGACATGGAATATAAAGTATTGTGATCTGAAAACAAGTATGATTGGAAATCGTTTGATAAATTTTCAGCTATAAATTTTGAAGTAGGATACTCAATTATATTAATCATTTGTAACTACATTTTCTTGAGAATTTCAATATAAAATTCGAACGTCTATATGAAATTTCATATGGCTACATTAATAACTTTTTATTTTGAAACAATATTGTTAATTAAAATTTTTCATTATATAAATAAAAAATTTATTCCAGACTAAAATTAATATATTTTTAATGTATTTTAATTTTTAGTTTATTTGTATTTAAATTTTATTAAAATATTAAACTAATGTTACACATTAATTTCAATAATTACTTAACTATTCTTATTTAATAGATACTGTTATTTATCGTAATTATATATATATAATGTTATCTGTTGCTGTAAGCTCTTACATAGCACTACGTCTAACTTTTAGAGATTACAGAAAATGTTTTGATTCGTCTTCCTTTCCTCCTTATTGCAAACTCCCCTAGTTCCACTTAATTACCCATTCTTTCTCTCTCTCTAATTTCCTCTCTTTTCCTCTTCTCCTTTTCAATTAAAAAGCTACCACAAATTCGCTCATTAAATGTCAGAATACCTCTATACTTGTTCAATTTTGCAGGCACAGACTGTGTAAGAAGTAAATTGTTGGATTTAAATTGTTTATACTTGTTACATATAACAGAATTAAATGCTTGGAAATATGCTTGATGATAAAACCATTCGCCATGGAAAAGCGAACAACTTTCATTAAAAAATATCTTACGACTTAAAATAAGTATTTCTTTCGATTTAAATGTTGTCCTTTTTAACATGTAGATAATTACTAACGGAATAAATAATTTAAATTTGTATAAAAACTGTATTTTCAAATTAAAACATAAGTATGAAAAAATACATACAAAAAATTTGAAGAAATCATAAAACGGAATTTAGAAATTTAATATTAAATAACGTTTATAGTATAATTTATAAATTATAAGATAAAGAGTAGGCATCGATAACTCAACTAAAAAAGTAACCATCGCAATAACGAAAGATCTTGGATTAAAATCCTGTCTGAGCAAAACCGTCTTATTAACTCTTTTATCCTGAATTTCAAAGAAATAATTTTTATCGTTTTTTTAATAAAAATATCTAAATCATTTGTCAAAGGAAAAGTTAATTTTGTAGAATGTTATTACAGAATTGTAACTCCTTCATAATTTTATGGGCAAAAGAAAAAAACGTCACATATATTCTTTATTAATACTTTAGTGTTTTTATGATCATATAAATATATACTATATACTTTTCTAAGTAAATAATCAATATATTAGAATATTGCTAAATATAATATACTCATTTTCTATTTCTATAGAATATAATTATGTTTGTTATCAATTATGTGTTATAATATTATGATTAATATTTTTCAAATTCAACAGGTTAAGTAACATTTAACCAACAATGAACTTCTATATTTATACAAAGAAAGTATAATGTCTTATCTTATAAATATTTATCTTGCTTTATTTTATCCTCAAAATACAATTCAGAAATTTGTACTTATCAAAATTATATCAAAGAATTGAATTAAATTTGCTAGTCAAGGTTCCTTCTATAAATATTGAATAATCTAAGAAACAAAATTGTAAGAGAAAATATTCTGAATGTCATTCAAATGTTTTCATTCACACGTAACAACAGTATTCGATAAAACGAAATTTGATCTTATTTGCTCAATAAATTCGTAAGGGTGGTTAGTGGCAAAATATATATCCCCTGTCTTAACATAGATCCAAAATAATACAAAACTGTAACCGATAGTCCCTCAGAGTTCGTCATTTTCGTAATTTATTTAGAAAATATTTTCGTCCAATAAAGAAAAAAGTGAATTAGTTAGTTAAAGTCTACGATACAATCATTACCTTATTTATTTAATTAGTTAGTAAAGTATAATCACTATTGATTATAAGGAGTATAAGTGATCCGGTAAATCTTATTGGTAAATGTAAACCATTTTCATTTATATATTTTTATAACTATCAGTTGATGAAAGTATTATTTTAATTCGTGTTTGTGACACAAGTGTCACAAACCTTTATTAATGTCTGAAGTTAATTTCAATATTAGCATCATCAAAATTAAAATAAAAATAAACGTTACAAATAACAGAGAAATCTCTTCTATACATAAAAAATGCGTTATTCTTAATTTTTATTTTGTTTTTAATTTCATTTTTACATATTTTTATATGTAATAAATATATTTGACAAAGTTTTAATACAACACGGTTATTCATATATGTACATCTAAAGTAAAACATCGAACATAATGCAGGCATAATTAAAAATAATACAACTAATAATTTAGATAAATTTTTATATTTCATTAAGAAAACGTTAAATTCGATCCAGCTATTCTGTTTGTCACATTACGAATATTTTATAGGTACACAATGAAACTGAAAACAAAGCGAAAAATCAGTAGACCATTAGATACCCTGTATTCTGTAAGTAATTCATTTTTTGTTCATAATTGTTGACACGTGAATATTCCCTACAGACAACTGATTCTGCCCTGCAAGTGAGATATTATCAAGAGAGATGAAAGTTCAAACTTTGGTGAACTCGTTCATTCGGGATCTTCTCTCGGGAAGCAATTTTCATGGAGCCGGGTCGTCATCTGCAAAGCCTCTGTGATGAATTATATAGTACGAACGCCATGGACTATCGTGAAGCGATTCTCATTTGCCATAGCCAATGGATGAGTCTACCCGTATATGTGATGACCCGCTCGCATTCGCCCGAATCTTAAATGAATCCCGATTGGCCACGATGCACGACTGTACAAAATTGCCCTTTCGCGATTTCACGATACTCTAAATACACGAAAGACTTCTCATGAAAATATATCTACTCGTACAAAATTGACTGCGAATAGATGGATATTTGCGAATAGTGAGTGAAGTAAAATTCGTTAGTAATTTTAAAGAAAAATCGGTATGCATACATTTTTGTTAAGCTTTACACAATTGTTAAGTAAAATATTATTATTATTTATATAGGTATTTAATATGGTAATATAATTATTAACGATAATGCACCACCTATCAATGTGTAACAATTAATACGCGCTCTAATAATGATATTTCACGATACATACTTTCTTTTCGTAATACACACTTTTTATAAAATATTGAGTTAAATTAATGTATTAACATTTTTCAAAAAAATAAGAAATTGTTTAAATTTAGAAATGCAATTGAAATAACTAATATAAATCAAATAATTTTTTATTTTTCATAGTAAATCGTAATCGATTAATCATATCAATATGAATATTAAAGGCAACAATAATAAACAATACAAACTAATATTATTACAATTAAATAAAACTCGATTAAGATTTAAAAGATTCGGTTACTTTTTCTATTATTTTTTCAAGTCATTATCATATAATATTACGTGCTTGAAGAAATTTCTATAAAATATTTGTACACATATATATTTTTAAGTATTTTTTTCGGAAATTGAATTTGTCTAGTAAATATTTCGATACTATAAGAAAATGATTTGTTCTTCTTTATGTGCACAAACTATATTCTGAATATTTATAATCACAAAGTACGCTAAACTTTATGTTATTTTATATAAAAATCATAAAATCTTGATGCATCTTGTGTATATATTATATATAAATATTGTATATATACATATTGAAATATTATCAAAGGGAATATTTATATAAAATCTTTTCAATTTTTCTTTTGAAAAATTAGAAAAATTAATAAAAAAATTAGCTCGAATACCATGTAATAGTCTGCCTAATTATAGCAAGGAACAATCAATAGTATTGACTTTCCTGGGAAAAAATCTGCAAAATGAAAAATAATTTCACGAAAGAATAAGAAAAAAAAAAGAGTAAAATATTAGTGTATGCCATGAGTATACCGTAAGTTATTTATTTATTTATTTATTTTTACATTAAGCCAGAAACATGTCTCAACTTCCGGATGCAAAGGATCAAAGTTGCATTCACGTTATGCGAGTTATGAATATACGTACATCATAAACATACCTCTCACAAATAATTTTCTAGGCAATTACTTCGTGCCTGTTTTCTTTGATGCCCTTTGGCAATAGTTCTACGAGTTCCTTTTGTTTGTACACGCTGCGCTCGCAATTTACCTTTTTTCTTCTACCATTCTTACAATTCTTTGTTAAGTCTTTAATGAGCGCTATTTTTCTCTTTTATTATTCAGATTTTCTCTACTTTTGAAAGAGAGAATTTCTTGTATACAAGGAAAAATCATCGGATGTACAAATAAACTGCAAATGTTTATTATTACCTCTATTGCTTTTATTGCTTACCTCTATTCATACAACGTAAATAACAATGGGAAGTTGAAAAATACCAAAAGCCTAAAATAAGAAAATAATAACGACTGAACTTCTCTCTGAATGTGCACGAAAGTGCATAGATCGGAACGAGGCGGTTTAATAAAAAAGCTAATTATTGCATATAAATCTTTATTACCTTAGAAGGGAGAAGAGAATATTTATCTTTCTACATGTCGACTAAAAATGCACGGTTTTGTCTTGCAAGGTGAAAGGAACGTGGAGAGACGCAAAGTGAACAGGACATTTAATTGACTTTTCTCGATGGCAGGATAGCGCTGTAACCAAGTGCGATACCTCATACCTCCCCTTTGATGCCGGAAACGAGGAACAAAAACAGACATGGCTACAATGGCGGTGATTCGAGTGGCTCCATCGGTGACTTCGCTAGTTTTTTTCTCGCTATCGTTTCTGGAGATGCATACCTACAGTCCAAAGAACTTTTGTCTTTTTTGGAGCCAATGCACGCTTTTTCATTGCTTGGATAAAGCTAGGGTGCACTAAACGAACCATCTTGATACTTCCTCTATCTCTTTCTCTTCGTTCACGGTATTGTCTCTGTCTTTGTTGTCCGGTACTGCATGTGACGCACGTACTACGAAATAGTCGTTTCAGTAGCTCGGATATCGCGAGGATGTCATATATGCACGAGGCGAAAAAAGAAAATAAACGTGCGTTATGGCTGAATATACTTGACATATATCTGAATTATGTCACTTAAAACACCTTCTTAAATAATTTTTTATGCATAATATAATGTAATCTTAAAAAGGATACGGAAACGTGCGATTAACAATAAAGTCAAAGAATATATTTGCTGTTTACATTTTTACTATTTCGTAGGAATAAATAAATTTTTAATAAAACATTTTTTCAATTAAGGTGCTTTATGGTTTATAATTTAAAGTACTTTTCTGTGAACCGAATATATGTTTTATCGTAATAACAACGATAGCAGGATGTAGTTCTACAATATTTAGCAGTCACGGGGTTTTATTGGATAAATTTTACCAAACTGATCATTAATAGTAATCTGTAACAATATTCTCGCAAGATTTATTCGATTAAAAAATTTGAAAATAAAATTTATTGCTTAAAAGCTAAATTATAGCTTAAGAAGTAGCAAACGTTTTCCAAACATACTTTAAAATAACTTTAATACGTAACAGGCTAACGATAGAAAAATTAAAATGAATTAAAAAAAATATTAATTCTTACAATTAAAAGTAATTGTAGAAACCTAATACCTGCTTTGATATTTAAATCTTTATAAATACGTAATAATTTCATTAAAACCCTTTTTAAAAATTAATTTATCATTTTTATAGTAGGACTTAGACTAGCTGTTAAAGGAGGAATTTTATAGAAGGTGGGTTACTGTAAATGTAAATGTGCTCAATCTCAGCTTCTACTCTATCTCACCTGTAAGCTTCTATCATTTTTCAATTTCCTTAATAAACATGAGATTTATAGAAAACTCTCAAATTACCGACACTTATTTGTTGTGTAATAAATGTAAAACTATCTGCACTTTGTAATAAAGGTAAGCAATGCTATTAAAAATAGTGCACGAAGATTCGATAGCTCATTACTTATAAGATATCAGTACGCATGCAATAAAATCACTTTTCATGCTCTATATAAGAGATAAACGTTAACAAGAATTATCACTTATTCTTGCACAAAATTTCAAAGTTTTTAGAAATCAAATTATGAGTAACATCGATACGTTATAAGAGAAATAAAATGATAGTTCAAGGAAATTTTGAGAAATGAACAACTTTATGATGAAGTAGAATCATTTATTAGGAGCATTTTTCCAGTGAAAGCGGGACACGACTGGTACGTTTACAAATGCACGAATTCTTAGAAACATAATGTACAACCATAACCATAATTCTGGAATATGAATAAAAAAAGTATTCTAACCAGGTAAGAATACAATTCATTACGAAAAATTGATCAAAGTATAATATTCTTATGCAAATACACCTGTAAATGTCGAGCTCAAATTTAACATCGAACATTAAATTTGTACCATTACATGAAATTTCAAATAGAACGCGATTCAAAACAATAAAGTTTATAACCATAATATAATTACAGTAGTACGGAAGTAACTATATTAACTAAAACTATTGCGTTTATACTTCGAAAACTCGTGAAAATACTGCAGTCAATGTAACGCATCTCAAATATTTATTATTCATTGAAATAATATAGTGATGATTTTTCTTATAACTATTAGTTTGTTATACATAACAAGTGCTCGATAATTCAGCTGAATATGGCTAACAGTCGTGTAAAAAAAGTTCTCAATGTTACTGTATGAGAATTGTCGCTTATTCGCTTTTTAACGAGAACAAAACTTGTAACACTTTAAGTACCAGATATTTACTGTAAAGCAAGAAATTAATTTACAACCAAATATATGCGCGCGATGAATGAAAATTATTGCGCGAGTCGTATCTTGACTATTTTTTGTTAAGATATTTTGAAAACACACCATTAGTTGTATTATAATATTAGTTGAATGGAGTCGAAGTATTCATACGTCGTCAAGCATGCGTATTACATTACATTTACTCTTCCAATGCAAGTATTTCAAAGACCTACTCATCTTTACAAATATATTCTAACCCTTTCGTTATTGTCCAAATTGAAGTAGATCTTCTTTTGTCTCAACAATCAGTTACATCGCTTTCTACTTTTATTCTTCCTTGTACGTATTTTCAAAGTCTAAAGATGCTTTTATGACAAGACATATATTCAGACTTGCAATTCAGGTAATCTAGCAGGTAGATTCCGGTTCACTATACGTCTCACTCTAGTTTCTCTCTACCTTAGTGCAAAGTAGTTTTTTCAAGTAATTTTCCTTGCTCCGAATAAACTCTTTTATCCGTTTGAAGAATACAATTTTTACGGTAATTTATTAATGTTCTCTATTTACTTACTTTTTCTTCTATTTTGACAAAGGATAACTGAAGCCTTAGAGAATATTTTGTTCATTTACGAAAAACATCTAATTTTTTTAATATTAACATCCAGGATTAAGAAAATTATTAAGTCTAGTGTTTTTCAGAGTGTGCTAAATAAGAAATTTTTGTTTAAACTAGTAGGCTTTAAAATTATTATTAAAGTTATTATATATACACTAATATAAGTATTTTTGTGTTCTAAATTTTGTATAATTTTTTAATAAAAAGTATTAAAAATTTATCTGTTGCACAGCGTCGTACAATTGGTTACTAGATTACGCTGTTTTTATTTATTCATTAGACGTAGATTATTGAAAAATACTTTGAAATTTCTGTTCAAATATATCTTTTCTACCTTACAAGTACAATGATCAATAACATAAAAGAAATAAAATGTTCAAAAGAGTATTACAGTATTTCTTATGTATTTTTGATGTTAGAAAATTAAAGGTACTCCAAAATTTTGACCTCGAAGAAATTATATTAGGCATTCGATGGTGGAATTATTTGAACAAGGTGTTTTAAAATACTTAAGACTAACCCAATCTGTGTTTTAACTTTATGAGAAAAAATAGACTTTTAATATAGTTTGTCAGGGTTTATTTTTTTAAATTTTTAGTTTGCATATTCATTATTTTTTGGATATAATATTATTGTATGCAGTTGTTTCTAGAAAATATTTCATTCTTAAAAAATATATTAATGTTTAATAATAGTTAAGAATTTCTTGATAAAATTTAATATACATACATTTATTGTTTTACAAGAAATTCAAAATTATTACAATTTATGTACCCGACTCAAAGTAATATGAGATAGCTTTCTGGTTATTTTGAATAATTTCATCAAAAAATTGGAAATTCTCCAAATATGAAAAATAGAGAAAACCTTCCGCAAGAGCAGTATATAAAGGTCAAAAGTCCCTTCGAACAGTTAATAAAATTTTGATCCGGAAAGATGCATTTTTTAACAAAAATAGTAAATTGATTCCGAAAGGTCAAGAAAAAATCTATCGATATATGTGTATATGAATTCTTAAAGTTTAAGTGTCCGTTCTGCGAATAGGGAAATAGAGTATAATTTATATAAAAAATGTACCACAGGGATACTGGTGACCCGTGAACTCTGCCACGTACGATTTCAATCAAGCAAAGCTATATACATTTTAGTATTTTTCTTATTTATTTTTCAACACTTTTTGACTTACGATCACATGGTCTGCGTGACCAGATTAATATAAACCAAAATTATTATTATCGAAGATAGTTTATATTAGTCTTGCTTAAATACAACATTTTCAGAATTCCGAAAATATAATTTCTGTAATTGAGGAGCCAGAATACATTTTAATAATTAAAAGAGTAATTTCACAAACTTGACTATTCGGTAGATGTAATAGATAAATAATATAATAAAGTAGATAATCTACGAACAAAGTAGGATTCATGTCCTAACATAATTCAAGTTAACCTTGCAACCTACTACAGTATTAAATAGCACAAAATAATAATCAGCCATTTGTATTTTTATTCAAACCATTATTAAGTAATGACAAATGAATATTCAATTAAAGTGAGTAAATAAATATACAAAAGCATTTTACCTCTTATGAGCAATTGCGATGATTTATTAATTTAGCTTACTCAATTAAAACACAACAATATTAAGTTATTAAATTATTTAGTAAAGAATCTATAGTGCTTAAGAAGTGTCATATATATATATATATAAACAAAATAATTAACTTTCAATATATTAGATATAACTAAAAGTTGATATAAAAACGATACTTAAAGTTGGAACGGAAATATCAGTCGCTAAGCATAACTGACAAAATGAACAATCTGTGTTGTGTGTACATGTGCGCATGAGCATCTGCCTCGCGCATCTCTGTCCTCGGTACCTCAAGGTTCTACAAGAGGGAACCCTGCGAAGGGCAAAAGGGCAAGAAAGGGCCCGCGCACTGCGAGAAAGGGTCGTGATCGCTGGAAAGCCTCCCACACGAGTCGGACTGGCTGGAAAGTCTCGTTTACCGCACCCCTTGGTGTCGTTGCTTGACGAGCCAAGTTCCGGTGATTCCGGGTCTCGTCCTCGGTATCGCAGGTTAGCGCACCGTTTCTCTCCCCAAATTCTCTGTTATGCATCCGCGGCTGATATTTGCATTTAATTATGTAGAATTCTTGTAGTCTCGGAGCTTATAGTCTGCCGCTACTTCGTTTACGATAATTTCCTATCATTCTCTTATTGCTAAGTTTTTAAAAAATATAAAGACACGTTAACTACATTCCATTCTATTTTTGTGTTTTCGTTTGCCCGAGAAAACTCTATCTTTCTTAAGGAACCCTGGTCGGCTCGAACTAACCTCGGCAAGGATTTCTCTTTTCCGCGTATTTTATTTCCCTTTTCCCTGACATTAATCATCACTAATTAGAAATAAGATAAAAGAAACTGAGCATCTTCGTTACAAACATATTTATGAGTAGTTTTTCAATCTGCATTATTTGGGATATATTAAAATACTAGTTTTGCAAATAGAATAAAAATAGTAATATACCTTAATAATTTGGTAATATTGATAAGAAATTTTATTTTTAAATTTACTCTAAGAATTTATATTTGAAATTAAGAAATTTAGTTAAATTCGTTGTATAAGTGTATTAGATAATACTTATGTTGTTTTGTATTAAATTCTAAATATTAACATCATTTTATTTGAAAGATATTACTATATTAAAATTATTAATAGATGACTTTAAGAATCGACGTAAAACCTTCACGAGACTGTACATTATAAATAACTGTTTGCATATAGAAGATCAACCGATCTGTTTTCAAAAGCTTTTATAAATTATTTATAACGGAAAGCTTATAATTACATACAGAATTAAAAGTTGTGGATGGGAGAAAAATACCAATTATATTATCAAAACATAACATTTTCTTGATACTGTCATTTTAGCGATGACATTTCTAGAGATTATGAATAAAGACTAAATGAAATTTATCAACAGAATAAAAACAAAATAATATTGACGCGCGTCGGGATATTCATCCTGACGCTCGTTCGATCACTTGCTCGTCTCGTGCTTACCTACCCAACATCGCCGGATAAACAACTAGGAGGCAAAAGAAAAGCCATCGCCAAGTTGCTCGACGCCCTTAGAGCGGCGGCTCTTTTTCTCGAGGAAAATCTGGAAGAAGGGAAAGCTGCACAGCTTCTCCTTGCGATTGAAAAAAGGAGAGGAACAGTGCCGAGGACTCGTCAACAGTCGTCTACGTCCCCTCCGGAAGCCGTCGGAGGTAATCAACAACATAAACCGATCCGCCATTTTCAAGGTGAAACATAACTCGAACACAAGCTCTAACTGAGCCACCGAGCCCCACAAAAACAAACGCCAATTCCGCCCTTGTTAGGGCGACTGTCGACACTCGTCCCGTCTGTTCCGTAGACGGTGGAACGGGGGCAGTAGATTTGAGATCCGGGGGAAAAATTAGAACACCATGTCCCTTGGTTTATAGCAGTGTCGGCGACACTCTTATTTAATATATTATATAATATTACACGGTTCTTTATGTTTGTTATAGTTGCGATAACATTAAAGTTAAAATTTTAGATAATTTCGTATCGAGTATTACTAATTGATTATAAACTTAGCATTAGCGATGGTATTTGAAAAACAATTCATTAATTACCCGAAAGTAAAACCTGAAAAGCAAATATCTTTATGTAATATGAAGTTTGTATTGTTATTAAATTAAAATAAGCAATGTCAATGACAATAAAGACCGTAGTACGATAAAACTATCGATTGTATTGTATCTAGCCCTTATAAATGTAATTATCTAATCACAATGATTTTACTAATTCTATATTAGATTTTATTTAGTAATAATCGAATTAACGTGAATGATATTAATATTGGTGAAAATGATGGTTTATTTATGATGAATTCTTAAGAGTTCACCAACGATTCTGACTTAGAAAATTCAAACTAACAGAGTTTTTATGTAGGCATTTAAATGCAACACTGTATGGAACTATATACAGATTTTGTAAAATTAATGAAATTGATTAAGCAAATCAGGTTATTTATATCGAAAGAACTGCTTACGGGGTTAAATGACTCCTTAGCGGTAGATGATAGAATCGATGAAAATTTGTATAGACAAATTTTGAAGTATAGTAGAGAAAATAATGAAAGTTAATATCAATCGCATTAAAAACCATTTGACAAAAAGTAATTGAAAAAGAGAAAGAAAGGGTGTATCTAACATTGTAACAACAAACATAAAGAGAATTTTTTTTCGTTAAAACTTTCGGATTAGCTTTTAAAGTTATACGTATAATAATAATTACTCACAATATATCTATTAAAACTAAACAGCACGAATGTTTATAACTTTTAAGGAGAAAGTTTAAAAAGGAATTATTGAGTTCTCAAATGACGGATTTGCTATACATCTATACTGTAAATGTATAGCTGTATATTTAATCAATTAGTTCAGTTTCATTAACTTTGTAATAATTGTTATTGACGAATTACATTAACAACGCAACAAGGTATATTGGTGGTAAAATATTTAGAGCGATCACCAGTCAATAAGCTGTTATGAAGAGGAAAGATTTTTTATTCGTGAATTTATATTCAATAGCAGCACCCATTAATTACAAAAGGATTATATGAGGATTATTTTGGTAAAAGAAGCCTCCCACGAACTTTACTTTAAAAACTTTATATTCTGCTACTTCAGAGATTCATCAATAGTTTGCACAAAATTATTATATTATTATATTATTTAAACAAATTAATTTTATTAAGTTTTGAATTGAATTAAAAGAAACAAACGATAATGGCTCGAAATCCGCGTAATCTCAAAATTTCAATATAATGGTTTTAAAAAAATCTTTATAACTAGATCACGATCGAATTCCTGGTCAATAGAGTACTACTTCAATATTAATTCATAAAAGATTTGATTTTATACTTGAAGGACTTATGTAAATTTTAACCATTATAAGAAATGTTATGAAAATCACGATTTACTCTGTTCAAAAATTTACATGCATTTTAGGAGAAAAATTAGATATCATGCTACATCCTCATTCATTATTACGATAAAATAGAAGAACATAATTAGTATTTACTTACAAGGGCTTAATTATCAGATTGCATATAAAAGTGATAAATTGAATTGAAATTTTAACCGAATATCCAACAATTAACTGGATCCGACACTAATTTTCATTATTATGTTTATGCATAGGCAATTAGACAAACGTGAGGAGAATATGTGAATACCAATACATAATAATTCAAAAATTAATCGTGCTAATGTAAATAAAGCCAAACAAAGCTCTTATATAATGATTGAAAGTAACTGTGATTTCGAAGCAATAATAATTCAAGCATTAACTGGATTTGTTATCAAATTTGTTAACATAAATTCAAATATTATCAAAGACTAGTTTATTCAGTTAAAAAGCTCAATCTATTATTTTACAAATAGAAGAGAAAATCAGGATTTAATAAAATTTTAATTCTTAAAGTACATAAATTAAAAACCGAATATAATTTCAAGTATTATTTTTTTTACCACGATCAGAATAATCTGTGAAATAGATTTTGAAAATAAATGTAGAGAAATGTTTTTAACCGTGGCAGTTTTCTCAAGAACACTTATCTCTGTGTGCTTAAGATTTATTAGTTTTATTAGTCATCGTTATACATTTTTTATTTGTACTTATTTAAGAAATTTCAAGTGAAAATTAAGTACGATGTATGAATATGTTTAAATTACATCAGTATAATAATAATATATTACGTCGTCATTTTATGCTTTAGCTTCTATCTCTTTACTGTAATTGTACAAAAATTATACTTAAGAAACCACAGTATGTATTAATGAATATAATACGTAATTTCATTCAGGTAAATATATCGGGATAACTATTTAGATTAATTTATTATACTAATGATGTGTAAAGTTTTCTTCCTGATGTAATGGAAAATTATGGTGGTTGCTTTTTTTGACTCTGTATACAGTCTGTAGATGTACCTGATGATTTTTGTATTTAGAGAAGTGGGGTGTCAAAAAACCATTCCTTGTAACATTTTACGTTAGAGAAACTCTTCCAAGTGCAATATTCTTGAGTTTACAAAGTAAACATTGAACGTGTTATTTTAACTAAGATTTAAAATATATATTATTTATATCATCACCTGATAAACTTCTGGAGTCGGTAAAAAATTCGCGCATTTTATAAAAAATCCAGTAGATTTATCTTATAACTCTGAATTTATAGAAATTTATATCTAATCTTACTTACTAGTTCTGCGGTATCTTTTTACACTATTCCGTAGGGTATAGATAGTCTTTATCGTTGCAAAAGTCTACACCTTACGATAAAATGTAATGTTTCGTGTATACCGTGGGCTCTTACAAAGAGTTTTTCAATCATTACATTTTATAAATATTTTACGAGTATTATTTAAATGTATTATTAAAGATTTGTCATATACGAAATCGTTTAAATTGCCCTTAATTTTCTTTCCTTGTGCTCTCTTATCTAAAGGATAAGTAATTATCGATAAATGTAATGCTTTAAAATTCATATCGAAGTATGAATTAAGTAATTTTTAATCTAAATTCGACGAAATTCAATTGGTTTTCAGAGTTTTTCATGAAAAAAATTCACCCTTTAAAAGAGACTAAGTTATTACAAGGTATAGATTAAAAGTTGAATATTTCATACATTCATACCACTTCCAAGGTAAAGATTTAATCTTCTTTATAAAGTAAAGTACACCTAAAATTAAGGTTATGTAATATAAGTGACTTTAAATAAGTATCAATGAACATTAACTATAGCTTATTATTTTAATAGAACGAAAATAACGCGTACCTGTCAATTTACCATTTATATTCGCTTATTTTCAAAAATTATTTTGTTTTTTCGCAGTCTATTTTATCACAATCAGTTATCGATATCTCATTCTCTTCTATTTGTAACTCCAAACTTTTCGAGCAAAATTACAGACTCGCAATGCAACTGCTTAGATGCTCGTTTAATAGCTCAAATATAATTTGATACGAGAATGAAATAATACTGTATAAATGTTAACCGCTAAGACTAATCATGGTAGACTAATTGACTAAGAGAACTCAAGTCCTACTATAGGTTATGCTTTCATCTGTAACGATTTCACGCGCTACTTTTCGTTTCTTTCCTTCCCTCAAATGTAATTCTTCTTCTTAATTCCACGTGTTTTTCTTTACAAAAATTTCACCTCTTCCCTTCGCACTCGTCAGACACATAGTACTGGATTTCTGTTATAATTTAAGTAAAAGACACGAAATCTTAAAGTGTTATAATATATAATAGATAATTTATTTTTAAAGTTTTCAAATTTATAATTAATCATATAAATATGTACAAACGTCAATATTTTTTTATTACAATAATAGAATTATAATTTTTATTCACAATACTTTTTAACTCTTTAGTAGTTTTTTCAAATATTTTTCAAATGTTGAGTAATATCATTCTGATACAATTTTAACAAGTGTACAATTTTATTTTAGCTTTAATCACAGTTTTATCCACTTAGTTACCTTTTTATGGTTATTGATAAGTTCTGTTTCCAAAATTATATTGCATCAATTTGTGTCATTAACGAAATAATTCTAATGCTTATTTCCCTTAAAAACATGAATGTTAAAATAGCATATATAATAGATGAAATAAATTTACTAATTTTTATTTATAACGAACAGCACAGAATCTTTTTATACCTCGTTCATTAAGTAATATTTGGTAAGTAATGATATTTCTTATTTATGTAATTATTTTTAAGTAATATTACAATTTTCTGAAAAATGGAATTATTGTATTTCAGGTGATTTATGTAATTTTGTGGTTACGATTATCAATTATAAGTCAAAATGTTAGACGGATAAATGTATCAGAATTTCCTTCTGGCATATGTATTTTGAAGATCAGACGGATAAATAACATAGCATATGATATTTTATGCAGTGGAACCCTTGTTACTCTAAAGACTGTTGTAGCTGAAATTTCTAAAAATTGTTTTACAAAATTGTTTTTCAAGTGGAAGGTATTGTAATAAAAGTTGGATCGATTGATTTAAGACTTACACAAAACTTTCATATTAGGTTGTGTGATATCGCACCAACACTGGATGATATTTCACAAGTAACGATGTCGATATCGAGAATTAGTTATTATTTCAAAAAATACATCAGTATATTTTATACATTTTATATAATAAATATGTTTCATGAAAAGTAATTAAATTTTAAATTTAAGTTCACAGTAGATATGATTGTATATACTTCTAATATTTATGTATAAATAAAAAACGTTAATTAAAACAACTAAATGAGAGGAAGTTTTTAGTTAAGAGTTGCAGTATCTGAATAAATAGTTCAAGCTACAGCTTCAAATACACGAAATAGAAGACTGGTTGGATTGGATGTCATTGCAGCAGAATGGGGTGTAACAAATAACAGAGTAACGCCGTTGATCTTACACGTTGGAACTGTGAAAATAATAACGAGAACTGATTGCGAAGCACTAGCTACCGGGCTAGAAGGAACGCCAATTATCGTTACCTATGCAGAATTCTGTTCTGTTGCAACGCCATGAATAAATGTAGATCGTGTAAGTATTAATCTTGCGAAAAAGAACTTTTTTGGTATGTGAAATTACATTTTCGAAGCATAAAAATATGGTTTACTCGACAAATTAGTCAAATTTAATGGAAGACACAGAGAGTTTATTATTCATGTAAAATAGTATGAGTGATTTAGTGTACAAATTATTTTAGTTGAAAAATGGTATCCAATTCGTAAAATACAAATCAAGTATATACTAGTGTATATGTATTGCTTAGTGTTTTTTGTGGCGTGTATGTATGAACAAGTAGTGAATGGAAAAATAACTAGACAGAAAATGTTAATGCTATTAATTTTATCGTTAATTTAATTATTTTAAACCTTATAAATATTTAATCCGAGTGGCATAAAAAAGAAAATTCAGTAATAGTAATTCTAATTCTAATTTGTTAAAATGTAGTATCTTAACCATAAGGTAATACTTCCATACTATAACGCCAAGGTATTTTATACTATTAGTAAATAAATATAATAATAATAGTAAAGACGGATATTAATTCATAAAATACTACAACGAAGTAAATTGCATTAGATTTACATAAGTATCCAATTATCTAATAGATCTAAAACACAAAAAGTAATTACTTAAATGTTTTGAATTACGAATACTAGCTTTAAAAATAAAAATAATTTCTTATTAATTAGTGCAAAATATTAGTAAAATTCATTCGTATAGTTCCACTAAAATTAAATATACCAATAAAACAACTAATTCAAACTAGATTCAATTCATAATATTTAGGTTTTAAGTGAGTGGTCAAAGCCTTTCATTTATATACAACTACGTAATTCATCAATAGTAAATAAATAATTATTAATTTTATTAATATTATATTTAATTGATTTCGTTGAATATTTATTTTTAAATATAATCTTACTCATTTATATATAATCAGGGCATAAGTTAATTTTACTATTTTCCTTATATGTTAAGATAATCACAACAATGTATAATAAAATATGTTAAATATTTCACGTTAAGTTTTTCTTAATTTTGATCTCTAATATATTATCACTATTCTTATTAAATTTAATATACTTATCAAAAACATGACCTCATTTTTCGTAAAATGTTCAACGTTTAATTTTTTTCATTTTCAGTTGTGGTTTATTAAGTTATTTTAATGTCACTTTTCATGAAATAAAGTAAAATTCTTTAAAGAAATATACTAAAATGACAGTTTATTAAGCTTGAGCACACTAACAGCGTACTCAAGACGATGATCTCACTTTACGTCGGCCACGACCACAAGTCCTGGATCCGCTACTTGCCTGAACTCACGTTTGCTTATAATAAGTTTCTTTACTCGGGGAACTTACCTCTCCCGAAGTTCTCAATCAGCAGAGAACTCGTCGCAAGGCACCAGCCCTTCAGAAAAGGCTTGATCAATTGCGAGAAGCCCCGCAGATTTCCAGGGTGAATCTTGCGAGGAGCTTTCAGAAGCAGAGTAGCCATTACGACCTGCGTCGATGAGAATAGCAACCTCGAGTGGGGCACCAAGTGTTGGTAAAATCGTATTTACTCTGGATTAAGGGGAGGAAAATCAAGGCACAATTCGCCCCCAAGTACAAAGGTTCCTTTACGGTTACTAGATGTACCTCTCCAGTAGTATTCGAGAACACAAGCAAAGTGAAGGAGAAGAGAAGGGGGTCCCACGATTAAGATCTCAAGACCTTGAGAGAGTCCTACGAAACGGTATATAAGCTCGCAAATACTAAAATACTCCGTGATAAACAAAGAGTTCGCCCGCAGTTGCCTCCAACGGGGATCCGTACAGACCCACGAGCCAACCGACTTCCAGCTGTACTACCACCACCCACTTGAACTCAGGAGTACCCGGATTCTCGTATTGTAACATTGGTTCAAAGAGAGGGAGCTGAGCCGGCACGTCTTAGTTGATCCCGATCAATCGTAGCCAATGATCCTTGGAATGGATGTGGTGATAATGATGAACCTGCGCTACCTGATACCCCGCATAATCCCGCTAGAAAAGGAAAAGATGAAACTATGTCAGCAGTGCGCCATCCATTGGCGGGAAGAAGACGAAGGTCTGGACGACTCAGAATAAGCCATCAAGAAACAGTGAGTCCGTCGATCCCCGAACACGGCAGGCCATGCCGCAAGGAACCACCCGTCATCCATTCCTCTGTTACTCAGGATGGGCTTACGTTTCATCAAGAAACCGCGAGTCCGTCAGCCCACCAAACAAGACAAACCACACCACCGATAGAAGCGATTCTGGTACTTCCGCGAGAAACAAAGTTCGGTGAAGATACGTAATAACTACGCGTTAAGTCTGTTTAATCTGTTCCAATAAGTTTACTATAGATTACATAATATATTAATATAGATAACAATAGATAAGAATTAGAATCTAAGTACATAGTTTGTAACGATAAATTTAAAATAGTTAATACAGTAAAGATTATCATGGATAAAGTTAATATAATAATATATAACGTATTGCTAGAATAATAATATATAAATTGATAGAATCCAAGTTTAGAAAGCGAACGACGATAAGTTATTAATAAGATCTGACAAATACCTTATCGATATTAGGAGGTATATTTATGTAGTAACAATATACAGTAAATACTAAAGAATAAAAAGATATACCGATTTCTGATAATTGATCGACCGAGCTAAGCTGAACAGGTAAAGTAGAAACCTGACCAATCGATTGAGAAGCATCATCACTCACCGAACGCTTCGATAACCGATTTTTCAACTTTCAAATCACTGAATCTTCTGCTCTTATTAGTATATAAATGATTTTAATACCTTAAATTAATCCCCTTTGTACAAAAAAAATCGAAAAATTAGTTGTACTAATGATTGTCGAAATCATACCCTGAGATTTTTAAGCAAAATATGAACAAGCGGCACGCGACAAACTTTCCGGAAACGGTTTCTTAACCTTCAAATCGATGTATCTCCCGTACTAATTATAATATAAACGATCTTATTATCTTACATTAATCCCCTTTGTATAACAAATGAAACGATAAGTCGCACTAATTATTGTAGAAAACACGCCTTGAGATTTTTAACAAAAATGCGAAAAAACGAATTTTTCGATAAACGATTTTTAACTTTTAAGCCATTGTATCTTCAATTTTAATTACAATAGAAATGATTTTAAAGCTTAAATTAATCCGCTTTGAATAACAAATCGAACGATTAATCGTATTAATGATTGTGAAATACACGCACGAAATTTTCAACAAAAACCGTAACAAGCATAATTTATCAAAAAAAAAGAGAAGATCGAAATAAAAGCGAACATTATGTTCAACCGTACTTGCCCTTTTTAGAACCACCGCATGTTATTATTTCTTTTATTATTAAAATCAAAGAAAAAGAGAAAAATATTTCATTGAAACATAATTGAAGCAGAGTCTAATTAGATACAAAATTATAGGAACATAACTTCTAATATACATGAGTAATACAAAAAAATCAGTCTGCCAATGTAACAGTAAAACTTTCACTGCTCGGAAGTATAGAATCGAAATATCCAGAAATTTCCTACTTTGTTATTGCATCGCATATTTTTCATATTCTCACGGTTGGGGAAATCGCATAAAAGGGTGAGATTTCTGCATAACAGTACAGATTTCGTCGAAGCGATGGACGAGGTAGAACTCCTTCTCCAAGAACTGGAACGCCAAAACTTTCAGCTATTAGAGGTTTTCAGAATGAAGGAGAATAAAAAAAACCTATTGGGTACACCCAGGTGAAGGAGGCTCAACCCAATTCGCTACACGGCCCAGAGGACGCCAGACAGGAACAACTGGCTTGCAGCCATAATACTTGGGCGAATGCAGAGGCATTCGAATGTTGCCATCAAGATATATGCTGAGAAGACCAAAGTAAAGGTGGAGGGCGCCAGCCAGCACCAAAGTAAGCGCAGTTGGAGATTCGCCCGGAAGCCACCTGGAAGAAAGCTGAAAGCAGAGACTGTGGTTCACCGTAGAAGAGCAGGAAGCCTCTGCGAAGATAAGGAGACCTGGAATACCGTTCACAGTTAGCCGATGTGTGACGAAAGAAATGTATGTGACTCGGCCAAAGTACAAGTCAATAGTTTGTAAGAGGAAGCGGTGACGGACCAGTGCATCGGGTTGCCGCACTAGCACTCGGCTCGTACTCTTTATCTCGGTTCACACGCGCCTCTACCCCGCGCATCTCCCACCCTGTTACCCTAACACAAGGAGGAGTCATGCGAAGGACAAGAAACGGGCCCGCGCACAGCGAGAAAGAGTCGTTCTGATCAACCTCCGAGACGAAATAATCTGGTTGGAAAGACTCGTCTACCGCTCCCCTTGGACAAAATGGTCTAGCAACGGTGTTGGCGTACCCAGTCTTGTTCCACCCCAAACATCGCCACCGCACCGCGAGCTCCGCGATAAATTTAAAAGAAACTTATAAACGAATAGTTGAATAACTCTGGAATTTTTATATATTTCGAATATTTCTTTTGTAAGTCTCTTTCTATTTAAGTACAAATAAAATACGTGATAAGATTTCACCTAAAATACTGCGTTTTACTTATTTAATCTAACAAAAAGATCCACCCAAAGAACTCCGGTCCGGCTGTTCATGGCAAAGGTTTGTTGTTTAGTTTTTCGTTTCTGCTTTGTTTCATCTAAAGGTAAGGTGAATTTATAAGCTAAATTTAAAGAAAACGGAAATAATAACATTACAAGCTTATATTCACGACGACTCGCAATGACCGAGCCATGTGGGTCCAGAAAGGGTGACTCATAGTGAGTCATCCAGTGCAAGTGTACCGGAGTGACGTGTGCCGGGGAAGAATCGGCGGGAAAAACCGTTTTCCCGTGCGGAGGCGCGGCGTGTACTCGAAGGAAGTGTGGGATGTAGCGTAGTCAACATTGGAGCGGTGGTGTTTAAGGATTAAAAATATAAGGAGGCGCCGCAGAGATCTAAAGTCAGTCGAGTGAACGTAGTCGAAGGGGCAGGACGTGGCTAACTGGTCATAAAGAGAAAATAGATTGTATTCTTTTTTGGAACCCCGAGACGCTGCGTCTCTTTCACATACAAACCGTTTCTGAGGACGAATATTAAGGTCAATATCATTCTATTTAAAAAAAAATAACAAACCGCCCTTCTCAGGAGGACGCCTCACTGATTTCCCCAGCCGAGATTTCGTGCATCCTTTTTCATTAGTATTATCGTATTATTGAAATAATACTTTATAAATAATCTGAAACGGAATCATGAATTTGACTTTGTTGAGCTATAAAACAAGACAGTAAAATAAATCATACAAAATTTAATAAAATAGTGACCGAAATTCAGCTAATATAGAAACTAATATTTGTTAGAAGCGAATATTGCAAGGTGATTGCGAGTAATCAAGAGCAATGGTCTACACATATAAAGCGGATTCGTACATAGCATCTAGTCCAAACAATAGGATTACTTTGAGGTACATAAAAATTTCGAGGCGAATTGGCAGGTCGACGTCAAGACCTTGCGACGGCAATAGATTAAATTAAAGAACAATACGTATATATCTGTGTGTGCGCAGATCTAGGAAAACGTAAATGAGATTCTAACAGCGATGTGTTGCTTGACGTACCAAGTTCCGTCCCCTCAATGTCATTGCTCGATGCATCGAGTCACGTTCCTGGTCCACCGTACCAGGTCTATCTTCTGTGTCGATGATTGATGCACCGCTTTCACTTTTTAAAATGAGACGCCGTCATTGGCGTAATCTGCGAGAAATTTATATTTTTCTGATTGTACATCCACGCCTGAAGACATGTACATTTACATTATGTATTTATTCTATCGTTATTTTAGTTAAATTACTTTTCTAAGTTTTTGTTTTATATATGGAATTTACTTGTATAAGGAACTCATGGTCTTAGCTCGTAATGCACCACTATTTTAATAAGAATATTTTATACCACCTTATTATAACTAATTCTTTTCAAAATATAACTACGTATTTTTATAATTTAACCATTATAATTTAACGAAAAACTGTATTCTCTGAAAAGTATCCTGGTTCGCTTGAACTGTCCTCGGCAAGAGTCTCATATCTTGCGTGACCTATTTCTTCTTTTATTAAATTAAAAACTAAGCTGCAAAAAGCCTAGCATCCCTGTTATTCTTTTCTATAGATTATTGATTAAAAATTTTAATTTAAATTTAAAATTGAAAATCATATTAAGTAAAATATGGCGAGTATATTGAAGTATATTCAACAAAGATTATCGGGTACCACAGGATGGCACAACATCTTTTTAGGTGTTTCTTTCTATATATGCTGTTTTAAAATTTCCAAACAAGTTACTTGGAAGATCTCTAGCTATAGCTTTATACAATAGACTAGATGTGCCAGCATTACCTTACTTATTTGAATAAAAATTCAATAGATACAAGTTTCTAAATATACTATATATCTCTTATAACGACATAGATAACAAACCAATAATGAGTATTCACTTTATCCATGGTGATAGACTGGCACTGCGAGTTTTTATGGTTATTTGAAAATAATCACCCAAAGCAGTCATATCTCTTGGGGGTACTGAATTAATAGAGTTAGCTCCATTATCGACCCCAACATCAGAGATAGTGTCAATTGACACTTCTTAGTACTGTGGTTATATTTGGAGAAGAAGATTTGTTTAATATCCAAACTTCTGCACTTGAATTATAAGAAATAAATATTATAATTACTTTATTATATATATACCCATATATCGTTTTGTTTAATTAGTCTTCGCGTTACCGTAATTAACGTTTCCATTGTTAATATCTATTACACTATAATAAATTACTGGTATTTTTTGCGATGGAACCTGGTGTGTTAAGCAACGTTCCCGGGACAAGGAGCGGAACCCGGTGCGTCAAGCAACGACACCAAAGAAAGCGGTAGACGAGTCTTTCCAATCAGACCATTTTGTTTCGAAGGTCGAGGAGAACGACCCTTTCTAGCTGTGCCCGAGTCCTTTTCTTGACTTTCACAGAGCTCTTCCTTCTTAAGCCAGGGCAACGAGGAGGGAGATGCGTGGGCTGGAGGCGCACGAGATGTGAAAAAGAAAGTAGAGAGAGTAACGCACCGCGGCGGCTCGACACGCTTGCCTAGCACCATTAACTCTCACACAGTTTTTACACTCGTTTTTGCCTCGTGCCATTCACACGCCCGCATACATATTCACATATTGCTTCTTTTTTTAAATGCACAATTTCTTTTCTAACACCGGATGTTTTCGTCGCAAAATAATAACGAAAATTTATCAAGGATAACTAAGCAGTCAGAAATTAATATTCGCTGCAACTGAATATTGAAAGATGAACAGAAAAATTAACAGCAACTATCTGCTTTATATAGATTTTGGTCTTTACATACAAATTAACTCAAACAGACAATAGATTACTTTATAGTACAATACGACATGGAGATAAATCGGCAGATCTACTTCATAACATTAGTCGATTCATTTCTATAGATTGGACTGGCCACCTACTGGATGAACACTATAATATATAGTGTGATGTCAAAATTCAAAATTCTATTCAGTGAAATCTGATGAATATATTAAACTGTATATATTTAACAAAATTATGAACGTGTATTGAGAATTTTGATACATTTACTTCAGAGTAATAATGTTACAAATAATAGTAAAAGTTACTAATCTAAAATTTTAATATTTTTTTAAGACCTCTAAGAAATATTATTGTATTGTGTATCATCGATTTTATTATATTACCTAATAATATTTTTTATTAAAAGAATTGAGGTCTTCGGAATGCACACTGATTATTTTTAGGCTGACAGCGGTGGTCCACTTTATAAGGAGAATACATTTGTAAGTGCTCATATCGGAAATTATCGGGATTTATGAAACATTTTACTTCCAGAACAAGCAAACCTACATTCCAGTATATACTTTTATACAAAATTTATTATCGAATTAAAGAAGAAGAATGCATAAAATATGATGCTATTTTTTAATATTATAATATTAAATTACAATATTATTAAATCTATGTACATAATTTCTAAAAATATAAAATAAAAGTATTTAAAAAATTTTATGATGATATGACTTTAAATATGAAATAAGTGAGGCTCATTTCATTATCAATAAAAAATGATTTCCTTTACGTTAATATAATTTTAATGAAATAAAATTCATTCGTCTGTTTAAATTAAAAACAAATAATAACTTGTTGGCGAAGCATTTTTAATATAGGTACCTTTTTGAAGATAGGTAATTAGAGTAAAACGAAATAAATCACTTAGCGTTATTATTACTGTTTTCTATTTCAAAAAAATAGTTCAAGCCTTTTATGACAATGCCTTCAACATAGTTCCAGTATATTCCACGTGTTCGAAGTTTTGATGCACACATTTCATGACAACTGGTAATAATCTGCTGTATGCTAGGGATATAAACCTAGACGTACGTTATCCCAATTATCGCCTCATGTATAACTAGAATAACTTGACTATGCAAGTCGTAGACCAACATGACGTAATACCGCGCACAAAAATCGCGCAACCATCAATAATACACCCTTTTCAGAACTTTACAAGAAGTTTTAAGTTAGACTTGACGAGTTACCCACTGCGACGGCAGTCCAACGGTTTTCTTCAGGACAATATTCCAAAACTCCCCACCAGTACATTGATAGCGGGATTAAGGACTCTTCTCAAATTAATTATATTCGTTATTAGTTTCCATTGACAAATCGAGATTTGGGCAATACTATGAGGTACAAGAAAGACACAAAGTAAAAGCATCATTATTTTTGCTTTGAAAAAAAAAACCTAGAGACATAGAAGTTAACCTAAGGCGCTTTAATAGCTAAATGCTAGAGTAATAATCTGAAGCAGCATCTTATAGTGTAAGCAAAGTTTTTTGTCTAATGTCACATGATATTTTCATAGACAAAGTTATGAATCTATTAAAATATTTTGCAACAAAGGAATATAATGTTTTCAATTACATTTATTACAATTCGTAATTTCTAAATTACATATCTATTAATATTGTATCTCAGATAAATTTGATATTCATTAGATTACAACTTCTACATCATGTTCAAGTCATGCAAAATATACTATTAATTTATATATATACACAGTTATTATTATCGTATAAATGTTATGAAATCATTATTAATTACGTTAATATAATTATTAATAGTTTCACGTAGATAGATCTATAGTTGAGGTCTATAATATCTCGATGTAATTATAATAAAAGTTAATTGGTTCTTTATGACACATGATCTTCTACGCATATACTTATATTTTAATTATTTCCTAAAATATGATACCGATCATAAAAAGTGAACTGTCAATCACATTTAAAATAGATATTTGATTTTAATTTGAATTTAGAAAGTTATAAAAAGGTTCGTATATCAGCACTTATAATCTATTATAATTCTATAGCGTTATACAATTGCAAGTATTATTACAATGTTTTAAAATCTAATAATTTCGACCAAAAATTGTACACATATTTGGCAATACTTTTATTTTTTAATATAAACTATATTTAAATTTTTATGTGATTGATGTATTGAAGAGCATACATATTATTTTAATAAATTGTGTATTCATCGTTTTAACGGTTAGACGTCAGTGACGTGACTGTTGCAACAGGTTTAACGTTGCGAGGAGGGTACGCAGTAAAAAAAATAATGACCTGAGAGAGAGAGAGAGAGAGAGAGAGAGAATGAGTATGTACATTTGAAGAAGTAAACATAATTTCGTTTTTTAGGTTTTCCATTGCGTTCAATATCCGTAATATATATATATATATATATATATATATATATATATATATATGTGTGTGTATCGGCGTACACACACATTGTATATACTTAGAGATAGCGTACTGGAGATTACTATTGTTAAATAGTAGTTTAAGTATGGTAATGGTCAGTATATACCTAGCAACTGTGTAATCTTTTCTAGAGCATTTTATGATTAATATTTTAATGATTAATAACTATTATTAGTGCAACGAGCTTTCCTAGAAGCTGCATTCTCTCAACAGGACATCATGGTTATCGTCGACTTATCCGTTTCTATATTAAGGGCTGCATTTTGGATGATTATTGAGAAATTATTCAACCAATTAACACTTGCAGGAGACTGGATTTTTGGTATTTTATTAATAATTATTATATAAAATTATGTTTCGTAATTTATTTATGAATATATAATTCTTTTAGATTATATTTGGTAGAGTTTAAATATAAATATATATATATATATATATATATAATTCATTACTTTTAGAGTGCGTAGTTTTTCTAAAAATATTATCCTTAAATACTATCAGATTATGAGATTATTTTAATATATTGTTACCAAATGCTTTAATTCCATGTCTGGATACTATAAATGCTTCTAAATGATTTTTCACGTAGCGTTAAATTATCTTAATATAATATTCATTGAAAAAGGTATTAATAATGTTCACGGCATTATTCGCGAGAAAAGAATAAACACAAATAAACGGATACAGAGTAAACACGGTTAAATCGAATTGAGTACTTAAATTTACAAATAAAATCAATTTCAATTTTGAAAGAGACGTGACAAGTGTATCAGATTAACCGAAAACTGCAGAAATATTAAAGTAATAAAGAATATTAATGTAATTATTGACGCTACTTTACTTTCCTTGCAGAATGGAGTACCAAGTTGTTATTTCTGATAAGTTTAACAGTTAACTACACACTCGTAAGATTCACAGATAAATAAAAACGAATCTAATTAATTAAGTAGGAGAATTTTTAAAAAAGACTTACTTCAACTCTTTACAGTAAGAAAAGTTGCAATTTCGTGATCCAAATGAAAAAATGAATTTTTTCGTATAGTGCTATCTGCTTATAATTATTTAGGGTTAGTTAAGGTTTTGCACTGTTTTTAAGAAACTGAATAAAATGCATTAGAATTAAAAGACCACGGAGTAAGTAAAATTTGAACATAGTAGGAATACGCATTTATTTATAATAAATAATAACAAACTCGTATATCAATGATCGTGAATGTAGCTTAAGATTGTCGTCTAAGCTAGGAATATTTTTAAATAAAATACGATAATCGCGTAATAGGTACGGTTATTTAAAAATTTTTATGATAAGAAATTAAAACTGATGCTAAAATGTTTACAAATTTGTGTAAATGTATACTTAAAGAAAAAAATTTAAGCATTGAAAATCATAAAATTTATATGAATTATGTTATGCTATTCAAAATGTTTCATTATAAATCTTACTAGAATAATATTGCATTTTAATCACTTCAAATGCATGTAATAAGGAGAATTAAACTATAATAAAAATATATACAAAAGCGTAAAAGTATAACGACAATTTTGTGTGCTCTTATTGAAATAAACAGGGTTCTATTAAATAAATAAACTCCTTATTATGTAATGTTTATGTACTATTGCACATAAATTGAAGGTATGCTTTATTCAAATATTAAATAATATAATATAAAGAAAGCAGTAAAGAAAATAATTAAAATAAAATTTTTTAGTCTATTTCATGTAATTCATCTACTCATTTTAGTTTTTATGAAACAGAACCATAACTGAAAACGTGTAACTTTTAATTACGGTTTTATTTATTATAGTTACAATTTTAATCATTAAAATACAAACATCTTATGAACAATAATGACGTTAATTGATAAATCAATAAATGATAATTATTATTGTATGAGAATATAAACGTAATATTGTAGTACAATATGGAATGTTTTTCATCATATTTTGTTTATTAATTTTACTAAATATCCGCATGGATTATATTTGACTATGAAATATATTCAGTTTACCAAAACACTATAATATTACAAATTGTTAGACAAAAATTTAGTAACACAAAAATAAATATTTGTAATGAATAATAAATTTCTAATATAAATATCATTTTCTGATTTGAAATAAAATAACCAGTTTACTCTAGTAATCTTTTCAAATAGAAATCTCTTTCTGTACTTAATATAAATTCATGAAACACAAAGATCTCTGAATTTTAATCATAAGTTATAAAACCTTTTACAAGTATAATGTATTGACATAAGTAGGTACTGAAAATAGACTTCGAAAGAAACTTTGACTCGATAACTTAGTGCTTGAACTAGTAAAATGACAATACTAATATTATTCAGTAAATAATTTTGAAGTTATGCTCCAGTTCAGTTGTAGTCCGATATTAACAATGAATTTTATTTACACTCAATCGTTAATGTATACTGATTAAAGAACTTTCAATGTACGTCTATCTATGTTTACTTTAAAGATACTCTTTGTAAACTCTGGAATATCACATAATAAAGCTTATTTAGTATAATTTCTAAATGAGTTTTGAACTTAAATCTTGAATGGATCCTCAGAATTTGAATAACCATGTAAAAGATCTAAAATGCGATTTAAACTTAAAATCTAAAAGCATCTTTAAATAAGAAGTATTCAAATAACTAGAAGCTGACAAAAAGAAAAAGTATAACTATCTACTTAGTTAACAAAATCTAAAATGTAAAACTAAAATAGATGGTATCGTATATAATAAGTACTGAAGATTTACGTACACGTTATAATAGTTTTTCTAATAATAAAATTTGTACTATACGTACAAACATTATAAAATTCATTATAATTAAATTCAAAACATTTTAAAGAGTTTATTAAGTTTTAGTATTCCAACAATTTTAGTAAAAACTGTTTTTAAATATACTCTACTACTGTTATTAAAATTGAGCAAAGTTTATATTTATTGATAATTCGTTAAAAATTAAAATTAAAAAGTACGGTCTAGTAGTAAATATTTTAAAACATTTTTAATTTATTTTTTTTGCATATTTACATTTGAAAAATCTATAAAATTGCTAATTATGATATAAATTTATATTTTACATAGAATATTTCCAGAATATTAGAAAATTAGTTAGAAATTTTTGATGATAACATATTTCTATAAGAATGAAAAAAAATACGAATCCTGTTAGCTATTAAATGTATTTAATAACTATCAAAGTCATTATTTGATCAAGTATCAAATAAATAAATATCTATTATTTTTGTCAATAAATTAGTAACACTACATTTCCCTTTTATTAAAAGTGCATTTCATTAAAAATAATTCACCTGAATAAAAATGCTTACAAAGAATGAATTTTTATCCTTAAATCATTAATGTTATGAATTTTAATTTCATATTGACAGACGGAAAATATATAAAAAACTAAGGCACATAAAAAAATCGAATCAACATTCGTTATTACTGTAATGTTCTTGAAAGTTATTTGCAGATTTATGAACATATTATTACATATTATTGTCTAATATGTAAAGAATAATATAATAATCTAGTCTAGAAAACTTTACAAACATCATGTTTTTTACTTTTAATAATAACTTTAGTTGAGGACTTTATAAAGTGAGAAAATTGCATGTTCATTTATAAAATAAATTTTTCATAATATATTTAAAAGGAATTTAATTCGAATCAGAAAACTAGATTTAAAGATCTAGACGCGAGCAACTATCAATAATGACTCAGTGTAATTGGTCTACCAAGGAATATTTAGTTCTTAAAATATACGCACATTCTTGTAGATTCGTGCAAAGATGCAGAAAAGCGTTTAGTTTACTTACATAAAATTTATTGAATCTACAATATTTCCATGTTTTCTTATATGAAATTTTAAAGTAACACTTGTTCATACATCTGCCGAAATAATATTAAAATAAAATAGTACTTATTGTACTTTGAGATACTTCTGTCAAATCTCGCAACTAGTATTAACTTTCTGCTTTCATTTTTATAGAATATAAATAAATTTAATTCGAATGGTTTTAAAAAGTTTTTATAACTTTTTACTAATATCCAAAAATTTTATTGTTACTCTTTTTTATAGGATTTAAAAGTTTATTATCTAATCCATCAAATTGCAAAGTCAGTGATAAAAGTTTTTTATGTTACGAATATCTAATAACAAAATCAGAATTTTCTTGTACATCATTTCAGATTAAACTAAAATATATAAAATGTAAAATAATATTACAAAATTTAATGACGTTTTCTGCATTCTTCAATTATTGTAAATATTTACTTTAGCATGAAAAATTATTATCAGTATTACTTTTTGTTTATTCTACTTCTTTATTATTTCAAACTACTATAAAATTATTTTGTATTGATAAGACTAAACTTTAATCGAAAAGCTTTTAGGAAATCTTCACTTATAAGAGCATTACTCGTAAGATATATCTAACTAGGATTCAATTTTTTATTGCATTGTAAATAAGTAATGCATTATTGTAAATCATTCTTACCTGAAATGCAATAGCTTCTCTTTCAATCTTCGACATGTTTTTAAATATGGTATTGATAATTTGGATAAACTTGTTGCGATCCAACGAACTCGGATTATCCTTATCAAAGTAGTCGATAAAGTCGTAAAGTATGAAATATGTTCCTAAACAGAGAAACAAGGTCTTTGTGTTATTTTCTTTTAGGCTGATGTATTATTATAAAAATATAATCATCGTCGACAAGGTATTTTTGAAACATTGTTAAAGGCTCTTTCTAAGGTAGGTAATGAAAGATAATATTGAGATCAAATACATGTCGATGGCATTTAAGAACAAAATTAATTTTTTACAATTTTTATAACAAATAACTATTTAACGGCAGAATTAACGTAATATACTAATATCTTAAATATAAATTGCTAAAAAATGATACAACATGCACTGGTAGTAAATAAAATAAATCTTACCGTCATTCTATAAACATTTATTTTATCGTCATTGCACGTATACATACATATATATATATATATATCAATATTTGCATAATTTAATTTATCTTTATATCACGGCTTATACATAAAATACTCTTTATTACAGGACTAGACTGATAGACAATTAATTCTAGGTTGAATTTGAAAATTTCGTTTAATATATGCCAGGAAATATACCCTTTTTCCCGTTTTCTCAACCCGTCCTTACTCTTATCGTCTACATATTGTCGGAAGTGTTAACGGTCGCTCTACGAAGGTCGGTTAGGCAGCACTTATGACGTAATTGTTCTTCCATTGCCATATGGATTCGTCCTTTAAAGGGCATATTGGCTATTGAGTTCCCCTCTAGAGGGTTGTTAGAGGGGACGACGTCGATATCAGTGTTCCACAATATGTTTGTCTCCTCCTCGTCACTTCCTCGACAAAGACTACTAACTTTCTCCCTATTTTCGAGGCTCTGAACATTCCTCTATAAGATTTTTGGGGAAGCACCACCTTATAGGTTTGCAGGAGGTGAGAGTTGGAAATTACATACGTGAAATTACTAGTAAACATTCTGTGTCTTGGTAAAGACCACTTATAAATAGAAAATAAGATTTGTGTCTTAGGACTTTAAAATTTTACCTAAAGAAGAATTTCAAGGAGAACCTTCTATAGTAGCTGCGGAAACTGCGTTAAACAGAGATTATTTTTACATATTCATTATTTAAGTATGATATCATATAAGTTTTATAAGAAAACTAGTAGTATTTTGATTTTTGATCAGTGTTGTTCTTTTAGTACCGTTACTTGCTAATTTTTTTTAATAGTCTGAATTTAATAATTGATATTTCATATAAAAAACATTCAGATTGTTATTTCATTGTATATTCGTATGCTACTTTATATTAATTGAATTATTTTGAGAATTAAAGCATTTAAAATTTAAATAAGTGATGGAAAAGTACCTTGAACATGAGAAATGCTATACGAATATATTTTTAATTAAAGATATCTATTATACTTTACAAGATCTGTAGATATTCCGAAGCAGACTACAAGGTATGTTTTGTTAAATTAATCAAACATAAAATATTGTAGATATATATATATATATATATATATATATATATATATATATATATATATCATGGAATATATCTTCTTTTTAAGAAACAAGCTAATGCTCATATACTAACATTTATGGGTTTCACCAAGTATTCCAAAAACAAACTACTTTTAATAGTTTCCGTCTAGAATATTTATTTTATAAAATAAATATTCGGAATATAATATATTTACAACATATTATCAGAAAATATAATATTTTAATAAAATAATAATATTTTTTGCTACTTATTTTTATCATTAAAACTAAATATACCTAAACCTAATTTAGTTTTTTTTAACATTTTCGCTAATTATAGTTCTGTATTATTATATGCCACATCATTGTACTGATCATTAGTTAATATTAAAAGTAAAAGTTCAACTGAGAAATACTTGACTACAAATTTAATTATGTTAGTGTGACTTACTTTACAAGCCTGAAACATTTCTACTGCAATTTAGTTGCATGATGTACAATGAAGATAATTTAGTGATATAAGAAATTTTTATGGTATAGTTACTGTTTACATCAATATTTTACATCAATAATTACATGCTACGAATCCTTTGTAACAAAGTTTTAACATTCGATATTAATATAAATTTCAAAACTCAGGTAGACGAAACTCATTTCTAGATGCTGTATTACAAACTAATTATCAAAGGATTTTTCTCATAAAGTATGTACAAATTTGATCTATGTAGAACAAAGTTGAACAGTAACGTGGATCCAATATCACAAATATAATCCAATAATATCAAAACAATGTTCGTTATCTCCACCTCAATGAATTATGCACCACGTAAATCATATTAGAGGTCATTCATTTAACAAAACATATATCTGAAAACAGATATACGAAAGAAATTCGAGTATTTCTAGCTTGAGCAACTTCAAATATTCTGTCAATACTAATAAATGTATTCAAATATTTAGTAAAATAAAAATTGTAGAAGAACGTTGGTTGGTTTTAAGGTTACAATGTCTGAACTATTGATAACCATGGAGATTATTGAAGATTTGTTTTTGTAATTTGTACCATTTTGTACAATTATATGAATTTAACATGTAAATCTAGCGCATCGTTGCCTGTTACGTTTGAAACAAACGACGATTTCATGTTTAACCACAAATTTATAATAATACATTGATATTGATTTTAAATTCAGAAAATGACAATTAAATTATTACTTAGTGTAGTATAAAGCAGAGATATCATGGATATTCTGGTACTTGATACCATGTAACGGGTACAAACAAACGCTTACTAAACGATGGATAGATACAAATGCGTGTTTAAATTGCTGTAATTTTGTGACTTCGCGTTCGGCTAGTGGAGTTTTATCAATTAAACAATTGATTGAGTACAGAGCGACACGAGGTAACAGCTCAACTGCCTTGAGTAGTGTAAATTCGACGTTGAAGCAGCTGTATATTTAAAGTTTAATAAGCGATACAAAATAAAAAGTAATAAGTTTCACATCCATTAAAAAAAGGTATACTATCCGTCAACGGAGATATAAAAGCATGATTTTGAAGTACTCATATCAGCGTTCTCACTATTATGCAAAGTCGGTCACTTGGTTATATTCCGATAGAATCAGCATCCACAGAGATAGCGCTAACCGATGATAGAGAAAGAAGAAGAAGAACGTGTTAGGAATTCTAAGCCGGCAAAGTACTAAAATCTACACCGATTCCAGAAGCACGACGTTCATTCCTAATAAGTTTACTTTTGATGTACAGTAAAGTTAATAGTCACAAGGCTCATTTATATCAGAGGAATTTAAAAAAATAATGCAATAACAAAGTAATATTTTCTACCGATACTAATTAGGACCTTTTACGTATTCCCTTAGCGACTGTATCGAACACAAGTTGAAAATGTGTTCCCAGCTTTTATGTACAATAAACTGCCTGCGTAAGTAATTTTCCCGAAATGCGAAAGTAATAATTTTAATTTTAAAAATATCGGGCATATATGAATTATAAGAGTTAAAATGTTCGTTTGGTATAATTTAAAATTTTTATCTTTTTTGAATTACTAAATTTTTTCTTTCTAATGCATCTGAGCACGTGAGATGCCCTAATTATTTATAATTGGAAATTTGAAAGCCTAACAGCTAAATATAATCTGTTCATTACAAGTTTAGATGTTTTCGTAAGTCCATAACCAGACGAGAAATTTATGCTTAAAAGTGTTTTTCACAAAATCACGTACGATGAAGAAATCTGAAAGTATGTAATATACTTAGTAAAAAACTCTAATCTTATCTGCTGACTGAAGCATAAAATTAAAGCACTTAAAGTTACATTTAAATGCTAGAGATGATTGAAATAGCTTGTATGATCAGCTGATAGAACAAAATTTAATACAACTATTTGTATTATTAGAACTTTTTAGTAAATTTTGATTGAGAATATACAGGTATTAAATTCCAAGTTGCATTGATATTTAATATCAATCATCGAAGCACTTCGCATCTAATCAAAAAGCTAAAGTCTCAAAAGCATACTGTAAATCATCTTTTCCAAGAGTGATGAGAGAATATGGTGGTTATGTATGTACTGAAAGGCAATTAGACCGCAGTTTAATGAAGAGTCTTAATATTGGTATATGAAGTATTACGTGCACTTGATATTATGTTAGTAAAATTGTTCAATATATTCTTCAATATTCTATAAACATCACATCATTTCTCATGCCGTGCCTGAATTACTTACCGACTTTTATGGTCGAAAATATTGATTATATCTGTCAATGAATATTAAGACAACTGTCATTTGTATATTTCGTTGCAGTCAGACTTCTATTTAATGACTGCATTATATGCGTGTATAGAAAAACTTATCATCTTAGTGAAGCTCCAAGTAGAATAAGTGTATTTTCTTAGGATGTTAATGCATATGAAATATTTTAAAGGTTCAGACGATAAATATTTTACTCGTATAAATAAATACCGTATAATAATTCTTACATACTGATTTAATAACGTCAAGTTTTTAATAACTTATTCCAATACTCTGCTTTAAATGTACTGTCATAGAAACGCTTTAATGCATCAAATGAAAAACTATTATGCTATTATTACCACTGTACAATATTTCAAGATTTACAAAAAATTGGAAAAAAATTAAATTCCTTACAATTAAAAATTACTAAAGAAAACTATTATTTACATTTATTTAATGAAAGCTTGATACTATTCGCGTAATTAGTTATTAAAGTCATGTTTGTATAAACGATTGAAACAATGACGCGTTTTCTTGCATAAAATATATGTTAGTTCTATAAGGAAAATTTACGTGTAGTCCAATCTATTTAATTATTATCGAATTTCTTATGATGGTGCAATTTTCATGTTCTAGTACCCACTCAGAAATTTTCAAGAACTCATCGTAAGGTCTCTCTTCTTGAATAATGAAGACAAGTTTGAGAAATAGAGTCGCGACATCTTGCCGTAATTCTACGACAGTATACCAGCACACCAAGCATTCGGAGCACAGGTGTAGAGGCCAAGTTGAAAGTTTGCAGTTCCTATTTCCGATTCAGAACTATTCTAACCAAGTCGACATTCTGAGAGTTGGACCTTTGAGATACGCGGTAAATCCAAGCAATAGGGGTTTAATTTTCAACTGGGTCAAACACACTCTCCCTTACATTTCGTTTTTCTCATCGTCCCTTAACTTTTTGGACGTAGGCTTCATTTCTTTCATTCTTTGCATTTAAAACCTGACTTCCAAGTTTCCGTACTTTATTCTACCCTTACAGAAAGGCATAAAACAAAAACCGGTAGTAGTATTAGTTCAATTCTGTTTTTTTTTTTTGTCCCGTTACTTATGTTTTATTTTAATAATACTTTGTCATAGAAATTTGAAAAGAGGAAAAATGACCCTATTTTTTATTTTTCTGGTGAAATACAATTTTGTATATCCATTTGTTTACGCTTATAAGTAGTTGGCACTCGTGTCGAACAGTCGATTGTTTTAATACAATTGTTCAAGTTGCATTTTCGATTTTATTGTGTTCCCTAAGAAAATATTTTCTTTCTATTTCTTGTTATAACTAGGTGTCCTTGTCTCAAATTTACTTCTTTTTATTTTAAAAGTCTTACTCATTCAGATGATCTGGAGAAAAATTGAATATATAACAGTTTAAATAATTTAATGTATAACCGTCTATATTTCACAGAAATGAGTTAAGATCATAAGTGAAAGTTTTGACATTTCGTTACTGCATAGTCGCATGCTACATGAAAAATGGTATAAATTGTACGATAGCTCGTGGCTTATCTGTGTGCAACAAGCCTAGTCAAGTGTACGTGTAATTTCATAAAATATAGGTATTTATTTGCACAAAGTAATTTTCTTACGATATTCGTACGATACCAAATGAATATAATTTTTATAGAAATTATAACAGATACACGAATAAATTACTAAATATAATTTTAAAATGTTCTTAGGCAATGTTATATTAATAAAATATAAAAAATATCTGTGAATATTTAACGAAACCTTATAAAATCATTTAATGAGGAAAATATCGTATTATTGTTTTGAACATAATTAAATTTAATGTGGCATATTTTTATATACTGTGTTTTATTTACCACGCTTAACCTACCAATGCTAATGAATTTTCTAATTTAATACATTATAATAATTTTAAAACACAAGTACATGGTTTCAATGTGATACACCACATATACTTTTAGGTACAAATATATAATTTTACGGACGTAATAAGAAACTACGTATTGAAATTTTGCTTGTAGAAAAGCATTGTACAAATGTAGGATTATAAATATTTTTAAATATAAAAATTCCTTCATTGAGAAAAAGATTTCAATGTGATTTATTGTAAAAGTTAAAATCAAATCGATTAAAATGTATCACATTACAGCAATTATTCATCTAGTAAGCTCTAGTAAGTCTGAGCGGTTTCAACTATGTCCAATGACTGTTGCGTATGCATGCCTTTAAATATTTATTTTAAAAGATTCATTTTGTCTATATCAGCCTATGTAATTTTACATCACGATTTTTCTGTCATAAATCAGAGTAAACTGTGCTACTAGGAAAGTTGATAAACTATCATTTTTTTTAAAAGCTCCCATTTACTTTAAGTGATACAACGTATATTATGATCGGTATCCCATGGAATATTTTATATTTTAAAACGACTTTATCATCCAGTACGAGTACGGCATTGAATAAAAAATATCCATTGAGATATTTCATATAATATTTATGACGATAAAAATTTAAAATAAATTAAAATTTGAGTTACGTACAATTTTACAAATTTTACGAATAATTTTGCAATCTCGCGGAGAAATCTCAGCTTATCCGTGTCGCAACAAACTAGCGCTTATCATTACTTCAATGTTTCAAGTTGTGTCTGCAATTGGTCGCGTGAGAGGCTTCCAAGACTGGAAAAAAAATTTCTAAAAGTCTTGGATGAAGGAAAGATAAAAGTAGATAAAAAATAAATACGAAAGATGTAATTTTACGAACTTTTCAATGCATTTCCGAATTAAAGGTCTCGCTGCTATTTCTTTCGCGTGCACACTCTCTCTCTCTCTCTCTCTCTCTCTCTCTCTCTCGTTGACTGACTCTTCTTGACGGACAATCACACCATAATGGAAGAGTCGACGAGCAGATCGATGTAAAGGGGAGTCGTCGCCCCATGTACGCGCGTCACTCCCAGGAGAGGTGGCCCGAAACCCCCTTGAGACTACAGCGTAAAGGCGGCACGCGCCACTTGCTGAAGCGCGACAGCAGGGCCGAAATCTTTGGAACGACGGAAAGAAAATAAAGATAAGAGAGAATAAATGAAAAGCCCGAGGACGAAGAGAAGTGTAAAAGAGATGGAGTTGAGAGAGAAAGTTGATGCGTAATAAAGATGGTAGGTGTGAGCTACGGCACGATTCTCCTCCTTACCGTCCTGCCTCAAGTCCAGTAGTGGGAATTCAAGTGAAATGTTTAAAAAGTCAAGCACAAATTTACAGTAGTTATGTAGAAAAATAGGTACGTAAATATAAATAGATGAAATGGAGGTAAGAAGTTGAACGACAGATACCTAGAAATGAAAATGATGAACGGGGTGAAAGGCGCTGGGGAAACTCGATGATAAAAGCCATGAATAGAGACATACGCCTGTAAGGTCACACCTTCTTTTTCTATATCGTTTTAAATTCTGCTCGCGTTTCTCGTTTAAAGGGTGAGCAATTGACTAGAAAATTAGACAGAGGAACAACACAAAGATATTAGGTAAAAACGCTAAGATATTGAGAATGACGTGTAAACAAATGGAGAGAAAATAACCAATTGTAAATATATCTAAATGAGATAGAAGGATAATGAATTAATAATAAATAATCCTAAACGAAGGGGGAAAAAGATCGATAAATATAAAAATAACCCAAAGTAACGCTGGAGAGATTAGGCAGGGAAAGTGAAATATTACGAAAAGGTAGGCAAACAGAAAGTAACAAAATTTCGAGAAAATTAGCTAGCAGTTGAAAAAATAAATTAAGCTGATAAGGATGTTTCGTTTAATAAAAATAATTAAGTGGATGAAAACCAGAAGGTAAGAGGAAATGAAACTATGAGGGGATAAAAAGATAGGACTTATAAGAGGGTAACTCAAAAAATATGAAAAAGGTGAATAAAAAACAAGAAGTAATGTGATAACGCAGGAGCCGAATGGTCAGAGGAAAAGGGAATCAGAAAAAGTGGTAGTGGAATGGAATATGCCAGGAGTGGTAGTGAGCAGACAAGTATGACCTCACCCGAGTACTTCCTTTCCCTTCCATTTCGGTCCCTATCCCACGAACTCGCCCACCTCTATCGATTCAACACCAGCAACTTGTTGGCTCTGCTGACTCTCTTTTATTCTCTCTCTCTCTCTCTCTCTCTCTCTCTCTCTCTTTCACTGTGTAGTAATTTAATCCAAATTTAAATTCGATCACCTTTTCAGGATATCAGACAGTAATTGTATTTTAGTAAATCAAAATATCTATAAAATGTTTTATGTTTCTTCTTAAATATTTCACATTTGATGTGTTTACGTAAAAAAAAGGAGACTAAGTAAGTGTTGTTGATAGATGAAATTGATTCGCGCAGTTACTTTTCTAAGATATTTTAAATGCATTATCAAGGATTATCTAATAAAAGGAAAGCAACAATAGATACGCGGATAACTACGTTAATAAACATTTTACTCATATTCAATGTAATTGCTGTGATATAAAGTTATTCAATTGAATCACTGGCTATAATATTAGAAGTATCATAATCCAAATTGTTGAGCTAAATTAAGTATCCGTAATTTCATATCAATGTACGTATTATTAAATTAGGCAACTAAAATATTCAAATTCATTATTTCCTGCTAATATTTATATTACCTTTATTAATACTAACAATAATAATACTGTTTCTACCATTGATTACTATCGCTCTATTTCATAGCTGCTTGTTGATAAATTAATTTACTAATTAAAAATAAGTATGATTATAATAAAATAAAAATTATTTATAAGATAGCTTTATAATTGTAAACCTTAAACTATTGTAACGATGAATATTTATCCTAAACTTATTATATTTCTTGAAGAAAAATGAATCAACAGCAAGTCTTTCATAATAAACGAGTACAAATAAGCAACGAAAGCTTTTCAGATTTTACAAAGAACTGTTATAAAATAATAAACTGTTCTAGGTCCACAAAAATAATTATTCTGAAGATGTTGAATTTACAACGAACTTAATTACAATTAACGATAAATAAATTATTTTCAACAGGCGGTTTACAGCTCTTACATATAAGTTACTATTTAATTAGAACTTATAACTAAGTATAAATTCTTTGTGTAATAACATTTTAAAACATTTATGACATTAATATAATTTTTCGAACGTAATACTCATTTTGCTATGTAATACGGACGTGCTAAAGTATATTAAATAATATTTATCAAATAAATGATGTTTCGTTATTTATCTTATAAAAAATGTTTATATATTGATTAATGGTTTACTTTTCCAAAACAGTTTGAATGTGTACGATTTTTAGGAAATCCATGTTACTCGAGCGATAGAAAATCTAACCGTTTATTAAACTTTCGTCTCAACGTGTTGTTTCACTAAATGTCAGCGGGTCCGAACAGATATGTTGCACGGGCCTCTAAAGCGACGGGATTGATATATGATTAGGATATAAAGTAAAGTCATTGGATTAATTAAAGGAAGGATCGGACTCTACAGCTATCGAAATAAAGCTTTAATATAAATTATTTTAAAATAAAGAATGTAAAATTGATAATAACTCTGGTAATAACTTGATAAAAATTTAGTGCTCTTCATTTGTTACATTGATGTAACAATGTTCATCTCTAGAAGTTATTTGAACTTTATATGCAGTATTGTTTCATATTATTATTGAAAAATTAACTTATTTAGAAATTGCTACACATTTTTCAGTGTAACGAGGTTTACTGAGATAGAAAGTAATCAAGGGCTTTTCTATAATAAAATGCTCATGTCAAAAACAAAACTTAAACTCTCAATAACAACAAGAAGTACTAGCTGAAAAATAAAAATTAAAAAGAAAAAAAGGACAGAGACGTCATAGTCAGGAAATAGAAAGATAGGTATCTGAAGATAAGGGAAAAGGGAAAATAAGTGTATAGGCCGTCTGCAAGAGTACTCTTTGACTCGCTCTTTTCAAGCTTATTGTTTCGCTTGTTCTCTCCTTCATAATACTCGACAGTACAAAGATACAGACGACTGACATGATGACGTCTAGAGCAGATGCACTGCAAATGTATATTTTGCTTACTTTCACAATTGCGCCATAACAGCTGCCGGCAATTTACGAAAGGAAGCTCTGAACGTATACCCCTGACCTGTTTCACTCCTTTCAAATGTTTCGAACAAATAAGAAGGGATAAGGCACAAGAACACGAACAAAAAAATAAGCTCAAAAAGCGTAAAGAAGAGAGTGAGAGAGAGAGAGAGAGAGGGTGAGAGAGAGGGGGGTGGGGGAAAGAAAAGCAAGTAGATAAAGTCACATGTACGTGCTTGTTCTATGTACAAGTCTCATCTTAAGAAAATGAAAATAATCGGATATAAACTAATAAGATTTATTAAACGGAAGTAGGTAGAAGCAGTACATACTTACTCAATTTTACAAAATTACAGAAATTTCAATCATTTGTCATTTTACTGTTTGCATTATCATTCCAATATATTTATTATCGATACATTTACCTGCTGCAATTGTGAACGGATATTACATGATGCTTTTTACGTAGATAGCTTAATCCTAAAAATTAGTCGGGCTTCGAAGAAGTTATCATATAATTATATTAAAAAGCAAAGCTGATCAGTTTATGATTTAGCATGAAATAGGCTTGTAACTTTTTTTTAGTCCTTAACGTGTAGTCAATATATTTAATATAAATAAAATGTTGTTTCATTTTTATATTTGATGCGTGTAATACTGTACAAAAGTTTACTCTTTTTATACTAAGTAGGAAATTTATGTGAAGATGTAACCGTAAAACTTCTTGTAAACGTAACTAAGAAACAATGAATTTATACTCTTTAAAAGCGGAGTTCAGAAATAGGATATAAAATGTACTAGTTTTATGAGGAATGCGGAGATCTCAATAAGACCATTAATTCAGAACTGTGAAAAACTTCGGAATTCACGCTAATATATTTGAGTAAATTTAAGAGAACTTGGGAAACTCCTAAGCCGACGGTATTTCTAATATTGCCAGTAGTGGATCTTACTTTGCTCATGTAAATGTATCATCATTAGTATCTTAAAAATACGAAGAGACCTTCCTTCTGCAATTAGACTAGTATTATAAATCAGCGATTTATAAAATTAATTATCTACTGAATCAGCCATTCGTTAATTTAAAGCCTTTATAAAAAGTGAAAAGAATACAATCCATTTATGGAAAGCGTTTCGGGGTGTATAGAGATTAATTACAGTAGGTATGACGTAACTGACCCTTTTTCCTTTTCTCTAAAAGGATAACTTAACTCCATTGAAAAGAAGAATACACCAATTATCTACGAAGAGGATAAAGGAAGAGTAAAGCTTTATGCTTATTGTAGCTTACGATGAAGGCTACATAATACGTGAAAGAGAGCGATTAATTGATGAGCCCTCAAGTGTCTGGAAGTTTAATTTGTTCGATAATTTAATCATATTATTTTCTCTAAGTGAATGCATTACTTAGAGAACTTTTATGTCGAAAGGGCACAAAATTGAACCGAATCAAGTGGACAGACTTCACTGAAAGATTACGCATATTTTCAAAGAATAAGGAATATGATTTATCGTAAGATATGGAAAAAGATTTATGTAAACTGTGATTATGCATAACATCGTCACTCTGATATTGCTGGGCGAACAGAATTAAAACCAAAATAGTTAAATTTATTCGCAAGTTCATACCTTGTATTACGAGAAGTAAATTAATCAGTCAGGTAGGTAGCGAATGATTTTGGAGGAGGACGACTTCGAAGAAAGAAATCCTTCTACTTTCAAATTTATAGACTCCAAATAATGAGGTCCATATGCAATGGTGAGATCTCGTTGAATCTTTGGCTCTATGCAGTAACTACGTCATGAAGTACTTAGTGCATTTTGACAAAGTAAGTGCACACGCGACTTTTCCGCAGTGGTATGTATTTTCTTTTTCACTAAGAAATATAACTATTTTCTTTTTATTGAAACTATGTAGCATTAATAATCTTCATTTAAGTATAATATACTGCTTGAAAAATTGAATTGTTAAATTCCAGTGATTGACGATATGTAAAAGAAGTGTTATGGAAAGCTTAATAAAAGATAAATTTTTGTTGCTTATTTATAACCAAAGTTTTAAGCTTAGATGTACTGGTAAGCACAAAATAAAAATAAACACATAATAAATAACTGATAATTCATGTTCGAGGTACATTAATCGACTACACAATTTTCTTATTTAAATTAACTTTATATATCTACAGTTATTTAGAAAAAATTTGATTCAGTACGAATGCCAGTTCATATAAAATTAAAAGCATTGAATAATGGATATTCACCGGAGAAATATTTATTCTCGAAAATGAAATTTTTAAAGCTCGTGGTACTAAGAGATATCTTTAAAATAATGAGATCATTTTTAATTGCTCAAACATAGAACTAGCTAGAAATACATAATTAAATAATTACATAAGTTATAAATTATTATATTATATACTCGGTTAAATAATTAAATAATTAAATAATGATATAAAAAACAAATTTTTTACAGGTAAGTGTTGAGCATTTATATTAGGGATAAGTCGTCGAGTAAGTCCTAAACTTCTCGGGGGGAAATAGAAGATCGACTCGCACTTTCTCTTGGAACGTAAACTGATAGATCAATTGCTAAAACAGGTGGGTGGTGGGGGACGAGGAATATTAATTGTTGCTAACTGATGTTGCTACAAAATTCAGTATTACCGAGAAAAACTTGAGAAAATAATTACATGTATTTCTCGGTATACATATAATATGTGTAATGATGTTCATCTTATGAAATTTTGAAACTTCTATTAGTACATAATTGTGTTAGCTTCTATTAATAGACGTTAGTCAAGGCTAACGGTTGGCCGTTTTTTTTATTTTTTGTTCAAACTTGAAACTGTCATTTATAAAGAACAGTCAAAATTGTCAAAAGTAAAAAAAAAGGCTCCACATTCGAATACTATTGTGTTTATTGTAGCTGCGAATGATCTTCAAAAAGTGCATTCACTCCTTAAAATAAATACATACATTTGGAAGTAAAATAATATTCATGACACAAGTTTTTCACGAACATTGACTTTCTTCATTCTTGAGAGAATTAAAACTCACGATTGCATCACATAAAGATAATATCTATCTTAAAATAAATGTAAATTATTCAATCCCTACATTTTTTCATTAAGGTAATTTGTAAACTGCACTATGCTTTTAAAGATTATAATTTTATTCATTCTTAATGGATTCTTCAAAGAGCTTTGAAACATTTTTTTATTTCTACTCTGCTTAACATTCAGTGGCTTTTATAATTGACACAAAGTGATTTAAAATCTTAATGAAGCAGGTTCTAAAGTATCCGAATCAAATATTGCAAAATTTAAAGTAGTAGATAAATTAAGTTCCTTGAATTAACAAAGATTTATTAATTTCTGATATAAATTTTGAGAATGAGTTCTCTTCAAAGTATTATTCTAGTTCTAGGAGTTTTCTAGAATATAAAATTAATTACCTTAAATCAGTAAAAATAGCTTTACAAGAAATGAGTTTTTGAATTTTGAAGCAGTATAAAAAGTGTCCAAGGAACATAATTTGCAGACTATTAAACGTAAGTACCTATCTATTAATATAATTTTTGCTTTTAATGTTTAACATAAATAGTGGGCTAATAGAAATAAAACTGAAAAATCGATGCATAAAAAGTTTCAATTTCTCATAATCATGAATATAAAGCAATAATTATTTGTTACATATATACCTAATTAAGATAATAATAATTTCTTCGGAATATTAGCACTTTTACAGAATTATTAAACATAGTTATAAACTAATTTAAAAAATCCTCGTTCTTTACAGAATGTCAATAATTAGTATCCATCCATGATATAACGTAGGCCTATTTTGTTTTTTTATTATGCAATCAAGTACGACGTGAAGGTATTTCGAATAGGGTATAGTATGGTAACATATGATAACGACTTGACAAGTCTAGTGATAAAGATTAGAAGTAACGTGAATCTTTAATGCTGTTCAGGATAGAATTAATATCCATTTTCTCGAAACAGTCGGTAGCTTCAATTTTTTCGTGTTAGAGTTTCCATCTCCATCTTTATCTCTGACATAAAGATCTACTTCGGTAATAGTTAGCCTTATCTCACAGAGGGTAAAGAAAATGCAATCTGTTTGTAAGAGTTTAGTATCCTTTTGCAAAGGATGTATTCATCTTTGGAAAGCAGAAGTATTGATACCTACTCTTCCGAGAAGAGACGATTAGATACTACGGTATCAATGATAGAGTTTGTAATTGCGTTTTATCTCTTTCCCTTCATTAAATACAAATCCAGAAAGTATTTGTAACGTTTCTCTTTCAATTTTTTTTAAATAATGGCATGCCTACGGTTACAAAAGTTGTGTATAAAGTTATGTAGTAAGAATCAGTAAGGTATGTTTGTTTTGTTCCGAAGTTTTGTAATATTAAATCATTGTAATATCATTTTTTGCGATGTTCTATAAATATGCTGTAATTGATGAAATCTAGAAAATTTGCAGACTAGAGTCAAAAAGATGATTTTTTTATAAAATATGAAATAAAATTTCGAATAATACGGTTTTAAAAATTTGTGATTCATAAACTTTTCACAGAAAAACGTGAGTGCTAACAGATTTATTCAATATCCACAAGAGAAGAACGTATTTTGCAAAGTTCCAAATTTTTGCATTTCAATCTGAGTTTCAGCTCAAGTACTAGGATATGAAAATAAATTAAAAACGGCTTTGAAAATAATACGTATAAAGTCTTTCGCTAACATTTAAGTTGGTGCGCTGCTTCACTTTATCTAATGCGGAATCATAAATTTAAAAAATTCCGATAAAAACTTAAAAGCATTATATCAAAGCGATTTTTATTTCAATAAAATATGTATAAAAATACCGATTTTTACTGCCTAGTTACGCTGAGAAGAAATGCACGAAAAATCTGAATAAAATCAAGCTTCAAAGTGAAAACAAAATATAGCTTCCAAAAAATTCCTAATACATTTCCTTCTTCTATAAAATATTTTATAAAAATATTTTGAGCTGCGGCATTAAATCGAAAATCATTAGATACATGACAAACGCAGTATGCAAATCTGTTATTTTATTTTCTTCTTCAGCTCATAAAATACTCAAGTACCTAAAACTTCATAAATAAACTATTATCTACTGACGTTTTACAAAGGAATGTGACGACATTCGAAACGATAGACCGCCTCTTCCAAATAATAATTTATCAATCTTATTGATGAAAAATAAATTCAATATTTACTTGCGCGAATCTCACTAAAGATGACGCAGAAGTTATGGATCTAATCCAATGTATTAGCACAGTATGAATTGAAAATATTATAGAAAATAATATTATATATGTACATCATTAAGTTAATTATATCTGGATAATATGCGATCTATTACATTGTCTTGATATTTTTAGAGAATACAGTACAGTTTTCATGAATATTATCATTTATAAATAATAAATATTAATAAATGACGGATAATAATGTACTTTTCAAAGGACTCGATATTTCGATATCTCAGTTAATTTCTGTGAATTTTGCATCAAATAAACGTTATTCTTTTCGTTATAAAGATGAATCTTGTAAAGCGTGGTTTCCCAGCTTGAGAAAGGCGAGTTTTCGAAAGAGTTTCTTCTTCCTCGTCTCTAGAAGGGCGGATTTAGTGTTCAGGTGGGAAAAAGAAACCTTGTCGCTTGGTTTAATGGTCGGTGCCAACAAAAAGTCGAAGAAAAACCTCTTGTACACTATTTCATGTTAGATCCAGCGTTAAAACCGAGCAAGAGAGTAGTTATAGCGTTAGAAGTTATTGTCTGATGTTGCGTACACGGATATGTTCGAACAATAGATGTGATAATTATCGTCACACCTGGGGCTAATGATTGGGAGGCTTAGCGTTTTCTGTTAGTTCGGGCATATTTCTTCGAGCGGTGTGATATTAAGGTACTTGCAATTATAAATTTTTCCTTGCGCCGTTTAATCAATCGATCTCGTCCAATCGATCGAGCCCAAGATGTCGTATTTTATCAACACAGACTACAAGATGAAACTAGACATGCAATCAACGTAACGAAGAAGAGAAATCGTATAGTTCAAGTGACGCATAGTTGAATCTACAAATATCAGATATTCGTATAATTTTTATTAATCAATGAAAATTTTATATAATTTATAGATAAATTAATATAATGCTCAAGCAATTTGATTTGTTGGTACTTGAGATAATAAAGTATAATACTTACAGATTTTTCATTATAATGTTGACCTATCTAGCTTAAAAATATATAAATATAAAATAAAGACGATTTAGACTTGAAAGCTTGAATGATATTAAATTTTTGTTACATCTTTCGTGATTAGGTAAAGAATAAGTAATAAAAAATGTAAAAGTCTCTTAAAAAATTTTCAGTCAATTTTAAATCTGGAACAATTTTATACGATGGATAAATAGTATCAAGAAACATTTCTTAACTATTTAGTCCACTAGTGAATAAATAAGAGCAATCACTCACTGAAAGTGATTACGATCAAATGAAATGTATACGTGTACAAATACTTTTAACATCCGTAAAAATTTCAGAATATAAAATCATTCACGAATGATGAATATAAATGTTGTCTAAGCAATATAATGTTATTTTCAGCTTTAAAATTTTTCATGAGAATGCGTGTATCGTGCCGTCATCAACGTGTAATTTTTGTGGATTAAGCTTACGTAAATCGAATTATTTTTATTTTAAATTTTAAATGATGAAAGAGATCGAAATAAAATTCTTTATTAAACAAAATACATCATTACAATTCGACGTGGATGTTAAAGAAAAACTTCTAGACTAACTTACTTATAGACTAACAAAAAATTAAGGTTTACAATATAATTCTATTAATAAAATTCTTTATAAATTGAAACTGTGTATTTTCTAAAGAATAATAGAGATAAATGAAACAATTTTCCGATAAAGAACTTACAAAAAATATTTATGGCAAAAGCACAAAGAAAATGGAGATATTGTCATGTAATGGAGGAGTTCTAATTAAGTAATTGCAAGAGTAATTAAATTATGAAGATTAAGATAGATGTGATTTGTAACTGCAAGAATCATTAGAAAAACATAATATTTCATCTCTGAAGGAAAGCAGGCGACCAAAGATCTAGCAGGACTAAATAAATGAGAAATACGTTACGGGATAGATAAAAAATAAAATAAAATGCATTTGATTTATTTGACTAGTAAGACTAATGAAACTTTTCATAAGACTCTGATTCACTATTCGCATAAGAATAATAATTATTATATATAATGTAAAATTTAAACAAATTCGAATGAAGTACAATAATATGTATGCCTTATAAATTGGATTACCGAATATAAATGTGTACATATTTTACTTTGTTTGTAAATAGAAATTGTATTTAATGTAATCGCAAGCCTTTCATTTTATCCTTTTTTACTAGGTGCATAATTTGGTAAAAATTATAAAATTATTTAACATCAAACGAAATAAAGATATATTTGCTTCTTATAGTTTTAAATGAAGATTTCAATTGACTGCAATGTAGAGTATTTATTAAATGGGTAAAGGTAGTTTTTACTCCAGTTCCTAAAAGGACGTGAATATTTGCTTAATAGCTGAATTTCTTGAAAAAGCAACGACAATAATATATAATGTAATTTCCCAATGATAACTTGAATGTATTCGCCATGTATTGACTCATACGTACACATACTATCACAAAACATGTGTATGCATTAACGAGATAGGTGAAGAATAATGATGAAAATCGTGTCCAAGGCATCGATCGCACATGAAAATTCTATTTTTCGTCATTCCTATTTGCTCACACTATTTGTCCGATAGATAGTTATATTTTCGATGCGCCAGCCTTTTATTTTTTTTACAATTTTTCTCTCTGCACACATGCATATATGTGGTCTCCTTCTAATGCTTTTTATTTCCCATTATTTTATTTTACCGTTGAAGAAATCATCTGTAGAAGTAGTGAGAAATTGGAAGGAAAAAAGAGGAAACCCCACCGCTTCAACAGACTCGACTGTTTTGAAGGAAAGGCACAATTGAATATAATTGCGATAAAAAGAAATAGAAAAAATAAAAAAAAGAAGAATATGGAATACTTATAAAAATAAATTTATTTTTAAGATTTAATAAGGTTTAATAGCTTTTTGTCTTCAGTTTTAATTACTAAGTTCAGAGCGCTTTCCTGTCAAACTAATGTTCGTCAGTGAAAAATTGTTTACACAATTTTCAACAAATATTATAAAAGTAATGGTATATTTATAAAAATATTATGATAAGCAAGTATAAATGTCTTTCTCAAAATTCTGAAAAATACTAATTCACGCTATAGAGAAAAAGTTTTCTTCGTGTACCTAATAGCTAAATTTACCTTTGGTTTTATTTTATCTATACAATATAATATGTTAGCCAGTATGTACTAGACTACTTCATAAAATTATCATATCTTGCTATTTCAATGGATTAATCGATTATTGCTTTTCCAAACATCATACATTAGACAAGAATAAATATATAATCATTTATATAAAAGAGATACTTATTACAAACATAAAAGTAAACGAGTATAAAGTAAGACCCGAGTATTCCGTGGACGTGAGAACTCTGAACGTGTGTGGAAAGCTCAAATAGGCTTCGGTCTTATCCTTCTCTTTCCTTGCCGCCGAACACTGATCAGTAAAAAAGAAGTTAGGTGTAAATGCCGAGGTTTAAGGTTCTTCTTTCCATGCCTTTTTTCGCAGACCAACTGTTGGTTTTGCTTGTAGATGCGAATATGAGATTGTTCGCATTATGACATTGGATATATCAAGACCCTACTATTTAGCTCACTTTCGGTAAAAGAACGAAGACTGGAAGAAAAGCTATAATTTATTGAATTTTAAATACCTGCCGAAAACTCTTCTAAATGAATAATAAACAGGTAACTATATTTATACCATAAATTTTTTACGTCTATTCATACATTTTTATGTGTCTTGAAAGCGACTGCTGTTCTACTGCACTCGTTTTATTAGAGAATTTCAATTTATTATGTTTAAAACATATAATTATGATTCCACATAAGCACAATATAATATGCTTTAGTTAATCACGTGGAATTCAAAAGAATTAATGTTAATTTGAGAATGAAACGTATATACATACACATATAAAATTTAAAGATTATATTATATATTTAGGCAAAATACAAATACCTTCGATCTGTTATATCATATAATATAACATCTAATGTTCTCATTACAGAAATGAAATGATTTTATACAAAGTTTATTTATATTATTTAGAATTTCCACGAATGCAAATAATAGCTTCCTATACCCAGCATATTAAACAGAACATTGCTTATTTATCGTGAAAAAATAAAATAACACATAATTAAGACCCACCTTAGGCCATGCGAACAAATAAAATCAAACACAGATTTTGAATTGTTAATAATAATGATATGAACAATAAGTTGAAAAATGCACTATAAAAGCAGATTATCTAAAAGCGGATGCGATTGAACGTAGGGAAATTTTCTGAAATTAAAGGCTTATTTTATTTGATATCTACCCAATAACTCGATTCATCAATTAAAGCGAGCGAGATGCACGGAATAAAGCATTTAAATTGCGATAGGCCATTAAAAATATTTCCTATCGTCTAGATACCTAATGCGACGACAAGTGTTCATTCGTGATGCTCTTGCGACGATGAACTTGATAAGCGGTGGCTAAGTATTCGCATTTGATAATTGACTCGGTTAAGATAGTCGCCACTTATTCTATTATAAACGTAAATTGAAGACAATGATAAACTGACCACGATTTACGGGGGAGACAAAGCAGCATGTGGTAGATCCAATCATTGTTCACGTGCAATTTTTGAAATGATAAGTGATGTATGAAAAAAAATGTATTCTATGAGATCGTATGCTTTATACATAAAAACGGGGATAAATATTTGGAAGAAAATGTAATAGAGAAATAATTCGGTAATACACATTGTAAGTTGTAACGTGGAGGTACAAAACATTTCAAAATAGTGATACTTCAAAGGCATTAAAATAAAAGTTAACATTCATATGAAAATGTATAGAGTTGAACCGAACGTACGCGGATATAAAGTAAATGCCTCGTTGACTGGGTGACTGTCGCCTTGGATTTACGCATCAGTACCGATAATTAAGACAGTACTTTAATTAGTATACATTAAAAATGTATTTTAACAAATTAAGAAACTTAAAACATTTAAAAAGCCTATAATAATTTTAATAAAGGCGAATTAACGCTTAGTAAATAGAAATAATATGAAAAAATATATCTGGCAATAACTTTTTTCGGACACATTAATTAAAAGAAATTGCCACCCGTAATATGTATATGTACATATGTGTTGAGTGTGTACACGTGTATCGTTGACCATTTACAAAAATTATTTTCAAGATAATTTTTAATTGAGCTCTGTTTGAAGATATTAGACACGCTATTTGATAATGGCATCGTAACATTTTTAAAAATTACCGGAAACGTCTGTAATTAACCTCTCAAAGTTTCTTTATATTTTCAAATTACTTTTCCTTAAAGTACAAAATTATTTTTGTTATATAGACACAATCAAGATAGCACGCGTAATTATTTGATTCATTTATTGCTATACTATTAAAATAGCACAAATGATAAAATAAGAAGAGTTTCAATGAAAATAAGTTTCCGAATAACAATCTAGACGTTTAGTTACTTATTGATATAATTTTTCTAATAATGTTATGAATATTTGTTTAGAGAAATCAGTATTTTATTTGAATTTAAATATCATTTTCTTGTTTATGTTATAAATATTCATTACTAAATAATTAAAAAAAGTTTTAGTCCTTGAATAATAATAATAATAATAATATTTTCACTGGCATATGTGGTGAAATTCTTCATGAATAAATTAAGTAATAAAAATTAATTGGTAGTAATAACTATCTGCTTTATGAAAAATTGTTGAGTTGAGTTGTAAGGATGTTTATAAAATTTCTAAAGACAATGACAACTATGAAAATTCCCACAAAAATCATTTAAAAAGTAGTTGAACTTTTATTCTCATTGTCTTTCTCTTAATCTTAACAAACCACTTTCTCGATAGCTGCTAGATTTTACCTCCGACGATTATGAGGAAGATGAAGGAGAGAGAGAGAGAGGGAGAGAGAGAGTGATGAAGATGGGGAATAGAATCATAAAAGACCCACGAGATGTATTTTAGCAAATGGCCCACCTGGACCCATGTATTTCCCTTCGCTTATTCCCGTGGAGGTTTATATACGCTATATATGTGCACATTTATATACTTATATATTCCTAAACCTCTACATACTCTTGGAGTTTGTGGACGTTGTCCGATGAAATTAATGCACATTCTAGATTTACATATTCTAGAATTTTTATTTTACCTCTTTCACTCTATCTTAACCTCTCTTACCCACCCACAGTCATTTTCATAATTGTTTAAAATTAAATTATTCTATAAGTTATGAAGATGGTATTTTCAAAATTTATTTTAGCAAATTCTTATTTACAACAAAGCTGTTATTTGTCTAAATTTTAAAATTTAAAATTACTTTATCGTGGATATGTATCTATATACAATCGCTAAAAAAAAGCTGCTTACTATTATTGTAAAATTTTAATATGATCATTTTTTAAGTGGTAACCCTATATAAGCATATTTCATATGAACATTAATATAACGTAATAAAGATAAATGATAAACGCAAACTTGTTTGCGTACTTCTTACAAAAGAAATGAAATTTAGTAACGAATGAAATTTCACGTCAGAGATTTTTCTCAGGCGAATTCGAAAAAAGATCTATTTCTAATATTTACTTATAAATAAAGCAGACCTATAAGAAATTATTGGATTCTTTTAGAAAAGTATTAATTATTTCGATTTTACAAAATTTACATACATGGATTTTTATTGTATACTCGAATTGGCTAAATTTTACTTTTAAATACGTAAGCAAAATTTTTGCAAACACTTTGTATTTTCATACGAAAATAATTTTATAAAAAAAATGTGTATAATTTTGCAGCTGAAATGAAAACTTTTAGGAAATGTCCGAAGAGAAATATTTATTAAAACATTGAAATTCTTTGAGTATAGTCTGCATTCCACTTTCATTACGATTTTCTTTATTTGTAAAAACCTCGTCTTGGAAATATTTTAAGACACCTAGAAATGCTTATTTATTTACTGCAGCTAAAATAGATTAGTTAGTTTTTAAAGCACTTTCTATACACCTTATAATGTTTCCGGGCATTTTAATGATTTGCGTTGAGTTGTAAATTAAAGGGAATTAAATACTAAGTTTTTCTTCCGATCATTATTTTTATTAAAGTTTACTAGAGGAACATCAAAATTTTTAATTGCTTTTACTGTACACTGTTTAACAGTGTTCAATTCTATAAATATTCACAAAATTATTATAGAATATGGGTTTTCAAGTGAAAAAGTATCATTCAGTAATTTACAAAATGCATTTATAATTATAATCTACGAAAATTAGAAGTTATTATATGCATGTAAAATTTCATACTGTGTTTTACAGAGTTAGAATAAAACATTATTTTTTTTTCTTAGTCTAGTAGAAGAGTTATAGGTTTCCAGATTTAATAACTCGCATCAACTCAGAGATTATATGTAAACATTGCAAAATAATCGATAGTCGGTTCTTTTATAAATAACTGTTTATTTGCTGTTCGTAATTGTGATAAATAAATAAATAAATATATATATATATATATATATATATATATATATAGAGAGAGAGAGAGAGAGAGAGAGAGAGAGAGAGTAACTAAACAGAATCCTATTATGTTCCGACCTTAAAAGTCAGATATACTCTACCTATTTTTTGTTTGATTGTGTTATGCTTGACGACTGCAGGCTAACGATGATGTACCTATTCGTCGTATTTCGAGAATCTTTTAATGATCCGTTAATCCAATATTTTTATTCTTTTATTCGTATTTATCATTTTTTCTATTCTTGGTTTGTTCGTGTTCATTTGTACCTATTGTTGAATGTTTCATGCTCTTCTGATCATCGGTTATCATTGTTTTATTCCGTAGTTTTTAAATTATTTAACCAATCCTGCATGACTGATTGCGAGATGATCCATTGCTGATCAAACGATGAAAAGCCTTCTGTTGAAGTTTTCATGAAAATCGTAGTAGGAAAAGCCAGCATAAATGCTGAACTTCTTTGTATTTTTAATAATCTTATGTTTTTCATATGGTTAAGTAGCTCGATTTCATCGCTTCTATGATTACTCTTATAAGCGAATTGTGATATGCCGATCTAATTTATTGGCAATTCGAATATCTAATTGCTGTTATCCTAAATATTAACTGATATCCACTGTATCTCCTAATACTAAAAAGTGCTATACCTTTGTATCCGCATTACTCGTGGCTATCACTTGCATTATATTACTTATATCGTATTCCATATTTATAAAACAGTATCATCTCTTTATGTAAATTTATTACTTTTAAAGGATGAATTATGTTAAATTCGATCGATGAATTTTTCCTTTTATAGAATGGAAGGGTTCATACCTAAATGTTATTGAACTTCATTAATAATATTTTATGTAATATATCTTACTTTATAATGTACGAGTTTTTGAAAATGTATTATTTCAAATGGATATGTATGTGTAATAAAAATTTTATGAGTTATTAGTACAATTTATAATTAAAGTACTTTGAAAGTAAATTTGAATGAAAATTTTTAAGATAATTTATTGTAGCTATGTTTATCAAACTTTTTATATATTCTTATAATAAAAGCGCAACTTTCAATAAAGTTACATTATGTATTTTAAAAAGAAAATTTTAAATATGAAATTTTACATTATATATATATTTTATTTTTTTCTTTTTTCTTTTTTATATTTAAAATACTAAATGGTATGTAAAATTTCGAGTTACAATACGAAAAAAATTAAATGGTTAAGGAAGTCGCACTACTACATTAAACGAAAATTATAATATTCATTTTTTGTACTAATTTTCATACATATTATAATCGATAAAAGTATCATCGATTAATCATTCGTTTGCTAAATTATCCTAATTTTCTATTTGACTAATAAGTTAACACTCTCAGTGAATCTCAGATAATTTTTTCACTTAATCCAGATTTCACAAATTATTAAAGGTAAATTTGACGTGCACCGAGAGTATTTAGTCTCGTTGCACGTTTAGTTCTTCTTTAGTCTGCAAAGGGGGATGCAACTGATCCACAACAAAACAAGTTCCATGAAAACTTTTAGATGAAAGTCGGGCAAGAAACGAAAAATACCAAGGCAGAGGCCGATGCGAGTGTCCACGGAGTCACTCGTTAACCCCATAACCGTAGGCTACTGCTTATCAAGGAACCACCACCGATGTCATTGTTAGGATCCGACTATCCCGTGATCCATCTGATGATTCACCTTAGTGTAGCTACTGCCCCAGAATACTACAGGTTTCCCTTTCGTCGATAAGAATAATCTATAATAATCAAGCTTTCTTGTGGAATCTTCAACAATCTGCTCCTACCGATTATATGTGACCAGAGTATCGTTGGTGAGAAAAGCCATCCAACATCCTGTCCTTACCTGCCTCAAACTATTAGTGTTTTTCGATTATAACGCTTCCGTCTCTTTGTATCTCTGACACTCTCGTCCATACGCAGTAAAGGCATTCTTATATTTTACTAGTTTAATACATATGCAAAAGTCCATAATTCAACAATTAATTAACAAAAAGTGAGCGAACAAAAAGTATTGCACTGCAGTTGAAAGCGTTAAATGAGTAATAGATATTCCATAAAATAGTGGAAGCACGTAAAAGTAATTTACAAGGAATGTGCAATGGATGCAAACCGGTACGGAATAAAAAGAAGTAATAAAAGAAACGCCATTGGACTTGAACTTTATATTAGTCATTCTGAATTTACGGTACTTATGTGGCACAACGTACTTATAGGGACATATGTGTTTACATGTATACTCCAGCTACATGTATATCGAATATAAAGATAAGGACGAAACTGATGTTCAGTTGAACGAAGTAGCAAGATATTTATATAGACTAAATGATGGTAAAATTAAAGATAAAGAAATGCACAACAAACGTTTGTTATGTCTGTTTTTTATTTTCTTATTTTCTGAAATTTTTTTGTTTAATGAACAAGGTATATAATTCATTGTGCTATTTAACGTTTTTGAAATAAATGCTTTTTGTTTTATAAAAAGTAATACAGACGTATCCGATAGATTATTCAATCATTTAATAATCTGTAATGAAAATTTACAATAATACAAATGTTCAAGTAAATTTATCTACCCATAACTTTATCATTCGTTATTAAGTCTTATAAAAATATTTTACTGTTTTATCGATCTGCACTGCGATTACTTTTTGCTTTAAAAATCCCGACATTTACATTTTGTATCGTAATGCATTAGATGAAATATTTTTAATGTACGTTCGAGGTATCTAATGCTTACGCCTACTTTCAACTAAATTGAATATTACTATTGACCTTTAATATAGAAAATTATGGTAATATTCAAAAACATATTACGAGCAAAGAAAGCGAATTTCATATTTTCAGTTTTGAACTGCAGTTTATAAATACAATAGCGTACACGAGTATAGATCAAAAGACATTCTTATCAAAATCCTATTATCAATTTTGAAAGATTTTAAATTTGATTTCATTATACTTTGAAACATTATTAATTTGTATGCGAGTCCTCAAAAGGATTATTATCCTTGAATATAACAGAATGAAATGGATGAAAATAACAGAATTATCGTGTAACAAGTACAAAAAATGATGTAACGATAGAGTATACGGTTATTAGTGCTTCTTTGAAAACTAAACTCCTCCGATGTGTTTTTTTCATTTTATTATTTTATTTTAATGCCCGACCAGGTGTATAATAACGAAGCTAACAGAAGAAGACTCTTCTTCTTACTTATAATTTATATCTTTTACTTATAATTATCGGTGCACGTCGTCACTGAACACTCTTTCTAGTCGTTAAATACTACCTACCTAACTGTTTGTTACTTTTCCTTAAAATTGTAAGGCTTTCATTTCAGGTAATACCGCTTTATCTCTTCTAAGCCGGTACAATGTCTCATATTTCATTCGGCAATAAGGAAATTGATTTCCTTGTTTTTCTTTCTCCGACTTGCTAAGCGCGTCCCTCGACATGAGTAAATTTACTTGACGAATCATTAGCTGCGTAATAGCAATATACCATTTAAGCGACGTGCCCTTCTTTTCCCTTACTCAATATCATCACTCTGTATATCGATCTACATTTTACGAATTTCTTTCTCAATTTATGTTTACGATTGAAACATTAATTTTACAAAAAACCATACGTTTGCTATTATTGACGCTGTTCTTTAAATATTTGCACGTTTTCTTTATAGACCTATATATGCAGATTTAGATAAGGATTCAGATATTTTCCGTACTCTAGGTTACATACCGTTCTTTTTATATCCTTCAGCAGCAATCAATTCTAAAGAAAATTATCCACATCGACAAGCGCATACCTCGACATCGGATAATTCATCGGAGAACGACTTTCTGTTCCGTGATACGAAAGTGCGTGCTGTATTTTAATTAATTGATTCATTAAATGCGCTTGAAGATCTTTATTTATCTATTCTCTTCCTAGATTAGATCTTTTAAATTTTTCTCATAATTTTATAAACGTACCAGCTTATTCGTCTGTACTTGTAATAAAATATATTACGATGAAATTCCTTATTTTTATTATTGTCAAGCTGCCATCTGTGAAGGACAAATTGTACATACTCATTATAAAGTTTTTTGTACGAGAAAACAATTGATCTTAATAATAACAGATACGCCACATTGCTTATCCTTACTTTACTATTTCTCATATCGTGCTCTACTGTAGCGGAGCACAAGTCTTGCAATTTACAGGGTTTTAGTCCGCTCTAGTAACTGTATTGATTCCTTCACACATACGTCAGGGACTGTCAAAATTCATTTCGACGTACACGTATGGCTCGTCACTTCGGAATCGGTCAACCGTAAACTTGTTGATACTTCTGTACTTTTTCTTAAGAAGCTCTTAGGATGGTTTTCTGATGTGCCGTGTCGTGAAACTCAAATTCTCAGCTATTTGACTTTTCTTTATTCTATTTAGTCTTCGATTTATTTTACATTGACTAATTTCCCTTGTATCAATCCAATTCTTTGTAAAACTAATACTTGTTTTATCATTTCTTCTGTTTCGAAGTCAATCTTTTATAATTTGCTTCACCGCTACTATTTGTTACAATTTCTTATCGTCTTCTGTGCTCATTCGGCAATGTACCAGTCACTGACTTCACAGTGAATTAAATTTCACTGAAACTTCCCAGAATATTGATTAGAGAGTTATATAGATCTAGCAAACTACTCGAAAGTACAGCTGTTTGCAATTTATCGTAGAGTCGAATTTATCTATTATACCTAATGTCTTCTATATCGCTCTTCATAAACCCCCTATTTGTAATCTCAATATCGTGTGTAAAAACGAATATTCCTTGATAATTATGCTCACAAATAAGAGCCTATTGGCTCATCATCTATCCCTTTCATCTACTAAACGTTCAAAAAAAACTTGGTGTTCCTTCACTCGGGACATTACACACATCCATAACTCATATTAATTGGTTACGTGATTCATGATAATTTTTATTAAAATTTTATATTGGTATTTTATAAAATTTGCCGTTATACTTTGATGGTTTACTTTACACAATACGAAACAAGGTTTCAAATTACGGTTCTTTGCACTATTTTTATGCACTAAATCCTAGAAGATATCGTTTTTGTTTTTTGTGAGACTTTTTATTTTAATAAATATATTTAATAATATATTTGAAAACTAAACTCCTTTGACGAGTCCTAGCATATTTTACTAGCCGTGTAATGAAATACGCGTAAAAGGAAACAGTCCTTACTTTCAGTTTATCTCGTAAATATTATGTACTGCACTAGGCAATTAAATATTAAAAGGCAAAGAAATAAATTGTAATACTTGAATGTTAAATAACTAAATATAAGTACTTTAAATAATTTTCACTTTCAATAACTTAAAATAATAACAACAACAATAATAATAATAATAATAATAATAATAATAATAATAATAATAATAATAATAATAATAACGCGTGATTATTACTTAACCAAGACATAATTACAGATATAATAATACAATATATTAAAAAAGAACAATATAAGAAATTTTAACGGATCAACTCAATCAACTATACGTAAATGTTTCAGATTAAGAAAATGTAGTTAAATACTAATTGAATAAAGAGAGAGAACGTAGAAAAGTTGAAAGAAAAAAAGAGGTAGAGTAAGAAGTAGCAAAAGAATGTTATAGATTCGCTCGAGAGAATGAAAAAGAAACGAAACTGATCCTTATGGATAGAACACTTTTAGAATTCAACAAAGACAGAAGGCCATTTGCTCGTCGGTGTGTAACATCGCGTAGTAACTTGAAAAAACTTCAAATCAATTTACAAGTCTTTTAAATCAGTAATATTTAAGTATTTAAACGAATTTGAATAAATACATACGAGAATTATTTTTCCTTCAAAAATAAAATCGATCAAAATTATATTATGAAAGAATAATAAGAATCAAATTAGTTTAAGAGATAAATTTGCGCGCTAAAGCCAAACATAAATATTACGTCAAAAATTCAAACTACAGGACTGGAACAGTAAATGGAAAACGTGATCGAGATTGATTATATAGGAATATTTTTAGAAATATATTATGATATTATGTAAAATTTGAAGCCAAACTATACCATTAAAAAAGAAAAGAAATAGAAGTAGAATAATATTCATAAAGTGTACAAATTTAAACTTAAATGTCAATAAAAATTCTGCTTGTGTATTCTTTTTTCTAACATCGATATAAAGGGTGATATATAATTATTTAGAGACTATGTTATAATATTAAATAATGCTACATCAATTTAAATATGAGATTTATGTAGAGTTTCTCAGTTGCATGGAGTAGACGTAACAGGAATATTTTCATACTGAATAATGATATTATTGAAAAAATAAGTCATTAAAATATCGAACTCTTCAAAATTATAGAAAGCTGATTTCGTATATCAAAGTGATCTACGACGAGGGTAGAATACTCGTAACATCTAGGAAATGCTGAAGCACGTACACAGCTCGAGAAACAATGCAAAGTACGAACAAAATGAGAGAGCGAAGAATGCGAGATTAAGCCTGAAGTCGTGAAGCCAAATAAAAGCAAGATTAGTTGCTACCGAAGAAAAGAGAGAGATCGAAAAGACCTAGTGGAGTTTTTGAAGAACTTGACAAACTTTCGTTTAACGAAGGTTATAAAAGGATGAGCAAGAAATCCAAGTCTTTTACCAAACTGACGTGACTCGCGTGAGATATTACGGAAACTTGGGTACTCATGATTTTCCCGGAAACTTATGGCACTCAATGTACTTACCGTACTTATCGTACTTATCGCGCAGACACTTATTGCTCTTACGAAGCTATCGAAAAGCAGTATCGGATTTAGCAATAGCAGATTTGTCAAATATATTGGCATACTCAATTAGAGTCTAGGCAACAAAATGGCGCCAACACGAAAATATTACTATTACGTTCAATAACTTCCCTGTAAAGGAAATGAGTTTATTAGTTAACTGAGGTGTAAACATATTATTTTCCGATCCGTGCTCTCACATTCCGGTGTTTCGATACATCAAATTGCACGGATTAGCGTTTCAAGCCTTTCAAAAATATAAATACTGCTTACGCAACGATAAATAACAGCGCTCAATTACAATTTTACCGCGTATTGAAATAGAACCATGTAAATAACATTTGATTTATAATTGATAATTCATCAAACATTCTTCGCCATTAAATAAGTCAACAAATCATTATTTAAGCAGACTAATTTTTTCAGTTGTCAGGAGATAAATGAATAAATGGAAAATTGTACGTTTCAGACATCAAATATATCTATTTCATGCGTTAAAAAATCATTTCCAAAAACTAAATATACGTAAGACTATTTTTGTTTGAATTATTAGTTGAATGAAATATGAAATTCTTCAAAGAAAACCATTAAAATTCATATAAGTAAATTTTTGGAGAAAACACATCACTGGGTATGAAAGTTATTTTTTTGTCTAATTATTGTTATCGTTCGTTCATTATTATGTTTATTTTACTCATTAATTCGTTGCACGACATAAATCAATTTATGATTCTAAGAAGAATATCTCAACTGAGTCTAATTACTCTAATCTAATCCACCTAAGGCAAGTCTCATAATTTTAACAACTATTTCTTTTTCAATTTATGTCCACGATCTTTTTTGCATAAAAAGAATATTCGTGTCTTGTTTTAAAATACTACTTATATCACATATTAATGATTACATAAAACAAATAAAAAATTGGATGAATACAATATGTTTAATGGAATATATTAAATTTTTCTACGCATTAAATATCTAAAGGGATAGCGAAAAATAACGTAAATGTAAATAAATAAGTTTAAAACTGCTTTTTCTCAAGCTTCCCAAAGGATAAGATTTAATGGTGTTGGAAGAAATTTTATCGAAAAGAAAAAACAGACATTTTTTAAATTCAAGAAATAATTTGTTGGTTACCCAAAGGAAGATTTCTTTTTCGCTCTCTGTTATAAAAAAATCGAGGCTCTTTGTATGTAGATACGTGTACGGTGTTTTTCTACTACTAATTCACTTTGTAAAATGAAATAACACTTTGCACATGCTTCTTTTTACGTTTTAATACTTAAACATTTAGCTTAATTTACTTATTACATGACAGATTGGTTCATTAAATTATAAAAGCTAGTTAACTACAACTCACACCTTTTTCAGGCTTTAGAAACAGATTTTTCCATAGATACAGCGGGTAAAAAATAGTGTTACGATATCAGACATGAACTGACCGCATGCGCAGTAAGAACTGAAGTTCATTGGACTTCACCTTCGCGCGGAATGAGTTTTCTAATGCTGCAGAAATTATAATAAATTATCAAGGCCTTGGAAGTAGTAGTACTGGAAATGGTTCTCATTGGATTCTCTCTCTCTCTCTCTCTCTCTCTCTCTCTCTCTCTCTCTCTCTCTCTCTCTCTCTCCCATAAAAGGCTGCTAAATATTCATTCAAGCTTTTCCCGATAAGAATATTCAAATGAAACTTCAACGAATAAAAACTGAGGGATTATACCAAAGTGCACAAATCAAACATTATATTAGATCTAGTTGTTATAATATTTTTCTACGGTATTTCTCTAAGCATACACTGGTAGCAATTGTTGTACATAAAAAATAGATATGCATTCAACTTAAACGAAGGATATACATAAATTCTTAAATGTTATTTCTGTTTTTGATTGAGTACAATTATAGATTTTGTGAGTATACACTGAAAATATATAATTTTTAAGATAATTTCAAAAGTAGCGGATTTATTACAGCTTAATTACAGCTGGGCACAAATTATTCAAATATACAATACGAGCCACGTAATTCGATTTTGAAAAAAATAATAAATTCAGATGAGGAATTTCATATATTCTCCTTTATATTTTTCAATTTATTTTCATGGTATTTAAAACTAGTCTAGCCTTTTTATAATAGCACATAATCTTAACTTTCGTGCGAATACAATATTCTAAGCGACAATGAAAAATAACCGATTCACCGTACTCCTACTCGGAAATATATCCTATCTGCTTATGAACGAACGAAAATAGATAACCGACGTACTTACTTATTTTCAAATTTCCTTCAATTATTTCTAAACTTTGCTCGCCTAAATAATTTAAACGAAAAATGACCGAGTACGTCGTCACTTGCATAAATGGATTTACTTAGCTTATCATAAAACCATATAGAATCAAATGTCGGAAATAATAAAATAAATAAATAGAGCCTACGATATTGTATTTTCCATGTAATAAAATTCTTTACTTTCATGACACATATCAAAGTTTTCGCGATATTGCCAATATTAATAAATGGAGGCAAATATACATTATTTTATGGCTAATAATCAAGATTATAGTTTATGAATCTGGAGAAAATCTACTTTAATATTAAAAGTAAGAGAAATTGGAAAAAATAATATGCATAGATTGCTTAAGCCTTAAGGTACTAAAAAGGAATCGTAAAAACTTTATATTGAAAAGTTCCGTAAATGAAGCTAAGGTTTCTACACAAGGTTCTTACACACTAAATTTCTGATCTACTGGCCTACAAGGTTATATTTAAATATTACAAAGAAGAAATATGACATTTTATACTGTGGAAGATTAGAGCACAAATTATATACAGGTAATGCTCGCAGAGAGTAACAAAATCTTATGAATTTTTAACAATACAGTCAAACCGATTGTACATCACCCATAGGAGATTAAGAAATTCGTTGAAAAATTCATTCTATGCTGAAGTGCTCATTCCTATGAGCATTTAAGTAACTGGTTTGATACTAGTCTCAGAACAAATATCCCGCACTACCCGCGCGGAAAATTTATTTAAAACTGTGCATAATGCTGATGTTCAATCAATATAACATTATAATCTCTCGATAGCATTTCTTTTAAAATATCTACTAGAGAATTATGACAAATTAATTATTACAATTATCTTCTGTAGTTCAAAAATTACAATAAATCATTTGGCTTAGTTTCATAATGTTAACATGTAAAATCGAGTTGAAAATATAGCTAAATGCTATATAATAATAAAATAATCAAGAGTTGATTCACAAAAAATTTGAGTTTTTGAGGATATCGTTTCTAAACAAAATTCTTGTATAACCAACGTATAAGATGAAATCACCAGAATGAAATCCAAAATGATATTAAATAAATAATATTCGCGTTATGTGACAATATTACGTACACATTTAAATTTAGAGAGAATTTACCACTGCGTACTCCATTTCTAACGATTACAATTTTTCAGAGGAACTCTATTATAAATTTAGTACGTGGAATGCAGTAACATGTTTTTTATAAACTAATTTATTGACTTATGTTACGAAATATTTTTTTCGTCTCTACATGGTACATTTATATTTGTAATGATATCTTTCTTTCAAGTATGGAAGACAAAAGATAAAAACTACGACGTTAACGTATTCGAAATATTCAAAATTTATGAGAGTTATCTTAAGCTTATGAGTAAGTACAAACTTGAAATTCAAGCCGAAGAAAAATATTTCTGCATTCGAAAATGAAAAAATTGACAGCATTGAACCCGAATATCCTTGCTCGAAATTACAAATTCATTACGAAAAGGAAATAAATAAATGAACGACATCGTAAATATAATCAATAATATAATTAAAATAATTGTAATTGTTTAATTAAGATAATTCGTATTGGATTCATATAGGCGATACTGCATATTAATATTCTTTGTTTGATATTAATTAAATTCTAGAAATTCAAAGAAAACCCTATTCTTCTAAGTATACGCACATACGGATGTACTTTTCTCTTAACGGGGCGATTTATCTCAAATGCCGTCAAGGTATAAATACCCCGATGTTGATGACAATGAGTAACTACAATAGTTTTGTTTTCCTCTGTGTATTCAGAGAGGATGGGACTCTTGCCCAACCCGTCCAATCATCTCTTCCAAACAGGTTATTCAGTTACGTATTACTCCAGTCACTTATAACGAAGGCAACATTAAAAAAACATTAAAACAGAGATCGGATACTCGTTCTTAAGTACAACTAAAAATTATTTGAGCCGATTTTATAACATAAACGATAAGGATGATTCGAATTTACATAAGCAAATAAACTAGAGATGATGAATTGCCTACGCAGTCGAATCAGCTCTTATACACTAGAACACCAGCTGTTTTGATGCATTTGCAATATCCGTGAGTGCTAACGCCAACATATTTACAGCGCGACTCCTTATCGTGCTTCCCGCCGTTACGCTGTTTTCGGAAGTGTTGGTCCTACAACAGCTGGATACAAAGATGGAATACTCGGTTGAGAGTAGGAGTATCCCTCACCCACCTCAGAGTTGGATGGAATATGTTCCTGGCTTACTATAAATGACTCCCCTCTAGCTGTTGTAGATGTCTCCCGAGAACACCAGGCTTCCGTGCACAGATTCCTGATTATTGCGTCCGCCATGGCCACAGGGTGAAACTCGTTCAAAACACGTAGTGGCTGTATACGTAGTCGCTGAACATGGAGCGGAACGAAGGAAAAACAGTCAATGAAAGCAATCCAAGTAGCATTAGAGGAATTGGCCATTTTCTTCAGCGCTTTTTCAAAAGCCCTGGCCTTTTCTCCTGAGAAAACGGAGCAACATTTATCTTGAAAGTGTGAGAAAAACTCTTGCTTTCCGCACCCTTCTCTCCTTTCTTCACTTCGTACTGGTGAATTAATGTGTGAGTAATGATGATCGCGTGGATCTAGTTGCTTTAGAAATGCCTCGGTTATTGTTGACAAGCCTTGATCTGCTACCCTATAAATTCGTGTAGAGTTTTAATTATCGATGAATATAGAATTAAGACTTAAGTCCACTTCATTTCTCATAATCTTATATAATCTTCAATAATTATGAGATAAAGGGCATTTATTGAAACAAATAATTCGGAATTATATACCTATTTGTTATTGTTATCGTCGTATTCACCTTCACATTAGAGTCGATAAAATTAAAAAATACTTTGAATGATTATTTTACAAAATAATGAAATAATGCGCTTTTAGTCGAGTTCGGGTACTCGACATTCCATTGGGTAAAGGGCAGAAATAAAAACACTGTGTAATAGGAAAAGTGAAAAAATGAATGTGCAATAAAGAAGGAAATGAGGGGAATATTGGAAATTATGGTGGGTAATACTTGTGTACATATAAAGATAAGAAAAAATTGCCAGACGAAACTGGGAAAATGCGAGTTTTTTCTTATACGTAGCTCATTTAATTAAGAATACTCAACGTAGAAAAGTGAATTGCTTGCTTATAGTTACATTTAGAAGTATATTTTGAACTGTCACTTGATGAAACTCTGTAGGTTCGTAGTAGTGAATAGGATACTCCAAAGTTTTTATCGAAGTTTGTAAGAAATACCTTGGATTACTTTAAACAAGCTTCAATTTAAAAATAAAACGAGGTGATTATGAATAAACTTTGATCTAGTGAATCTTACAGAAGATGTCATTGATCTAAGTTTAAAGCTGCAATTAAAAAAATTTGCACAACATATATTCATTAATAAGATGAATTAATAATGAAACTTTCATTTGATAGTAATCGCTCTAGGTGACTCAAAAGAAATAAATAAAAATTTAGTTCAATTACAATAATTTATTAAATTACTATAACCAGATTTCTCGACTTATCGCGAGCTTCAAGAAAGTGCGCGTTGCGAAATATCGCGGAAAAAAAGGCACATGATCGATAGTTTTGCTTAAACGTTCGACGAATGCCTGCGTTGGTACTCTGGAAACGAGAGAGACGAGAACAAATCGTGAGAGAGAGAAAAGGATATTTGAATTCTGTAAGTCAACTTATGACGAATATTTATTTCACTATGAGATTATTAATTGTATTTTACGAGTGCGGCGGCACTTGTACCTTCGATTTCGTAGGAACTTCAGAACGTACACTTTGACGTATATCCTCGAATACCATAGCCAAAGTGCACTAGAAAGTGTGGGCAGAGACTTACATTAAGCCGGACAAAAAAGTGAAGTGGGTGCAAGACTCCGCGTACTCCACGTTGTAGAGGAACTTGCGGGAGCGGAAAGCTTTATGTCAAGGACATTTACGAGGATCGAATAAAGCCCTGTTATCGTATCGAAATGTATGTAATTAATTACTCTTACAAAATTATCATTGAATTTAATCATTGCTAAATATAGTGTTGTAATTACCAGTTACTTAGTAGTTATTTCAAAACTCTTATTCATGTAACGTACAATCAAAGCTTTTACCAATTAATATTTAACGTAATTCTAAATTAACCATACGTTATTAATATCAAATGCAATCTAACACGGAAGAACTATCTTGTGTAACGTTTTCATTAGACATCAACAATCACCTTGTTAGTTTATTTATAAATAATTAACCTAATGTAAAGCTTCGATATAATTTTTATGGATATTAATTGTAACATTAAAAGGAAATAATATTTAACTGTAAGGTTGTAGTGTATAATGCTATATATAGTATTATTCTATACATTTTAACTTATTAGTTAAAAAATAATAAGCGACCTGTACACGGTTAATTAACAAAGTCTAATATACTCATTTTCATATTTATTCATTTCATTCGCATCAAATTTTGGTTCGATATTTTCGTGACTTAATTCTAATTAATCAGTTGTTTTACATTAAATATTACATTTTACTTATTTCTTAACCTTTTATTCTGCACCACAGTGAACCGCCTATATTTTTAATTCTAATTCTTTTTATACATTAACAATATATAAATCGATTATATGTGGTAATGCTTATAGTTATAGTTAGTAGTTTAATAAGTCGGCATAGTAATTCCATTTCATTCATTTTTGTAAACTTTATTGTTCGTTAAAATATATTATTTTGTATAATTAATTTTTACAATTCTAATACAAATATTTGTCAAAATTTCTTTCTGCACAATTTTTATGCATAATTTTTATGTTTTTACGTTGATATAATATTAAAAAATAATGTATATTTTATATTAATTTAATTATTACAAACAATGAAATATTCAAGTTACCAAGTATTCGAATAAAATATTATGTAAAGATTCCTTGAATGAAAATCAAATATTGCAGAAAGTAAAGTAAATGATCTAAAATATTAAACATTTATAAGAATTATAGTTGAAATATTGAAATAATTTACGGAGACAAGATAAGACCTATATTATCCATATATCAATATTCTTAGCTATCAAATTTCATTAATTATTTACTTATATTTTTATAGAAAAATATAGTTATGTTAGTTAAATGAATAATGAAGAAAGTTTTGTCCTTTATGAATCTGCAGAATCTTATTTATAAGATCCAAAATATTATACTACGAAGTTGACGTAAGTTTCCGGAGTTAAAGTTACTAATAGTTATTCTCTAGAATAATTTAAATGCATAAATAAGATAAATGCAAAAATGCATAATTATAGAAATTCACAGTTTGTAGCCTTTATAAGTTAAAAAAGATTGTTAATTTAAGTTATTTCAATATATAATATATTCTTATGTTGTATGTAACTTTTTTAAATAAAATTATTTATTGCAAAAATAGTAAATACATCATAAATGCAGTAAAAATATAATTTTGTTACAGTAATCCAATAATATTCTCTTTATTTAGTTTTTTGCCTTGCATTCATTGCCATAAAAATTTATTCAATGGAGCACTTCAAAGATTTTGTCAATGACTTCTTCTGACCAAGTACACATGAATATTTTTAATAGAACTTCAAAGAAATATAGAGTGTCAAAAATTTTCTATAAATTTCTAAATAAAATTCAAACGTTTACAAATAGATTGAAAACAAACAGACTTCAAAGTAGTTCACAATTTGGTTAATGCATGGATATATATACATGCGTTGGAAAACTTGCCTTTGATAAAATACATTACATCTAATAGAATTCGTATTTTCGATCCATTAAATACAATGATAAATTGCTTTTCTGTATTCCCATAATTTTTTACACGTTAATTTTTTCTGTAATAACTGGAATTTCAATATTAGCTTTTAAAATGATTTAATTGCAGGCATAAACACCATATATAAATAAACGTTGCACCATTCGCGAAAACAGCAATTCGTACTTAATTATCTAAAAAGTGGAAGAAAATTCTAGGTGCGTAGGTCAAATAAATATTGTAACATCAAAGTCGAAGCAAGAGAAATGCATATAGTGAAGAACAAACGCATACAGTCTTACGGAAGAGTTGAAATTGGGCCGATGTTGCTATATACAACATAATCTTCCTTCCTCATTCGCTCGCCTCTTCATTCATTCATACATTTTCTAATTCATTTGATCTATCGTTCTTTGTATATGCCGAAATGTAAATGAAATTTTGTACATTTTCCACGTCCATGTCTTTATAGTCAGAAATTCGTTGAATTGCGTGTTCTCCACCAATAAAACAACATCGGGCAACGCGTTACTCGGTATATCTATACCCAATTGCTAAGACCACTTATTTTACAATTCAATCGTATGAATTTTATAAGATTATATCCATCACTAAATACAGACATATTCAATTCTAATATCCATATTTTATATGTTGCGTATTTTTCATAAAGCTTTTCGATAATGATAATTGCATAAAGAGATTTAAAAATATTCAAAAGACGAACAACTTATTATCATACTTTTGTTATTAATCTTGCTGCACCACGTCAATTTTACTTCAACGATTATAAAATGATAAACGAAAGAAATTTGATTCTTCTGAGATCTGATACTGGATTCTAATTTAATAGAAACAGAATCGATGCTGAAAGCCAATAATTATTGTGCGAACCAAGTTTTAAAGAAGTATAGGCAATAGCTATTGATATTGCTCATTGAAAACTTAAATACAAGTGTTCGTTCTAATTTCGACTCTTTTTACGGTAATATTAATTTGGAAATAGCCGGAGAAAGTGGCTGGGCGTTTCCTCGAGTTCGCAATTCCCGTCTTTACTCCAAGGGGATGGTGTCGTTGTCCGGTTCAGCTGAGTTCTTGCACCTTCATGGTGGTATACTTTCTTTTCCTTCAGTGCTCCAGGTGCCAATTTCCGTGGGCTCTACTACAGCATCACCTCTCCAATCACGTACTGTAATTTTGCGCCGTGTACAAGTTACGGATTTGCACGTACTTACGGCACCCATGAGGTGAAATTGGAATTAACGTATGCCGGGCTTTGGATGCCCGGTGCATGTCAAATTTAATAATAAAATTTGATGCGAAAACAAATATTCAATTATACTAGTTTTATTACTTGACACAGCAAGCTTTATTTCTTCCGAGTTTTCTTCGATTATTAAGGAATTTCAAGTAATTTGCAGTATTGCATTCTCGAAAATAAAAGATTTTAAAAGAATTGACAAAAAGTCTTAAAACTGATGTCTTTTCAAATTTCGTCTCTGGCCATTAAATATAATTAATTGCTAAGAAGTAATAACGTTCGTAAATAAATCAATGCATCTCAAATTATAGGATATTTACAACAACGTTATTTACAAAATCTTCTTCCGCTATTTCCTGAAATGGAGTATATCGATATTAATACGAATAAAAGAAAAAAGAAAAAGGAATCAGGGTAATAGTATACCATTTAATAAAAAATGTATAATTATGCAATAAGTTAGTTTCAAAGTACGTTAGTTCAAAAACATTCATTTGTAAATTTATTGAAAAGTGATTCAAAATAGATGATTCATAATAGGCTGATATTAATTTATCATACCATACGTATAATGATAATTTAATAAGTTAATTATAGAAAAGAATAAATCGATCCAAAGGATATATAAAATATTAAGAAGTCAATTTATATTTTGTTTGGAATAGTGTTAACATAACTACATAAATTTTTTAACAGACTAATAAATATTTTTCCAATATTTCTTTTGAAGTAACTCGATCACCAGAGTAGGATAAAAATAAGCGAGTAGAGTTACTCGCTTATTTTTCATACAAGTTTCTTGTACAAATTCAGCGAGGCAAGTAATATTTTACATATTTTACATCTTAAATTTTTCAATTGAAATTTTAAGAAATTTTAAGCCTATTTATTTCAATGCGTGGATGGCATAATTATAAACTAATAACACGATCGGAAAATATATACAATTCATTTTGTAGGTTACTAATTATTAAATAATCTTTTGTCTTCTTATTATAATAATATTTTGAATATTTTTAATATTTTAAATCTTATTTTTAAGATATGTTGTATTCCTATCTATTACGTGTTAGTATTCCCATTAAACGTTTATTGACTGAATTTCATGTTACGTACTCGAATTTTTCATAAACTACCTAAGAATATTAGTACGATTGAAAATAAATTTCATGCAATTGAATGTTCATTATTTTTCTATAAATAATAACTTATAATTGTGTTTTTTTTTATATAACAAGCTTTCCATGTGTACAATCCCGATGTTTTCTTTCTCAAATTTACGGATATCTAACATTCTGTTTTACCTCTCAAAATTATATTAAAACAATTTATAACGAAGACTTTTATTACGAAAATATTTCATCTTTTACTTTGACGGATAAATTTGAGATCGTAATTTTACATACTTACAATTATTACAAATTTACAATGACTATAGGTATGCAGATAAGCATGAAATACAAACATACCTACACGAGTAAAAATTACTTCATATGCAATATTCATTCAATATTTTGATAACAAATTTTAAACATGTTATAAATTAAAATAAAAAACTGATGCTTATGTTAAGTATAACATAAAAAATAAATAGTAATGTTATTGCGCATAAATATATATTAGATATGCATTCACATAATCATTTACAAATTCTACATTTAAACATTTTATCTACGTTTCATCGTTTCTTTCTAACTTTAGCACTTTTGTTGTAGCTCATATTGGTTATATATTAAAATTCATATACACGTTATGTATTTTTTCTATTTTTCGATCCTTCTTTCTGAGCCAATAAGATAATATTCTTGTGCGTTGCTGTATAATAAAATGTGTACGTAATATTTTTTCTGACTCTATTTTTAACCAAAGTTGTATTTAAATATTAAAATGAATAATATATAAATATTATAAAAAGTGTCTTTACTTTACGTTTAAATGAAAAATTGAAGTGGAAATTCGAAATAAAATTACGATTCATAAATAAAATCATTATTTCATTTCGAGTCTAAGTTCGATTCAATTTGTAATAACAAATTTTTTACACTTGTTTTTACAAAGATTCACCATCTTATTATATAAATTTTTACTTTTTTACAGCATAAGAGAAAAAGCTTTCAATATAAATTATTATAAAGCAGCCATAATTCCAACAAGTTTATGGAGTTTCGTAAAGAGTTTCATGACAGAATCGTAAACATTCTTGATAAATCACGTCAATTTTTATTATGTGTTACTAATATTTTTATAAAACTTCATATAGTCTATTATTTAATAAAATATTAGAGAAAAAGATCATCGAACGACCATTTCTATTTACAAATAGAATGAATTACAACCCAATATGAAGACACCGTCCATTCCTTATGTAATTAATTTTGAATTATGATTTTATTTGTGAATTATTTTTACTATACCATTAGAAATTTTGAAATATTAAAATATATATTATATGTTGCAGTCCGATTTTTTACTGTAAATTAATTAAAAGTAAAAGAAACTAGTATATTGAAGAAACAAAAGTTCTTGTTACTAGTTATTATTAGATTCATTATTAGGAAATCCTTCCTAATTTCATTATTTTACAATCTATTTATATTAAGTTTCAAATAACAGCAAAATTAATAAAACAAAGATCATATATAAATCAGAGTAATAATGAAATAAGTATCTATAATCAATTAAAGATAGAAAAAAATCTATTTATAATGTTATACTAAAGTTATAATATAATTGAAATTTATTCTCTTTCTATTATAAAATAGTTTGACGAAATTATAAAAATAAATAATACCATTGAATATGCTTTACAACTTTTATTATTACATTCATAATATCTAACTATAAAGAAAAATGAAGTGCATATATATATACACACTTTCTGCTTTAAATTCTATTTTTAATTTAATAATTCTGTATTCATTAAAGATCTCACGTATGCATCTTCGTAAATTGTAACGCTGATAGTAACATTTCGATTTAACTGCGGTAATTCATATTACGAGGTCTGAACTTGTCATGAATGAGCGATTGCAATACGCGCTCTACATTATGGATAATAAACTGTCAAGTTTCATTAACGTTTGCTAAGGTTATTCCCAATTACACATTCGCGTAAAGCGATTTTCGTATTAAAATGGTGTATGTGCTTCATATATGGTTTGAACGCGCGACGCGGATAATTCGCTACACGTACAAATTTAAATTTAAAGAGGAATTCGCGGATAATTCGATCTAAAATATTTTATTTATTCGTGCTTAATATTAAAACGCTGAATTTACAAAGAGCAATTTATGATCCTTCTGGCAAATTATTTCTTTATCGATAATTAATTTAGAGTCCAGCAACGATTTTTATTCAATTTCATTAAGAAAGATAACGTTAATAATTTTTGAATCACAATTTATTAAATTAATAGTATTTGAAAAATAATAAAAATTAAATTATACATTAATTAATCAAGTTTTCATATTACCGTAATGGTTTACCGAATATGTTAAGATTGAAAAATAAAAATCATCGGACCAATGATTACCTTATTATACATAATTATATAAAGTAAACTAATAAAACACGCGATTAGTGTGTATTATTGTACTCAATGTATAGTAATTAAATTAATAAAGAGATAAAAATGCAAATAAACGTTTAACTTCACGGTTGAAATAAAGGATTAACGGCAATATTAACGTACTAATTATATTAAATAGCAACGTAACAACGAAATTCATACTGCTAATAGTAAACAACTATAAAGAAATCAATAAATTATCAGAGTACTAACAAGATTTGAAAATAATAATCGGATAAAAAGTAGGATTTATTTTTAATCAATCAATCGATGATAAGCTTGATAATTTATAGCTAATAGTAACGTTTCACTCAATTTTGCAAAATTTTTATTCAAATATATTTTAAGTCACTGAGTAATTTAGTTAGTCTTTTATGTGAATTTAAAAATAAAAACAATAGAAATATTTTAACCATATTTAAATATTTCTACCAACACGCTATTTGAAAATTGATTATTATTTAAAAAAAGAAAAATAAAAAAATAAACTCAGAAGTAATTAAAACAACTGGCAATATATGAAAGTGATTCTTTGAGTAACTTTTAAAATATGTTAAATTCATACTTTACTGTTAAAAATAAAAAATTATTTAAACATATATTTTCTACGTGAATCTATAAAAAAAAAACTTAAACTGATTAATCACTTAAATCTTAAATATACAGTAGAATTGCGAAATAATTATGAACATTATAATTGAATTTGGGATATAAAAATATAGTACATAAAAAATGATTGATATAATCAATAAGAACATAAAAAAGTAATTCTAAAATGTAATCCATACAAATTCAAGAAGTTAAACTTAATACAGTTGCAAGTTCGAAAAGTTTATCCTTCAGATTGACACCATCCAGATCGAAGACGCTTCCGTATATTTTCGTGTCTACAGCAACTTCACGTATAAATATATTCCATCCATTTCATTTCCATACACACAGATTCCATCGACGAGGGAGTCTATGGAAAGTCTTAACCACAAATAGGATGGTGTCAACTCGTAGGTCTTTCTCTTATAATACAACTGTAGACTTGACACAAGAGTAGTTTCCGCATTAATTTCCGCATCTTGACATGAAAAGTCTACCTTCAGACTTCATAAAAGAATAAGAAAGCGAATAGAAAAATAGACATAGAGAGAAAGTAAGAGAAATCCATACAGATTCATTCTTTTTTTTATCATAAGCACAATTTCTTGACAAATTGCTTGTATAACTCTTTGACTTAAGAAAATTTTGTACGAAAGACTACGAAAGCACCACTGGGATGCTTAATCGAATGATAGCCAATGTAGTTCAAATTAAGTACACTATTATGCAGAACTTTTTATGTGCTTAGAATTTTTTTGCGTTTCTAGTAGAGTATACATGAATATATAGTGATGAGCGTAGCTGAAGTTTATAAAGCTATCCAGCAATAATTTTCGGTGACAACAGTTTTAGTACAAATACACTCATAAAGTATTTTTTATTCCATTTATGGATAAATTTCAGTACAAGTATCATGTTTATGAAATTTACAAATACAAAAATTGATTACTTGCAAAATATGTTTTAAAATTTTTAGTTACCTCTAAGCTTGGAGGTAGTTATTGCTTAGAGACCCAAATAAAGCTTTTATTACGTAGTCTTGCGATAAAATAAATACTTACTGTGAGATTACATTAAGAAAAAGTACAATTATTTGACCGATAAGGTTATGAAATTTTTTTAATTAAAGAAATAAATGTGTTTATAAGTTTTAATGACTCTGTGCAGTATTCTAGTAATATTAAAACTGTGTAAACCACATGCTTAAAAGTGTAAAACTGCTAAATGTAACCGTTAATAGAATTTTTTCAATACTTATATATTACGTACTACATGGTGCATTTATGGAATAATTACTTCGGCATATTATCATTAAACAATTTTCAATATTTCCTTTTTACTATTTAAATCAATCATTTGATTGTTAATTACTGGTGATAGTACGTGGAAACACAGTCTCGCTTAATTACCATTAGAAGAATGAAACTAAATTCATAAGATCATATACTGTCAATTGTGAAAATAAATCAGGAAGATCGTTTGAAAAAGGTGCGTGCGGCTTTACTCGTCTGAAACTCGAATCCAGGTCTCTCCGGTTTCCTGATGGATACTTTTTCCACCGAACCATAAGTTTCTTTCTTCGAGTCATCCTCATACAATCGTAGCGGAAAATCCGACTTTTTGAGATACGTTACATGCGTGACAATAGTAATACCATTCTCGAACCGAAAACATATTTGCTTCTGCAGTATTTTCGATGATTTATGAATCCACAATGTTCATCACTTCGAATCATAACTTATACTATTGTAAATCCCTAATTTAATTGCAGGAAGACATATACATGATTTATTATTACAAGCGAGAAAATAACAAAAGTATATTTTCTCTCGCTCTCACTCTCTAATATATGAGTTTTCTATTAAATCTTACCGTAAGAATAATATTTTATTATGATTTATAGAATTATATATATATATATATATATATATATGTGTGTATGTTTCAAGTACAATTATTTATGAAGGTTTATAAATGGAAAGAAATACATCAAATGCATTGTTATGCACTATTAAGCGTGTTACAAAAAATAATTCTATAAATAATACAACTTTACAGACGATCAATTAAATCTACCAGCTAATTGATCAACTACGATAGCTATGCATTACATTAGTTCTGAACATATGAACAATCTTATACTTGTACTATATAGGATTTTCCATTTTCAACAATGTGTATTTTACCAAATGTAAACGTCTATTGAAAAAAAGATTTTCTCTCTGACGCTTATAATTAAATCAACAATACGTGTGTGGCATAATATGCATTGCATCTATTTCCTCTACGGACATTTATTTTCACGAAATGTTTCACTTCAAGTTCACTGATCAGAAGATGTTAACTCTGATCTTATATTATACTTAAATTTTCGAGTCATATTCGAGATGATCAGTTAATGATAACTCCAAATATACATATTTGACAAAACTAGTACAACGTGTCCCACATCTATATAAATATTGTATGCGCATTGTAGTAAGAAGCACGATTTCACTTTCTGTCTGCAATAACTCAAATACAATGTTACTCATCTAGAAGCACGTAAGCTAATTCATAAATATCAGAGCTACTTACACATCCTTTGAAATAAATGACATCGGCAAAATCAATATTCCTCACAATAGGGAAATATCTTTGAAAATTACTGTACGTAATGTTATATCGAAAGAAATGTTTTATACATTGGAATCTAGAACTGAGCCAGAAAACAAGGAAATTTGTTTTTCTTGAGATATCCAGTTTTTCATATTCATAAAGAAACTTTTTTACGATGAATTCCCATTTGAGCACTTCCAGATCGGCACTACTCTACGTATTTTTCAAATCATTTCCCATATTTATAAAATCTAGCAAAATTCTATCTTATAACGTGTTAATAATAATAATAGTAGTAGTAGTAATTTATAAAAACAAATTAATAATAATATATTAGAGAAAAATTACGATGTGCAAAATTTTACAATTGGATAAAATAATTTTTTATAACATTTAAGTTTTTTCAAAATTTAGTTCTACGACATTCTTAGTTTAAATTATATGATATTCCTCTAATGCATTACATTATATTTTTATTAAAAAAATTAATATTCAAGATTTAAATGAAACACGTTTTACATTTAAATGAAACAGTTGTGATTAGATTTGTATTATTTACGTTTAGATAATGAATAAAAATTCACGACACTGTATAAATGTATTCTTTGAAGGTATTACTAGTAATTTTAATGTTTACTTCAAATGCTTACTAAGAAAAATAAATAAGGAGCATATAGTGCTATATTTTAGTTCCTTTAATAAATATTTATGATATTACTATCATACAAATAAATATTACTTGAATAAAACATGGGAATTAATTTTAACGTCTGATTTCTATTATCTAATTCAAAGGCCTTACTTTTTATGTGTGTGTGCATACGATGTAAATGTAGGCATTAGTTAGGCATTTAATTAAAATATTTGTAGATTATAAACGCAATCACAAATTTCATGCGCACATTTGATACATTTGTAAATTTTGTAAAACTGAACATTAAATGGTAAATAACAAATAAATCTTGGACTTTTCAACCTCCAATTAAGAATTATTTTATTTTCTTATCGGAAATAGTAATATTTGCTTTATATAAGAGTACTTTACAATTATGCTTAAATAATTAATCATATATTTTTCATCGCTATATACTAAAAATGGAATGCAGTTTTTATTCCAACTCAAGTTGTAATTATGAAAAAGGCAAGACTACATCACGGATCATTCTGCTTTCATGGTTTCATGAAAAATCCTTTTAAAAAAATCCTTCCTACTCCTACTCTTTATCTTTTCGAGACTATTATTCGAGATTTCTAGCTTGTAAAGTGCCGTTCTCATTGCAGCTGTTGTAATGATGTATGATGTAATGATACGTTAATTTTGCTACTAATATATTATGCTCATATGTAAGAAATGGATGAATTAGAGCAGAGCTATTTATATGTTTAAGTATTTGAATAACTATTTAAACTTAGTTCAATTGGATATACAACATTTATACAATGGAAAAGCAAAACATATTTAATTTGAATTTCACTCCTAACTTGAAATACATTACTAACATAAGTTTCGAATTTTTCTTGCAATCTACCTTAACCTGCTATGTATGTATAAACTTCGATTTAATATGAGATATGCGAAAGAATATTACTCATATATGTGAGTCTTATGAGACTTTTGGCTTATGGCCGAATTCAACAGATAGTCAACAAGAAAATTAGATATTTGGTTAGTAAACGGTAAAGGAGATATTGCAACAATTAAAAAATTATTTTTATATTTTAAAGTTGGCGGAACGCTCAAAAAATGACAGAAATTAAGTAATCTAATCTAGTAGTGAAAAATATATGCACATGCTTTGACATAATGAGGCGTACAATTAATATTATACTTGCTTCGTAGGCATTCTATCGATATATTGTTTAAATTTTATAGCTTATCGATATGAATTGAATTAAGAAAAAAATGAGATATCTTCCTTTGTGATTCAGTGAAGTATTAGAAAAAGAAGTTATGTATAATAAAGTATATAACGACATATTCTGATATCATTCACAGACGTACTTTATTAAACTGGACGGAAAATAATAATAAATGATGCGTTACATTTATCAATTCTGTAGAAGTACGTTTATGTAATGGTAATCATGTATTAAATTATGATGCAGCTATAATAATCTATAGTTACTGTATTATTATTATTATTATTATTATTATTATTATTATGCTAATTTTTACAATTAATATTAATATTATCGCCACATTTGCGAATAATATTAGGGCCGATTAAGTGACATAATATTCATTAAATAATATGTCTGAAAAGCGTTCGGAGAAATAAAATTCTAGTATGCTATTATTAAAATTATTCTCGTCAAATTTCATCTTAATTCGCGTTTTGTGGTAGCTAGAGCACCTTTGTAATTTGTAATATCATTAATAGACGCGTGAAATGAGAGAGAAAAATTACGACTATACATTTATTATGAATTATTTGGCATATGTGATTCTTTTCAAGCAAAATTTTATTAATTTTTAAAGCAATTTATACAATTAAATAAATTACATCCCTTGAGCTCATGTGCAATAAATTAGGTCATATTAATTATTCAATCGTAAACTTTATTTATCGTGTGAGTCAAGAATTTTATTTAATTTTAGAATAGTTAATAGTTAATATATAAATAGTAATATATAAATATAAATATAAATGGTTAATAGTTTAGAATTTCATTTATTTAATAAATGAAATGAAAAACGAAAATTATAAGACTGATATGCCTATTGGAAGAAGCTGCTTTGTTGGAATTTAACCCGATGGCGTTGCGCATTAAATATTAAAAAAAGAAATAAATGGATAAGAATACTTCTCCTGTTTGTATATTTTATTGATAAAAATGCAGTGTAATAAGATCAGATCAGACGTGTGAATATTTCAAACATTTTGTGACACTTTTAAATTTGAAAATTAAATATTCTGTTTAGCTGTTACATATAAATATTTTATTTCAAATATATTTCGGTTACATTTCTTCAAAATAAATTTAAAGTTACAATAATTTAGATTTTAGTATTCTAAGAAATATATTATCCGTTACGTTCATCGATTATTGACTTGCAAATCTAAGTAAAAACGAAATTTTTTAAAAACATTAAACTTGTGCGATGCCCAGAATTTCACTAAACGATGAGGTGAGCGAGTTTAAAAAATTCAGTCTGAAATCTTGATCCTTGCTGCGAATATACTCACACTGACTATACATTTTTCGTGTCAACGTGTAAATGCACTCTCATATTATCTGATGCTAGATCTGCGAACTTCTCTCCAGCTTTTCTCAACTCCTCTTCTTACGAGTACGAGAAAACACTCAGTGACCCGATATATAGCTTCATAAAAAACTTGGGCACATATACATGTAAGATGACTACTTTTAAATTGTAGCAAGACGTAAAAAGGACACACTGGATCTAGATGGACATATTAATTAGACTTATAAAACTTTTAGGAACGTCTTTAGTTACTTTGAATTTTAATTATGGTGAATACGGATTTTTTCCATATTATTCCTTTTATTCAAGTTTGAAGAGAGAACATGAAAATTAACGAAAAATAACTCATAAACTATTTAGGGAACTATTGTTTCAAGCCGATTTTCAGTATGCATCCATTAGTATCAAGAATATTTTTAACTATTCGTTACTAGAGCTATGGAGCAATTGATATAATATGATTTTAAATAAATATATATGATAAGAAGTGTAAGAGTTTATGATTAATTGATCCAGTTTCTGTTTAATCAGCGTTTATCATCCATGTACAACTTTTTCATCGTTCTCAATATTTATCCGTATCATTCTTATTTCATTCTTATTCTTAAGAAAATTAACAGCCGTGGAGAGTATTACAAAATAAAATAAATATAACTGGAAATGATAAGAAACAATAAGTTTAAAATTATTTACTAATAATATTAAAGAAATTATGTAATAAAATCGTTTTGAAACTTAATTTCGGATAAGCATTTAGTTTAAGGTACGTTAAACTTATTTTCACTTATTTATCCAAGCTCTTTTATTATTTCTCAAAAATCAATAAAACTCAAATATACGTAAGAATGCACGTTGTTACAGTTAAGTAGAAAATTCTGGTAAAATCAGCCAGACCGAATACTTTAGACGAGTATTCGATGAAATTGAAATTGTTATTTATTGTTGCAAATGAGATGTTAAAAATTACTCATTAAGTAACAACTTCATTTTTTCTGTTTACTTCTGATACCTACATAAATATAAGTGCACACACGTTCACAGATACGTACCGGAAATAATTCTGCACAAATTCATAGACGTAGATGCGGTTTAATTAGGCAGCTTCACATGTACACAGGCACGATCTCATATAGAACGGACGTGGGTCGATTAACCCTTGCCAGGTAATAATTTCGTTAAACGTGCAAGAAACGTTAATCTAACGCGATTTCAGGAGTATCGATTTTGAAAATAAATGCCTATGCCACAAGCGAGTAAATTAGTCATTGCTCCGGATGTTCGCACCTATTCGTTCGCGCCCACATTTATAGTGTTCGGTCGATAATAGTTTGTATTGCAGACGGATGGAATGCGTCAAACGATTATAAGCTTAATTTATAGTTTACGACAAATGAAAAACGATCGGAGTAAAAAATTGATGTTACATTGATTAAACGAGGCAAACTGTCGATTTTTAAAGTGATTTTAAAAACACTATCGATCTAAATCATACCAACGTATTGGTCAACAAATATACCGAATCAGATAGATAATGGTAATATAAGTAAGAGATAAGAAGAAGATAAAAAGAATAGAAGCAACTACGAAAATATGTGCATTAGCAAAAAACGTAGTAATCCGCTAGAAAAAAGCATTTCTTAAACAAAAATTTTTTAACATTTAATCGATTCACTTTGATACGTTCATTTTTATATCTTTAACCTTTTTATTACAAAGTATTGAAAAATTATTAAACGTTTTAATATTCAAATAAATGCCCAGATAATTTATTCTAAACGATGACTTATTTTTAGCGTTTGAATTATAAATGTTTTCTACGTAATAACTTGCTTGTGTATTGTAACAACTATTTTGTTAGCCTAAAAATTTTGAAGAGAAAGTATTGAGAAAACCATTCGCTGCAAAACTTCTGATAAAAGTATAAAGGAGAACATTTCGGTTATTTCAAATGTAACCAGAGTGAATCTTAGTTGAAATGGCAAAAGGCAAAAAGAGAAAAAACGACCATTACAACAACGGGATGTGGGACTACTACAGATAGTGACATATGCATGAGGTTTAACACAGGTAATTCAGTATTATCACGAGAACAATGAAATATTACAGAAACTAAAAAAGAAAGGTAGAGAAAGAAGCAGGCATATTTCCGTGCGTATTTACGCTTGATATCATACTGTACCTTTTTGTGAACTTTCAACTTTAACGAAAGAGATAAATTTCTTTTATCTTAATTTTCGACTTGTATCCTGGATAGTACGAGCCTCTTCTTCTCGAACACTACGTCCTCCACGTATACGACAAAAGAGTGCATCATCGTACATATTAATGGAAACCAGTATATTTAAAGAGTTGTTTATACTGTTCGAAGTATAAAGTAAGCACAATTTACAAGTGGGACTCTATAGTGAATTGCATATTTTATAAGGAATAGCTGGAAAGAAGCAGTCGTTGCTCTCTTTCAAGCTCCGTTATAATGTCGTTTTAATGTTTCTTATATATATGTGTGTTATTTTTTTGAAATTTCATATGTACAAATAACAAAACATTTCAACCATTCAAGTTAAATATTGCAAGTGAACAGCACATGGTAGGGATCGGGCAGCAGAATTTAATATGGTATAATATTACTCAATTATTATAAATGTACGTAAATACATATTTTGATTTTTCACATTTTGATATGTCAAAACAGCTTCAAATAAATAAATAAATATATATATATATATATATATATATATATATATGTATGTATTCATGATTATTTTGAATTTTGTTCAAAATATGTATTAATTTACAAGCAACTTTATCTTGCATTAAAACCATCGATAAAAATAATTAAATTATATCCAATTAAATTCGACGCGAATTTTTGAAGAGCACTAATTCTTTAACAGTACTATGAAAATAAGAATAAATACTAAACAAATTCAAATATTCGCAGTTACAATACGCATAGTCAGCTATAAATCACGCGCTACGATTATAACATTTTCAAGTTCAGTTTTATGTACAATATATTACACTTCGACATTTATATATATAAAAAGAGCTGAATGCACAGACTGATAAATATAATTTATCTATAACAAAAAAATGTTGAATTTAATAATTTAAAAAATTCTGCTGACTCCCGTGACGAAAAATGTCGGGATTTCTCTTATTCGGTGTAGGTACTATGTTTCTGATATATTTCCATTTCTATATTTTACATAAAAATTCCATTAAAACTGGCCTATGTATTTTTTGAGCAAAATATTTTGGAAATACGAAAATTCTATATTAAGCGCTTCGCGTGTAAACTACGAAACTAGATGGATAAAGAAAAATAAAACCACATATATCGAGTTACTACGTATAGTCTTCGAAATCCGTACAATTATAACTTATTACAAGCAAACTTTCCACGAATAAAAAATATTAGCCAGCTGGGCAATTACATTATGTACTAAAATGCATTACTGTAATAAACTAAGGGTGTAAGTATTCTCCTGTAAGTTATTCTAAATAAAAAGATACTTTCAAAGTAATCTGAATTTTGACGTACTCCAGGGATATTCAACTCCAACGTACGTTATTTTCTCGTTTTCACCTCGTACAATTGTGGCTCCTCTGTAAAGTCCTTTTTACTTAAAACGTCCCTCTTCACAGTTTGCGTACCGGACGTAGCGCTCGCGTAAAGGAGACAGCAACTGCTACATAAATGTGAAAATGGAGAAAGAAGAATAGCGAAACCTGGTTAGTGTGCTCCGACTCAACGCAACACTGTAAAAAGGGTTACATTCGCAGACAGAAGAGTCCTATATCGCTGCAAGAGAGGAGAGGTTTCCGACACCAAGAGTAGGACAGAAACCATCATCGAGTTTACCGGAATCGCCACGCCGCAGACGCCACCAGAGTGGTAACCACTGCTAGACGCCATCAGCGCGGCTTTCATTTGATAGGCTACCGCTATCAGGCAACTTGATGATACACTTTCCGTCCCTTACCTGGACCCCATCGACCGTTCCGGTACAAGTGCACGTCCAACACCAATTAAAGGTCAATCTTGGCGTTCTTACTTCATCACTCCATCGATGTTTCGTCACTTTACGATGACTGCCTTAGAGCTTAAAATAAGGAACCGACAGAAGCCCTTACAGAGTAACGCGCCCACCAACGATTTTCGCTAATCGTGATAGCAAAGTACTTGGTGTCGAGAGAAAATGATCGATAAAATTTGTCACCTTTTTCGCCACATTGTCACAAAGATATTAAGGATTGCATTAGAAAATCAATTACGTAAATTTCTAATAAGTATGTGTTACTAGTCCTGCAACATTATTCCTTGCCGAGTAGTAGATTACACTTTGTACTAATTTTGCAATACGTTGAAAAATTGAAACGAAAGGAAGACGTATAATTCCTGAACATTCATCGAAACAGTATATAATTTCATTTCATTTCATAAATTTACTAAACTTAATAGAAATATCGAAAACAAGAACACGCCTATTATTTATGTTCTTATTCCTTTCGGACAATTTTTTAATAACCCTGTTAATTAATGGACATTTTTAACGAATTTTATTTAAAAATTAATTTATATGAAACTTAGACAATTAAAGAAAAATTAAAAGAAAACTGTTGAAGAGAATGAAATAATTACGCACATGATACGTATGAGTAATTTTAATTGCATTTTAGTTGCATATATATATATATATATATATATATATATATAAAATAATTATTAATAACAAAAAGTAAACAAATAATATAACGTAAAATTAATATGTAAAGTGAAATAAAAAGAGGTGGAAACAAATTTATACTTGCATATTACTAATAATGATTTAGTACTAAATCATTAGACTATCAACTATTTTGTTGAGATTTAAATTTTCGATTGTAAAAACTTAATCTACTATTAATTATTTGTCAAGGAATTTTCATTAGACTTCTTCTAGTTCAAATATTATATTTTTCAATGTACTGCTATAATATAATAAAATAGAAATAATGAAAAACGATAATACTCTACAGCAAGTTTTTCACAATTAAATGAAAAACATTCAGAATTTCATTATGTATAAGGATCTAAACTTATGAGGATAAATTTTCAATAAGAAAACAATAAACATTACTAGATTTATATTTAAAATTGTGCAAATACAGTTTATTAAAGATGGCTTTAGTCTTTTTTAATTTATTGTATGAGAGTAATATTTTAGACACCAAATGTATTAACGTATCATAAACAAATACAATAACATTTGTAAATTCACGCATTATTTATCTTAGAAACAATTAGATATTTTTCTGTAGTGCTAAAATAACGAATATTAAATTATTTTTGTAAATACATTAGGGTACATTTTATTTTATTCTAAGCTGTTCATGAACAATATTACACGAATCTATAACGTTTGAAATTAATTCTAAAATAATAACTCGAATTATATTTTATTTATTATTTATTTTAATTATTCGAAAAATTATATGAAAAAAGCTATCTTTCATTGTAGTTTTATAATGGGGTCTGAAATAAAAATGAATTCAATTCTCTCTACCAATATTTTAGGCTATAATTGAAAGTTAAATGGATTTTTAATTGATTCAGATACACAGCACTTAAGCCTCTTGTTCTCTTAGAGCATTAGCAGTGTGAGTAGATAATAACTCCCAGCGACTGCGTATTGAGAAGTAATATGTGTGTGCTTTATTAGTAATTTGGGTCCTGTCAACGCAACACGTATGTGCTAATCGATGTAACTTTCACGCTGTAGTAGTGTCGAGATTCTTCTGAGATGTGAATTTAGCAGTTTGAAATCAATTCTTCTTTATTATTTCTTATGAATCTTTACAAACGTCGATTTTCCATACGATAATCTATTACGCAATGTAAGTTGTCTTGCTTAATATAATATAATACACAAATAATTTATAACAGAAATTGGTATAACTCAGACTTTGACTTGCGTACCAATTTTATTGGAAAATTTTTTTCTTTTGAACGAGTAAATACGAAGCAAAATTAAAAGTTTTAAACGATTAACTGCATAAACTGTTCAGCAATTCAATATAATAAATTAAATTAATCGACCGAACATTCACGTGTCAATAACGCGCGTATACAATAAATAATATTCGTGTGATTGAATTAAAACTGAAAATAAGTTCAGGGCATTTAATTACAATTTAGTATATACCTCAAACTTATTGTTATTTATTTTTCTACTGCTAAGAATTTTAATAATATTTAAGTATAAACTGTATTGGAAATGATAAAGAGTTAGTATAAGAGATTTTATAATATAGTACTAAGTATTGTTTTCAAAATCTACTATAAGCATTGTATTTGCACACAAACATTTAATACTATTAAATATCTGTAATTTAATCAGAATAAAATTATTTTTTTATGAGAAAACTATAATTTAATTTATTCTTAAAGTATCGAAACATATTAAGGGCTTTATAATTATTGTACAAGAGTTATATTTCGCATATCATTTAAATCAGAAAAATGTTTAATTTATTTTTCTCGTTAAAGATTTTACAATTTTATTTCACTATGTTAATACATACAAATTATTAAAAAGCCGAATCACAGTTTATGAAAGCGAAATTAAAAACCTGTACGGTTTTGAAAAGTGATCGAGATATGAGTATTGTTGAAGTGATAAGGTATAATAGGTTTCTTTTTTTAAGAAATATTCTAAAAGTTCATTTTCGTACTTTTCACTCTGAATTTAAAATACTTTATAAACTATATGTAAATTTCGCATGACAAAGACAATAGAATGAATAAATCAATAAATATATTGCAAATGAAATATAGGGAGGAAGATGCAAAGTACCTACATTATTTTAATGTTACACAAACCTTACTTGTATCTAGATAAATTAATTTATTTTATAAATAATAATAGCAAGTTTGTATATGTAGCATACGTAAGTACGAACTGGTAAAGATAATAAATATAATATTTGGCAAGTACACTTGCAATTTAGCTACTTTGGCAATTGTTACTCATAATTGGCTTTTTATGTATTATGCTGCTGTTCCTTCATTTATTTCAGAAAATATGAGTAGCTTCCTAATTCAAATAAAGTCTGATATTTTTAGTTAATTAATAGAGAAAAAAATGATTTCGAAGGGGATTTCAAACGTCTTGATTTTTATACAACATCTTTGTTTTCGAGAAAACAAAAAACTACATAGAAATTACAACTAAGTGAAAGTATGTGAAACTTTTAGTACACCTACATTATAATTCGGTTTTAGATAAATTATTTTGATAGCATAATATGGATCTATACTTGAGTAACAATCTCGAGTAATCTTAATGAATACTAACGATTTTATAAACACAAAGAACCACAAATATTAATAAATTGTTTGGTTCTTATCAGAACGATGATTAATAAGAAAAATTAACTTAAGAGAATAATTTTAAATTAATGTTCACAATTAATAATACTAATATATTTTACTTGTAAGTGTTAGCCACTTTATTACTTTAAAATGAAATTAAAGTTGTTTTAGTTTAATATTAGCGAATGAATATTTATTTTACGAAATTTTTACGGAAGTTACAAGCATTATTTAAAGCGTATCTTAACTACAACTTATTACTTGCACGTAGACTAAAGTTATTAATTTGATAACATGAATAAAAATGAATGTAAAAACAAGAAATTGGCTTAACATATGGAAATATAAATTGATATTAGTCAAATCTGCATGACTTGTATATCGTTTGATCCATCAATATTACAGCGTTTTCAGACAAAATTAAATTCTGCTATATTCCACTGCAAAGGACTAAGAGGATGCAAAGATAGCCTCATCGGATTTTCACTATACGAAAAAAATTATTCTACAATTTTAAATAAATCGAACTGGAATTCATGCATTAAAACTGCACGTTTCAATTGAAAATTAAGATACGATATTATTTGGTTTTCCATTGTATATTCTTTAATTCAGAAAAGAAGTTTAACGCACGAAAAGTAATAGTGAGCATAAGAGAAAAAAATTCAACATTTTCATTCGTGGAATTAAATTAAAATGCCTGAACCGTATCGTTGTTTAGCAACGCGTGTTGATTAGATCTTCTTAGTAAAAGAGAAAATTATTTCGATCGATGTTCATGGATAATTTCTCAAACACTAATTCTGTAACTATGATATATCCAGCATGGATATGTGAAAAAACGTAATTAAATACGGTAATGTTATCACGTGTAAAAAGATAATAGAAAAATGGCATTATCTGAAAATCTAAACGTCGTCGAATTGAAAAAATGAATTATTTTCCTTAAATATGTCAAACGAGATATTCATTTCTTTTCAAGAAAGTCTTCAAGATCCTAATTCCTTCTAGTAAGTAAAAGTTCGATTTCAAAGAAGAAAAATTCGAGATTTTCTCCGTCAGCACTTTTGAAACTCTTGAATGCTCGATCTTGCATTATGAAAGAAATATGATTCAGTTTGCTTTATTTTTCAACTGCACAGTTTTAGTACAATCTTACTCTAACGCGCAGGCAGTTAATGTCGAGGCAATACGTCTTATAATATTTTTCTTTACTACGTAACGCTAAATCATATCTAAAGCAAATAATGCACATGTACTTCTCAATGATTTGTTGTATAAATTAGATAGGTTTGAAGATATTCGATAACTCCCATTTTTAGAGTAATACTGTTAAAACGATTTCTTAATTAGAAAACACATTTTCTATCATACGTAAATCCCAGAGTTTTCAACTCATAAACGCATTTCTTTCGTCGACCATTATTTTTTACTTTTTCTCTTACTTCGAGTCCCTTTCTTTAGCTTCCCATCGCAACTACCTTCCATTGCCTCTGTCGCATCCATGTATACTGCGCGTTCGCTCTAGACATCGTACACCATCTGCCCTGCACATACATAGAACTATGCTCATGACACCGAGATATGCAACTCACGTACACGTGCGAAGAGATCTTTTTAGCTTTAGTCGAAAGAAGATAACAGAAGCACATCACTCGCAAGTGAGCCAAAGATAAAATAGAGGGTACAACGCGAGCGAAGAAATCTTTCGTATATACTACACTGATACTTTCTGTTTCATCTGTCGCTTCGACAGGGAAAGGTTTGGATGTGAGATCGTGGAGTTGCATTTATGATACTCGAAAACATCTTTCGACTTTCCGAGCTGCTGGCTTATCCTAGTCCCTGCTTATGCGAGTGAGTTAGATGGATGCGGTTGAAATACCAAAGAGAACGCGAGGCGCTCGACTGTGCGATACACGATTCCTTCGAAAGGCTACATTTTAGACCACTATTTTACTAAGGTGATTATAACAGTGATTATAACATCGCTGATTTATCATTGATTTATACAGTAGTATACTTGTCTTCAATTATTCGAAACATGACAGATGAAAATCAATATTTATGATGATACAGAATGTAAATGGGCTCAAATATTTCTTACTGAATTCTTTAGGGCAACGTGGCAGATGTAACGATATATCACATTATTAAGGCTTTTGTTAGTAAAAGTTTGTTACTATCTTTTATTATGTTTTACTAAAAAGCGACTTTTTGTAGGTACAGTATTAAATTCATATTAATATGAAATTATCATCTTTATTAGAAAAATATAGATACGGAAAACTAAAGTTTCCGGAAAATATTTCAAATGAAACTTTATGTAACTTATTTAATACTGCTGGTTATCAAATGTCCATTACTACGTAACAGTATTTCTTAGGGTCATATATAAAAGGTATACTCTCTAGAAATAAAAGTTTGATGTGAATACACTTGTTTCTAGATGTAAGCAACTGGCAAGGACCGAATGTACGCGTGATAAGCCTGCAGTGTTCAATATTAATTATTAAAAAAGTCCACGTAAGTGCTGTTAGCTATATTCCTTAAGGAAATTATATCGAATAATTTTGTAATGGATAAAAACAGCGGAGTAAGAAAAATAAAAGCATCAAGTTTATTCTGTAAAATTTTCTTTATTTTTTTATAAATGAGCATATTTTCGCAATTTCGAGGGATTACAATACATTTCTGAAATTCATCTGATTAAAGGAACGACACATAATTTTTTATAAATATCTCCTACACTGTTATATAATAAAGAAAAAATATGGCTGAATAATAATAAGAAGCAGTTTTAAGTAAAATGAAAATTTGTAAAATTAATGAAAAGTACAAATACTGTAATTGTAATTTAGTAATGAAAGAGGAAGAAATAAAAATATATTTTGATAAGAACTTTAAGAAACTAGATTTAAATGTCCGAATGTAATTATAAATAATGTAAACAAAGATTGTATCCAATAAAACAATAGTATATTGTATTATACGCTTATATTATATTATAATTTTGAAAAATACATTTAGAAACAGATTAACAGTAGACAAAAAAGTAGAAAATGTAGAAAATAATTGACGTTTTGTGAGAAGTTGTTAAGACTCTTTTATCAGATATTTAGACCTGCACTTTCCCGTAGAAATATATAAAATAGTGCTGCCGAGCACATTAACAAAAATTTATGGAGGAGAGCAATAGCAAGTATCGTGTACTGTTTTTTTTATTATTTTTGTTATTACGGTACTTACATAAAACCTTTTTTATTCCGATCACAAGCAACAATATCAGAAATATCTGCAATAAAGAATAGTGTAAAATCAACACTATCTTTATCGTTCAAAGAATACGAAGGGGTACGCACAACAACTCACACTAAAGATAATTGCTGACTATTAGTATAGTCTTTCTACTTCCTTTTCCGACTCAAAATAATCTTGCCATCTCTAGTATCTAAGCTTATCTTCAGCAAGATGTCTAGGTTTCCGAAAGCGACAAATTCAGCTTGAATCAGTGTGGTATATGGCTTTCGTATAGTTTTAATAAAAGCAGGGACTTCCGACGATAAATTGTGTCCATTGAATTTGAGTGACAATACATAAAAAAGTGTATTCGTTTGAAGACCATCGATTATTTTAATTCAGAGAATAATAAAATCATTCACGGCAGTAATTGCTGGTTACAAAATTGTACACGTGATATAATATTCATCAATTTTAGCAATTTTAGTAATTTAGACAAAGAGAAGATTTATAAATAATTAAAACTACCTATCCGTTATATGAGCGTGAATATGAGAGGTTAATAATAGATATCAAACTAAATAACCCGTTATTGGATAAACTTACTTTTTCCCGTTATTAGCAACTCTTACAATATTCCAAGCTTCCGTATAATTCACTAGTAAAGAATTCTAACTATATGCATGCGTGTATTAATTTTCTAGTTATAAAAATAGTCCAGGGTATAAAAGTATTTTTCAAAACATTTTCTTCGCTTCAAGTTAGAATAACAGTTCTTTCATCGAATAATTTACTTAAAAAAATCTTTTCACAACTTTGTATAAAATTCAGATATTTAAATTATTTTTTTGGTACTTTTATACTTATATATTTTCATTTTCTGAAGAAAAATACCTATTTTCTGTTATTGAACGACTCTCAGTTGGACTGAAAACATAAACCACGTTTTCGATTAATTTAACTAATAGCGACTTTTAAAAATACATGTAGTGTTATTCAACGATGTTTTTGACATAATTTGAATGGAAATTTCAAAAGCTAATTTTAATATTTAAATAAAATTCTCACAAATACACTTTATTTTTATTAATCATTAATATTGAATATTGTAATTCTATTTGATAATTAATAACTCGAAATTTAATAAATGTAATATAAAAATTTATCACATGTATTAATATTGGATATTTATGAAATACTTTCATTCAATGTGAAGTTTAAGTTCCTTTTGAAAAACTTAAACTATCATAATCAGATTATACGTTTCATGACAATGATTAAAATGCCTATTTGTTATCTTAATTTAGAGTATGAATTTTTGTTTCTAAAATTGTACGTTTTCTGAAACATATTATAAAACTCTAAGAGCATAAATAGTCTAATCTGAATTCACGGTCAATAGTACATCTGTGTTCAGTACGTTAATTATATATAAATGAACGTACATAATATTAGTATCGAATAACAATTCAAGGTAAATATTAGTTGATATTACAAAATATTACCTACAATTGTTATTCTTTAATAATATAAATGAAATTAAATCAAGTTATTGTTAAATGTAATTTAATAGTAATAAATACAGTAAATCTAATATCGTAACATTGAAATCATCGTACTTAATGAATATTCAAAGCTAATTCTTGTGTAATATATAAAAAAACTGCAAAGTTTCATTTACTCTAAAATTCAAATTCTTTGAACTTATTCAACTGATATAGTTACGAAATAATTGCTAAAAGACTTATTTTTGGGAAAAATCCTAATTGTAATTAACTTTTATACGTATGTTTACTCGAAAAGTAAACGCCTATGAGAATATAAGATTCATTAGTTAAAGTATGTACTCAAACGTGCACGTGCAATGAATAATATTTTCAAATCTGTAATACATTTCAAGTAATATTAAGATTCAAAATTTAAGCCCCAAGACTAATCATAAAACTGATTCATACATAATACAACATTGTAATACTAGTCAAATTCAGGTCCAACATTAAAGCATGTATTCGACAGCTTATATTCTCATCTACACGGAAAGTGTAGTAGAGTACAAGCTCATAGCTGTATAAATTGATCAAATTCGAATTCTTCAGTCCACGTACACAAACACAGGCTATTATTAAAATCTGTACGTATACTGTGTATCGAATAATATTGCTCACAATTAAGGCTATTTTTCCTAATTTTACTTATAAATAATGAATCAACCGTTCCAAAGTGACACTGATCTTAAAGAAAGACTTGAATTTTCGGTCATTAATATCGAGTAAGCGCGAAATTAGCGAGGAAACGATCGAGGTAAGCAGACTCAATGGAGCTTGAGCCATTTAGTTGAATGTACAAAGTACCATCGCAAAGTACAAAGCCAAGCCATCATTATCGGAATCGAACGTCTATCGTAGCAAAGAGTTGATGCTCATCTGGAAATCATCGGGGCAGTCGTTGGAAAACCATCGAACAGAGAAATCCAAAAACTATTAAACGTTAAACGGAAAAAAACGTCAATAGATTGAATAGACAAGATGGCATTTACGTACTATAGTGCGCTAGTCTCTCTCTTTATCATTTTTTAACTTATATACAGTAAATAAGTGCTCAATATAATAATGGATCCTTGTTTATTCTGCTTCCCAAATATTTACATGCAACTCGAGGTGGATCTACCCCTTGAGTCGGTGCTATAATTGCACCCTCACGCACTGTTATCTACAGTGTATTTGAATTTATTTCATTTAAAAATCTTGAATAATTTTGAAAACTCTTCAAAATTTAAGAAGACATGCAGTGTAAACTATTTATTAGCTGTCTGTTTAAAGCATACAAGGTGCAATATGTTTTATTACAATGTTAAATTTTCAAATGTTCGCGGACTGTCAGTAAGAAGTAAAGGGCAATAGAAATAGATCAACTGAAATTGGTAAGTTTTGTTTTTAAATTTTACATTATTGAGATTGATTATCCAATGATAAGCGAAAGTTCATCACCGAAGATCATATTTTTGTACAAATAAAATTTCAAAAGAAAATGACGAAAATTACCTATACATTATTCAAATGATATTCAGGCTATTCAAAAAAACATAGAAATATAATATTATTCACGGCATTTATTTAATTTGCATTAAATAATATCTGTTTTAACGTATAATTTCAATATGAATCGCTTGATCGTATTGTAGAGATTAACAGGGAGATTAGCACGGCTATATAATTTTGCTTCTGTTCGAATTAAGATGTTACGTAACACCTTTGACACGGAAAAAAATTTTTTGGTGCGTAATTTTCAATACAACAGTTTATTAAATAAGATAAATCTGCCAGTCATTAATAAAATCACGTGTCTGTAAATTATTTGAAAATCGTTCTTTTTTATAAACTATAAATATTATTAGAAATGTTTAATTTCAGTATAAGTTAGCTATAAGCAATACAAGATTTGACATTTGGAAGGCTAATTACATAACAAATTTCATACTATGATGAAAACGAATTTTAGACTATTGATTATAAATCTGGAACATCGTAACAAGACATCTATTATGCATGGATAAAACAATGAAATTATTCTAAGTTTATAGGATGTGAGATAGAAATTTTGGATTTAAATGAATATTTATTTATCATGAATAAACAAAATAAAAAAATTCATTCTTCGAATTTAATGAACTCTTTAACTTATTTGTCATGAACATTTTTAGCAAAAGACATTTTTTATACAAAATCAAGTACTCATATGAAGAGGAATGATAACTAAATAAATAAATTTCAGACATTCCCATTGCACTGTGAGATAAAAATTTTTATAAAATAAATAAATGATTTCCTTGAGCGAGGGGTAACTTGAGAAATATCCGATTAAAGTTTACAAGATAGCACAATAATATATGAGCACGTAGATGCATATCGAATAAAATTAGAGTCCTGTAGATGCAGTGTGAATTTCGTATAATTTATTGGAAAACAAAAACCTTTATATCAATAAACCATTTCTGAATAATAGCTTCTGACTTTTCATACGTTGAGTCATTCTGAATATTTGTTTGTTAATTTACGAACTATTTATGAATTCGCTCTCAATGAATACAAAAAAAGGTTTTCAAAATAGGAATTTCTACGATGAAACAAAATATTTGGAAATTATTAACGTACATGCTAAAATTAAAATATCATATCATTACAAATATGTTCATTTTTCTGTTTTCATTGTAAAGCATTAAAAAGTATGTTGAAATTTTTTTAGCTATCCTATTTCAACTTCATTAATAAACTATAGGGAATTAAAAATAACACATAACCAGGTGGATAAGAAATGAGAGAAAGTTGAGAGATAAAGGACACTATAAAGTAGCTAATAAGAACGGCAAAATACGTTATCTTTCTCCATCAGTTTCTCCTGTGGGTGCACTAAGCACCAACATAGAGAAAACAAGAAAAAAAAAAAAAAGAGGAAGAAAGAGAGATAAGTTCAGTAACATAGATTAAGAAAAAAAGGGGAGGAAGGAGAAAAATCGTTGACGTGCTTCGAATGCACTGTTCCTGTATGTCCAAGCTTTTACGAGGCGCCGTCTTCACCAGAATCACTTCCGCATAATGTGTAACAGGCAAAACCTTTTCATAAGCCTCGGGAAAACCCTCGTTAAAAATGGAGAGAAGAAGAAATATCAAAGGCGTTACGAGCTCTTTCCATATAGGCCATTGCAATGCTAAACTTCAAGTACGACTCCAACTTGACTTTCAATCTCTATAATTCTCGAAATGAACAACATTTAAGAAAATCTTCATACATTTCTTCCTTGGATAAACGTTATTGCTAGCGTCAATTTTTAATGAAATGAAATTATTTATTGTTCTAACAACAAAGTTATTGTTTAATAAACATTTATTACATCTACATTATAAGCATGAGAATTTACAGGAATCAGTATAGACAGAAAAAATGCCATTTTCAAACATTTTTAAAAATTGTTACGGCACAATGTAAACTATTGTGAGCACTTTTTGATTTATTTAATTTTCTTAAATTGTGTAAATAGTGTTCATAATTAATGTATTATAAAGAAAACATAAAATTAACGTTATGAAATTATATGAAATATTACTAACGATCTTCGCACTAGTAACTTTGATATTATTGATAATTATAATTTTTAACCTGCTACATGCGTTTGTATGTATTATATACCTATTATATACCTGTTGAAAACATTGCCAAAAGCTATTAATTCTTTATTGCTTACTACAAAATATTTTATACTGCTTATCTAAAACATAAAGATTAGTGTGACTTAATGAAAATATTATAAAATATTACTGGCTCGGCAATTTTACAAAGTACTGTAAACAAAAAATGAAAATATAACATACAATTGCAGTGAACTCTATGCCTTTATCTATACACATCCGCACCTTTTATACTTTTATGACTCGCTGCGCGAGACCGTAAACCCATTCGTTCATTCTTTTACACACGTAACATCAACGAACAAAAATTCACATAGAATATTATAATAGTTGTAACCTTACTCGATAAAATCCTTTTTTCAAATTATATTTTTTGATGGAGTTTGAAAACCACGTCGTGCAAATTACTGTCCATTGAGACTAAATTCTCTTTTATGCCAAGTCATGAAAATGGTCTACGAAGCTGTGACGACTACTCGAATTTAATTTTCGTACTTGAGCATAGTCGTTCCGCAAGCTTGTCTATGAATTATTCCACAAAAAAACTTAAGTCTTATGCACTGTATACGCACTGTAGGCGTTATTATTGAAAAAACACTCGATAAACGTTAAATTTGCGCCCGCGATAAAATAGTCAGGAGAGAAGTAGCTCAAGTGCATTGTGTATATAAACTCTTGACATATAGTAGATTGTCTTGCGTTATGAGTAATATTTTACGGTACGAATATATATTTTTTATCAAATGACAAAATACTTGTACGACAAAAGTGCCTAAATATAATATCTTCTATTATCAAGAAATTAATCTCAAGAGAATAATAATACAAATATTTTTTTTCGGACAATACTTACATTAGTCTAAATTACACTAAGGCAATTTAATAGGCACAATGAAATTTAATTTCATTCATCAATATTTATTATATATTGGAATATAATAGAGTTTTAATTTTATCTAAAATAAATAAAACATTTTACAGTCTAGAATTTTATCCGTATAAGAAATATCATTTTATAAAAGCTTCGAGTTATAAGAAATAATCTGCATTTAAAGATATATGCCCATAGATTCGTACAAACTCACTAGTTACATAAAGAATTCTATATATTTGTAAGTCTTAGCTTCATGCAAGAGTTCGTCTCTGTTTCGACGCTGGAGGACATTATATCGCAAGTCTAAAATGTTACCTACTACGTACGTGTAAAGTTCTGATGTAGTTCGATAAAAATTATGTTACTTAGTTGTGCTCTTTAAAAAGACAAGAATATTTCCGTGGTAAAAGAAGTTATGTCCTGTGCAGCGTGAGTGACACTTACGAAAAAAACAAAATAAAAAAACTCTGTACATTCTGCAAATTAAAAGTCTTATGTCTTTGTATTATTGTAACTTAGCTAATTAACATCTCAGAATTACTAAAACTTCTCATTTTATTGAGATTAATATTTTAGACAACTTAATTCTAAGAAGATTGCATTCGAGCAAACTTTTATTACAAATATGGCACATAATTATTGACATCTTAATTACGTGATTGAAGAGTTGAAATGCATAAGCTGGTAATATTAAAGATTACGTTTTATTCATACGTAATACGAGCTCTTATAAAATAAAATGAATAAAACAAAATGATACTCGAGACCAACCAGAATGAAAGTCGCAGAAAATTGCATAACCTTGAGATATATGAGCCACGTACTTGATATAATATATAATATATAAGAATTATGAAATAACGTACAGTCTAGTAGCTAACTAGATCAGAAAGTAAAAATGTATAAAGTATTAAGTTTAGTAGAAAAGTAGGAATCCTGTTAATACATGAACATAAACATGAGAAAATAATATCCAATAGGACATAAGAGAGATAGAATACGCTATGGATTCCGAATAAATTTAGCTTATGAATAGTAGAATTTTTATTCTGATGAAGTAATGAATTGTTGCACATCTAGTACGATTCGAAATAAATCTACGTTATGTACTGATAATATGGCTAAATTAGGAACATTTGCATCTATTTTCAGCAGATCCAGCGTTGAACAGCAAAGCTTATTTAGACTTGGAATAAAATGAAACAAAAGGCAAAATAGCTTGAATAAGCGCAGATATAATTATAAGCAGCAATAATTAATTTTTAATCATTAACTACGGACTGTCAGTTCGTATTTAATTTTTTTCTAAAATAAGGATGCAGTAGTAATACAATTTGAACAATTAATGTATAAATGAAATATTGTAGAACTGAATCTTTCAAATTCATCGGATTAGATTTACTATCTTCTCTGGAAATATTAAATTCCTCCTTGTTATACAAAGCTGCTAGTAGTTATTCCTATTTTACTTCTATGATAAATGTGTTAAGACATTTTATTGTCGCTTACGTTATGAGTAAGCTAATGCCTTTTTAAAGATATTTTATGTCCGTATATGTGTATATAATTTTCTTGAATATTCACACATGTCAAACAAGAGATAACAACATTTTCTTTTGCGATTTTTTAATTATATTTACGTTAACTACATTTTATAATTGTATGCTTAAATTGACTAACTATGATTTCTATATAATAAACGCTTTAGCAATTGAAATTACCCAATTTCCATTATCGTTGCTTATATTTACAAACAATTAATGTGTGCATAAGTAATGTACAATACTAATTTAAAGGTTTTATCTCGAAATAATAACGTCATGTGTACTGATGTTACTACCTAATAATTCCCTTAAATTATCAACGATTATGAAAAATTGAAATTCTGTTTAAAAGAACAAAAATAAATTATATTTATGTTTTTCTTTTTATTTAATAAGAGTGAAGTTAATTATCCATAAAAATATGCAATAATTTTCAACCGTATTATTCGAGTGCAACATAGCGTGAATAAGTTGTATTTGATAATATTTGAAAAATAATGTACGTATAATGGGTTAAATATTCCACTGACGTAATAAACAAAAAGGGTAATATTGTATAAATAATTAAAATATAGTGTTTAGAGAATAATTAACAAAAATAGTGTGTGGAATACAAATGTGTTTTACAAATCTGTCCGAAAAATGAAAGACGTAAATTCATAAAAAAGTTAAGTAGAAACAGATAAATGGAAAAATATTCAACAAAATAAATAAAAATATGTATGAAAACCCATTCCATTAAAAAAGAGAAAGTAAGAAGGAAAGAGGGATAAATGAAAATTCATGCAGAATAAAAATAAAATCCAAACCTCGAAGTATAGAAAAATGAGAATATGAATGTGGTTTATGAAATACAAAAATACAGAAATAATTACAGGTAAAGAAAGAAAATTAGAGACAGTGAAAGAGAGTAAAAATTAGAAAAATAGAACGTGTAAATTTACGTATATTAGTATTTTACTGATTTTCTCGAAACTGCATGCATCAATAGTCTTGGTTTACAATGCTTTCCATTGTTACTTCTTTTTTCTACATCAATAACGGCTTCAACGAATTTATAAACTGATATTTTTATACTTTTTTTTATCGGGTTTTCATTTAATCAGTCGATGTAAGAAGACAATTTTCTATACACCAATAAAGTAAAAAATCAAATGCCTGTATTTACTAGGAAACTTAAAGTTTTATTAGTGTCACGCGTATTACTTATATTTTATCATCTGCAGATCTGTGATTAGTGCATGAATCTTAATTGAATTCAATTTCTCAACAACTTAAATACCATGAACTTCTAATTGCTGAAATGTACCTTGGAAACTGTTAAAAAATCGACTAATTCCCTTGAGCAAAGATTAATTGTTTTAAAAAGTTCTTCTTTACAGCGCTTCTAACATTTCTAACGTAACAGAAATAATTGTCCTTAATATAAATTTTATTCCACAATGAAAATCCAAATGAAAATCGAAGCATTCTTCCACTTAATATATCTCTTTACTCGAAGCTTAGAAAAAGAGTCAGGCATATCTTCAAAGCTTCATGTCAAAAGTATCCACGTAAAGGAAAGACAATGGAGAAGCAATATTTTATGATGCTCTTCGATTTCGATCTAGTGTTATTTTATATTATTGTGGAGTGCGAGAATGAAACGATGAGGTGCTATTCCACACATCGAGCACTATCGCAATGTTTCCTATTCGCCATCAACTCTACTTCCGCAAGCGATTAAAGATGCAAGGGACTGTCGCTCGAATACAGACATACAACTACCTGAGAGATGTAGGTGGTACATAACGTTATGGATGACATTAACCGCCTGACGTCCGCGCATCGATATTTATGAGTAACTGTGTACGACCTCACCAGTCGTTCGGCTCGAGTAGCCATGTATTTTAGTTGTTCTTCTACACCGTTTCGTTAGTACAGTGATTCGATAAAAAATTCTCTATTAAATGTATCACGACGTAAATAAGATTTTCAAGAAATCACAAAAATGCGTATAATGCACGCCAATCAAAAGCAGCACAACTGTTAATCTCAACGAATTTTCTTTCTTTGGTTCGTCAAATAATGTAACCAGGCTATACGTCTAAAAGTTTATGCACTTGAAGACATTTTTAAAATATTTTTCTAATGGTAAGTGAAAGACAATAAAATTACGCTGGACTAACTATGTAGAATAAAATATCTATTGTCAGTTATCTGACTCAACAGTTCTTGCTTATTCCTATTGATGGAAGAGTAAAATACTCGCTTGGAATAAAGTAATAATTGGGGAAAATGATAGATAAGGTTCCGGGGTAATCGAGCTTTAGAACAAGCCATACATCATACTTTATTTCAATGCGTTCCCTATATAATTATCACCAAGTTACTTGTAACACGATTGTGAATCATAATAATTAAATACATCATTATCGATTGTGTAGAATCTAGTTTATCCGTAATTATGGCTGTAAATATATGACTTATATACGTAACATCGCGGATAATATCAATGAATAGGTTTTCTTCTTTTGTTCATCCTTAAGTTATTGAAGTTCTTTTCTTGATACCTAAATTTTTGTAATACTTATTTGTCACTTAATAATTTAACTTACGATGTACTGGAATATCAACGATGTACATAAATTTATCGAAATCAAGAATTTTATATACGGAGCTGGAAGCAAACCAAACGTGCTATTCAGCCCAGATATGGCTACTGTCTCATACGTGACATTATTTACAAAAAGTATCATTGCGAACAGGTAAGGTAAAAAATGTTTCTTTCTAGAATATAAAGACGAAATATATGATTAAATCAGGTGATATAAATTCAGTGATCGAATCATTGCAAGTCTTATATATGTTAGTTCACGAAAAATTATACTCTTACTGTTCGTAATATTATGATATTTTCAGTTTGCGTTAAATTAGTTATACACATAAATCAGTGAAATTCTGAATTCTAATACATACATATTTCATAATAATATTTAAAAGACTGATTTTAATAAACGGTTAGCTCAACTTTTTGCGAAAAGAATATTGTTCAATCGTAATTAGATATCGTGAAAGAAGTAATAAATGAAAATTCGAGAGTATTTATTTAAATAAAACCGCTAGATTAACATTAATATAGTAGTTCTTTTGTCTATGTCTGTAATTGACTTAATGTTATTATTTCGAGGAAAGGTATTGAATTGAATATAGTTATTATTATTTTATCACCATAGATTATACTCCATAGAAATGCGTGTTCAATGATATATTTTCAAAAGTTTATATTGAAATGAATATTTTTATCTCATGTGAATACATGTATAATTGACATTTATTAATGAAGTGAAAGATCAAGCAAATAAATAATAAACGGAATGCAATTAAATGAGCATTCTAGTTTTTGCAGAAAACTTATGCATAACATGCTTATGTTCTCTCTCTCTCTCTCTCTCTCTCTCTCTCTCTCTCTCTCTCTTCAACAGACGTTACTCCAAATTCTGAGTGGCATGTAATCTAAAATGGCAGAAAAAGCAGCGCATAACATACTTTTTTTACATAAAACGTTCCCTCTGCAAATCGTTGATTCAACCGCGTTCCGCCAACTATGTATTTACACGTACGAACGTACTACAGGGCGGTAGCAAAAATTTTTCAAACGACAGTGTGTAACCACGACTAGCGGTTAACCGAGTTACGCGGGCTCAGCTGCATTTTATATTTCATTTCATGGCTCTTTTCTTGAGTCTTTTAAATGCATTTATATAGTCAACATTTCATAGCGAATCGATCTCAGTTATAACACAAGATTTCAATGTCTTTATAGTTTTCATCCAAGCAAACTCACTCGCTTGTAGCGAATTCAGAAATAAATGCAAACTACTTTACCTATTCTAATACGATATACGTAAACTTTCTTCTTAGACTTAAGCCCGTTCAGCTATTTTTTATTTTAATAATAGGAGTCGGATACAAAAGTGTATTTCAATTAATAGACAAATAACGGGTCCCTTGATATAAGCTCAATTTAATTAAATAAGTGTAAACAAAATATTTAAAACTTGCAGTGTTCATCTTTACAGATAAAAATATCCAGTCTTACTGTTTAGTCCGGACTTTCGTCCATTTATACGATTATATAAATAAAAATCTAGATTCCGTTAGAAATAAACTTACTTATATTATAATTTTCATAATTCTCGTGATTCTTAAATTTTATTATACCTTTCAACTTTAAGTTAAGTTTAAAACGTATTCTTTAACACGATATAAGAAAATTTCTAAAACATAAAAAATGTAAATATATATTATAAAAATTATGAGAGTTAGAAACAGTTTGTAGAAAGTGAAACTGAGTCTTATTAGGTGGGCAGTAATCATCATAGAATTGAATAGTGGTTAAATAGTTCCATCTTAACGCATTTATTGTTAGATTATATGAATCTATGCAAACTATTAGTGTCAATTTAATAGAATCAATTATGTATAGAATTACTTCTACGAATTGAATTGTTTTCAAAAGTATTTTCAGAGAATTATAATTTTTTTGATAATTGAATTTATATAGATACAGAAATCTTCTATGGTAACGTTATATAATTTTCTGAAGCACACTAAGCTTTGTTGATAATGGATACAAAATTTCTGACGTACCTATATTTTACTGTTTAGTTATTTGTATATTTTAATACTCGTATACCTCAACCTGAATAACCTGTATTGTTCATAATGGAACTAATTTCAATTCGAAATTTTTATCTACAACCTATTTTTTCACTGATTATTATTTGGAAAAATAAAAAAAAGAATGTCATCATCATGCTGAACTGTCATATGGAACTTCGCATTTAATGTTACAATATACATCGTGACATATAAAATTTTTATAATCATAGAAAATTAGACTATAACATTAAATTTTTAATATTTCATCTTATATCTATAGTCACAGAAATTGAATGTTTTACCGAACAAAACTAATAAATCAATAAAGTAACATATTTTCACTAAAAAAGCGAATGAAACAAAGTTTAATTTTTGTCAAAATTGAAAATTCGTGTCTCAAATTCTTAAATTGAATTGAAATTTTACTTCGTTAAGTAATTTTCATATGATATAATGACATATAAGTACAAAAGTAATCCGTAATAAATATAATTCAGGATATTTATCGATAAATTTAACGTTATAATAAATAGCAAAAAATAAAAAATAATAAATAATAAAAAATTCCCAACCATAATATACGAAATACTAAATTTATTGGATACATGTATTTACATACTTATATCCACATGAGCGGAATCTTACACTTCAATAAAAAAAAAATTCAATTCTAGAGGGTTAACAAATAAGATCAATTCAACCCTGATTATCTTATATCGATAATTAATTCTAATAAATTAATGTATGACCTAATTAATAGAAATTTTGAATGCGAAACTTTTGACAAAGCTTCGAATAAGACGAATAAAAATATCCAACAGTAAATTTTTTTCGTAGCAACTGATATTTTATTCATGCTTCATGTCGATAAATTTTTAAAAACTTTTTTCACTTCGTCAATATTTTACTTCTATTCTTTTCGTTGACTACTCTTGTCATTGCTATCACGAATACCCTCATCGCTCACTATAAGAAGAATAAAATAAAGTTTCGAAACTCGCTCTTAGTTTGTTCCCCTACGATTTCTTTCCTTCTGTTATTGACTAATCATTCAATTACTGACATTTTTAACTGAATTTCCGGCTACCTTCATCATCATCATCATCATCGCTGCACTCGTTCTCATCGACCCAAGCGGCAAAGTTCGATGGCAAATTCTTAAAACATAAACTTTAGGTCAACAACGTATACTCTCTTTAATTTTAGTTAAAGCGTCGGAAAATCCATGCGAGAAAAAATTGTGACAACTTAAATGTGAAAAGTATTTTATATTCGTTTCACTAGGTTGTCATTTGTTACCTTCTGCAGTCATTCTATTTTAACAGTACGTTAACTGTAAATATCGTCTGTAATCATTTTGAAAAATATCATTATAATGCGTTATATTATTATAACATATTTTCCAAAGATAATACAAAGATGAAATAGAAGAGGGAAATTATAAGGTAATACTAATTCAACCTACAGCGATTAAAATAAACTATCGCTAATAAAGTCTTCCTCGGTAACCAATCGATACACACGAAATCCCAAAATAGAGTAAGTATTAGAGGAATATCATTATCAAAGATTATTCTTAACAACAGCTTTATATTCTCGGTTGAAAATAGTAAGTTATTTAAAAATTAAATTATCCACGCAGTTAGAAATTAATATGATAAACTATGAATTTTGAGTATTTTATCATTTTTATAAATTACGTTCTAAGAAAAGTAAACATTGATTACTCTTGAAGAATCGCCAAAATATACATTTTATCTAACAAAACGTACATTTTATCTATATTCTGTTTTCATTAAACAATATAATGATATATTTTTATTATTAACCATTTTCAACCAAGCCATAACATCTCGAATGTATAAAACAATTGCTTTAATATTCTTTCGTGTTTTAATATTTTAAGATATTTCATATCAATTACCAATGAATCAGTTAATTTAAAAATGAATTATATATAACGAAGTAGTTTCTATACAGATTATGTAATGCAAGAGATTCATTGAAAATTAATTTGTTTTATACTGGATTACAATATGTCGCAAATGTAATAATATGTAATACTTTAATTAAGAACAGTATTATTCATTTATCCGTTCATACTAATACGAAAATAATAAAAAATAAAAATGAAGTGAATAAAAAGTAAATCTAAATTTTAAAAGCTATCATATTATTAAAAGAATAAAATCATACAAAAAAATAAAATCTGCGTTGAAAGTATTTTGAAGTAATGTTATAAGCAGCATCCTTCAAAAAATAAACATAAATTAATTATAAAACACGAAACCAATGTAATAAAATAATCATTATGATCGAGTAGACTCTAGTACGACATTAGTATAGAATTATTTGAAGTACAGTTCTACAGAAGTATTGTAATAAAAACTTTAAAATAAGCATATGATTATCTTGCGTTTTTTATAATTATATTTATTTCAAATTTCCGTTTAACGACGTATCTTGTGTTATACAATTTATAAATGTTTTGTAAAATTATCGAATCAACAAATTTTTCCAGTCAACGTTCCTTCCATTCTTTATTTTATTTACGCGAAAATAAAATTATAAATTTTCAGTAATCGAACGTACAAAAATTTATTGAAGTTTCTGAACAGATAAGAAAAAAAATTATACTCGTGTGCGACCCTGTAAACGTGCGTTAGAGTTGAAAAAATCTTTCATAAAGAAGACAAACTGAAAGCAAAAAATTTAAAACGAAGTTGAACGAAAGGAAAAGGAAAAAATGTTTAATATCTTCCTGGGAATCATTCTGCATTTGAAATCTTCGTATAAGTGGACGAAACGTCTGTGCTACATATAAATTAAAGGAAAATAAATCGAAGTAAAAAATCTCAAAGTCCTTAGATTGCTATCAAATTAAACTACGCTTTATCGGACCGAATCAGAATATATTAAAACTATACGGGCTGTGACACTTTGTAAAGTTTGACTTCTAAGTAAATTCTTTTTCTAGATAGTACTTTTACAACTAACTCTAACTATGTTTAAGTAATAATGAATACGTTAAAGTAAATCAATAATGATTAGTAATATTAAATCAGTATTAGAATGAAACCAGATTATTTAAACTACGCTACATTATAATTATTTAATATTATTTAAATTACGCTAGTGTATTCATAATTGAAAGCATCATTGCAAGTAAAACAAGAAGTATTATTCATATCATTTTATTTAAATCACATGAAATTGCACCAATTATGTACGTTAAGTATTATCATACAAATTTGTTTAGGCAATTTAGTTATTAAGTCCCTTTGACATTATTATATTTAACAGGCAAACAAGATTTAACATTCATGTAAATCAATGGTATTTAATTTGTTTAGTATATTTTTAAATTGTTACGTTTATTGATAAAATAGTCTCTTTCTTTGTTCGTAAAATTCATTTCTACAATCTTAATAAAATATGTAAAAGATACAATGTTTTTACAATGTTATTCTTAGTCAATACAATTTTCTAGCGATAAAATAACAAAATGATATCAATAACTGAGTAAATTTAATATTGAAAATATTAATTCTAGTTCATTTTTCAAGTAATTTGTTTATTAATTGGCAGTGTAGACGTATCAAATCTATTAACCAGAAACAATTAATTACTTCTAATAAATTCAAAAGAGTATACGGTTATGAGGTTTCACATAATCTCTATTGTCCGTAGAGTTTTTACATTTTATATTGAATAACGTTACTTTAAGAAATCTGTTATTAAATATGACACTTGGTTTTATTAACTGTGAAGTTAATAAAAAGATGCAAAATTGCATTACATTAAAAGTATAATAGCTGCAACATTATTGCATAAACTGTAACTTTTTTAATATTAATATATTTTAAACTGAAAATGTGTAGCGCTGATAACACTATTATTACATAATTTCTATTTATCAAGGTTTTCTGAAATCTGTCCTTTTATAATTAAAATAACAGAAGCATAATTCCAGTGCTGCATATCCTTGTTATATCTCTGCCCGTCTCCGAAAGATACTCTTTACCATAATTTCTTATTCATTAATAAGCTCATAATCGAATGTTTTTATTGTTAAAGATGCGTTTTCAACAAATTGTATATATGTATACATTATCGTTTATTCTCATGAGAACTACTTGTATGCTGCACACATTACCACATGTGCACTTCGCCCTCCAAACTTTCACCTCTCGCTCATTCATAGCTATTATATTCATGGAGCAATTTACATAAGATAATCACGTGAGTATAGATACACGACAACGAATTCGCACTATTTTTTACTTTAAATTGACAAATTTGTACTTATCACCATTGTTTAATCTGAAAACTCCATTATAATCACAATTATAATTATTCGGGTTGCATGTACGTTATCCTTAAATAGTATTATATTCACCTTACATTTCAAAACGTTTATCCGTAAATGAATGCAACAGCATTACTACTTTGATTCATAAATTTATGCTTTTCAATTGAAAGATAAGATCTCTTTTATCGTAAGTTATTTTACTGTTTCTTTAAATTTTTTTTAACTATTTTAAAGTCTATTGGTTTAGAAAAGAAAAATAAATATTATAATTCAAATCAATGAATAAATGATGAAAGAACTGTGTACGTGTGTGCGCGTCCACAAAATATATAGACTTCCTCGTCGTATAACATTAGAAATATTTCGTTAAAAATAATGATTATCATACCGATTTGGGATAATTTTATGCGTTTCTATATAAAATTATTTTATGACCAGAATTTACTACTTATAAAAGGACTCTTATAGTAGATAAAGTATGTCTCTTAAAAGGTGGATAAAAATATAATTTATTCAATGCACTTCAATTTATTCATGTTTATTTAATCATATGAAGATAAAATAACAATAACTAAATTTTTACAAAATACGCAGATGTTCATTACTTGAATAATTGATAACTTACACAGAACTTTATTCTTTCACACTTTTAACGATTTTGAATTTGAAAACATTAGAATATAATATCAAAGTATTACCATTTCTTAAAAATTGAATCATTACAGAATTGTTATCAATACAAGAGTTTTATGTCGCCTTTACATTTCATAAAATTTATAATTATTTATGCATGTCCATGCGACTTACAAATTTGAATAATTATATAAAAGCGTGAAAAATACTCGTCACACGAAATCTTAATAAATTAAAAATAGAATTATGTTTAGAATTGATTAATTAAAATTTTCAAATGTTTTTTTTAAGATTTGTAAAGTTTACTTAAACACGAATCATTAATGATTTGCCTTTGAATGTAAGCTATATTTTAATTGTAGAATAATATCAACTATTGCGTACAATAGAATTGTGCACATTTCGATAGACATTTTATTAAAATTTTAAAAGTCTGACGTCATAAAAATGATGTCTTTGAATGAATACATCATTAAAATAATCCACGATAGAATACGATTTTTTATCAGAATACGATTTTAACATAATACATTTATCTTGTAATCTTTCTTGTAATTCCTCAAGTGTGCGTGTATATGAAAGTCGATAAAAATATATCGTATTTAATACACTTCAATTTATTCCTATTTATTTAATCATATTCAGATGAAATAACAATGACCAAATGTGCATGACATATATGTCACGCACATAAACTTATAGACGAGTATATAACAGAAGTAAAATGTTATTGCATGTTTGCAAGTAATACTTAAATTTCTCAGCTTCAGTTAACCGTAGTCATAAAACCAACGATAAAAGTAAACAGCAAGAGGAATTAAAACAGAAGCATAAAGTGGTAAAATCTACCTTCATTTTCATTGTTGCCTATAATAATCTCCGTTTTGTCGAACTCGGATTCACGCAGAAGATCCAGAGGATCCTTCGGCAGGAAAACTCCGTCGATAGTCGGCGCCGAGGGAAAACCTAGAATCCCACTATAGCTATTCCATTGTTGCACTGAAATGGTCTTGGCATCGACGGATCTCATGCATGACATCACTTTCGATGAATTATCCTCCAACATACTCGAGTTGCAATTGCAGTCCTCTACAAGGATTCTAGCAACCTCGTTGGCCCTTTCCGCGCTCATGTAACTCCAAGGAGCGTTAAGAGTACCGCTTTGCAGGATACCGCGTCGCACTAATCCTCTCGTTACTGGTGACATGAGGTGCAAGGAGACGGAGCCGCCACCCGCCGATTCTCCAAATATCGTTATGCGATGTGGATCGCCGCCAAAGATCTTGGCGTTATCTTTAAGCCATTGAAGGGCCATCGCCTGGTCCCATAGACCCATGTTACCGGGTGCCTCGTCCTCGTCTTCGAAATACTGGCTGAGGTAAAGAAAGCCAAAAGCACCGACCCTGTACTGCATCGAAGCAATAATTGCGTCACTTTGCGCAGCCATGATATCCGCGTCGTAGACGTCCAGGGTAGCGGTCCCAGTCATGTAACCACCCCCGTAAATCCAAACGAGAATGGGCATGCCTCCGTGATGCTCGGATGAATCGGAGTTACCCTTGTGACGAAGTCGTGGTCTCTTTGGTACCCAGATGTTCATGTAGAGGCAATCCTCGCTCACGTTAGTGTTAGGATTCCACATCTCTTCGCCCTCGAAGCCGAGAAAATAATCGTAGCGTTCTTGAACGCAGCTATTTGGCATTTGAGTGGCATTGAGAATCCCGTGCCAAGGCTCAACGGGTGAAGGCTTGCGAAAACGTAACGATCCGACTGGTGGCTTGGCAAACGGTACACCGTAGTAGATGTGCACTTCGCGGTCGAAAATTGTGCGGGAAAAGCCACGCATTAAGCCGCTGGTTGTCTCGACGACGAGAGGATCGTCAAAAAGGTCGTCAAAGGACTCCTTGAGAGTATGGATACCATCGTTACTAGCTTCGACGGCGATCCTCGCGGGCTTGAAAAGCAGTAACGCGAACAACAGCGGTAACATCCCGATGGATTCCATGGCTCAACAAGTTACTCCGCAGCTTTGACTGCGCCTCCTGTACGAGCGGTGCCGCCTTTCTTTGAGCACTGAAATAAATTGAACCAAGATATTCTCTTGCGTTTTTTTTTAAATATGTATCTAAAAATGCCGCGAATTCAGCATCTCGTATGGAGCCGATCGAAGAGTCCGTAGATCCGCATGAGCTTATGTTAGACGGGAGGTAAGTTCGAGAAACAAGTATCCAAATTATCTATTGCTTCGATTTGCTTCTTCGATTTGTTCGTCAACGGCTATATCGTTCTCGATACGTAGCTATGTAAATCCCTCGCAGCACTTAGGTAATATCACTTACAACGAAGATCCTCCCCAAGTATCCTCTCATTCGGATTCAGTGTCGAGAAGAAGAGAAATCCTGCGTACCTTCATGAAGGATACGAAAAGGGACAAGTGAGCGATAAGCGATGATCGCAACAAAATGAACTAATGGCGCGGCGGCCAACGTGCCGCGTTGCACGGAGTCGACTGATCGCACCCGTAGCTTCGAGGTGGTAGCAAATACTCCCGCCTCGCACTCAACTTCGAGGTTGGGTGGTGGCATCGCGCAACTGTGTACGTGCGCCTAGTCGCCGCTCTTGCGCGCTTTCTGTACCTGTGTAAGTATCTTCAATATCTCTCCCTCGCTCGTGCCACACTCTCCTGCCCTGATGTTTTCTTTCCTACGGTGAAATGGTATCAGTCAAATTTTCAGATTTACGTCTGTATATGTGCACTAAATGCAGGAGCGATAGCGTAGTATCTCACTGATACGTTTCAAACTCTTTCTCATCGGATACTTGGACGATTTTTCTATATTGTACGTTAATGGTAAATCTTCGGATTAGAATCTCATCATTCGAATGAAAAACTCGTGCAATTTGTTCAGCAAACAATGTGATTGTGTTTTTCGATGGTAAATAAAATTAGTGATCTTTAAAATAAGATAAATGATTCAACGTTAAATTATGATGGTTGATCGTCATAAGTAATCTATAGGTAGTAAATTTTCGCATATTTACCTTTCGATTCGCTGTGTAAAGTCCAAATTTATCCAAGACACATCTTACTGAGAAAATTAATAATAATAATTAATATACTTTCTACCGATACAAATTGTATGTGCGTAGTTATTATTCGAATGGTAAGTTACTTGTCCAATAAATATGGTACATACGTATTTATACGTAAAACGTCGAAATGGAGAGCTTCGTTTTAAATAATCCAAACATTAGGTTGAAAAATGAATAGAAAAATGAAATCGAATATACTTTATTTTAATTGGTTGACGAATTTTCAATGATAATATCATAATGAGAATTCAAGTAGTGTATATTTTTTGGGCGGACTTGGTATATCGAAATTTTTCATTTTAGTTTACTAATTTTAATCATATTCCCTTAAATGTTAATGAATAAAAATGTATATTGTAAATTAAATTCATGTGTGCGAAGCTTTTATTTATAAAATTCAAATACTTAATTATTTATTTTTATTGACACATTTCTTCTGTTATAAAATTGACAAATTCGCGGTATTTTTAAATGATTATTCTATTTAAGAGATCGTATTTAACGTAACCAAATACCTTTCAAATAATGAAACAATTCTATAAAACGAAATCATAAAATTGCGTCTGTTAGGACAGGCTTATACGAACATGTCATGTATAGGTGTTTTTATAATTACATTACGATATTTCAATGAAACAAAATTTTTTCTGGTTACAAATTAAGAGCCTACTCAATTATTAAGTACCATTAATCATTTTAACAAAAAGATAACTAAATGCTTTTTACGTATTTCGAATACTAAAAATTGTAAATGTATTACTCTACAAAAATGAATTCGAAACAATGAATGATAATTCGATTATTAGTACTGTTACTATATACCAAAATATGTAATGAATTCAACTTATACTAAATATATTATAGATAAAATTTTATCTTACAGTAAAATATAAATAAAATGTTACTGCATTATGTTCATTGTTATTTGAAAATAAAAATAACATTAATTATTCAAAAAGGCTTGAGTCACCAATGAAAATTATTTTAATACCGAACTTGAAGTCGTTTTTAAAAGAAAGTTTCTAAAATATTAATCACAATACAGTATTATACGTTATAACAACATTAATCGTGATTGTATAAAATTTTAATTGTGCGAAGTCTTTTAAAAAATATAAGCTCCAAATGGATCTTTTTCCTTGTAAGAGGTTGTATTTCATTATAACTATTATTTTATGCCGTATAATTGCGAACATTCGTAAATCTTCTTTTTACTGCCTAGTGGATTTAATGAAAATGATTGTCATGGAAAAAGTGAAATTGATGTAGCGATAATATTTAAATACAAAAATGAAACCAATACGTGTGGTAAAGTAAGCCTCTCGTTTTAATTATTTGATACGAAACGTTATTTTAATAGCAATGAAACACAGAGACTTCCATTTAGTATGAACTTTCAGTTTACTAGTAGATTTTTTAGTTTTCTCTTACGTATCGTTAAATTCAACTTTTTAATTGACATAAAATAGCAGCTAAAATGTGCAGAAATTTTCAGTGCAAATATTTCGCAGCAGTAGAACCCGAATTTCGTAGCTGAAACTATTCGTTAACCCACTTACGAGTAAGAATTTTAAGAGTATAAACTAAGCAATACAATTCACCGTAATTTTAAAAGGTACTCAATACGATTTCGAAAAGCGCTCTTTGTATATTCGCAACTCCTTGATCAACTCTGCGAGAAGTCGAGCGAGAACTCAGGAAAAGCGAGAAATCACGCGTGCGTATTTCGTTGGATGTCACACGCCGTGAAAAGCATCGACATTATCCATATGAAGAAAATGACAATATAGTAGTCATGTAAACATCCAAAAAGAAAGACGTTGATTGGTTAAGAGAAATAAAGGCAAAAGTAAATAAGGAGTACAAATGGGTCGACGTTAGTCGGGTACACGGATCTCACCACCAGTTTCGAAAGTCGTGCAGAGGGGAGAAACTGCCTCTGCCTGGCTGTTGGATCACCATTTCGCAGAAGAGAAGGAGCGGAGATAACGAGCCTCTTCCGCCAACAATTGGAACGACGACGAGGGATGTTCTCTATCTCTCTCCTCTACTCCATTTTCCGTCTCCCTTGCGCTCACAATTCGCTCTTTTGCATTTGCCTTCTCGCCCACATATAATTACCATGAATGCCGCCGGGCGATTGTTGCGCTCGATCCAAGCCACACGCTCCATAGAGAGACCGAGCAGAAAATGCATTTTGCGCGCGGCAATGGTTGATTCAATGCTGTGTCGCAGCTTCCCGACCCGGCCGACGCGCGCAGCTTCCACCAAGCTCTAAAGGTCAAATGCGCGACCCTCGCACTCCTACTGCGCCGAGACGCTTCTGTAATCCCAACTTTCACGCGCTACGAGCACAATGTGCTGGCTTTGCCAGGGTAAGAATGGCCTAAGCAACCTTTTTCTCATTCTTACCTTTCAATCCGCTTGCCGGACCAGCTTTCCTTTATTCCTGCAGAGAGCGATAGAAGTGTGCTGCTGCTGCTGCTGCTGCTATTAAAGCGGACGAGTCCGAATGTTTCTGCGCATTCCGGAATATTCCGGACGTTAAGTGCAATGGGGATTGCGCGCTTAAAAACACGAACGCCTGAAGTTCCAATAATTATTTCAGTTTGAAAGGGCGTGGAAATATTATCGATCGCTTGAAAAACTTGTTGATAATTAGAAACTTTCTTTTCTATATTAACTACCACGGTTAAAATCTGTAAAGACCGTCAGCTTGTTTGTACTACTAATTCATGTGTGTATCGCTTGGCTTGATCGTATTTCACGTGTAGTCACGCACAATTTAGACCCTTCAATTTATATTGCACTGCGGATTATCAGTGCGTAAAAAACTACTTAAATTAATTTAAACTGTAAAATGTAAAATCGTTATAAATGTATTATAAGTCATCGCAATATTACAATTTAAATAAATCCAAACTAGACATTATCATTCGAATCGTGATAAAATAAAAAGAAGATTCACCGCGTTGACAAAAATTTTAATAAAAAAAATACCACTTGAAGTTTGTAGAAATAGCTCGTATTAGCTATGATTAGTTACTTCAAATGTCTAGCTGTAAAAAATACTTTATAAAATATTTGTGAAGAATCTGAATAAGAAATTTAACGAATAAGTCGGAACAAATATTAAATTAATGTAAAACAAAATCCATAAATATCAAAATTCCCATAAAATCAGAAAGGTAAATTTTCAAACTGTTTTGTGCGCTCGTAATCATACTTTTGAATGATTATACCATCAAAACAGAGTTTTCTTTTCAATAAATTATCAAGAATAAAATGGGTATTGTGGAAATGAAACTGATGACTTGAAATGAAATGAACTTCAATGTTCAAGATATTTGAGAAATTCCACATAAAATAAAGTATAAGACTTTATTTATTCATTGAAACAATTAACGGATAAGAAAAACAGATAACTCTAAAATAACGTTTTATGTCTCGGACCGAATTTTTATTAGTAATTTTACCAATAATTTTATTCCATTCGCTTGTGAAAGTATTTATTCCATAAGTCGCCATTTACTAAATTCTTTTTGCATCAATAGAGAAGTTGTTTGATAATAAGTTGTGTTTGAAGTTCTTGGATCGATCAAGTTTTTAAATTAAACGGAATTAAAAGGAAATTTAATTAAACAGAAAAAGTACGTATTACAATCGGTTGTCATCTAAAAAGTATATTTATATAAACGCAAGTACTCGTTTTTCATGACTTGAATAACGACATGAGTTTTCATGACGTGCATAAATCAGTATACTGAATACACTGAAAAATAATAAAAGGAAAGAGAAAAAAAGGTAGAAAAACACTAAGTGGATTTGAGAATTCCATTTCATACTTTATCGATAGCGCGTGCCACTTGACTCTTCAGAAAATTTATCTCACTATTTGTAGTTCAAATTTTTATATCCGAGGTTTCCTCGACGAATGCTTCATTTTTATATTCTCTCTCGTTACTTTGTTCATTTTTAACCATTAACTAATTGCTCTTTTACCTGACACGGTACTCATGCAGCTCATATATGAATTTGTAGGTACGCGACGTGTACGCGTAACAAAATTTAATAAAAAAAATCGAGTAAGTTTTCCATAGATAAACGTGGGTTCTTTTTTTAGGGATAATTATAAACATAAATACTTTTAGATAAAAAATGGAAATAGACATTGCTAACAATATAAAGCCTTTGGCAATTTTTGATAGATCAATCCGATATTCAGATTTTTTTCCATTAAAATGTTGGATTAAGACTTCAATCCATTTCTTCATTTAAAATATAAAATAAATCCATTTTATTACGTTTCACAATTTATTCCAAGAGCTCAATCCTATAATAAAATTATAATCATATATTTTATGAAAAAATAAACTATTTGTATCTTGAACTTTTTTAATCGAAATACTATGTTCCGCGCGCACACGCGTGTGCATTTACGAGTGACTATACGTTTGTGTGGTGCAAAATATAATTTCCATAAATACAATTATACAATACTGTATGTATTTCTAATTTTTCACATTGAATTTAATCATTAGAATTTTGCGATCCAATAATTTTAACAAACAACTGCAACTAATTATTATCGTATAATTTGAGTAGTCATACTTTTCACCTAAAACTGTAATTGCAATGACTTTCTTTCATATTAAATGAATTATACAGAAATTATACAGTACGGTGTAATTGTGCTCAGTCTCACGGAATGTTTTAATTTATTAGAAAAATAAATATTTTTCCAATATTTTTCCAATCGCTTTAAATTTGAGAGGTAAACCTAATATACACATTTTATAAGCGAACCTAAAATTACGAACTGACTTTTGGTATTGACGTGAATGGCTGCTTCCTACGCATCGGAATTAGGATTACTAAAAAAGTAAAAGTGTTTTTAGTCGTTTCAATTACTCTGATAAATAATCGATACTCTGAATTTTTATACACTTTTCAGAAAATATAAGAGATTATCAACAACTTTTCCTAAAATTAGCTATTGGTGCTTCAAATTAATGTGAAATACGAAATATAACTAACAATTCTTATTAATATTTAACACTGAATTTTATATTTGTACAATCCTGCCTTATTCTTAAATATTAAAATTCATGACTCATTTATTATTTCTTTGCATGGCGTTCCAGATAGAATTAAAACTTACAATCAGATCAACTTAATGTCTATGTTTTAGAAAAAGTAAATGCCTTTTGATAAAAACATCATAAAATAATAATGGGATATGCTTGAATGAAATCGGTAAATTTAGAAAAAGACTTTCGAAGAAATCCCATAAATCAAAACAGTATCTGGTCAATCAGACAAATTGCGCGATAAGCGAAAGCTACCCTGGAAAAATAGAAAATTCATTTTACTCTCGTTATGGATGTACCTCGTTAATATAAAAGGCGAACGCAATAATAAGGAAAGAGGGTCAAAATACAGTGAGGTGGAAGAAAAAGAGAAAGAAGAAAGTAAGTTAAAAAGAAGGAAAACAGACACGCAACTCAACGCATATTCTTCTATATATCAATACGCGTCATCGAAATAAAAAACCCCTGCGTGGATTTTAGACTAAATATTCAAATATTTGTAAAGATAGCGATGAATAAAGAAAACATAATATTTCATGCAGATTGTAAAGAATGCAAGATTACGTAATAAATCATTAAAGCTGAAACTTTCAACTAACTTCTGGATACAGAACATTAAAACATACATTATAAATTTTTTAAATCAAACATTTTTGAAAGCGCATATATGATCACGCGAAAGCTTTGAGTCAGCCATTTTATACAAAGCAAATGAGCCCTAATAGTAAATAAATTGTTCTTGAGAGGAGACCTCTAAACTTCGGAATAAATTGAATTTATTACATTTCGAAAATAATTTGAATCTTCTTGCGTATGAAAGTATAAGCAAATTAAAAATTGGAACTACTAATCGAAACTGCATAATTTAAATACGTAGATTCATCTGTAATCCAAGTATATTATTGACGATTAGTCACTAAATTTTATCAATTTTTCATCGACTTTTATTTTTAAATGACCAGATATACGAATGGTAGCAAGTGTTCCGAGAAAGTGTACGAGGAATATAGCAAAGTGCGTCGCTCAGATTTTCATTCGAAATGAGCGAACGAGTGTTCACACACAGAAGAAGAAAATAAGCTTGAAAATATCCGTTAAGTCTGGTAAACGCGACGAAAATTATGGAAAACTTCTAATTGTACGAGATAGTGCGTTAAGGCATTGAGCAACGCATCCGTTCGGAATCAAAAAGTTTGCTTATTAGTTCGAGCAAATGTTTGCATAGACTAGCGATTTAGTTGATAAGTTATATAGCATCATGTTAATTGTTTCGACGAACTTATAACGATGTCATTTTTTAATGATCATATGACAATACTGGAACATATAACGAGCTGCCAGTCAGTACTCCGGTCTCAAGCTTTATAACCAAGTCTCGCCCATTTATATATTCAAATAATTAAATGTTTAATAAATTCCTTGGCTCATTAATTTTCATTCGTTTACTTTAAAAGAAAATACGTTGAGTTACACTTGTATTTTGTTTTTTTCCAAATTACTTGCTTTCCTTTCTCATTCCATTCCGCTTTAATCTTAATTTTTTTCGGATCATTTAATTACAATAGCCAGACGTGTAGAAGATCACCGGCAAAATAAATTCGATGCTAAATTCGCGCCGTTATCCATAATAGCGCACAAGGTCAGTTGAATAAATTCGACATTAGTGCACCGTTCCAATTCTTTACTTTTCGTCGTATCGCTTGTCTTTTACTCGTGAAGGTTGTTTTCCTACTAGAACATTTGCAAGCACCATTTCCATGCACCATTTCCATCACGGCAATAAATGATAATGTTCGTCAGCGACAAAGAGCTAAAAGACGAGCAAAAAGCAACAATCGCATCATGAATACAGGAAGGAGAAGTGACAAACTAGTCGTCAGTATTGATGGATATTTTATAACGTTAAATCTTGGTGAAGGCAATGTAAAGCACGTGCATATAGAGCGAATCGCTAGAGGAAATTTTTCGCCCAATGGAATGGAAATAAATGGCTGCTGAGCTCCGATCGAACACAATATGAATTGAATAATTTATAAATGATATATAAATTATAAAGTGACTTCGGTATATTTACCATAGCATCGCAGACTCATTCCGTTTCTCTCACTCACTCTACCCTTATTTGCTCATCTTGCTAATACCTTATCGCTAGTCATATATTCGATAGCGTAACACTGTCGAATACGGGATTTGATGAGCTCATCCTTCGCAATCTTCCAGGTTTCAATCTTGATATGTCAACGTACTTTCGGGAGGGAAGTGAACGGTGTTCCTTTATTACATATAATTTAACATGTAAGCGTGACATAGAGCAGCAGGAACTGTTGTATTAATATCCACCCCAAAACGAAATTTCAGTTAATCACATGTATTGTATTTGATGAAGACAAGCAATTTCCAGAGTTGTAAATCTTTTTGCTTTTTCTAGATCAACTATTTACAAAGTGCCTGTGACTTTTCTTGATTTTATTGCCGCAAAGGATTATCCCCACTCTGCGACGTCTATCCTACACACATGTCATCCTTCGTTGTCCTAATACTACTATCCGTCATCGTCGTATTGTCACAATCATCGGCAATTGCCAGATTTCGAATTCAGACCCAAGAGAAGCGACCTAATGAAGCGAATATTACTATTAACATTATATATGCTTACTACGTATACGTACATTGTTTCGAACGTAATTACAAAGAAGGCGATAATAACTAAAAGAATGAAGAAAGATATCGTTTAATGCTTTCGAATGGAAGAAATGCATTCGCTTACGTGGAATTAACGATTATTAAAATTTAAAAATAATTTTTATTTGGAACGTTGGTTTTCTTTTTTTCTAAATGTTTGCTTTCAAAGAAGCGTACTGATCCATAAAGTAAAATATATTTACTTCAAGGGACTGGGCAGTCGAAAAATCGATCATTCATTATCGTATTTTTCAAAAGTAAAACTCATATCTTATGAGTTATAATATAATGTCGTTCAATTTATATCGAAATTTTTTAAATTCTTGATATTACAATAGAAAAGATGAAGCAGTGCTTGAACTTTAAAATGCATTTAAAAAACTTTCAGCGCATTTTTCTCAAAACTCCATTTTCTCTACTTTCATATCCGAAATTGTTAGCGGAGTTTTAGATAAACGTGAAAACCTGTATCGCTATCCTGTGTCCTATCTCACTGTTTTAAAAACAATAAATAAATGTTTTAAACTAACGTCTTAAGGAGTAACTTGGAAATTTGTTAGGCAACAGTTTTATAATTAAAATTTTCTTTTAATGTTACCATTCCTACACTTTATCGTACAGTGTAATATTCAATAACCAATAACTTTACACATATTCATTTTTTTCGATTTGAAATTCACAGTAAAAGCGTAATCATGTTTGCTACTGGTTTTTTAGAATTAAGTTATAAACAAAGTTTCTTTTGGCTCAAAAATCCATAGTCCGCTTTAATGCTGATATTAAAAACTTTGTTAATATTGTTTATTCGAGTAATATGCATTAACTGTAAATGATGCATTAACCTTTATCTTAAGAACTTATTTTCTATAAAGTAATACGAATGTTACGATTACGAATAATTGCGGTTAGTATAAAAGATTTTTTGTACCAAGTATTATTGTCCAGAAAGGAAATCGCAATATAAATTATATTGAATTATTGCATCGATGGAAAAAGCGTTTTATACTTTAATTTATCAGAAAACACAGAGAATCCAGAACTTTTTAATCAAATATGTATGATGAACTCTTTTTTCTTATACATTGAAATGGCACGTGATGCATTTCAAATATGATAACAACGAAAACAAAGTAAAAGTACGTCTTGTGTTTTTCGTAGTAAGCTAATAAAAGGAGCTAAAGATTTTACGATCAATGTTTATGCACTCAGTGAAGCTGAAAATGTACCTTACGGTTTATATAGTATGACACTGTCTTTACTTAAAAACATGATATCAATATGAAGTTATGAATGACTCGGATAAGGCGTTCACCTCGGAAATTTCTATAACAGAAGTGCAAGAAAAAAATTCTTTAACCAGCTTTACAATAATTAATAGCTTGCTTCTAATTAATGTAACGCAATTATACACGCATTACCAAAATGTAAGGTGGCTAGAAGAAAATGAGAGTTGCAATGCAAATTGAGGCAAAATGTAATAAAATGTATGCGATCTCGGCGTAGTTCGGTAGGACTCCAAATGTTGACAAAACTTTCCTAATATCAATGAGCTAATAAAATCAAATAGAACGTGCGAAACTTAAAGAATTACTTCCTACTTTATTTTGATTATGCGTTAGTGAAAGTGTGTGTGTGTGTGTGTGTGTGTGTGTGTGTGTGTGTGTGTGTGTGTGTGTGTGTGTGTGTGTGTGTGTGTGTACACACGTCAATACGCTGAATATAACAAAATAGATTTTTTCTATAACGTTCATCTAAAAGTAACGTGCGTTTTAAAAGAAAATTTAAAATCTTAAAATCTCCGAATGATGTATGAAGTTTTGCAATAGATCTAAAAGCATGAAAAACCAATTTGTGCACCTAAAAATTAAATAAGCAATAGATGTATAAAATCTGAAAACTATTATTCTACCAGAATCAGAAAATCGGACATGCTTATATTATACTGATATTGACATGCAGTTTAAATTTACACAGACATTCGAAAAACTTTATTTATGCAGACTGCAATTACGTGTTAAAAAAGTAATTGAAGTTGTTTCAGTAGAAATAATAACTTAGTTAGTTAATATAACAAAATTTGCACGTTGAAAGTATAAATTATTTTCTCGTTTAGATACATGTTATTTTCTTTGCTCGCAAGTAGAATGTGAGCAATTAAATATTTACTAATTGGTCTATCACTTTGGCAGATTTTGCATTTCGAATTAAAACTGTCGTTAAAAATGAAAACCCCTCGTTAATATCACAAATTATTCATTGTTGCACATGGTTAACTTTTAGCTGGGATGAAATATTTAAATCGATTCAAAATAGATGAATAACGCCTCCAGAACGTCTGTATGAGTATCATTACGAGATCGCCTATGTTTACTTATATACAAGCATATTTATGTATAAATTTTCTTCGTAGAAATGTACTTTATTTCATTTGTATGAAATTGCTATTTTCGCTCGTAACTTAGTATATTATCGTAGATGTCAATTGCGCATGCAATCATTATTTTACATGAACGTTTACAAGATCTTTAAAATTGACACAAAATTTATTTAACAAAAGCAAACAAGTGCAAATAATGGTGGGAAAGAAATAAAGATCTCTCGAATCGGGTTATCTGGAAATAGTCGCAAGGCGCCTCGATAAGCAGGTCATTGTTAACGTCACCAGATAGATACGAGTCTTTTATATAGCAGGAGTCAAGAATATATGTATGCATTCATGTACGTACGTATGCACGTGTGCATGTGCATACGTATGTATATAAGCGCATGTACATCGAGTGCCTTAAGCGCATCATGGATGTGTTCTATAATAATGTGTCAGAGAATATGTCGCAGGAGGGTTAAAATCTCCAAATTCCAGACAGCGATGTCGTTCCGAAAATCATCCATAAATTGACACAGAGTCTAATCGTACTCGTTTAATCCTTGTGACGCAATAAAAGTGTAATGTTACCGAGACTTAACCGAGATTTTTAACAATTCATGCCTTCCGCATCGATTTTGTTCTGGGAAATAAAAATAGAGTTTAAATTAAGCACATGCAATAAAACTTCGGCGTTTTTAAGAGTATAGATTTTTTTACACATTTTTTCTTCGTTTTTACGTGAAATACAAATAATTTTGGTGGTCTACATGTTACCATAGATAGTATTCCAGAGAAATGAACAGTAATGTTTACTTAGTTACGTTCATTTTGTTCACGGCGAAAAATTATTCTATGTTTATATACGATTAATGCTTAATTAATACGGGATGTAATATAATAACTTATTAGGGAAATTATTAAAAGTCGTATAATTTCATAAAGTTTTCACAAATAATATAATAAAATTGTATTTTAATGAATTATGAAACTTACAAATACTATTATTCTAAAACATTAAAAACATTAGATTATTTAATATTAAGAAATATAAATGAAAATATACTATTCTAAATCTAAAGTTATTTATTTATATTTAGAACTATCTGTTAATTAAACATGCCGATTTTTTTAAATTTCTTAAAAACACAACCTTTATAATTTTTATAAATAATAATAGTAATAATAATAATAATTTAAAAACAAGGATTAATTTACTTATAACAGTGCGATTATAAACTAGAATTGTATACGATTTGAAATATTCAAATAAAGTTGAAAAGGAAAAAGAATTTCGTGTAATTTTCTTTTGCTTCAAATTTATTAAATATCGAATCATTCTTACAAATGAATTTAATTAATATGATGTAAGTCTTCTCCATAATATTGAATGTAGCTCATAAATACTTGATTAATATTTTAAGAAAAGAAATTTGTAATATCTTATAATTTCCATTTTCAAGTATATCATGTTATTTATAAGTAGTAAATGAAATTAACAGAGTATTTATTCGGTCGAAAATGTGTATTTTATTACGATAACATTGAAACTGTGGTTTTACTAAATCACTTATTTAAATTATCAAGATTTAAATACAAACAATATTATTTATCATAAAATTATTTTTGTCTTTTCAAAACAGAGTAAAATGTAAATAGTTTTCTATGAATGCCAATCAAATTTTCCTTTAATGATAAATAAACTTTAGCTAACTTACTTGAACTTACTCAATTTAAAGTAAGTTATTGCTAATTGAACCATATTATTATTATTAACTCATTAAATGAAAATTAAAAATTGGAAAAGGAGCATCGATACAGCAACAGCAGTCAATTATGTTAGCATTGCTTAGATAAATTTCCATAGTTTCGAATATCAAATAAACTTGCAATAGTAAATTGCAAATTTAATTATATTATAGACTTTATATTTACTGAAGTATGTCGAACTTGGTTGCTTTTCAACAAGCATTACCAATTACAATAAATCTTCTAAGCTTAAACAAAGCATTTATAAAACTAATGGAATAAAGAATGCTTATGGTAAATTAACCCACCCACACACAAAAGTAAACACAAATATATTAACATTTAATATTAAGTAGTACATATTTATACATATTGATAGAAATAAAATTTAACGATTTTTCAGTTTATCGTGAATGCTTCATATTTAAACTGACGTACATCTCGGGAACACAGAGTAAACTCACATTTATCGTAAATATAAAGATATCGACTACAATTTGCAAGAAAACAGGACCAAACAACTTTATGTTTGTGTATTGTATTTAATTATTCTTCGTATAAAATTAAAACTTGTTGAAACTAAAAGGGTAGATTTTACTAATGGTTACTTGTCACTGTAATAAAATTATTATTATGTCATAAATAAATGAAAAACAATTGTTCGAATTTTCGAAATCTTAGTTAAGCTTTTAAATATTCTTGTGGCGAAAAAAAAAATTTCTATTTTCTATTTATTTCGAGTCCATTTCAAACACAACTACTTAATAATCACTGGCATAATTCATGATCCTTCTATTATCTTTCAATACGTATTTTCATAAGCTATTATTGATAATGCATATAAATTAAATCTTGAGCAAAATTTAATTTATAATTATTATTTGCATTTTTTGTATTTCAAAAATATATCCTGCTTATATATCCTACTTGCGTACTCGTTCCTTATTAAAAAGTACTTAAATAAAGTGAAAATTCCATTATATTGGTAAATGTGGTAATATTATGTTTAATACTATTTACGTTAAAATTTATTTTATAGGTCATTAATATAAAGATCCTTTATAATTAAATCCGTTGCGCGCAACTCATCCTACCTACTCGAATAATCTCATTATATAAACATAATATTCTTTTCACGGCGTTCTAGGAATATCACTTGGGAAATATACACTATATTGCAAAAGCTTCAAATGAATTATTATTGCTAATTATTAAGTTTTTTAATTTGCTCTGTAAAAAACCTGCACTGTGCAAACGTCCCTTTCCTTTTTCTTGGAGTTACAAAAAATATTAACCTTATGCTTCTGTTTTAAATTGAGTATAATTAATAATTATTTTTAAGAAAACTGAGATTAGCGAAAAGTTTAAATACACACAATAAGATGATCAATTATTGTAAAATCCTGTTCAGATAATAGATGAATCCTATAACAATTTATTCAAGTCACTTTATAAGTTTCAATAGTTTCTTTCGTTATACTTCGAATAATAATCAGACTTGAAACGTTGCACTATATCAAATTAGTCATAACGATCATCAATTCTAAATAATAATTATTATTATATATACTTTTATTATTTATGCTTTTTATTTATAACCATTTATAGCGCCTGAGCTAGAGTCTAGCTTGAGTTTTATATAAATTTAAGTAGCTTTGAAATTAGAAATATTTACAAAAATAAGGTTCAATATTTAGAATGAGACATAGTTAACAAAATATCAAATTGAAAGCTAATTTCGTGCTGCGCTCTCATTGGCTTACGTTACTTTAATTAGAACTTCGTTACGTCTATTTACGAGATAAGTGATCTTATGAATCTTTATTTCTTAATAATTGCAGTTCCATTTTAAACTGAATGCCACGTTGCTCATGATCCATAATATGCGAATCGTCTCTGGTCTTTTTGGTTCTCTCATGTGTACGTTATTTCAAGGTATTAAAACTGCTTTCTGCTTCTCTGCTTCATCACTCTTGAACGGGTCTGCACACGCGCTGTGAAATTATTAGACGGCTATCCATTACTCACGTAATGGATACTATTTTCGTGTTCAATTTCTACGGCTAAGCGAAATCAGTCTTCGCTATGCGGAAGAGATGATGTAAACCGCTCTGCGGAGCGAATAATTAAGTACGCCCGAGTATTCCAACTTTGTATACCGCAAAGCTCGATTTTGACTTTTAGTCCTGTCACTGTATGCTATTTTAACCTATTTATTCATTCAGCATCTTACGCTGCCGCTTACACTTCTAAATAAATAAATACTCTTCGGTGTCATCTGAATTTTAGAAAAAAATCCGTCGATCTTTAACAAAATTATACATACTTATACTTGGTTATGACATTGTATTGTTTTTAAATATATATTGGTCTCGTGAAATATGAGAAATTTGTCAAATATATTTCTCATTCATTTTAGTGCCGTTAAAAAGTGCAGATTGAGTGAGCGCAAATGTATCCGTCAAGACTTTATATGTAGAAGTTTAAGAAAAGTGAACTCAGGAAAATCTCATTTAAATCCCGAAACATTATTAAAATTAGCATCCAAATATTTCGAGAAAAAGAAATTTATTGGCTACGAAATATACGTATTCATAATTTTGTTGAGAAATGTTCTTACCTCTTAATATATCAAAAGTTGCCTTTGCAGGAAAAATTTGAATATAATACAAATAAGATCTAAATAAGATAACTAGTAGAAATGATATATCAATCAATTTCAACATGTATATTATGCTAATCAATCAAAAATTATATTTGAATGTAATAATTAATAGTATATAGTCAATGGACACAATAGCAATAGAAATGTCATGTTAAATTATCATGATAAATGCAGAAAATGTACATGGCATTTAGATTAATTTTCATATAACCACATATACTTCGAAAACAAATATACTGCGTTTGTCCCTCTTAAAAAATTCATCAACGCTCATTAATATTATTTGAGAATACTTAGTAATAAAATAAACAAAATAACACATAACTTACTAAAATAAAATATTTCATGGTCGAAATATGTGTTTTCATTATTCTAAAATTTTTAGTTTATTAACTGAAAAATTCTTGTTTATTTGCACACCGATTTTCACGTACTTTCATCTGATTATCAATTTATATATATATATATATATATATATATATATATACACACATACGTACACATGTAGATATCATATCCATGATTAATAATATAATTAACTGACTAATGTCTCTAAGAATTTTCCCTTAAAACTGTGAAGAAATTCACATTGATTATTTGAAAATGGGTATTAAAGGGAAATAAAATATGTCGTATGCTCAAGTTTTATACTTAATAGTGACAAAAAAATTTAATTGCGTAGAATTATAGGTTTTCTAATTATCTGTGCTAATTTACTTTGCTGAGTGCATGCCATTACTTTTCAATTATTAAAGAATTTATCTAGGTAAAACCGAGTTATCGCTTTATGAGCGTTAGATATGATATATTTGGGATAAGCTATTTATGTTTAAAGAATGAATGATTTATAAGCGTTCTACTTTAAGTATCTTGAAATTTAAATGTATAAACAAAATTATATCTCTAACTTTGGAAATACTTTTAGATCAATTCAGTTAAACTTGATGAGGTAGTAAATGAAATATCTGTAAATCAATGATTAAAAATTTGTCATCTGTAATCTCAGTTAAACGTTGTTTATGATCAGACTGAGTATTTGTTCTCATGCATGTGACGATATAGTTCCTACGACCCGGATTCATCATACTTTATTCAATTGAGCTCACATTCAACAAGTTAAATTACGCTTCCTAATTCACTAAAATTTTACACTTTTTAGATAGGCATGGATTTGAAATATATCTATTCAATGTTATATTTGTAGATATTTTATTTTATATTTAAATACTATATGGTACCCTGAATAATAGTAAAAAAAATATTGCTTTGTCAAGAAAATATAAATCTGTAAATATAAATATTACAAGTAAATATAAAGTTTCGTCATATTTTTCTCCAATAATAAAATTATTGACTTTTCTTGATTAAAATAAATTCTTCAAAAAAAAAAAAAAAATTTTAAACAATTTTTCAAATAAATTATTCTAGTAGCTTCGTCACTCTTTAAGCATATTAAATAAAATTAACATTTACTTGACTGTATTTATAAATATCTTAAGAACATCGACTTATTCATAATATTTATATTTAATTAATTTAATTGAATTTCAAATATTTTTTCACTTGCGATCAATAGATTTTTGCAACTGATAACAATTTTAGAAACGAAAAATTCATGAATGGATTTCTGTTTCATATAAGCAATATGTACAACAAAGTTGTACATGAATACTACCATAGAGGGTTTTTTTTTCAAATCTGGTACATTAATAATTGATCATATATTTTGTATAATAAATATAATATAATACAAAACTGGAATGAGTAAATATATTCGAAATATTGGAATCCAATCCTTAAATAGTGACACGTTTAAAAATTATTAAAATAATTATTGATAACCTTAATTTTGATACGTATATGCAATACGCAACTGTGGAGTATTTTTGCTCGAGGATGTCTTTCAGAAATAAATTAAAACTCGTATAGGTTTGGAGGTAGTACAATGGAAAGTTATTTGGCATGAGTTTGTTACGAATTTTAATAGAAAATTACTCGTACAAAATGTATGTCCAAGAATGCGTTTTTAACGAAATTAAAGTATAGTAACAAAGTTGTAAAAACTTCTAGTATACCGTGGATCCTGTAAAAGAACCTTTTCTATATTCCTATATAGCAGGTACAATTGATCACGTTCTTTAGGAACAAGGAATAATTATATTTTATCGCGAATTATCTTTGATTTATAACAAAAATTAAAACAAAAATGAAATGGACTAATCGTTTAAAACATTTAATTCGCCATTTCATTTTTCAAATTGAAGAGTCAACTTTAACGTACAATAAATAATATTATTTATTATTTCATATTATTACTGAATATTTCGTGGGCTAAAAAATTTTTAACGATTCATCGAGGATTTTCAAGTGCTTATGCAAGAACCAGTTACGCATCAGTAAATATCGAGAGTTGAATAAGAAATTTGCCTTCAAATATAAATATTTTGTTCTTTGTAGGAATTGCGAAGAAAAAGCGTGAACAAATAAACCTTGAAACTCGCAGAACAGTTCTTCAAAATAGCGCACGAGTCACCGATCTACGAGGTCACAATGATTTACGAAAAGAGATTCGTGTATAAAACTTCCAGCAGACCTTCAAAATGAAGGAAAAAAGGACTTAACTCTGAGGCGTATTGAAAGGAATAAAAGTAGCTAAAGTCGTTAAAAGAAAAACAAAAGCAGCAGAAGCGACATGAATTCGTGGGAAAGAATCGGGCCACATGCAACTCCTTAGGTTCTCGCGCGCTCACCATCAACCTCGCCTTTTCTATTCTCTCTTTCTCTCATTCTGGCTCTACTGGCCCTGGTGGCCTCATGGCTTAGCAGCAGCAGGAGAGGAAGGGTATGTAACTATGCGTAGGCAGCGGCCGCTAGGAAACCCCCGGCTAGATTCGCAAGAAATCGATATGCAGCACGAACCTGCCACCTGGTAGCGCTGTCGGCAGCTTCCGGCCAAGCTGCATGCACTTCTCTCTCTCTCTCTATCTATCTCTCGCACGTTAGATATAAGGGCTTGTGATACAGGTCACGAAGCGGTACCCCCACCGACTAGACAGATAGAGAGAATTATCTTACTGCATTCGAGAGCCCGTTTTAGCTGTGCTCGGAGCTTAATTTAACTGGCGTCGCCAATTTGCGTTCACCTGTTACCTTCTAAAGCTTTCTGTTAATCGTCCTATCATTAAAAATAATTTTCAAAAAGATAGTACGTTGTCTGATATTCATTCATGAAAGCCTTCGGATGTTATTTATTTACACTGAAATTAAAGCTAATACGAAAGATTTAAATGCGGCGCAGTAATGTGTCTTTAATACTTGATGTATATTCTAGGGATAAACTTTACCAAAATGCTTAATTTACCGTCAAGAGGATTCAATATTATTCAATGCCAAACCCTTGTATATCGACAAATTTTTATGAATTTATAGGAAAACGCACGCCTCGATATTTTTAATAAAATAAATAATAGCAAAATTCATTTTTGTATCCGGTTTTTAAATATTTAAGCTTGGATAATGACTCTATCATGACTTCTCAAATGTTATTATCATTCGTATTTATTTTAATACCGCAAGGGAAATTACTTTAGTTTTATAAATTTTATCGGAGAACTTTCTAGTATGTGTGTATGCATGTGTAAGCGAGCATATTTCTATGTATGAATGTATGTCTAATTTAAGTGAAGAAAGGAAAAAATATTAAGTGTGAAGAATTCAAAAACGTCTAAAAGTAGAGTGTGTAGCTCTTTTATAAATTTATTAGTAATAAAATTCACGGTTACTTTTTAATTTAAAGGTAAATTACCCGAATAACTTTTACAAATATTCAATTCTTTAATTTTCCGAGATGAGAAATTTATAATAATGAAAAATTATCCGACCTAATAATACGGAAATATGTATGCAATTGTTATGTAAATGTGAATTGGAAAATTGTTTTAAATTATGACAAATTTTTTTTATTTCAAATTTAAATCTTCAAACATAGTGGTGAGTTGCCCTATTGCCGTATAAGAAAATATTACATTTGAAAATAATTTTAAAATCTTTTTTGTATCTCAATAAAGTGTTAACTAATTATTGCAATACAAGTAACTTTTTTCAGCTATTCAATGAGATTAAGATAAGAAAACAAAAACTAAAGAATATTGATTCACTGATCGCTTAAAATTCATAACTCGTTTTATTCGCGTATATTGAAAATATGCAGTATAACATTTCTGTCTTGAAGATACTGTTAGTGTGTACAGTATTAAGTATTGAATATCAAAAATTTGAAAGAATGTAAGTTTGTATTTGGTTAAGAATTTTTTATATCAGAATTTTGCTTAATGATATTAATAAACAGTTTATCCTCTAATTCATCCAAAGATATGAAGTAATTGCCATATGAATAGTTATGAATTTTTTTCACTTATTTATGGTTACGTAGCAACGTGAAAGATCTATATATGAAGTTTTATAGAGGCTTCTAAGGAACTAATAATCATAAATGTTCATGGCTGAGCTTTCTGTCTTAGTTTAACGCTTCACTCGTCATTTTTCTACGGTATATCGACCTTTATACGTTCGTCCTTGTTGAACTTGATACTTCATTAAAATTAATGAATTCGCGAGTATATAATAAAATGAATGACAGCGATTCCTTGACTAATCAATGAATACACGCTTATAATAACACAAAGGTGTGTAATTTCAATTGAACATATTAATATAAATCATCTTAACTGAAAAAAGAAATACCGTGTGTATTAATGATCAATAAAGCATTTACAAAATTATTTCGATGATCATTCTTCGTGTAATTACTTCTTGAGTAAATTATTTTAGAAGCTAATTTTAATTCTAGTACATTCAACTAATTTTAAAATTTGTGTATTTATTGACAAATAAAACATATAAAATTTCACGTAAAATAAAACAAAACTATTTCTTGTGGTCGAAGAAATCTATCCCTCTAAACTGTTATGAGTATCTCATTTATATATTGTAAAATAATATTTCGCGCTATAAATTTAAATCTCTTTCTTAAAAAAATTTTTGTTTAACCCCGGATATTCGCACTAAAACATTATAGTAATAACTAAATTCAGAGATATTTTATGAAAATAAATTTTATGTAAAATATAAAACTTCAAATTCAAAGTATTTTTATAATGTTAATTTTGTAACATTAAATAAATAACAAACTCAAATAAACCTATGATAATAATAAAGAATGTTCTAATCGATTTCGCCTCGACCGATTAAATTTATAATCTTGTAATACAATAAATGACTATGAAATAATTTTTTATTATACACATATATACATAATATCTTTAATATTGCACGATTAGATTAATCATTTAATGTATCATGAATAAGTAGTGATATGATATTTATTATATACACTTATGTTGGACAACTACAAATAAAATCTTTCAATTTTTCATGACATTATTATTCCACGTTTATTTGTGCACTAAAATAATTTAGATAATTTATATTATTATAATGTTGAAAAGTAAATATACTTTTTAAGGTCTATTGATAAAAAATCCAGACGCAGGCTTTAAACGCTTTAAAGGCTTTAAAAAATTGGTAAACTTATTTATAGAACGCCTGATTCTTCATAACGACCGGTTATCCATTTGAGTCGACTATTTCTCATTTTCATTCTTTCGCCGTCTGCGTTTTCCTATTTTCCTTTTCTTCATTTTCTTTTCCATCTCTGTGTCTCTCATACAGATACGCTTTTTATTACTAACAGGTGGTAAGTTTTCCAGCATTTCGCGCGCAAATCACTACCTTTTCTTGTCCTTAAGTTCGCACTCCGACGTTTACGAAAGAGAAAAATAAAAATAAAAAAAGTTTGATAAGATGAAACGAGTTGGTTGTGCTACAGAAGTCGTTAACTACTCCGATTCAGTGAGAATATGTCCAGCAAAGTTTACGGTTAAACTCATTCGAATGTTTATATAGTTGGCTTTCAGTTTTCCATTGTAAGTTTGTTTCATCTTGCGCCATCGAAAGAATATTGATTTAAAGAATAAATTTTTAACCAACCGTTTACACGTAAGATCATTTATATACTTTTATGAAACTGTTTTTGAATGACATGTGCCTCGAATAAATTAAATATTTTCTGATCCCGTGTAAATTATTATTTGTCATTTACTTAAAGGAAAAGAGATTTTTTTAACTGCATATAAATTTTCAAACAAAATAACTATTGATTACTTTTTACTGTTGATATTAAGTAAACTTCAATGCTTTTTTTACCTGCACAGCTGTCCAAATGGAATACTTTGTTGTCATATTTTCATGAAAATTTCAAGCTGAAGAATTACAAATCAATGTCTAGTTCTTGTCTACGTTATCTTATGTCTCTTATATTCAAACCGACATACCTTTATACTTATTTCTATTTTTGTATTTTTTACTATTTACATTATGTCTAATTTATTTATTTAAAATACAGTTACCTTGAAAACCTATTTTCTAGTACTGCAAAATACGAAGGCCTTTGAAAGATGCATGAGCAGTGTATGAGAAAATTCGAGTTGACGGATATAGGGAAATGATGGAATTTGGTTCCATTGTTGACTCAACCGCAGAGTCAACTGAAATTTATGCAAACCTTATTTCAATAGGTAGGAAAAACACTAGCATAAACAATGAATTAAAATTAAATGAAAAGAAGAAAGTTTCAGAGAGAGAGAGAGAGAGAGAGAGAGAGAGAGAGAGTGAGAGAGAAACTATAAGATACAGATATATTGAATAAAACATTCCATATGAAGATTGGACTGTCTGAATCATATGCGAGTAGATATCAATGCTATCAGAGGAATATGAGACACACCTAGAATATTGTTATTGAAAATACTCGAGAAAAAGAAATAAAAAAATATGGTAGGAATCGCAGAAAACACAATAGTGTAAATAAATATAAGGGTATATATAAGATAAAAGTTTGAATATAAGATTCATAAAATGACGTGTATAGGGATTTTCCTTAATAATTGTGGATGCTTATTTGTTATCTTTCAGCTAGAAATATAAATTTTCATAAAAATATCACTATGAAAAGATCATCAATTCTATCTCTTCAAATTGTCAGTTTTAAAATAAAAAGAAAATATTAAAGTTTAAACATCGTTGTTCATGGCACAAGCTAAAACTGTCTAAGGTTAAAATTATTCTGAATATCAGCTATAATCAATAGCTATTTTATTTGAAAATTTACATAGAATTAAAAAATTGTAGAATTATGCTTAACCAAACATCGTAATTCACCTAAATAAATGAAAACTTCGACGTTTTATCCTTTGAAGCTATAAGTACGCCTCTAATTACTTCTTCAATATATTCTTTGTACGTTTGGCATTAATCTTGTAAGCTATTGGAATCTAATTTCCATATTATCAAATAAAATGAAATGTAATTAAGTAACATGATTATTTTCAATAGCAAATATTGAAAAATTTACGGTATTTATACAAAAATTTAATATCGCAAAAAAAATTTATTTTATTTTATAAGAATGTTTTTTTTTTAATTAAAAGTTATGAAATTACACATTCCACGAATGAAAGAATGCGTCGACAAAATTAGAAGGTTCATATATATATATATATATATTTAAAGATAAGCCATTGACCACTCAGTTATATTAATATATTTGGTATGCACTTATTGAAGCTATCGACACATGCACGTTCTTTGCCATTTGCAAATATTCAAGAGAAATACGATATACGGCGTTACACTCTGACTAAACATATCGGGTATTAGTGGAAGAGCATTGGGTATCAGCATGATTGATCAGTAAATGTGTTTCTCCGTATACTGTAAGACTATATTTGGTTTTTAAAAGAACGTACTTGTATACGAACGTTATTCAAAATAAATTATTTTTTCATGCTAATAAATATGGCCTCCTAATAAAAGATCATTAATTAATATTTATTTGATCCAAATAGAAAAATTATAGTTTGCACCACTTTTTTTAAATGTCAAAAAATTTAATGAAATTAAAACGACACTTGTAAAATCGTTATTGGCAGTAATACAAATATTTTTAATAACATGTCTCTTGTAAAGTAAAAATCAACAAGACGTACGATTTTACATTGTTATGTTAATTTATAGTACTATCGATACAAAAAATATTCCTTACGTCATGTACGTTTATTTTTGGAATATAATATTATGCACTTTTTCGAATAATACAAGCGATATCTAATTTTATAAATAATAAAAACATTTCAAAAGTGACTTAATTTCTTTTTTATTGAATAATTATCCATTACTGTAAAATAGCTTCTTATGACTACTAAGTAGACAAAATTCTACGGATGATTAAAGAAATATCTTAAACTGTATTTAATACTCTTACTTTTATTTACGGTTTTAATTATCAAAGTTACTTTATAAAGCTTCATACATACTTAAAGAGTCAAATCAACCTGTCAATAGTATAAATAAACATCATTGCATGCGAGTACAATGATATTTTTATATGAAAGTGTAATAAAGTTAATTCCCTACTTTAATATACGAATATTTTCATACAGTGTGAGGTGATTACTTAGTCTAATCTGCGATAAAAATTTACTTCTTTTATATATCTATTAAGTACATCTTAAAATATTAGCAGCAGTCTGAAATAAAATAGTAATTAAGTAATAAACTCTATTACTAAATTACTAGAATAAAATAGTAATCGAACAAATTGATGCAATCATAATAACATATGAAATAATTTATGCCGTAAAAGTATATCAATGGTCTGAGTTACCATCTCCGCTTTTATAGATAAATTTCATAAAATTCCTAGAATTAAATTTTATAGTTCTTTTAATATTTAATTCTTATACTGCCATGCTTCTATTTTGAGATGTAAATGGAAACTGCGTGACCTCAGTTTTTTATTTCTACAAGAATATTATTTGAATATTACAATCTTAATTTTAAGTCCTTAATATTTTATTCAAGCCCACATTCAGGAATACTTGTACTAAATTATAATACCAAAGGTATTATTTAAAAAATGAGATTAAAGTAAATAAAAATTAATTCTTATTTACATAAGCCTTCATTGCGCATCTTATTCACACTTCCATTCAATGGCACAGAACAAATTTTTATTGAGAAGTAATAAGAATTTAATATGTGTATTTTTGCTGAAAAAGTTGTTCTTATATGTTATTGTCCATTTGGATTAATTAAATAATTAATGAATTCTTAATCTTAATTGATTTTAGTCTTCGACCAAACGGATTAAAAATGGAAAGTTACTATCGGGTTATATTATTTCTTGTACATGGATAAGTCCGTTTATATTCAAAAGTATTTATATGAAAAAAAATTTCATGTTGAAATGATAAATATAAGTACCTTTCTTCAGAACATTAGGTTTTCCACTCTAAAATTATTTTCAAATACCAAACAAAGAACTTATCCACAAAATAGACGCAAAAATGAAAGAATAATAATGATTGAAAAATACGAAAATTGTTGAGATGCTTCTTGTAAAAGAATTACTTAAAAATGTTTTTCAATTTAAAGTTTTGTAGAACCGATAACAGCTTCGAAACTTCTATTTAATGGAAAAGTATCGTATAACTCCACTATTAATTAATCATACAAAATTCATTAACTTTTCACTAACCCGAAATAAAATATTTAGGAAAATCATATTTAGGTTTACATTAAAAAATTAAAGGCTATCTTAATAATGAGAACTTATTTCATTGGGTAACGGTAAAATCGAGCAGAGAACATATCATTTCGAATAATGTATAAATGGAATTATTTTTAACGAATATCATATGGACTACTGTTTTTAAAAGCATATTTTATGTACTAGCACAGTATTGGAGTAAGAAATAATTGCACAGAGGAAAATTATTTAGTTTTTATTTAATGATATAAACAACCGAACAACGTAAACTGTAACATCCACTTCGACCGAGGAACCTGCATCCAAAATGTAGCATAAAATTTTTTTTTTCGGTATATGTTCCCTACTAGAAGAAATTACAGAGAAATTCAGATATTTTCTTCCTGGACAAACCACTGACTCCATCCCATTATACGCGGCCAATGTGCAGCTCATAAGCGAAAGAGGAAAAGACGAGCTCGCAAAATGCATAAAAGAATCACCGAGTAATAACGTTCATTAGATGATGCGCTTGCCCAAGGCATGTAACGAACGTTTAATGGAATTCGTGCGCCAAGCTACTTTCTAATCTTGGAAGGTCTACCCTGTAATTCGTCCCGTGCCCCTCACTAAAGCCGACTTCGCCAACGACGACAACTGCGACGACGCTAACGACAACGACGAGTCAGAATTTTCCGAGTTGCCGTAATGGGACCGCAAATATGTCGGTACGCTAAGGATAACGCGGGGTCGGGGAGAGCGCCGGAGCATGAAAAGAAAAGAGCCCGGAAACGAGAAGAGCTTTTTGCCAATTAAAAACAACCTTAGCCCCGAAATCGACGTACGCCCAGAACAAGCCGAATGGAAACAAGGAAACGAGGTTAAAATAAAAAGAGCAGAGTACAATGAAGGGAGCAAGAGAGAAACCGTACTTCTCCATAGCCTTGCATAAACACAAGCATGAACAGGATTATTACGTGTATTAGAGAGCGTATACATTCATGTACGTGTAGTATTATGGTAATAAAATTCTTTGGAAGTAACTATTAGAACTATTAGAACAATTAGAACTTTAAAATGATAGCTTTTTACCATTTTCTATCACAACTTTTATGACACTTAAAAGAAACATTTGTTTGCATAAATCTTTTGTAAGATTTTAATGAAAGTAGAGCTAAGTACAAGCGCATTCTTAAATTTCAAATTATTTTTATTAACCTTAGGACAGATTTACAACTCTATTTACAACAGACTAGTCGAATCTATTGGGAAATGTACTTTTTAAATTACTCTAAATTTTATTTACGTTATTTATAAATTTGCAACGAGGAATTTCGTAATTAAAATCTACCCTTGCTATTTAACCACAATTAACACTTTTTCAACCTGAGAAACCAATGCTTTAGTTTATCTTTATTTATAACATGATTCTTGCGATTAAATAATTTGAAAATATTTCTTTAATGTTTTGAATAAAAGTGTTAAATTGACGTGACGTGGATTACTTTTTCTAAACGATTCTTTAAATTGTAAAAATAATTACCAAAAATACATGATATTTTAAAAACGAACACTGCTTTTAATTAATTAAACTATTTTGCACAAACTCTCCCATTAGTGCTTGATATATTTTACGTCAGAACGTATCACGTTTGATATTTTGCACTCAATTTTATGTATAATGCTAAGTTATAATAAGTTTTAATACTAAAGTTTCACATGCTTGTAATTTTACATGAATGTAAATGAAAAATTATTACGTCAACTCTGTGTAGGTTAAATTTTTTCTAAACGAAACTACGAAACAAATTTGTAGAACAGACTTAAACTCAGAATTCTAAAGGCTAATACATCATAAGGAAAGGATATCGGCCGATCACACGCTCGACCTTGACATCGGCATCGATTCTTCGTAATATTCACTATTTTATTCCGAATACGAACTGTAATTATGATGTTTGAACTTTCGTAACATTAGATAACATTAACCATTTTACGTACTTATGTTCACATCTTGCCATTATTATGATTATTCATGATTCACAATATTGTAATTTTTATTAATGCAAATAAGATTATCCAGTGCATATTTAACAATAAAATTACATGATTAAATAATACGCGATTAATCTTTATTTTTAACTCCAGTTGGCACAATAATGCATTTGTATTAAAGGCGATAGAACAGAATTGTTAACAGAATTGTTACGTTGAGATTTCTTTCTCCGAAAGAGATGAGGCTTATATTTTTTAATGCATATACAACGCGTATACATGCACGCGCGCATATTTTACTTTCTGCAGTTTTACTGCTATAAATACTTAATGATTTGTACTTTCCTGAAATCGCATTTAACAAAGTATATGTGATACATGAAAGCCGAATTATGGAAAATTTTATGATGATGGAAGATTTTTAAACGGTATAATTTATTCCTTATAAAATATTAGAACTCAATTTTTATTAAAATTAAAATCCAACCGAATATTTTTAATAATAACTTGTATGAAATAAAAATTCTCAGGTATCGTGTAATAAATTTTACAGTATCTACCCTAGATTAAAATTCTTCCAATATAACATTGAAGAAACAGAATGAAAAAATTCAATTACACAAAAGTATATACGCAATTTTTTATAATCATTATATCCCTGCCGTAAAATATCATATCGACGAATCTTTATTTAAAAATATTCGCATTCCTTCATTTTTCATCCTGTATCTTCTTACAACAAACCAAAATTCAGGAAAACGACTTCGTATCTGATAAGATGCCATTTCAGTAGAAATAATCATTCATAAATTGTTCCTGGAGTCGTTCTACAACATTAAAGCTACAATTAGCTAACGGTGCTTTGAGGATGCTGATATTGATCGGCGGGGTGACGCAACAGGCTGCAATTGTAGCTACGATCGCTGGTGCTTGTCAAGTTCGTCAAGTTGTTTTTCAGGCCGATATGGACCTAGAGACCGTTTTGTAGATTATTTTGCTTTCCTTCTCTCTTGCTCTTTATCTATCGATTTATCTACGTATCTAGCTTTACCTCTGCATTATAATTTATATCTACGCAGTAATTCTGTGAGATGCACAAATATACGGTAGTAGTAAGCTCCAGCTGACAGTAACCGTGCGTTTCTGTGCTTGAATAGCTATCATTGATAAAATATCAGTTATCCACCGATCATCGTGTCGGAATAAGATGATAACTTTAACTATAAGTTTACTCCCAAATATATCAAAACAGGAAAATGGAAAAGAAGATGTTAATGTAAGTAAAGAAAGAGAAATGAACCCAAAGAAAATATGGATTTCTAGTAATTATTTTAAATTATTTTAAATTACATATTTATCATTTTCTTCTTCCTTACATAAAAGCGTTACGATAATTAAAATAATTATCTACGTATTTTTTTTAAATCAGATCTATTTATTAATTCTGAAATATATCGTATTCAACTAATGTAATAGTCACCTACATCGAATTCTCTGTTATATAAAAGTATATGTAGACATAAGAATTAGAAAAATGATTAAAGAAAAAGTTTCAGTCTTTCAAAAATATATTGTTCCTTACAATTAAAGAGAATCGCTCGCTATCACTGACTATCGTGGTCCAAAAACAATACAAGTTATATAAATAAAAAAATTTGTGCGGTAAAGTATAGGTAATATAAAGTTAGGCAATTAGGTCTGCGCTCTCATATAACAGTGTAAATTAGCCCAATCATTTCTTCAAAAGATTCATTAAATCTGATGTAATCTTTAGGCGATCCATTGCGGAATTTCCAAGCTAATTATAAAGAAGTCATGGCAAGATGTTATCTGCCGAGCGCGCACTGATGCGCTAATATGCTTGGGTATATCTCGATGTATGAAAATGAATCTATTTATATTTAATTTCTAAATATTGCGTCTACTTTTTATTCCAATTTATGCGGTATATAATATTCACGAAAATGGTATTATAGAAATTAAATTGAAAAATATTTATTTAAAAGTTAGTTCATATTCTTTTGGAAAATATGAATTCAAAACATAAAGCAGCATTACAAATGTTACACGCTTGTCACAAATGTTAAAAAAAGGTGAAATATTAATTTTTAACTTATAACATGAATTTATACAATAATATATATATATTTTAATGTGCTACATGACTTTTTTGGCAAATTGTTAAACAGTACATAACACCGATTATATTTATTTAATTCTATTAAGTTTTATGCCAGAGAGAACTGATTTTAAAACTAAAAATGGTTTTTAATAAATTTAATTTATAGGTCTCTGTTAAAGTACCGTATTGATTTTCTAAAATATAAGTCGATTTTTATATCCAAAATTTTTATGTATATTTTAAATATTAAATTACTCCTACTAAAATTTATTGTCTTTACGAGTATCTCATAATAAGAAATAAATCACGTGTTTTTTTTTAAAGCCGTAATATAATTTCAATTATTTATAAATATTTGATAATTTTTCGATACATTCCATTAACACTTTGTGCAAAATGTATGTGATAAAATCAAAATTAAAACTAGAATTTTATAGCTTGACATATACATTAAAATTATTTGATTTAATAATTTTCTTAGTGATTTATTTAAGCCTAATTATTTTTCTTTTATATATTCACAACCTAAATATAATCCTTTCAATCGTATTACGATGCGCTACACGTTTAATGACATATTTAAGTAACATACTTTTTATAATATTCGTACTACGCTAAAATACATCTTCAATCTATTACAATATACGATGATTAATGGACTCGATTTTTATGAATTTTAACGAAAGCTTTTGATCCACTGCAAGGGATATTTATATAATACCCAACATAGAGAATTTAATGATTAGAAAGTATAGAAACCGAATGATAATTAATTTAATACAAACAATACAAAGTTTAAATAATCATACAATTCCCGAATCTTAGATTTCTTTACAAAAATTTTGTACGAAAATGTACTTATCTTATATGTTATTATAAAATAGAATTTAAATTCAAGATCTCGAATTAAACGAGCATCAAAGACAATGTAGTGTCATCCTTTAATGAGCTATTATAATATTTATTTTTTATTTTTTCTTACCTCAGAACTGCATTAAATATCAACTTCAAAATTTTCTTCCAAATTATAATACTACGCAAAAGCACACTGTTATATTGTTTAAAAATACCAAAATCTATACAGATTTTAGGACGAACAATGTAGACACAACGATCCCTTACATAACTAAAGTTACAAATATGGTACATTAGAAAAGTGCACTTTAATTATAAAATCTATAAATGTGCCATGAATTTTATAGTAGATATTATTAATATACATTTATTGTTTTACAAAAATTCAAATATAAAAATTTCTTTGTTCTGCTCTTTTTATATCCTTTATTTAGCACAATTTTCAAGATGTTTATTCATATAATGTGTAATTTATTTTAAATCCAATTTTAATTACTAATTGTAGACGTAACTTGATGACAAACTAAACCAACTACAACAACTACATATAAAGAAAATTTTTTTTTCAAAAGACACAACAATATCGTATGTGAGCGTAATTATGAATCAGTCAGATAAAGAATCAACATAATTTATATATATGTAAGCAGATATGCAAGCGAAAAATGAAGTAGTAAATTTTTAGAAGATTTTGTTCGTTTCAAGTATTGAATGCGAAAGAAAATCAGTGATAAAAGTAAATCGATCGCATGCGCATCATTTTGTGTGCCTGATTGAATACGTTTGTACAATGCACTACCTTGTCTTCCACTACTCGAATACGCAGTTTTCATAGCTTACTGCTGTTAAGAATCTATTTGTTGTTTGACTTAGTATTACTCAATTCATTCGCGATGAACGTACCAGCAGGTTATATTATACTTTTCCACTTGCATGCAGAAGGAGTTTTCGAACTTTGAGTGGCTTAGATAAGAGATAAAACTTGGCATTTTACTTTTTTTTCTTTTACATATAAGATTTAATATTCATATACGGCAATACATATTTATGAAAATTACAAATATTAGAATGAGTTTAGAAGCAACTGACTCCAGATTATTTTATCTAACATTAAGATAATTAAGATATTCCATGATATATTATCAAAGAGTACAAAAATAATAAAAATAGCAAGTCACTATTTCCATGCTATTATATATAAACTTTAAGTAGGTTTCAATGAACTCAATTATTTCTTAACCCACCTTTTTCTTTCGCGATTCTTTCTCTCTGAAACGATATTTATTTTTCGATAAGTCCGACGGAAATCGGATTATTCTACTTGGAGATAAATCTCAGTTGTGACACTTCGAAACATGAAAAAGGCTTCCAAAACCAGCAATGAATTACATATTTAACAGAATTAAAACGTCTAACACTAGTTTAATACATATATTAATGAAGATATTTAATTACTTCTATTAGATGAAAATTAAATAATAGATTATGAGTTACATTAAAATTAACAGTGATTAATAAATTCTAGCCAGATTTTTAAACCTATTAATAGGTAGATTTTTAAAATTTAGTTAACAGTCTTAAAATATTTATAAAACTACACTCATTTTTTCAAATTACTAATACTAAACGAATCATCTAAGCATCAGATAGAACGTACAATTCATATTCTTTTATTAAGCTTAACATCGCACCAGCATTAACTTTACATTAATTCACAAGTGAATTTAGAAATATATTATTAATGCTCAAGCGTAGCAAAAAATATTAAAAATTTAAGAATTATACTTTTACTCTGATAATTATACTCTTTAGTAACAGATACATCGATTACCATAAAACGTTTGGAATACTCACACAACGTTACCAAGTGTAAGGACAATTTTAAAGAAAAAGTGTTTCTTAAGAAACTCGATGTTCTGAAATATTTTGATACTTAATATAATTTACAATTACAGTAAGCGTAAATTCGTAAGATTTACACTCAGATTCATTACCTTTTTATACATTTCGTTAATTTTTTAATTTTGAAGAAAAATTGTTTGGGATTTTTTACTTAACGGATAAAATTCATTCGAAGAAATTACATCTATTTATTTTTAGGTTATTTTTAGCTTTTATCTTTGTATTTTAAAAAAATGCAATATAATATTCACGGTAAATATTTATAAATAAATAAATAATTTATAAATAATTTATAAATAAGTCTTTCTTTAAAAGTACTGATAAATATCCTAATAATTCGATTAAGCATGTTAAAAAAGGGATTACAATTGTTATATATTTTGTACACTTTTCGCATACGGCCAAACTTATTCTGATATAAATATGCGTCTATTCGATTTTGCGATTGTAGAATTCAGATTATAAATATATTCATTTGTTATGATCCTATATATATTATAAAATTTATTCCACTGCAAAATGTCGCCAAAAAATTCTTTGACCATTACTTTACTAGTATAAGAAAAATGAAAACTAATACTCTTCTGAAGAATATATTTTTTATAAACTATATTTGAAAAAAAACTCATCAGAGATAATAAATTTTAAATTTATAAAAGAAATAAAATCTATTTTAAAATTTCTTTCGGTTGAATATTCGATAAAATAAATGGTGATGCATTACCGACAACATGAACAAATAAAATGGATTTTATATAAAATGGATATGTGACATTAATGTGTTCATGTTCTATTATTATAGAAACTGTTTCATTTACTAAAATCATACCGAAATTAAAGTTTCCACAAAGTGGCTAACGCTACAAATATAACTAATTCCATACCAGCTCTGTACGTTATTGCAATTAAATTATACCTTTGAAATTCAATTTATTTAATGGTAGTACAGAAGGAAGAAGAATATAAATAAGACAAAAGAGAAAGTTTAAAAAAATTGCTAGAATTAAATTTTATATTTAATTTTAGGATTGACATGTTAATCTTCGATATTCGCAATGTTATGGTTAATAATATAAAAACTCGTATCAGATGTCCAATTTTAATTAATTAAAGCGTACGCTTCGTATTACAGTTACAATAATCAGCACAATAAGAAATATAAAATAATAGAGACTGATTATTTTCAAACGTTTTCTTCTCTCTGCAAAATATAAGGACAAAAAGAATCCGAAATAGTTTCTTAAAGTAACTGAAACTATAGCCAACTAATTACTCAACTCAATTAAGGTTCGAATAAAAAAGTATGCTTTAATGAAAACCTTTTCACACGGGAAGAAACAAAGATACTAATAATAAGCTTCTACTTGTCACAAATGAACTACTTAAAAGCTCATAAAATCTTTGAAGAATGGTAGGATGAGATATAAAAATTACAAATTCAGCATCACTAATAATATCAACAAGACAGTATTAAAATAGATCATGTCTCTAATAAATTTCAATAATTAAAGTAGTGACTAAACAGTATTATTCGATCAAAATATTATTAAAAATTTTGATCCATAAAAGGATAATAGAAAAGCTATTTAGGATTTTATACATTAAAATTATAAGTATATTAAAAAATCAATTGCACACTCTTAATACTGTGACGCAAGTCAACCAAAAAGACTTAAACTAATCCACAAACTACACGGCACACATTGAATACTTTAAAAAAAGTATTGTAAAAGCGCTTATCTCACGCTTTATCGTAGTGTTTCAAAACGCTTGAGAATTTTTTAACTTTTAAAACGAGAAACATCTTGGAATCGATTTTAAAATCAAACTTTCATAATATTCTTTGAGAAGACATTTTACACGCGGAGATAAGATATTGAAAAAAAAATGACTTTGTAGAAGTGGTCTATCTACGATACAAGATTATAACAAATTTCTCTTAACCCAAACGAAGATTTAAAAATAAAAACCGGAAAGATACAAGAGCCTTGAGATAAGAACGAAGATATACTTTCAACGTAGCGTATAAAGAAAATACGTTAGTAATTTTTATCTTCTAGGCTCAGAGATCAAATGAGAGATAAGATACAAGATGTATCAAGATAAAAAAGAAGAGGGATAACTTTACAAGGAGGTAGAGAAAAGCTCTTCAAAGTGAACAAAAGCGTAATATTACATGTATATGAAGCTACACCATAATTACATTAAGATAATGCAATACTATATGGAAAAATCAATACAAAAATGAGCAAAAACACAACAACAATGAACCGAAAGAAAAGTAATAAGTATGTTCAGGATACCTGTACTGTATAGAATATAAATTTTACAACTTTTGTGTACATTGTAAACATGAGATTCTTATTTCCATAAAATCTATAACAATACAAAAAATTAAAATGTAATAAATTTTTTCAAATTATTTATTTACTTTTACTAAAGTGTCAGTACCTATTACATAATCATATATCATTTTTACACTACGTTATATACTATAAATGTAGTAACAAAAATAATTATATGATGGTTTGCATTATTGTATAATAATAATAATAATAATAATAATAATAATATATGTTTTATTACTGATAATTTTAAAACAGAAGCTTGTATCAAAACATAAATAGAAATAAATGCATTCGTACTTATTCCTCGTTGAATATAATTTAATCTATCAAATAAATTCCTATTTGTGATTAAATTTTTGTATTCAAGTTGTATATTCATTGAAAAATCAAAGCTCATTCTAAAAACGTTTTCATAATAATTATTTGACAACAATCAGAAGACAAGGACAATGATCATCTAATAATAAAACTTTATAGACGATCACGCTTTTTTCGATCGATTTATCCTCATCGCGTAATTTTTCAGTTTCTATTGCAATAAAAACACAGAAGAAAACTTCAGAATATTTGGAGTCTTTTTCTTCTAAAATTATTGAAGTTATATCATTAAAGATAAGCTTCTGACGCTCGATAAAAAAAAACCATACAAAAACATAGGGTCAAAAAAAGTTCAAAATATCAACTCTTTAATAAGCTGTTTAGAAATAAACATGCTTTTGTGACATATGTCACATATCACTATAATTACGTAACAAAAATAATTAATATGAAGTGACTCCTATGATATTAACGTTATTGATACATTAAAAACATACAGTATGTATTCAAATCGTAGAATAAATCTAATTACGTTGAATGTAATTAGATTCATTACAGATACATCCAAAGGACTGTCATATGCTTTTAAGTTAAAAAAATTATCTTTTAAAAATTTTTGTAAAAGAAGTTTGAAAGGAAAAAGTATTTAAAGTAACTAAATATATGTCTATTATTAAAAAATTAAACAAATTAGTATATTTCCATTATAACTTTAATCAAAACTTTATATGAGTTTTAACATTTGAATATATTTTCAGATTTAACAAATGTGAAACTTTAGTACTTGAATGTGTTTACTCAATCATTTACAATCTACTTAAATTAAACTTGTACGGCAATTACTATTTTCTAGACTTCTTCGATTGTTATTCTTTTCATAAATATCATTAATTTTTAAAATTTTCGATAACTTGCATCTTTCATGTTTTACTTATTGCGATAGAGGAAAAATGTTGTAAACTGTGAACTGAGTTGCGTCATTAACAGTTATAATTGGCAAAGTATAATCTGCTGCCTATAAATAAGAGTGATATTTCATGAATAGATGCGTAATTTAAATCCATTTTCAACATTATTTTATATTTTAATATTAGTAGAAAAACTGCTTTCCATAAAAAATATTTAATCAATAAAATTGAAACGTTGCTATTAAAGTTTCAAAACAGTTCTAAAGTACATCAAGTATTGATGAATATATTTACAACTAATTACAGATTAATTTTACTCATTCAGGAAACACCATTTCAACTTGGTTAACACAAGATCGATAAGTGTTACTTAATAATGAAAAATGTTATATTTTCACATGTTAATATAACAAAATTTACGATTAAATACTATTGCTGTTACATTACTGCAATATCTCACTTTAGGAAGTTCTGATCATTTAATCAAAGTTTACCTAATTTGTCATCTTGAAACGCTGACGCGCGCAGGACGCTTGCGACGCGTCATTTTGTCGCGGAAAAGACTCGAGCTCGTGCACGTAGAAAGCCGGACGGCGGCAGACATAATTCAACTCCTGGGGCTGGTTTCGGTGGGGCTATCGAGCAAAGGAGAGAGATTGAGCGTCGGGCGCGGGAAAAGTTTGCCCAAGCGACACCACCGAGTTTCCAGGATTTCGCCGCGCGTGGCAGCTTTTCCCTTATTGGGCCCGGTGGAGCTGGAAGGGCAGCCCACAGGTGGGCTATTGGTGCGACGCTGCTCGCCGAGCAGCCAGAAGAAGAGGGTTGCCGAGCCCCGACGGCAGAGCAGCAACGACCGCCGACCCAGAGAGGCAAAGGAAGATTCCCGACGCTCCCACTACTCGACTTTTTTCCTGGATTTTTCGGACCCACGATTCTTCCTGCCCACCATAACAGTTCTGCATTTTTAACATTTTTTTTATTCATATTCCATCCCCATTCCTCACGAATAATCGCCCTTTTTAGGACGCCGTAGGAATCGAAAATTCGAAATCTTCGACGTAGGATTTCCGCTCTTATCAAGGCAGAGAAATAAGAACAAATAAATAAGGGAACCGAGAGAAACCGATTCGCTGCGACCAGAGAAGAGTAAAAACAAAGGTAACACAAAAGGTCCTCCCGGGCATTGAAGAGACTTCGGGTTGCACCACGAGCTTCTGTCCCGGCGTCACTCGAGAGGTCTTTTTCAACGTATTTGCTTACACGAGAAACTATTGAATTGAATTGTTTAAATGCTTTCGTGCGGTAACTTCAAATTTACTTTTATAAAAAAATTTTCGAAAAAAATTACAAATAAAATACTTGGTTCTAATGGAAACGTATAACTTTAATACAGGCAAAAATATATGTAACGGAAACATAAATTTTGACATGTACCCAGTTAACTTAACTCGGCCAACGTTCATCCCCTTCTCTTTTCGCATGACTAACCGATCCAGATGAGTGCGCGCTTGGGCGAGAAGGAAAGAGAGTGCGATAAATATCGGGGGCGAAACGCCATTGGAGCCTAATTTTCTTAGAAGACCAGGAATTACTAAGAAAAAGACATAAAAGGCAAATGATTGGCTCGTAATTGCTTCAGCTGTCGAGACAAAAAAGGACGTAACTAGGTTCAGCAAAAACTTATCTTCCGATTAGAAACAAAGTAACAATGATTAATATTTGTCAACATTTCTGGGTTGCCACTCGAACGAAAACACTCATTCAGCCCTTTCGGAATGAGCAGAAGAATCGACCGCCACCTCCAGAAGAACTAGAAGCAACTTTTGCCAAAATCTGCTCTTCTCGGAACCACATTTGACAGCCTTCCCAAGGCGATCCGATAGTATCCGGGCGATATAGAAGAACCTTTATGGGACATTTATCCCTTCCGGAAGCTTCGCCGAGTTAGGTGCTAAATTTCTGAAACCTTGAGAATAAGTTTTCTGAAATTATGCTGCTGAAAAAGTAGAAATCAAGTAGCTGGTCAAATCAAATATTAGTTAACTTTTCTTAATGAGAAGAACGTACAATGTACAGCTAATAATTCTGCGTTTTCAATAGAAATGGAAAAAACTCATATTCCATTACCATAACTTATCAAAATATAGTTTCGATCAGATGTATAATTATTTTGAATTGTTAAGCACCTAAGTTACTTATAAATTTATTTTCAAGATTAAATTAGCCAATACTCTATTCAACATTTATATACAAGTTTAATGAAATCTCTTCAGCATTTATTTATAACAATTCGTGCAAAATAAATAAATGAAGGACATTAGAATATTTTGCAGAAAAATTAATTACAAAGCGCTTAACGATACATACGTAGAGTCAACAACCCAAATTGTAGAAATCCAGTAAACTTTAAATCGAATAAGAAAAGATGAAAGAGAAGGAGGGAAAAACAGAAGAAAACAAGATTACGATCGAGGGGATATAGTTTTCGACGAATATTAATTCAAATAGTCAATGCATAATGTATAACTCAGTCTTTTCTAGTTTACATTTTAACATTTATAATTTCGACACATACTGAACGTTTGTACACGTATATAGGATTAACCAATTAAATCTATGTTTAATTATCGACAGAAAAGTATTTCATTTCTTGTTAGAACGATATATGTAATATTCACATTTTGACCTAATAAAGAGAAAAGTTTTTACCAAAATAAATATTCTTTACATTTTTAAATAAAAATATATTAGAAATTTTGTATCTATTTTTAATCAAAAATAAGAAAATGATATTGCAAATCAATTTTTTAACTTGAAAGTGTTTTTTAAAAGTAAATGTTCGCGAAAAGTAAGAAATATAAAAAAGTACTAGAGTTTTTGTTTGAGATTTTAGCTTTATCACGTAATTTCCATGGAATAATTTATTAGAGTAGTTTAAACTAGTGATTATTTAACGATAGATATCTTAAGAATTTATCATTTTTTTATTAACAGAATTTCATACGAATTATTAAAACGCTACAATTAGATCATTAAGATACATGATTTGTTTATATCGTGACCAGAACAAATAACTTTGGTTTTCATAAATGTGCGTTAATTCAAATGTATATGTAGATGGTAGTCCCATATGAGTCCAATATTATTATAATTTTTAACCTCTATCATGTCTCCGAACTCTAGTAAGGTAGTTGTTAATTATTTATGAATTTTATCAGCGAATAATTCAAATTCATTTCCCTTAAATAATAAGCAGCAGTTAAACAACTGCTCTTATCAGGTGGGACTCTCTCAGATTTGATTTTAGGGATAATATTCATTCACCTCACCTCGCTTATAAAATTCTTGTCATCGATTTAAAAATCAATCATATAATTCCATTCGTACCGAAAAATTAGCCGATGCTTAAGAAGTAAACATCCTTCAACAGTACAATCAATGAACCCAATATCGTTGTAGAAGACCCTTACCAAAGTTGATCTCGCCAGATTATGTTCTCTTCATCCATACATTTGATCGCTTTAATCTCATTCACATTGTCTCCGAGCTGATAATTACCAACTACCTGAGAGGCAATCAAATATATTTGGTGATCATGATTACCAAATCTAGCTTTCGCAATCCTATACTAGTTTAAATGCAGAACTCTCATCAACTTACCATATATTGTTTCTCAATTCAGACACTAGAGATCTACAGATAACATTTCTGGTGCCCAATCCTATGACTATGGATTCGATGTTAATTCTGATTAATGTGCGCTGCTCTCGCGGTAGTGTTTCTGCCTGTTTTGCACGTTATATCCCTTTTCGATATACAACCACACGATATTCGTACTCTGGTAGTTAGACAATTGATATGGAGAGTATAATACTGGACGTACTCCCATCTAAGTATGTCATAGCTACTGGCATATATCAAATTCTTAGATGGACATTTCCTCGCTTCTTTCTTACAGATGATTCCAAAAATCTAAGTGTCTAACATTTTCTCCTAATAATTGGATATAAGAACTTGTGTTTCTTTTTAGTTTCAGCTCACTATTCTCAGGTTTTCTTATGTATCATCAGAAAATATTCTTGATTTCGATTTCAAATGCAAGATTTTGTATACACTTATTTTTAAAATCTGACTTATATCCGCCCGTACTTATACTAATCTTTGAGCGACCTTACACTGACTAGAATAAATAACGAAACTAAGAAATAAGGCAAGAAGAGGATAAAGCAATAAACATCGAAAACGTACAATATTTCAAATTATAACATAGTAACACGTATTTGGAAAGTATGCATTATACATATACTATCAATAAGACTATAAATTAATTTTTACTTATCAATATAATAATAATTTTTTCGTAATGCAAGATGCGAGTAGATAAACTATCGTACTTGCAAATATCTAAATAGGCGAGTATCGCTTTTAATTAAAATATTATTACTTTTTGTAAAAAAAATATAAAATACTTTTTAAATAGAGAAATTTGAATTACATTTTATTAAACTTTTTAAAATGATTATTTTTCTGGGAAAAACATTCTCAATAGATCGAATGAATAATATACGCTTATATCTCTTACTATATGTACATACAGCTTTTAAAATCTAATTAAAGCTGATAAATAGCTCACAACTCTTAGAAAGCTTTACAGAAACACGAGCATTTTAATAACTTATGCAAAAATGAAAGTTTTTCGTGTTTAAGGAATTTTTTAAATAGATGAAATAAATAATTTTAAGACTTTATATTAAAATTAAGTTAGTATGCATATTAACTTTTATAACAGAAAATACATATTTAAAATATTCAAAGATTATGTAACGAACTGATGTTATTACAGTTCTCACGTTGGATATCAATAAAATACGTTTTTGAAGTTTACTTGAAAGTAAAAAATCATACCACATTAATGATTAAACTGAAAATAAAAAAAATTAATTAACATTAATTTAAACCATAATTTAATTTTCGCATGTCAAAGCTTCTTGATTTAAAAAGAAATTTATTTATTTATTAAGTACGTGATTACGTTTGTTGCATTAGACATATCATAAGTAATATCTACGTTAAATTATAAATAAGAATTTTATTCAAATGTATCCTTTCATTTAAATTGTTGAGAAATATTCTATTTATTTACAAGAAAATACAAAAGGAATTTTATAAACATTTAATTAAGTTTAAGACATTTAATTGTATAAAATTGTTACTAATAAAGAAGATATACAATGTAATTTTTTCATTCGCTTTTCATGTAATTTCATTCAATATAATCTATGAAAAACAATTGGTATAATTACAATTTATTCAAAATACATGCTATAATTTTCATATAAAAATGTTAGATACTTAATTATCTAGAACGTGCTAATTAAGCAGTAAAATGATGTTACGCATTTTTAGAAAGTTAATAATGTCGAAAAATACACAATAAGCTTTGCGGAAGTAAATGCGAACATACAATAATCGAATTTTAAAGATAAGAACATCTTTACAGCCAACGTGACGTCCAGTTACAACTTGCTTGCGTACATCGCGTGACAAGTCTAAATTACAAATATCCGTATAGGTTGGATGGACAACCTGTGTTTATTAGGTGCCGATAGTTAACAGCTAGTGAAAAATGTATATCTGTCCATCAACAAAAGCATAAAGATCGATTGCTCCTTTATTCATACTTTTGTATGTGCCTGCCGACTTTTATTCTCACAAATCGACGATTCTCTCGAAGTATACGAATGACACAAACACTGAAGGAAATCTCAACTAAGAATGGATAAAATGTGCAAGAACTTTCGGCACTTATAAGCTTCATTACTTTCATAATACTCGAATACACAATTATTTCCAACATATTGGATACTTAGCTTGTGAATAATATATTTTATATTACAAAATCTCATCCTTATGAGAAGGTGTAATATTTCATAATTCGTTTTTCCTTTTGTATTTGGCTAAGTGAATAAAGTATGCAAAATGAACACTAAACTTTGTTGCTTAATTTAAAAAATCTCACAATGGACAATAAAATTTTATTCTAAGAAATAAAACAACGATGATAAAATGCATAATCTCTAATCAGAGAGTAAGTGAAAAAATACAAACGTATATTGTTCCTAAAAAATTACATATTTTTAATAAATGATAAATATTTGTCGCTACACAAAATATGATATAAGAAATTTTAATAACACGTTTTATTAAAAATTACATTAACTTGAGCTATCTTTCTTATTTGAAATATATTTGCTGCTAATGTATATGCTTTCGTGTATATTTTAGTAAGTACACATATGCAGTAAGTATATATAGTAAGATCATTTTCAAAAATCTTACCAAAGGAAACTAAATTACGGAAAAGAATTTTGAATTTATTATTGTAAGGTACATAATAGTTTAATTTTTCGTGACGAACTATATTTTGTTCAATAACAAAATTATTTTTGTTAGATTTTAGGATCGAATAAATTTACCCTTAATACGTGCGAACAGAGTAAGGCAACAGAGATTTTCTTGAAGCAGGGAATAAGACTTTCAAGGTGTAAGTAATTGCATTTGCATCAATTTTCATACATTTTTTAATATTCAAATTCGAAATAATAAATATTGTGATAAATATATTCTTGAGCAGGAAAGTACTAATCTAGTACATTTAGACTTAAATGAAATTTAATTGAAATAATTTTTAAAAAAAATCAAGGCCTATTGCATGCTTCGTTTAACTTAATTATGTCAGTTTTTATTAGAGCACTTATTTTATATATAGAAAATGATACTTAATAAAATTTTATTATGTTATGTTTCATGTATCTGTACATTTATTTTATGACGAAACACTTTATACTCTCAAAAATAGATAGTCTTGAATTGGGATATTTTAGAAGTACATCTACATGACAACATAAAAACTAAAAAAACTTTGAAAAATTTGTTTCCGCAGAAAATGACTATCGAATATGTTTAACGATAACGAGTATTCAGAAATGGTCAGATTTACTTAAATTAAGCGCTTGTTAACTTGTTGTCTTAAGTCAAATGGAATTGTACGCGTGATTTTTATTAAAACTTTTACGTAATTTATCTTTGGAATTAACTTATTTTCACAGTATATGTTATTTATATTAAAATATAAGTCGATCAAAAAACGTAACATCAGCAACAAAACAATTTAATATTAATAATATAAAAAAATATCCGAAGACAAATTTATAATTAGGCTTAGAGATAAATACATTAGAAAATAGAAAAAAATATGATAAATTAAATAACATATGTTTTTATAAATATGTCAGTTTTATCACCATATTATTGTGAAATATTTCAAATATAATTATTATTTATAAATATATTAAGTATAATCGAATGATAATCATTTCTTATAAAATATTTTGACGATCGCATTCTAGGTTTTGGTTTTGCCAACACAATTCTCTTGTTTCCCTATCAAAAAACTTTACCAGCAGTGATGCTTTCTTTAATCGTCCCTGACATAGTTATCAAAAATACTTTTTATCGCTATTCATCTTTTTACATCACTATTATTTTTTTCAGAATTTTTTTCATTTAAAATATTCACTTTGGTGTATTTCAATACGTTCTCCGATATTATCAAGTTATCCAAACTACCTGTCTTATGTTATTCAATAACAGCTTCATTGAAGAAGACAAAGTCTAAATCTTAAGCGATCAATTTAATTCAGTTAAAAATTGTATTTACGCCAGATTCTTCTCAAAATTGTAACTCATATTTTTGTTTTATATTTATAGTGATTTATACTGATTATACTGAAAAAGCCTCTGATTCCTATTCATAATTTTATAGGTAGTAGTATCGAATCGTTCAAAATATAAGTTCAGATTATGACATTTATTCGAATGAAACGAGAAGAATAATATTTAATCCATTGTATATATGTACCATAATCTCTAAGAATTCTTTATGCACAATTACATCAACCTATAATATACCCATAGAATGCTTCTTTGATTAGTAAGAATAATATTCTTTTATTTAATATATAGAGCATAGATAGAAAAATGTATTTATATGTTTCACAATTTCCGGGATAAGTGAACATTTTACAAAAATTGTCATTAATTTCAAAGATGTATTCTACCATTGGAAAACAAACAAGTATTTGATACTTTGATTCAGAAGCTAAATATCCTATTAAAAATTTATATTAATTTGTATAAAAAATAAAAAATAGTGTTGAAGTATCTTCAATCACGGATGTTTATATTTATTATAATTACGTAACTCTAAATATTCATAAAATAAACTTCTTTCTCCAAATAGACAACATTTAAGTTATATAAATACAAAATTAAAGATAAAATAAAATAAATTTTAAAGTTTCAAATCAGAAACGTAATACGCAATAATCTTGGATTCTTAATATTCAATTTAATTAGTAATGTGAAATTTTCCATGAGAAATAGTAATTCGTTGGTTAAATGTCAAGGTGGTTCGGTAAGCATTTCTTACCGAATCGGAGTACTGGGCTCGTTAGTAAGGTTGTATTGCACCTTAAACTTACATCATTACCTTACCTTATACGTGAATGCAGTGACGTAGCCGCCTCTCAAAAGTCCGTACGCTTGGCAAATCCTCTTCACATCCTCTTCAACCCCACAGAAACAATTCTAGAAACAGTTCGATAATTCTGTATTTCTACAGTATTATAATGAAAAGTAATAGTATTACACAATTAGTAACGTATAAAAAATTATTTATAAAACGATTAATTATAGAGACATTGCACGCTAATGTTATTTTACACTTAAACTGTATAGATATAATTTTATTATTGTGGTAAGAAATATGATAAATGGAATAATTTATATCTAAAAGAAAACCCTTTTCCATCAGCGAAATGCGAATGCATAATTTGGTACACTATCTAAGCATCTACCAAAAATCCATTCATTTAAAGCCGATAGTGAAATTTGTAATGTAAATGATCGTTCATAACTGACAATGATATTATTATGCTACACGTATGAAAAACTATTAAATTATTGACAATAAACTTTTTCCCTAGTAAATATAATATTTTCTTCGAAGTTTAAGTACAGTCTAAAACTAAGACGGATTAAAAGATATTGTTACTTATGTACTCATATAAATAGAGGCTAAATGGGCTTCTATTACTTTTGGAGTAATAGTTACGCAATATAGATTGTATTACAAAAAAAAAATACTAAATCGATTCTGTAAGAAATGGACAATGTATATATTTAAAAGTGAATGTTATAATCATATTAAAAGGCTGAATTGGGAAAATTTAGGAAGCAGGGCGTAAAGTGAAATATCGAAAAATATTAAGCTCTAGCATCAAAAAGCAAGAAACTTTTACGGTATTATAAGCAATTATTGGACACTTCGTATAAAATACCATACCAGTAGGAAAAGAAATAGATCAAGTGTCTTCTTATATTTCGTTTTATTGCTCTGATAGACTTAACATTCAAAAAGATTTTACTCACCGTCACGAGTTCTCTTTTTACTGACATTTCCTATATTTCCACTACGTGAACCGTGTCTATGTGTCAGAGTCTATGTGCGAAGGTTTGTTAAAAGATATAAATTGAGTATTTATCAAAAGAAATTTTAGATATAATATTTCTACTCTCGTGTACGAAGTGTTAACACAGATTTAAGTTTTTATTAAAAGTGAAAGTTTTCTATGGATAAATTTTTGGTCATCGAACTATTTACTCTTATTGATAACGTGGTCCATATTTCTTATTAATAATTTACTAGTTTATGAAGCTTGGTAATCCATGATCTCAAGAAGAGAAGAACACTTATATTTCTTATGTTTTCAGAAAAACATGTTATAAACACAGGGTAATAACTTGTTGCTCAAGTTTCTTCGGAATTTTTTTTCTTTCTTAACTTAGTCCAATTAGAAATGTATTTTATGGTTTAAAAATTTCTACAGACATTTTAATTACTCTTTTTAATTATCTTTACTTTTCTGAAGTATAAAATTCCTCTATCTCGTTGCATGATTTTCTCTATTTCTCAGTATAATCGTTAATCTTTCTTGTAAATCTGTTTCAAAAAGAGTTACTCTTTTATAATAATTACATTTCTATTTTAAAACTTCTAAATTACCGATTACAAAAGAGTAGCTAAAGTACTAATACTATTTTGACAAAGTTCAGACATTTCTTGAATGTACTGACGTTCTAAAGTATTCCCTATGCTTCTCTTTTCAATTAATTTTACATTTTATTATCGTATACAAATATAAAAATTTAATTAAGTAATTAACGTAAAGATATTACGTTGTGTCGCTGAATAATGAATTAATTAGTTTAATTAATTAAAAGTCATTTTATGAAATATTTCTATTAAATATTTAATTAATATTGCCTATATGTCGGTACTATTTTACTTCTTTTATAACTATTTCTTCTTAGGGAATAACTTTAGACTTAATAAGTTACTTCTGAGTTAATTTTTATACTACTTAGGTATGATACAATAAGTGTCAGTATACTTGTCAATAAACGAATAGATAACTGGAGTCTCGTGAAGTTAATTATAAACATTAAGATCCTCTGATCGTGAATATTTCTAAAGTGGCTGTATCAACCTTAATTAACTACGATATTACCGCGGTGAAATACATGAGATTATTAAATTTCTAATAAAAATTTCTAATAAAAATAAAAATGCACATGAGATATTTAAATTTCTCAAAAACAACGAACGAACGACTTTATAAACAGATGTCTGAAAAACTGAAACAGGAATTGCCACGGAGTCTGGAGGTAACAGACCTCACAAGATTCCACGTATATTAGACAACTTTGCAATTGTGTTTCGTGTAATGATCAAGGCCATTTCCTAGTGCACTGAACCTATATTATCCAGGGATATTAAATGAATATCCATCGCTCTTTGTTATAGTAGTCAAGGAGCTCTTCTTACTCAAAATAGCGTCACGGTACGATATGTGATTAACTTGAGATGCAGGATAATGTTGGACAAGCTTATTCTATTCTATTATTTATCATAATTTTCAAAAAGTGCGAGAATTCTAAGAAAACAAAAGTCACAGCAACGTTAGGCAAGAGTTTCAAAATAAAATACGGATAATGATTGAAGGGAGTCTATTGAATCTCTACTGCGTCACTATTTGACTTATGTACGCTGAGGAAACAGGCACAAGAGGATTCATTTCCCAACCCTGGATTCATAAGAGAATTCAATATAAGCTCCAACTCTCAGGTCAGCATAATTATAGATACAGGACTACGTAGGAAAAATGTCGGAAAAATCCTAGAATTTGAAATCATGGTAAATAATATAGCATTACATTTTCTGTAACTTTACTAAGAATAATAAAACATAATATTTTATTGTTTGATTGCGTATTACGTATTGCGAGAACGACCACTTTGATCAAATATCGAGCTCTTACTCACTAAAAGGATAAAAATTTAACATGTTCCTATATTAGTTAAACACGGTTTATATCTTCTAAAACTCATCGGTACATTTAAATTCTACATGAAATTATGTACACATTTAAACATTGACAAAAACGACACAATATCACAATTATTCAGATAACATGCGTATAATATAATTTAAGTAGTTAATTGCTCTGGGACAATTTGTTTCTCATAAATAAGTGAAGGTCACAAATATTAGTAATATTTAATAAATAATAATAATACAATGTCAAACATAATAGTCTTTCAAATTTAAGAGACCCGTGCGATTAGTTACAGTTCTGTAAATAAGTAATTTTCTGAACAAATGACTCAAGCTTTGCAAGTGTGCAGATCCTACAAATAAACTAAATTATACAGCTAGGCAGATTTAAGTGAATCAAGTGTTTGCGTTTCTATACTAAGCTGTACCTACGCACGCATCACTTTTTCAATCAACTCAGGTCACGTACATGTGTTCGTTCGGGATTATAAATTTTCACAAAACAGCTCTAAAGAGGTGAAGAGTTACTCGTTTTGCGTATTAAGCAATTCACCTCGAAGAATTGAAACATATGAATGTTTCCGATGTTTATAATGTCTCGTCTTTCTTCTTTTACCTCTTCCAGCACTATGAAGGTGTTAAATGAGCTTTGTCTTGGGTACAACCACCCATCAGCGCTGGTGCATTCAGGGTAGCCTGGCAACGAGCCAAGGAAGCTTACCGGTGCGCTTGAAAGACCAGTAGTCATAAAGAAGTTTCCCAAGAATAAGGAAAATAAAGAATCCAAGGAAAATATTAAGAATATCCAGTGGATACATCCAATAATTATTGTCGGCGGGTACGCAAATTTCCGTTCTCGATAATTCACGGATCTAGAAACATAAAAGCCCTCGTGGAGGGCTTATAATGATCCTTTATATTTAATACTATCGTATAAAATAAATATAATTCCATTTTGGTTGATGCTGACTTAATTGATTAATTGCAGAATATTTCAAACGCATGTACCATCGATAGCGTTTAAATTAAATGCTTTGCCATAGAAAGTAAAAAATACGTAGTGGATAATAAATGTAAAACTTTTTCTTGATAGCTTAAAGTTTCATACTCAAATAACGAAATTTCAATTAAAAATAACTTTTTAAAGTACCCAGGCCAGAAAAATACTCACTCGTAGTAAGTTTAATTTAGAACGTTAAAATACACAATCAAGTGCATCACTGTCGTGCACGTTTACAGAAATTCTAATTAATTTTTAATGAATATAGCTCTAACTCGCGCTAAAGAATTAAAATTACATTCAGCACTTGAATAAATTCATATTTTGAATATAAAAAGAGAACATTTGTGTACTACTGCATTATTGTAAAAAATTATTCAACATTAAAGTTATTACTACTAAAACCGTAATAAAAATTGTACAATGGCGAGTCATAATAACCTGTTTGTCAGCAAATTCGCTACTTCCCGTTAACGAGCACCTGACGTCGTTTATATCCTTGACCAGATTTCCATATTTTATTAGTAGTTCCTGAAATCCTGGCGTAAACTGGCAGTCGCATCTCCACGGATTGTTGCCCAAGTAAAGACTTACCGCATTTTCACTGTACGGTAAAACGTTTTCCAGTGCATACGTCGGAAACTTGATAGTACAATGAGAAAGTACATTCGTTAGACTTTTGTGTATTCCGAGTGCAAATTATAAAATGAAAAAGTTGTAATGTTTTTTAACACTGCTAAGTATTTAAAAAATTCAATGTGGAAAGAGGAAACAAAATTACTTTTTGAGAATTCAAGTTGAATATAATATTATGTATGAAGATAATATTAAGAGAAGACATAAGTAGACTTAAGAGAAGGAAAATCTAACTAAATACCTAAAACAGATTGTTCCCGAATAGAAAAGAAAAAATTATTATTCTTAAATTGATGAGGTAATAACATTCGAGTTTATACAATGGGTTAACTAGTAATATAGTGACATTATTGAAGTAGTTTCTGACATAAAAGAATATATCATACAACGATTATTTAAATATTACTTATGCAAACAACGGAAACATTTTTATTTCTTAAAGAAAATGTTTGGGTTTTCATTTGTAATTTATTTTAATTAAATTAATGGAAAAAACATTTTACATAAAATGTTACCGATTATCATTGATTTAATTATTTTAATGAATACAAAATATAAAATTATTTAAGAATTAAAAATTTTAGTAGTTTTGAATAACATATTTACATGTACGATGTTTGTTCTTAATACTTATAATTTTCAATATTCAGAAAATTTGAACATTACTAAATCATGATTGTTTTTTTTTTTCTGTTACTTTTTCTTTTGTAATTTCATTTTATACTTTAAAAACTCGTTCTGTCAAACGTCATCAGGCTTTATTTATTTCACGAAACGCATAATATATTTCAATAACATGTTTATTAATAAAGAGAAATAAATTAGTTATACCGATAAAAATGTCAGTAATAAATTTAAGAGATATTTTATTTTTAATAAGCTTTATATTTTCAAATAAAGTGATATTTTAGCTTATTGAAATTTATATTGGAAAATATTAGTTGTTAAAAATTTTATTAAAATCCTTCATACCTGCCTATCTAAGATACTTTTTACATTAAAAATAGGTGCTATTTGAAATACAATAAAACAGTTTTTACACACGTCGGTTAATTTATTACCACGCAGACTGAGAAGTCGAAACTGTTCCAGCCAATAAGTACCGTCCAGCAGATTTACGGACTCGACGACATTGTTGTCCAGGTAGAGATCAAGAACACCCTTATACACCGAATTGAACTTAAGGGGAGCCAAGTCATTGATCTGCGAAATTGAATTTCACTTTATGCAGTTGTATATTGTATGAAGATGAAGTTGTCACGCGTCATGAGCTAGAAGAGTATCTCAAAGTGATACTTTGTAATTGATAGCACTGGCCTTCTTAGAATTCATTTTTCAGTTAGTGAAAACATTTGTATACGAATAATTCTTTGCATCTAATGTATTTTAAAATTATAAAATTATTTTTTATAACTTATTCTTTTCCGGAATGTAGAAACTTTTTATTAGTTATTAACGATTTTTTATTATTCTTGGATACGGATGAATTATTCGTATCTATGGATCTACGTGTATGTCGTTCGACATTTAAAATTAGATTTAATATATTATCAATATGTTAGTTCATATAAATATAATAACAACGCTCAATACTTACTAAATATTGTACATTTATTAATAGATTAGTTCAGTTATACAGCTTTCGCCCTTTGTGATGGGACTCTAACGAAAGCACGAAACTACTGCTTTAAAATTTCATTGCATTTCAAGACCATATACACTGCCCACACTTTGAAAATACACTAGACGACAATAATAAAAACTTCTTACGCAGATTATAGTTACTCGAGGTTAATTACATACTATTTTGAACAGATTTTGAAATTCTGGATTTTTAAGGCCTAAGATACAAATAAATTACGGAGAAAAAAATTCTTATAGATAAGTACAAACAGATTGTCGCATTTCTAATCTTTACACTCGTTTTTTTTTTTTTTAAATGTATCTTTGAACGCGTCTTTCAATATTTTCTATAATTTTGCTTTAATTACTTCTCACAATATCTGTATTTGAGAAAATTAAAGCATTTTAATTTTATTACGCTATTAATAAGCATTACTGAAAAGTATACTTAGATTCACCATTTTGATAAGCGAATAATGTTTATAAGAATTAAATATAAAAAGTCATTTTTGCCATTGGATGTTTCACATACAGGCAAAAGACATATTGAATATAAAGATAATTTATACGAGACTTCTTGAAAAACCAGTTCAATAACTAAAAAATTAATCAATACAGGTGGAAGCAACTGATTAATCTTCATATGTTATTTATAAATTTAGAATTGATAAAAGACAAATTTACCATAGATAGATATTGTATTTTCGACTTGACAGTTAATCTACGTAATTTATATATTACCGTCGTATGTAATTGATTGAATCGATTATTAAAATATTTAATAGACAAAATGATGATTAATAAGGTACTTAAAAATTATAAATTAAATAAATGTGAAAGGTGTATAATAGAAAATAATGTAATAAACAGATACAGGAACGAAATTAAGTAAGTAAGTTAATAAATAAGTATTTATTATAATCGAAATAAGTAAATATTATCTTAAGTACATGAATTTTACTTAAATTAGTAAAAAGTAACTTAAATTAAAATATATTTTAATCAAAGGAAAGTAAGTACTTTTTTAATTTCGCAGTATCCGACAAGCAACCATTATTCAATGAGTAAAATTACATTGTACTCTTTTCAGATCTTTAGATGTTCTTTCATCAATGAGTTTTACTTTAATGTATCAAAGAACATAAACGTAAATATAATTATTCAATTTAAAGAAAGACTGTGTAAGTCTACAATAGCATTATCGAGAAGAATACGAAATATACCGAATCATTAAATCTACAGGATCATTGAATAATTAACTTTCAGAGATATAATTCTGGCATAACAAAAAATGTATTCCTCACCAGTCATGATTAATAATAGTTAAAATCTAGAAAACGGTCCAGTACATCGTTTCTCAAGGAAATGATCTCAAATACGATACTCTTACAGGTTACCTTACCACCTTACATACGCAATTATCTTTCAGAAAATTCAGAATATTTTTCTGGTCCATCATCTCTGTAAATGATCGGTCGCCCGCATCCAAAGGCCTGATCGTCCTTGCACCTGTCGTTCCGCAAATCGATATCTCTTCCCACGGACTACATGTAAAGCTTCACATTACGTGCTTAAACGTAAGCATACCTCGTTGCCCTCGAGATGTAACGTGGTGGTGTCAGTGGGTAGGAAAGATGGCATATCGGTAAAACCACGATGACTGCAGTTGACAGAAGCAAAAGCCATAAACTGCCGATGACGAGCCTGTAGACCAGGACCCGCTCTGTTTACGACGTACACGAGCTCGCATTCGCAGACTCTCAGTAGTTGACACTCCAGACGCAATCGCTGCCACGGCATAAGTCATGCGTAAGTCTTTTGTCGATTATCAAAGTTTATCGCCTTGCAACTTAACGCTTAGAAATTTTACTTATTATAGAGAGCAACGGAATTTGATTAGAGTAGCGGTCGGGAGAAATATTTCGAAATTCTGTTACATTTACGTGACAGAATTGAAGTTGCTTCATTTTCCAAGTGACGAGTGCTTGCATGCGTTAAAATATAAAGTACAGAATTTAAAAAGAAACAAGAAACAAAAACTATTCAAAATACATTTTACTTTTTGAAGCAGAAGAATTTTTTGCAACACTCGCATATTTAAAGCCTTACGAAAGTATTTCATATTTGTTCTACCTGCGGTATTTTTCTTCCGATATTCTTTAATTCTAGATACACATTTCAATAATTCCAAAGTTCAATATTCATTGCTGTTTATTAACTATTAGTCAAAAAATACGACGAGAAGTATCTAAAATGTTCGCGGGTAAATTTAATATATATATATTTAAAATAAAAATAAAAATAAAAGACGTGAAGAAATTTACATTGACGTTTGATATTAGAGTTTGAAATTTTGAAATTGAATGGTAAACATGTGCCACTTAACATTTGATGTTTTACGTATTTCTGTGAAGCGTGTACTCGTATAAGCTGCTAGATACGTCCGTTTGCCCCACACGAGGGTAATAAAAAACATAAAAATGATACATATTTAAATGTAAGATTCTTCTATAATCAATGCTGAATTGTAAAAAGATTATTCATGCTAAAGGATATTCTTTGAACACAATCGATAAGGTTCATAAATCTTTCTAGATTCTCGTAACATAAAGTTCAAGGTAATTTATTATAGTTTACATAGTGTTCATAAAATGCTTGCTAATTCTCTTGGGTCTGAAAGCTCTTAATTTTCGTGCAAATTTTTAGTAGTTCATAGATACTTAGACGGACAGAAACTATAGTAACCAATTCAATTTCATAAATCTTGGCAGTTACAAAAAGTTATACGCATTAAAGTAATCTGTCTTCTAAAAATACCATTTGCAAGGACTCGGAAATTCTGATTCTACATAAAATTACAGGTAATTATTCATTAAGTATTCAAGAGAAAATTAATTTAGAACTAAACGGCGACTGCTGAAGGTCAAATTTCATATTCTTACCAAGAAAGCAGCTATTTTTAGGTCTCAAATTAAAAATACGAGTCAGAAAAGAGTATATAACAACGAACGTTAGTATTTTATGTAAGTAAAGGGCATAAAAACTTTTTAATTTATGTTTTAAGTAATGCATAAATATAATTTAAAAAAATTTTAAATCTCTCTGCACTAGATGAGCATAATAATTTCGATGAATATGTATTAAATATCATAAAACACTACTCACTGAAAACAGCTCCCTTCTGCCAAAGACTATTTGTGCAGTAATATTTTTTCATGTTTTAATGTTTTAAAAAGACTATATCCCCTTACTTCTCTTAAATCTAAGTATACTTATCATTTATACCTGTATAACTTCCATAACAGGGAGAAGAGGTCGTCCTTTATAAGGCGCTGAGCAGCGCAATTCCTCTCTGTCTGCTACACGTCTTACTAACGAATCGAACGTCGTGTTCGCAAACCAAGCCGAAGTATCGTCGCATCGCCATTGATTTCCTTCACATTTCCTCCATTGCATTACATCAATCCATGTATATAATTATTTTAATATTCTAAGCTCTAATCATAAGATCCAATTTCTTGTTACGTACAAAATTCCATTGTCACAAAATTAATTAAGAACAGAAAAACCGATGTATCGGAAAATTCTGCTTCTACATATCATAAAAACGTAAAAAGCTATTCTTAGCTATTCAAAATTAAGATTTGCTTATATTTAAAAAAATGCTATTTCCATCGATTTCATACAATTTTAAACGTATATAGATATGTTTAAAAGTTCCATAATCTACATAAATGAAACTACCTTAAAGAAAATATTATATAATTTACTTAAAGTCAAAGATTTTAATAGTTTAATTCACAAATATTTACAATTACAATGCTTAAGAATATTTTTTCTACTACACTATAACGTAGAATTCTTTAAATATGTTTTTTAACTAATTCCTTATTTTCAATTTAATTCTGTAGAAAGAAATCTTCCTTTATTAACATTTAAAACAAATTATAGCAACTGTTAATGCTGAGAACGTTTTAAGAATAAATTAAATCGTTTTGATACTTGCTTCTCAATTTCAGTTTATTATTAAGAGTAAACATATTACAATAAATTATGAAATATTATGTTAAGAAATCAAGTAAATAGTGAATAAATTATTAAATTATTCGAAGATCATGGAACTAAGTATGAAACAAGTATAGAAAAACAAATTGTATTGAGTAAAGTTAAATTGATTTTTTCGAGCTTTCTCAACTATTACAAGAAACAAGTTTTTTAATAAAAGTTTCTTTACACTATATATAATCGGATAAACTTTGTGCATATTTGGTGAATGTCTGAAAAATACTCTACACAAATATATATAAGCTCGTAATGAAAATTTTATATACTATCACTTGCGAGTGGCTTTCTTTAAAATTATATTACGATACCCAAACTAAGCCACGCAGGTATACAATCGAAACACTTGATTATAAAATAATCAAGCAAAGTATCGACGCATATGCTCCACAACTGAAACGGTATGAAGGGAAGAATACTTGAGCCAAACACACCATCTAAATAGGAATAAAAATAAGAGGCAATAATGGAAGGGAGCGAGGAAGAGAATCAGTGCTGGGAAGGTTTTAAGCGTTTCAACTAAACCGTCAATCAACGGTGATCGTAAGTGGGCGAAAAAAAGAGGTCGAAAGAAGCAGATCATTATCGAAAACATAGCAGTCAAAAATGAAAAGATCAAAGAAATGCAGCAATTGAAAAAGGTAAGAAGGATAAATCTTTCTAATAAAATATGGATAGTTACAGTTTATACGTATAAAGTTATATCGCAATATAAAGTTTTCATAAATATCTTTCTTTCGGTTTAATTTAATTTAATATCTCATGTCATTGGATTGCTATTGAAGGGTAAAAATATCAAAAAGAATTATGACTACACACATGAGCGGTTACGTATGCCATTAGCCATAAATAAGTTTAATCATCTAGTAGACCAAAAAAACGTTGATTGCCGTCTTTTTACCATTATAAATGGACTTTTCTGAATTGCCCCAAAATAATGAAATAAATTAAGAGATTTGAGTTAGCACAGTTTGCTTTATGACGAAAATAATAAATAAGAGTTAGAAATAATATTTCCAGTAAACAGAAAAATAATATCAATGATTGAAGAATTTCAATTGAGGATAGACTATTTTCTGCTATTTGAGAGGGTGATTTGTCTAAATATTTATAGATATTGTTTATTTTATGAAGGATAATCAATTCAGAATAAGATTCGATGTGCGTGGCGACTGCTTGAAATTATTCGATAACGCTTCTCAAATAATATAAAAAGAATTCAACCTCACTTTTATACGTTAATTGATAAAAAATAATGTTTCAAATCATAAAATAGCTAAAAGTGTTTAAATCACCTTAATATCCAGAATGACATAAGAATTTTGGCATAAACATTTTTTCAGCTGCAAATTTAATCGTTAAAAATAAGTAAATTTCAAATACATTTCAAATACATGTGTATATCAAATGTACGCGTAAAGTAGCCAAGGTATCCTCTAAGAAAGTTGTGCAGAAATAAAAACAACGCAACTATTCTCAATGATAGATAATTTGCAAATAGCAGATTGCAATTACAATAACTTTTGGAGTAGTAACTAAGATAAAAATCAATGATAATGCATAAGTAAGAGTAACTCGCAAGAGATATGTACTTAGAATTAACTAACATTATGAAGCTTTTAACATATTGAAAGCACTAGTATAATGACACTAATATAATGCAAATAATAGTGATCTAAAAATAAAGTACATGATATGAAAATGGAGATCCATTAACTTATTCAAACCATAACAGATTTACACGAGAAAGTAAAAACAAATTACCTAGTAGAGATAAATTACGTGGTACGTAATCGTACAATCTAAAAATATCATACTAGTTTTAAGAGTTATCAAATAAGACTATAGAAATGCTAATGATAATTGAAAAATTGTTCGGTAAAAATTTTCCTCGAAGTAACATCAAACACACCTAAGCATGATTAAGATTAGAAAATGTTATCAATTATAAATAATTTAGATAGAAAAGGCTATTTTGTTAAACTATAAAATACTTTTAATTATACCGAAGAGACGAATATTTACATATAAAAAGTGGAAATTTATTTTCGTTATAAAAAAAAATTTTATTAAAGAAACAAATAAAAACACCAGACCATTAAATTAATAAAAGATAAAGTAAGGAGACGAGTCTTCGAGTTCATTTACCCAATAGAATGAAAAAATTATATCAAATAAGTGACATAAATAATAATCTAATACTTCTCGTTATCTAATACTTCTTCGATATTAAAAAAAGGAAAGATAGAAATTAATTACTTGACTTTCAATCAAATATACCGACAAGTATTAAAATGTAGTATTAAAAAGTATTAAAAAATTTACGCAAAGAAAGTGAAAATTTTATAAACATGCATACGATTTTATTAAAAGAATTAAAATGCACTTTCAAGTTCTAATTTAGTCAGAAGTAGTAAAAATATTATTAAAAATTTTCAATAACGATATATATACGGTTATGTAAAATGTATTAGCCACATGAAATGCGTCTATAATGTATCATTAAGATCATCATTAAGATACTTATGCGCTAAAGTGCAGTATCAGCAACCGCCATATAATGGTAGCACTAAAATTGCTACATTCCGTGAGTACAAAAAAGAATAGCGGTACCTCTCTCGTGATCAAATTCATACTGTTATAAAGATAAGGATAAATGATAACTTTTTAGTAACTCTACTCACAAATACACGAACCTATTTCAAAGCCTTAGCCGTATAGCTGTGTAGCTGATTAGCGAACGAGACAAACGTTTAATATCGAAGTGCTATGATTAGTTTGGTATCTTATGTATCAACTTTACGATAAATTATGCATTAAATTACAGTAAATTGCGATAAAAGACAAAGATAAGCAACACAAAAATCCAAATGTATATTGAAAAATTGTATTAACTATGCAAAGAAAACAGAAAGGAGACGCACCTGAATGAAGAACTGCAAAATATATTTAGAAATAATTAGAATTGATGGTCTTGGAAAAAATTCATATACACCCATATATATATATATTTATTTATTTATAATATGATTGAATGAAACTGCAAATTAATCGCTAAGCACTGAAAGTTTCAAAATTCAAAGGTTCGATTTAAAGACAGGAATGCACGTTTGGTGTACGTATTATTTTTCATCACGGTGGCGTCCAAGCTGTAAAAGATTTGCAATATCATCACAACTCGTACAAAAATAATCTTCAATAACGGATAATAGGGAGAATGTTGTCTCATTGTGAAAATTCGTTGTCGTGAAGCGAAGTTTGGCTAAGATATAAGTATCGCGAAATTTATTAGCTGAAGAATTTTGATCTTATTCGAAATTCTAGAATATGTCGACGAAGACGAAAAATTTCACCATAAAAAGCTTACATAGCATTATTTTAAAGGAGTTTCTTTCAACACATCTCTATGATGTAATTGTATCGATAAGAATTATCATAAGTATTTTCATTTGTTGATTGAATGAAATCTCCGTAGTGTTTAAAATACTGACTAAGATCCACGTATTACAAATCATTAATAATCATCGTATTATTATTATCTTGGAATGTGAGCTATTCAGAATCAAATTAACGGGCAATTAGCATAATATACAGACTTCTCTAACGATAAAATCAACAAATCCTACGAACAAAATTGTAATAATTCAAAAAAATTGTAGAACCGATTTAACTCAAAACAATGAGCACCTGCATCTTTAATTTCCCCTAAACTTTTATAAAGAGAAAGACTTTTGTTCATTATGGTGGTAGAAAAATCATTTATATATAAAACAAAGTTGACTAACCTGGTTGAATCAACGGTCAATATCCGAAATAGAGCACTCTTCTCAACATAAAAGAAAACGAAAAAAAGATCTTTCATATTCAAGTAGTATTAGGTGCTTACCTTTAAGCTAACCACCGTGATTTATCTATTCCTAAGGTTAATCCAAGCTCAAATTGACTGCTGAAAATTTTTACACTTATTCAGCTATCAAGTCGAGTAAGCAGATGATATTTTTATTTATGAATATGCTCATAAATATCCACATTATTGAAGAATATAGAAATTCGCTAAAATCAAAGTTCCGCGTCGATTTTTTTCGGAAATTTTTCTCAGAGTCTCTTTAAATATATTTAACGATTTTCATTAAAAAAAGTTTTTTCAATATTAATATTTACTCTTTTATGAATTTTTGAAAATGTCAACCCTTAATAAGAATAGAATTTTAGGGAAACGCATTATTTAGCCGTTTTGTGTTATAATTAATAGTTTTTGGTAGTTTTTTTATGGACATTATTCGATTTTTAAATTTTTAAATTTCCGTTCCAACTACTTCTAGCTTTTACTATTTGCTCCTTCGATTTACGGAAAAAGTGTTAAACGAATGTAGACAATGGAATCAACACAACTTCTGGAAATCCCTAATAACTATGAATCCCCTCACTCACAATTTATTTCAAATGAAAAACATAAATACGAAACAGTATGTCAGAATCATCTGCAATTTAGGACAAAAATTTCTTTGTATATGTGACATGACTCAATTACTAGTATAGGTGTATAATTGAAAATGAATTATAAATATTAAAAATACTATACTCGTCAATGCACACTTTAAATAATGCGTAAGTTAAATATAACTAATACTATTCGTAAGCTCAATTCAATAATCTAAATACAATAAGAAACAGTGAAAATGAAATATTAAATGAATTTAAGATAATATTATGATTAGTAAGTGATATATTCTTACTTTGCAATTGCTAACATCACGTGTAAAATATCTAATTATTATGAGATTAATGATTAATTATTAAATTCACATAAAATTAAGATATAAAATGAAAATAGTAAAAAATATATAACATCTAGTTATACCATTGCATGCACTCTGTATTTAAATTTTAATTATAAAAATTGTAATTAAATTATGTCGACGACAATAAAACGTGTTTGTAGTTTCAACGTAAATTAAAAAAGAGATAATAGGATTTTAGTAAAGAAATTAGAAATCTGGAAACCTTTAAAATGCAATGATAATATTAAATTAGTCGTGTAGCAAGTATATTCTGTATACGCATTGTAAATAGATCTATTAGAAAAAACAAGAAGCTAGTGTTCTTTAGTTTATATAGTAATCAGCTTTTGAGTTTCTGGGTTCAAAATGAAATTTCTTAACAACAAAATATATTAATCGACTAAGATACAATTTTCAGTATTAAAGAATAATTTTATTTAAGATTTCATCTGAAGCCTGTAAGCGCCTTATAACACACAAAACGATTGAAAATAATTTATGTAAGATATTTCTTTATTTAAAGTATAAATATAACTATGGATAAACAACTCGTTTCTCACGTACAGTACTATAAAATTAAAAAACAATGTGGCATTTATATCTTAAGATTAAACGAAATCGTATTGAATTTCTAATCACTGAATCGTAATTTAAAATAAAATTTCGAAAAAGTTATAATTTAAAACTCTGAATATATTTTAATTACTTTTTAAAATATTAAAAAAAATACGAACAAAATATTACCAAATGTTAATAAACAAAAATTTAACAGGGTAGAAGTAAATTGGAAATGTTTTCTGATTAGTTATTAAAATTAGTTACAAAGTAAAAAATAAAATTAAAAATATCCGATTGTAAAACAGATTTAGAAATAATTGTAATTTTTCCATCCGGAAATAAATTAATGAGGCCTAGATAATCCTTGTCGATTTTACAAACATGAAACATTATATCCCAATTTATGTAGCTCAACTATTTCGATTAAATGTCCGCTCATTATTTTATTTACGTTCATTATTCTTTATTTTAAATTAAAGAAATATTTTCAGAAATAATTCATTATATAGTGGAATATGTTCTTGCATTATTTAATAAATTATTAATTTTGCAGTTAAAACTGTGACTTTAACATGTAAGTGATTAAAAGTAACTTAATGTCCAATTATTTTCAAAATCGTCCAGTTCCGATTTAAAGTTTTTTCCCGTTCTAACTACACAGTCGAAATTTGTCTTCTAATGTAATATTACATTGCATTAACACAGTCAGTTTGAATGAATAAAAGTAAAAATTACCAAATTCCTGTAACATTTTTCGCTTCGTTACATCTCTATTATTTGTAAACGTACATTTTCATACCTGCTAAGTAAACGTTACGTAGAGTTGGAATTCCAATCAAATCCATCGGATCAATATGAATAAGAGCATTGTTTCTTAAATCGAGTGCCCGCAAAGCAGGAAGCCTGCTAAAACTTCGTCTAGGCAGTGTACGAAGATCCGTGCCCGTGATTTCGACGGCCTACATGAGACAGTGGCACTAGTTTTAATTTATCTTGTCATAAAGTTCCATTCGGATAAATTTAGTGGAACGTTAATTAGACCCCAACGTTGATATATTACATGTAGTGTGTTTTATCCCATCGAATTGTGCAAATTTCCCACATAAATAACGTCTACAGATCTTACAAGCGAGTAAAAATTGTACTATGATACAATCTGCTACAATTTCACCTATTGACTTAATTACAACCTGACCAAGCTTTGAATTACTTGTTACTTTTTTAAAGGCATAATAATCTAATGAACACATTTTTAGTGATACCGTCATTAGCGATAAATAAACTGTTAAGTAGTAATAAATTCTAAAACATAATAATAGGTATTTTTATGAAAGCATTTTAGACTTGAAAAATCCAAAATCTACAAAAAAAAACAAATTTCCCAAACTTTTATTTTATTTGTTTGAGCATTTGAATGATTGCAGTAATAACAGAAAAAGGTAGATTAATTAAATACCGCAGAACTGAAATAACTTATGAGCTAATGAATGTAAAAGTAACATCTACAAATTAAGCGATACGGTGCAATATACATATATATATACAAAATTGCAGAGCACCTGTAGAGCACACGATATTTTCGCGATTTATCGTCAGACATCCGACATCATTTTACCGTACGTACAAAAGTTTAATTTCTGAAATCTTAGTTGTATGTCTACTAGAGAATTCGATACTCTCGTTTCAAACGTAAATTTTAAATCTCTAATTTTGAATTATTCACAACATTAGGACAATATACGTATACATGTAAATAATTTTTATACACGAAAATCAACTTCAAATATCTTACATTTTATACTGGTCAAATTTTCGTTCGATTTAATTCACTTTTTCATTTTTCTTATTTGTTTACATAATGTATATCATGAATTATCCCTAGTATAGTAATTCAAAAATCGTCAATAATCTCTTAATTTCATTATTCATTAGGAGAAGTACGTGCAAATGTTCATTCGTCAGTGTTTGCATAAACGTACCCGAATAACTGAAATGATGAAAAATTCGTAATAATAATTTTCTTTTATGTAGTTAATTTACAGTACCTTTGTATCGGATTTATCAGTTTTCAATAGCCTTCATCGTTTACAATGCGCGTCTCTTCTACGGGAATGATTTTCGCATAACATTCGAAAACACAACGTATAGTCATTGAAAATATATCTAACAATTTACGTTCTCCCGTACATGTGTTCATCGTAACATTAGTTCATCATACTGTCATCATCCAGCTAGATTTTAACGAAAATAGACGTACAAATACTAACTACAGTCGTACACGATCTACCCCACGGGACATAAATCAATAATAAATAATAATGTAATTTTTACAAAATCGCAATTACATGCAATTTTACATAATTTTAAGATAATGGTTACGAGCGGTATCTAAAATAGTTATTGTGTCATTGAGACATTAAATCTTATGATTTTTAATATCAAATTATTAATTCTGAACTTTCGAATTTTTACCGACTCTAGTGAAATTTAATGAGATTCGTTCCGCTTGAAATGTACATTAGATATCAATTTCACGAATCGAACACTTCGATATTCAATATTTATTACAAATTTAATTAATGCTATATGTGTCTATCAAATTTATCCGACTTGTTTTAACTCTTCGATATATTCAATCAATGTACTCGTACATTACTTCATTACACCACGTAAGAAAATCATTGAAACTTCATGAATATAGTGCAATAGTTATCGGAGGAAACAAGAAAAGAAAAGGATTTAAATGTTTGTTGCTTGATAATAAAGATGATTATACCTAGAGAGGAAATAATTTAATTACCTCAAGGACGCGCGCCTTTGAAGGAAACGGCGTGACTATCCTACTGAGATTGCCATTATCTATAGTAAAGCGTTGCAGGTATGGATGATCTGACAAAATTCCCTCTGCATCTAAAGTCTCCTCTTGCCAATCGCGAATTGTTAAGGCAACCACTGCCTCAGAACTACAAATAATATTCGTGATCATATTCGTTACATCAAATTCAATTTGCATCGAAATTTGATGAAATTCCATTTCATCGAAAATGTTAGTTTTAAATTTAGATGTAATCAAATTAAAAATTTCGACAGATAATACTTGTTATATTGAATTTTTATACGTTTACTTTTCACAACTACAAATTAACTAAAATTAACGATTGAGAGAGAGAGAGAGAGAGAGAGAGAGAGAGAGAACTACCTTCATCCCGTTAAAATATTTATATACCATACTACAGTCACGTGCAATCCGTTTAATAATCCAATATTGATTTTCTAATTCTAAATGTAATGTAGTATTTTTCTCTAAACTGCTTAAATTGATTTAGTAATAATATTATTCGGCTAAATTTTTATTCGATCAATTTAGAGGCCTTAAAGTTCAGCATGACTGAAATTCAAATTATTTATAAATAAAAATTTATTCTGAATTTTAAAGATTGCATTGCGATAAAACTTTTAAATAAACTTTTAAATAACTCGCTTACATCATTTACGACCGAATGATAAAAACAAAATCTTTTTACGAAGAAATGTACAATCGAGACGTAGTTAGGGAAAAAAGAAATTTGTCTACAAGTCCCAATTTTTCAGGCACAATTACATTGCGTCGAAGCGTCGAAGCGTCGAAGCGTCTTATTTTACCTTTTAATACTCCAAACGACTGGCGGTCTATATAAGCAAATTAATTCGCTGATCTTTTTTTCATCGGATGCTTTCGTTGTCAAAATTCTGCATTGGTGAACATCGTCACTCACCTTGTAGGACGTTACAAGCCTATGTGAGAGCAATCTGAAAGTTCAGCATTGATTATGTTGACAGATATTATCGCCAGAGATATATTTAATCCATGCAACTTGATTATTGAGAGCTCTAATTTCCTTGTTATTTACGTATACATATTCTAGTGTACGCGAATGCAAATAGATATTTTAATTTCTTATTAACCTAAATAAAGAATACGATCAGTGTCTGTAGTTTATTAGACGATTTCATAAGTTGTATATTTTTTAAGTTCGAAAGTTAAAGTAGTCAACATGATTAATTGAAAAAAACGTGAGAATAACGTGCTTTGTGTATTCAAAGTATTAGTCAAATTATGCGGTAACTTTTATATAAATATTCGAATATTGTAATATATGTACATAATTGTGTGTGTGTGCAAATCTCCGAAAAGAACTTGTCTTTGAATCTAAAAGCAAAAGGAAAATTTTCTGCAAGTGTCGCATTGTATATTTTATCAGTATATTTTTCTAATTGAGCAGAAAGAACAAACATTAAAGACATTAAAACACTAAATGAATATTTCGTTTATCGTACATTAAAATTTTCATTCATACGTATATAAATTTGATTAAAAATTAACGGTTAACTTATTCGTGCAGTTTCGAGAGTTCACAATCTCTAAAGTGAAAAGATCAAGCATTAAAGAATGATAATTAAAATTGAAATTTATACTACAAATAATGTAATAATGAAAACATTTTCTTACCGATCAAAAGTTAAACAAACTATAAAGCTCTTCTTTTGCGTCGAAACTCAACGTGTATATTTATTATAATTATAAACCGCAATTATCATCTTAAAAAGTAAAAGCTTCAAATAATATTTTAGATAATATCTTTCTTATATCTGAACTACAAAGTTTTGCATCATCTTGCATACTTTTAATTTCTTTAAACTATGTAATAAATAAATACATTTGATTTAACTTTCCATGGAATTATGACGTCATATAGATTATTCTTAGTGATTTACAAAATATTAAGAGACCAAGAAAATGTGTTTATCAAGAATATGAAAAAATAAAGAAAAATAAAAAAAAATACAGAGAATTAATTAAAATTAATAAAAAACCAATATATTTTATAGTGTTACCGGTGTATTACTCTTAATTTTCGTTGAAAATCAATTGTCAACTTCGACAATACGATAATTCGTATATCAATGTGAAGACATAAATGCTATCTTATCGAGCAGCTAATTTTCTTATACATTTTAATGAAATTTATAAACGTCCGGAGGCATTAAACGCATTCAAGCTGAAATGCAATGTAGTAATTTCTGTGTGCGTAACAGGTTAACGTGAAAGAAGAATAAAGTGTATATTTATAATCAGTGACAATAAAGTACTTACACAGATTACAAAATATAAATCACAGGATTCACATCTAAATGTAATTTATAATTAATTTTGTGTATATACCCGTAGGCACAAATGTTTTCTAATTAAAATAAATGCTTATATATAATTTCTTCGACGTAATTGCTTGATTGTACCTGTTAATGTCTATTAGAGAAATTCGTTTTTATTAAGCTTAATGCATTATATTTTTTAATTTTTTCTCATTCATACAGAATGCCAATAACAGATATGATATTCGCCTACCAAAGTTATGCTTAAAATAATAAACTAGATAAGTAAACCATTTTTTATTAAAGTAAAATTTTCAAAATAAGGTATTTTTAATGTTAAATGAAATTTACATTAGCTCTCGAGTAGCTCTTGAATTTACGTACTGAGTTGAAAATATTAAATTTCTCACATAGTGTCAACTTTATTTACTTTATTCTTAATAATTAACTTGAAAATGTATTTATTATCAAACATCGTTAAAATAATAACTTTTCTTCTCCGAAATTTCAATATAAATTCATTTAAATATGATAATTCCTATTAACTGGTTAATATGAAGTCAATATGAGGAAAAAAAAATTAAAAAAGAGGCGAATTTTTTTAAATAATACTAAAATATGATATATATGATCATAGGTAACTCAACAACAAAAGAAGCATCTTCCATGACCAAAATAAAATATAAAATACCAAAAATCTGTATCTAATGAGACAAAAACGAGGCATTCTGTATGCGTAATTCGTAATTTCATTATTATGGATCTCAATCATGATGTCACATTGTCGATCGCTAATCTATAAATGAGTAACGTTATTATTTAAAATATAGCAACATTTTATTTACAGAACTTAATTTACAACTTTATTTACAGAACGTAAAAATAAATCAATAGAAGCTACTAATCGCACAATGGAGTCGTTGTCTCCGTAATAGAGAAACGAACGAAAAGAAAGCGAAATAAAAAAACCGTAATCAAGCGAGTACTTGGAAAATTCACTGGATTTGAATACTGAATCGAGACTTACGCAATAAAGGTTAGCATCCAAAACAGCCTGCAATGCATCTTGATCGCGAAAATATTCACCAGTTAACAGCTTGTAAAACCTTGCTCCGAAGCAGACTTTCATTACGTACTGAATGTGAAAAACGCGGGCTGTTACTGTCCGCCTTGAGCTGCTAACGCAAAAGCAAACATTATACTCGTATAAGCGGTTCGAGCAGCTGATACGCATTAGAGGTATATGAGGTAGATGAAACAAAGTCAAATGGTCGTGTGTGGTTCGCTAACCTGCACGTGGCCGCGAAACGATCATTAGCATCGTTAAAATTGACGATGAATCTTCTGGTATCTGCATGGCATGTGTTTAAAGTTCTCGCGTACATCTGAACAACATATTTTGCCTTAATATTTGACGGGTTTTTTTATTTGGTTTACCGTCGGGACTTGAAACTATAATTGGGACGTAGTAACCGTAAAGTCAAAGCAAATTTTCAATTAGTCGAAATATCGTAGGAAATTACGATTGAATTTAAGTTTTATTTCAACTCGTCTTTGTATTACTGTTACTTTAACTCAAACTTACTAAATGAAGTCTGTTCAGTATGAAAGACATTTGTAAAATAAAGCTTTTACTTTCAGTTTATTGGTTTTGTTGGTTACCAATTGTAACATCCCATGAACCATTTACAATGAATGGACATCTATGGATTTAAAGTATTTTGCCTTTAGATTTGAATAGTATTACATGATTAATATGGAATTCCAATATTTGAATTAATATTTTTAAATGCGTGAGCAAAAGTCATGAAGTATTTGTTCCTAATTTCCAATAGTTCCTCATAATCCAATCTTATTTTACTAATAATTTTTCATATTTAATAGATTCAGTTTGCAAATAAAACCAGATAAAGTGCTTTGTATAATGATACGTCAAGTTAAATGTACAAATTGAGCATTAGTAGGAAACGGTTTAAAAACTATTTGTTATATCAATTTAATTTAAAAGTTTCAAATATTAGTCTTCAACGTATTTCTTTTAAACACATCTTTACTATATATAATGCCTAAAGAGTTTAAATTATTAATAACTCAAGTAATGAAAGTCGTTGTACTTTGTACTGCAAATTAAAAATTCTTTTTAAAACAAACATTTTATTGAACCCTATTCGAATAGAAATTATTGTAAAAAAAATTAAACTCATAAATGAAATAACTGACTTATCACAGATATATTTTTATATGTTTGCTTATTTTAAAATTGTCATATTTGTAGAAATAATTGAGTTTCTTATATATTTAATCAACAAATAAAATACAATGAAATATATAACTAGTCTCGATAAAAACACGAAGAAAGACAATTTACATAGTAAACTACGTTTTGTTTACAGAAAAGAGATACGACGCGCTCAAAACGATGAAGGAAGTGGGGTTGAGAAGGGAAAGTCATTAGAGTGAAGTAATTCGCTTGTATACAGGTACACCGTCGCTTGTAACTAGGGATCGAATGTATAAAGTTAGTATTACGCGAGATCCTCCCGATGAAGCTCCATTACACGAGCTATCGCATACCGTTACTGTTGGCCTTTCCTCGAGTAGCACGATGTGCGATAATTATCTCGGTGATTGACACTTATGAAATTGCATGTGGACAAAATAATTCTTAAGGACCCGATACTTTCTTTTATACTTCAAAATATTCTGCTTCCGGATGAAATGTTTCGGCAGATTGAATTTAGCACCTATAAACTATAGAAACGTTCTGCAATATAGTTTTAATTTAGTTGAACCGTACTTTATATGAACTGGAATTTTCCAACGTTGTTTGTAATTAATTGCTCCATATTCACAACATAAACAGCTTTTCACGATGAATGAAATATGTGAAGTACAACGATAAACTTGAAAAGTGTTACTCTATAATATTCTCTAATTTAATTTTTACGTACTACGAGCACGTTAATTATGCATATTTGCTATAAAAACTCGACTGGTTAATATTGTTAAAAAAAAAATGCTCCTCTTAAATTTTAAAGATACTTCAGTACGCATTAAAGAGCGCAAAAGAATTTTTTAATTTGAAAATTTTGTCAAAGTGGCAGATATTTGCAATTGAAGCGTTACATCGTTGAAATTAAAAATTTAACTGATAAATAAATTAAGAAGTACTTTCAGTTAGCATAAATTTTTGTCTTTGATGAACTACAAAAATTCAAAGAAAACGGATAATAGGGCTTAAACGGAAAAATTGCGTTATCGAAACAAATACTTTTCTCTCAATATATAATGTGTCTTAAAAAACTATTTCATAATTTTTTATAAATTAATTGGGCTTATTTGTAAAATTTCAGTAAACTAATTTAAATTTGAATCGACGATTCAAATAGTTTCTTTGTTAGCAATTCTGTAAAATTGGAAAAAAATAGAAAATTTAATTTGCGAGGAAAAGCTCCAACGTTTTTTGTTTGAAAAAATATCAATTACTGGTGACTTACAGCTCTACCAAGTTCATTCAATAATTATTCAAATTCCGTATAAAACCCATTTTCTCGTATTTATTTGAGTATACGTGCAGTATGCACTATTACACAGAACTAAATTTCAGGATTTTCTTATCTTGGAAATTACTGCAGAGCCTTCGTTAAATATAATATACATCATTATCTAATCTAAAGCCATAAAAATGGCAATTTCAATGGTTTAGCGTGTAAATTCAAGTGTTTCTAAAAAATAAAACAGACTGGAATTTCCGTTTGAATTTTCTGTACAACATACAAAATATTTCGTTACCGTATAGTGTAAATTCTCTGTGAAAATCTTTAAATCTTTATAAATAAAATAAATGTACAATACAATGTCCGATTGAGTAGCACAAGAAGAATGCACACAAGTAGTAAATAATTTATTAGTGGATTAAACTTTACACCACTCTATTTTCGCGTTCATATTAAATTTAGCAGGAGTAATTTTACAGATTCAAAATCGAAGAAAAACTAAGAAATCGTACTAGAAAAATTGAGAAAAGATGTAGGTACATAAGTTAAACTGACTATTCGCGCTAAAAAAATTCAAGAGTGTAAATACATAGACACCGCTGAATAAATGATATTCTTTTCATTTTTCAATTATAATGTATCGAGAAGTAATGTGAGTGCGTTTCGTTACACTCCAGCAACACTGAATCTGCGCAATGTTTACCCTATTATTGGACCTGTGACTCACAGAAGACTTACAAGTACAAATTATTATCCAAAACTCAATCTGTTAACCCTCTAAATCAGACTCGTATTCATAAGTTAATATTTTTATGTTTGAAGGGAAAAATCATTAAAATATTATAAATCAGTAATCGCTCTCTCTGTTCAGAAATATTTCTTTAAAAGGTAAATTAATTAAAGGTACAGCCTTATAAAAAGTATGTAGTTATTTTATACGAAACCAGTAAAGCTAAGTAAATATTTTGGTTCGTTAAATGTTTATTCATAATATATGCACTTATCGAGTCACAGTGATTAGTTCAATTGGAAGTAAAATAACGAAATTATCATTACGAATTGCCGAAATAATTTTTATTCCTTGTGTACACATACTGTAGCGGCAACATTGTACGACTCTTGATTTATCAGTTGATTTACTCCGCTTGCGTGAGCGATGAAAAGATCGTGGTAGAAGCTTTTGACTTTATTACTTAACCGACGTGCGTTGCTATTATAAGACAGATGTTAAATATCTCAGTCACCGAATACACCGAATATAGTGGAGAATTTGCATGAAAAATACAGTATAAAAATATTATTTTATTAATGTGAAAATATCGTTCTCGTCGTCCAATCAATCAATAATCATTCCGTATTTATAATATTGCCTGTGTTCATCGTAATAAATACAATTATTGTGCAATTTGATTATAGAAAACGGCTGTGGTCCTTCAAAGCTCTAGGATATTTATCGATCGACGTACGTATTGCAATGATTATCTACGACATAATCTGTCGAAGATCGGGAATCTAAATTTGATGAATCCAATGGAGAGGAGCAAAACGAATGAAAATATTTGATAAAACTAGACTCTTAGGAGAAGAGGATACACCTAACACGTACTCCAATGGACGACAGAAGTCAATTATCAGAAATATATATCTGGCCGTGTCGAAACTTGGCCGCAAATTTCAGGGACATTATGTTTTATATAAAAATCCGTTAGCAACCCAAAGTGCACCGAGTCATGTTGGATTATCGTGTAAATAAATTTTACAATTATACAGCCGTATTCATTTTCAAATATGATTGTTAATATCCATATTTGCCGAATACGAATAATAACTCAGAGGCCACAGTTGATAACTTTCAATATATTTCAATATATTTCAAAGATAAAACGTATTACGACACTTTCAAGTTATAACCCAAATCCTTTCTTTACATTTTTTTTCAAAACAACGCATACAATGACATCTGGGGATAGAAACTGCCTTTCAAAATTATCGAATAATGCGTTTACTTTCAGATGGTAAGTAAAAATTACAGGTTACACTACTGAGTATTTGATGTTTCTCTTGTTCTTGAAGCATCTCCAACCTTTTTTACGAAAAGAAAATGTAAGGTAACTTACCTTCGTGAACATATTGTACAACATATATTGAATATTAAGTAAATTTCTTTAAAAAAGCACCATTACAATTAGTGTTAATCTACTTTTAAGTTGATAATTAAATTAATGCGTCGATTAATAAGTCGAAAAGTCATGCATGTAATTAATTTCTTAAATAAAATTATTTGATATCAGTATCAATACGTGCGAAATAAATTTTCAATTTCCATAAGCTACCTTGCAATGTCACTTATGATTTTTACCTCGCGAAATTTTTATAAAAAAATAAAAATGTAATACAAGGGATTTTCAATTTAAAATATTCAAATCACCGACCTGACGTTGGCGAAATCTCACGGCGATTTCGCTTGTTGCCTGTCACTATTATAAATTCCTTCCCTGACTGCTCTTCCACTCCAGCAATTACGAGAAATATTAAAGAATGAATTAAAAACAAAAATAAGAACGCGTCAACGTCACGAGCACTGCACTAAACATGGAAGGTCCGCGTTCAAAGATCCAAGGTCAAGTCCAGAGAAACGACTTTCGCGCGCGCGTTTTTCCCGCGTAAAACTGCCGCTTCTCATCGACGACGTCCAACGACATTATTTCTTTTGCTTCTTCGAGCGTCGTCGAGCGAATGGCGCCACTATGTCTCGGCCAATCATGTTTTCGCTACTTAATCCCTCGCGCAATTATACCACAGGTTACAAATAAACAAGCGAATTTAGCCTGAAATGAAATTGTTGGCGGAGTTTTCGTGATTTATACCTAAAATATGTAAGGAAATAAATAAGCAACTTTCAAAATTGAAATGAATAATTTCGTTATTTTTCAGAAATTTCTTATGTTTTTCCTATTTCATAAGACTATTTAATCTTCCTATTTAATTTTAAATTTCTTTAAAAAAACTATCATATAAATTGGCGTTAATCTACTATTAAGTTTTTTATATGTCGATTAATACGTCGAAAAGTCTACAAGAATAAGAGCAAATGAATTTTTAGGTACATGTATATAATGAATTTCTTAAATACAATGTTGCTTGTGATTTTTACCTCGCGAAATTTTAACGGGAAAATAAAATTAATCCAAATGAACTCTTTAAAATATAAAAACAATGTGCATTTTAGGAATTCTTCATTATTAATATTTTGTATTTTTAATATTTGCAAGTTCTTTGTAACTTTGCTGGAAATATATTCAAAGTTATCCATACAAATAATTATGAATCTCAATCTAATAGAATTAAAATTATTACGGAGATTTTGCTCAATTTATGTGTATCTACAATGACAATAAATAAAACTAATCATTCTTATTTTTATCTATTTTATTTACTCGTTAATAACGAATCACATTCAATAACGTATAAATCCAATTAACTTAAAACTTACTAATAAATAAAACTGATTTACAGGTGAGTAAGTGATCTAACAGTAAAAAAGATCATTTATGTTACAATTTCGAGTTTGCAATTAACTCATTGTAGTTATCATTAAAGAAGAAATATGGTGATAGATTCCAGTTGCGAATACAAGTATGTCGGAAGAGTATTTGTTTCCGTGCATCCTTATTTAACTTTATCCTGCTACAATATTTAATATTTATATAAAGAAAATTACATTACTCATAATTGAGATAATCATTGGTACATTAATATTTGGTAAAAAAAAATCAATTTCGTTTGATTGCAAAAGAATTTCACTAAGACACTTCGCACGTATACGTATCTATCTGGCACAAATATTTCTTTTTTAAATGATAAAACTGAATTTCATGCAAAAAAAAATGATAATATTATGGACGTTTTAATTACTTTTTGTATTACTACATACATAAATAATCCTATTTATAATATAGTAAAACCTTAACCAAATTAGAAATTGCAAGTAGTTCAAGCATTCGCTAGAGTCAAACTTAAATTAACAAAATAATAAGTTAACATCCAACGTTAATTATGCAAATAAAACAATAGCTCGCATAGAAAATATTGAATTGGATTGATGTACTGAATTATCTAAGAAAAGCGCTAGAGTGAAAACGTGTATCGTAACTATTTATTCTTCATAGCACTCGCATATTTACGAATTGACTAAACTCTCAGATTTGCTTAATAATTCATCATAAAATACTGCGCGGTGGATGATAATGAAGATTATGTAGAAGTAAAAAGAAATTTATATTACTTTTACATCAAGAATGTGTTTCCTCGCAATTTTCATACAGACGGAATCGCATCGCAACATTGAGAATCACTATTATCGAAATTTATGAATAAAAAAAGAATACCGTCAGTGCTTTTCCATTTTATACTTTGGTACCCTTTATTTGCTTATTTTGCCTTTCAAATATTGCATTATCTAAGTGTCTACATGCGGTATGCATGCATGTACTGTTCCTTCACATGTACATGAAATTCTAATACTCTAAGCTCTCTATACACTGTCGTTTCGGATGATATTGCACTTTTCCCTATCTACTGTTTCAGTATAAATAATCAACGAAACGATTGCAAACAAACGACTTTTCTATGATAAATATATTGTTAATAAATAAGAATTATTAAAATATTGCTCCATTGATTCTAAGTAAATACGTCTAAAAGCTTATAATGAAATACTATAAACATCCAATAAATCGGAAATTTGCTTTCAATGACAATTTTCACATAAGAGAAATACAGATTTTCATTAAGGACGGGACATTTTATCATTGATCGAAACCTAAATAATCTAGCGCTATTCCTAAAATCGTTAAAAACTAAACACTCGATCGCTAATAAAATTACTGCGTTAGTTATACAATTATCGTAAAGACTAAAATACACTGATGAAAAATTTAAAAATATACTCTCTATGGATACACTTATATTTACTTGACATTAATTATAACAGTAGGTCATTTGTATTTTCCAATGTACTTTAAATCTAATAGATAGTTGATAACATTGATGTACGAGTAACTGACTTGAAGTCATAAAAACGGTACGAACAAAATTGTACTTACAACTAATTTAGTTTTCTGTGCTCTACTGATTCTCTCACTCGTTACTTTTCTTCTTTATCTCGTTACATTGTAGATACAAAGCTTCTCTTAATTAATAAATAAATAAAAGAAGTTCTATGTCGCTCGCGTATTCACTATTGTTCATTTAGTTTTTATAAGAAATCTGCAATGCTAAATGTCTTAATTTTCTGTTAAATGATAAAGTGTAATTTAACAGTCTTCGAGCATTAACAAATATTCTTGATGGCTTGCATTAGCTTATAAGTTCTATATAAAGATATCAGTCTGAAAAAGTTACCTACTTATCTTCGTATTAAATTTAAAAGTATATGTAATTACAGACTTTTAATTTCTTAATTATATCTAGTTGCAAGAAATTATTCCATTCGCTTACTGATAACACAATTATAAAACAATTTCAAGAAACATTGTTAATTTTCACCCAACGAAGCATAATAGTTGAAAAATGCGTCGAGACAAGTTTGCACAAAAAAGTAATAACATAAAAATAGTTTATATAGTATTATCAATGTAATGAAAATTAACGAACTTTTTCAACATTTTTCTCCGAGTGAGTATTTTAATACATGCGAGGATAATAGCGAACAGACTCGAATATATAACGAGATGAATCAAAATCAAAGTGTCTGAGTAGAAAAGTTTTTAAGAAGCAGGTACTGCTTATTGGTATACATTTTACGTATTGAATTCTTAAAATTTGGCTGCTTGTCTTCATTTCCACAGATTTTTGGTTTTGTTTCATTGTCCTATTATCGTGTTTTACTAAAATACCGCTTTCTGTAATAATCGATTGCGCTTACACATTTCAACTCTCATCTTATTTATATAATTTTACATATGTATAATATTTCCCACGAACACGCAATTTTATCATACTATTTTTACTATTCTCAAAGAGAGACTATCGTTTCACTATATATCACCTACAATTTTTCCTTAAACTTGTCCTATAATACGGTTATCTTATCGATCCACTAAGTAAAGCTATTACGGTACAGTCAATGAATCCTTCATCGCAGTCGCCATTAATTTCTCCCTGAATCAAATTTGGTTATATAATTGAAATTAAACGTCATTAGTGAGCCTCGTAAAAGTGAGGTAAGATGGCGATGGTTGCTCTATATTAAAAAATATCGGCTTTCCTCTGAGGACATAATCATCAATTAAATCCACTGTTCCTACACGTAACCTCTTGTTATATATACAGAGTATTTAACGAACTTGTGTTGAGTAAAATTATTGTCAAATCAATTACTCATAAATAAGAGAAAAGGAATAACTTTTAGAATTTATCGTCATATTAAATTAAATTATATCAAATTAAACACAGATTTATTTTATCTAAGTATTAAATTAGATTTTCGCTAGTAATTAATTAATTTTTAAGATATTTCCACAGTATTATGCAGCCTTCATAAAAGTAAAATAAACGATACTGTCGTGTACACATTGCTGTACAGTAAACATGACTACGCACATTTTAATCGAAATAAACAATTGATTAAAATCAAAATATTTGTAAAGGTAATCATGCATTGAATAAAATAATTAGTTTTTATTGCCTATTGCTATTATAAGAACTGCTTAGTAAATTAATTTAACTATGAATCATTTTGTTATAGTTACACTTAGCAAATGGAATTGCATTTATTTCACAATATGAAGTAAAACGACGAAATCCCATCCATGCATATGTGACTTCTTATGATTTGGCACAGTTATTACAGGAATTTCGAACCGACTTTTCCCTGTCTTCCTTACATATGCATTATAGTGTGCATTCACATCCCTAATGTGATATAGATACGCATTTAATTGTATACAATACTACGTAGATATTTCATTGTTTTCACGAATATAACACATCCATGCATCTGTAGGCATGCCCCCTACTACAGGAATATCGAGAAAGTATTTTTATATTACGACTAAGTGGGACGTTTCAAGACATGTTGTATTTCGACATATCGTACATCGATTTCATAATCATTTTGGACGAACTATCGATGTGTTTTTGGACATTCGCAGTTAAATTTACAAGGGCGCACGTGCCTGATATAGCACAAGGGTATTTGTAATGATACCAAGAGTTGTAGTGCACCTGGCAAGTGATGACTGTTGATATTTGTTTGATATATGTAACTAGTTTGTAGATATTTTTGTACTATATGTTTATGAATATTTTACGAATGGTCATAATCTAAATGAATGTTAAACCTTTAAATGCAAGTTAATACCGTTTATTAAAAGTCTTGATAAATTATTTTATATTCTATTGTATTATTAGTTTACGAATCAGAATTCTACATTATCAATTTATGTTTTCCTTGATAATTAGTTGTAAAGAAAATTACGTCGACTGGTGCATATCACTGGATTGGTAAAACTTGTAAATTTAATTAAAAATTCAACTGCGAAGCCATTCGTTTGCAACAATCTCGTGTAGAACACAAACAGGGTATTTCATGTATATGCGCCATACAAATGATAGTCATACCAGTACTGATAGCAATAAATGCTCACCCTTGAAGATTACTTTTAATTTTTCTAAAAAAATTATTTCTATTCGACAGATACACCAGCAATATTGTTCGCTTATCTCTCGTTTCACTTACACCATTACTAAATCATTTCTAACATTGAAACTACTCATTTCAAGATCACACATTCTTCAACGCCGCAAACATGTTTTCAGAATATTTTAAGAAAAGATCAGGAAACAGTGCTCGATTTAGCCTACGAAATATGTTAATGCCGTAGTTGATTCTAGAGAAAAAAATTAAAATCTAGAGATGAAATTAAACGGTGCATTTTGATTTTTTACGACTTTCAATAGTCTGCGTGTTATCTACACGATTAAACTAGTTAATTACAATGTTAAAAAAAAGGATTCGCTTGTCAGATGACAGGGTAAGTGTCTACTCGCCAACTATTTTCATCAAAACAGCTGATTTATAGTAATTTATAGTAATCGTTTCGCAGAAAGTACGATTAAAAATTGATTTAGAATTACTCAGACTAATAGAAAGTGGCGAAATCCGATGCGATATTTTCATACAACGGATGTACTCTTGTCCGACAAAGAGTGAGAGCGCACTTAAAATGAAAAATACAGCCCCAGTGGTACATATACATGTATAAAAAAAAGACCAAAGCGAGTCTTAGAAAATGTGAGGGGCCAACTGGAGTTTCCACAGGGATACGGGCCTGGCAAAGACGGTGACCTGTCCTTTCTCCTTACCCCCCACAAGAAAAACGTAAAGTGGCGCTGGACCTGGTGCACCCCGCTCATGGTTTTCATTAGCAGCCATTTTGGCGCGTTGCCGCTCGGCCCGCGAAGCGCTCACAGCTCGTCGAGAGGGCGAACCCAGAGGCAGACTCTTGGGAGGTGCGCGAGGCCTCATCTCTTGGAGCTCGAGAAGTTCGGCGAAGGTCTGGGATGCGGAGCGCCCAGGCTCATCCTCGAGGACGCTGTCCGGTGGACTGTTGAGCATACGCGCGTAACGTGAATCCGCTGGATTGCCGATGTTGCTGCCGTCATTACTGAGATTCGGATTGTTCTCGAGCCCGAGGTAGTTCGGATTGCAGAAGCCGAACTGCCCGTCACGTAACGCCTGGGATCAAGCACATTGTAGACATTAGTATGGGCGCGCTAACTTAGTTAAAGACAAGTGCAACGTTTATAATTCTTGATCGTCGTTGATAAGTTAAGTCTGTCAATTATTTGATTACTTGGTGAATGGAAGCAACAAATTATTGGTAAACGTATAATATTTTTAATTTAAAAGAGAGTGCCTCGAAAGTTGAATGAATATTTGTTGTGTCTGGATTGCAATTGGCTGAGAGAAGTTTCATTTCTCATTAACATAACAGATTTGCACTGAAATTCTATAAATCTATTATACTAGAAATGTCGCAATATGCGAACGGATGCCGACTAACGATAAATTGACAACGGATAGGTAACGCGTATTACAAAAATATGTACAATTTAAGATTAATGTTTCCATGTAAGTGAAGATTAAAATTCATATCGTTGCTTAGTCGTCAAAAAAACTTAGAATAAAAGAGTATTAACTTCGTTTCATAGACGTAAGTATGAATACAACGTATGTAAAGTTAACAGTGTACTAATAATTTACTAATAAATATCGAACAATTATCTACATTGCGAGCCTAATTTTAAAGAATTTTAATGTGCGTGTTATTAAGCAGTCGAATGCGTTGGATTTTATCAGCAATAGTTAAATAAGAGATATAACTTGTGAACTAAAAATTAATTTCCTAAGATGATATTCTACTCGAATGTTACAAAATACCAAATAAACATAAAATGCACATAAAATTAAGATCCATGAGTTGAATTTAAAAGTCTCCGTAGTTCTCAAACTATATATTTTCTGCTTTATATTTATTCAATCATGAAACGATGTACACACGATTAATTTTGAAAACCTACTTTCATTCATATATAATATAGCCATTTTTCAATTTATAAAACGAATACTTTTCTTTATTAAGTATTTTTAAATTAATTCACCATCTACAAGCTGAAATTTGTATTCCTTTACCTAAACCTGTTTCATACCTACAAAACTTTCAGTATCTAATATTATTTATTTATTTTCTTTTGTGAAAATCCGATAAAGCTGGTGATAGATTTCAGTCGCAGAAAAGCCTACATTTTCTTTTAAGATATAAAAGTCGAATCTTAAAATAGAATATAATAGTTGAGTCTGATTAAATCATGATAAAACAAAAGTAAAAACAAGTGAAATGAGCAACCTGATTTGTCGAGGAAGAGCCGCGTTGGTTCTTGGTGCGCCTTGGCCAATCATCGTCAGCCAGTGGATCACCTGGACTGCGAGCTCCAATGCTTGCGTAATCGGAAGTTGACTCCTCGCCCTCCTCCAGGTCGGCAAAACGGACGGATGCTGAATTCGGTAATTTTGTGCACGGCGTTTTAGGTGTTTGCGCAGCCTCGTAAAGGTGAGAACTGTAGCTCTCGCCACGCGAAGGTTGACAAGCTTGATGAAGGGATGCGAAATCGCTGTGGATGTAATCGTAGTCGAAGTTAAAATTTATATTAAGTACATATATTTAAGATAATAATTTAAATATATCGTACGATTATTAAATAGGTTACTTTGTAGTTAATCTGTTTATATTTGCGAATACAGATGTTAAATTTGCGTTGAAAAATAACCAAGAGAGGCCTGTCCAATGACATGTTAAACTTTAATTAAAATTAAAACTTAAAACTTTTTTTAAAGTTTAAAAAATATTATTACGATTTCATACAAGTGGCAAACTGTAAGATGTAACATCAAGATACAAAATCGAGATAATGTTCTCCTTATATTTGTAGTGCTAATACTTATTAGTGATAATTAGATAATATGCGCAGTCTTTTGTAATTATTTACCTTGAGGACTATCTCGATTAATGAAAATTCTCATTAAAAGTTATTAGAAGCTCTCGGCCTTTTCGCCTTATTGTTACCGAAGTTACCACACGAGGATTAACGCAAGCTTACCGTTTCTCCTCCTCGGGAAGCTCGATAAGTTGGCTGATGGGTGGGTTTTTGCGCCTCGTATCCTCGTCATCCGTGTCTTCATCTGGATCAACAAAGACAAGACGGGCCGCCTCCACGGGGGTGAGCACGGGTGTGGGTAGAGCGAGAGTCCGGAAATTTGGCACTGAGATCGGCTCCCTTGTCATGCCGTTCTTAAGTAACGGCTCGTTTGTACTGGCACGTGGAGGATCTGACATGCGCTGACGACGTCGTGCTAAGGTATTGGCACTGCGGGACTTTACCATACCCGTGGACGGCTCGACTACTTCGCCATCCACCTGTTGAAAAGGATAGTACGAGTTTGCCTGGGTGGGGAACCCAGAAACTATCAGCTCATGCTCGATTTATTTCGCTTGCTTATTTATGCCCCCGACGTGATTATTTGAAATATTCAAAGAAGAAATCTCAAGATGCAGCATCAAAATTTGATGCAGAAAGGCACGTTCCTTGAATTTCTTCTTGCCCAGTAAACCGTTATTATCATCGTCCTTTATTTTGAACAAAATTTATATGCATTCCATTTACGTGTTAACATAAATACGTAAAAGAATGTAAGTAAATATATGGATTCAGGTAATCTCTTAAAGAAATTTTTAAATAATGCATTTTCGAATTTAATCCTCGCATCTTTTATTTAAATCTTTCTACGTCAGTTACAAAATTTTAATTACATTGCCTTATCTAGCCTTTCTTTTAACGACGTTTAAAGGATCTTCTTGCCGCAAATATTTATTTAAGGATGTTCTTAACTGCAGTATGTTTCATGCTATAAATATTACATAATAAACATAAATATTTATGTGTGGATCGTGAAGTCTAAAACGTGTTAATCAAATTTAAAAATTAAAATATACCGCAAAAGAATGTGAAACCAATGTAGGCCATTTAGATGAAACCACTTTATTTTCAATACTTTTTACATCATGGCTACATTAATTATATTTCAATTTTATATGTTACCGTGCATAATTACATAGTTGAAATAATTCTTTCAGAGTTAATTGTAAATAATTATATATTAGTGTTATCATTGGATACGTATAATGGATACATTTATATTTAAACTCATTACATTATAAACTTAGGCGTAAATTTTGAACAATCGTGTATGATACACACTTATGTGAATTGTATCATCAAAAACATATAAACTCAACATCTACTGGGATTCCATATTTTAATTCTAGAAATATTTGTCATTTTATTTAAAAAATACACGTTTGAAAAAACTATTAACCATGTACTAATTACTTATTGCTGTTCAATATTTCATTCGAATAAGAAATCAGTTCGATGGTTTTGAATAAAAAGAATATCTTGGTTTAATTAAAAGAGTAGACAATGGAGTATTGTAGGTTTCCGCTTCGCTGCGAAGGATTAAACCTCGTCGGGACTTTCATATTACAGTTACAGTGGCCTAGTCAATTGTAATCAATTTAGTAATATCATTTAATTCAGTTTTCGTTTTAAATAAGACAAATTTAAATGGAAGGGAGTTATTTACTAATTATTATTAATTTTCTTCTAAGTTAAAAAATTGATCGTTACTTTGGATGACCAAATTGAAGTATATATTTTTAAATTATGACTTTCGAGTAAATCTTTAATTTTTAAATTATTTCTTGGCATAGAATGCTTTCACAGGGAAAATAATAAGTAATTTAATGGAACTCAAATAACGTATTACAAAATAAATTATTTGTAAAGGGAACTTGTAAAAACATCTATTTATCGCATAAAGATTTTATTACAACTATATTGTGCGTACATTGTAACTAAATTTTTGTTTTTACAAGACTAAATAGAGAATCGTTGACTTGAGAAGCTAACGGATGGATTTGAGCGATTAAAAACGAATTGATCAATCAATCGAAAGTGTAAAAATTGTTAACTAACATTGCGAGGGGGCGGTTGAAAGATATCGATTTTGAAGATAAGTATCATGACTGCGTAGGAAACTCACCTCTTGGGGACTCTCCTGCTCATTATCATCGTGGGCACTTAGCACGGAGTAGCTGCACTTGTTCGGATGACTGAGCCTCGACAGGTTTATTTGCGACAATTTTGAAATCTCCCGGAGGAAACTCGGCCGCGCAGGTGTCGGCTCGGAAGGAGAAACGCGTCCATAGCTGGGACCCTTGGAGTAGCTGCGCTGTCTTTCCCCGCGTGGACGGGGACGGCCACCAGCACCGTTACTATTTCCATCAACGCCGTTACCACGAATCAGGAGTTCTGAGACTGCCAGGGCGACGCTCTCCGCACGAGGTTGTGGCTTCGGGCCCGTTACACTTAGCTTTTCCCATGTCTCCGTTCCTATTGAAGACTCTCATCGTAAATATCTATTGTCCGAAACTTTATTGGCGAAAGAACAGCATGTTTGTATCAAAATAATATATTCTACTATAATATTCTAATTCGGTAATAGGGTATGAAATCTTAAACGCAGTCACGCGCGCATTATATCCGTACAATCACTTTCGCAGCATCCTCCAACTTGATTGAAACTTCTTACGTATCGGTTTCATACCCAATAACATAGATATTAAGAATTTTATCCGCAAATGACAAAAGTAAGAATAATTTGGACCAACCAAAGTGAAACCTCCAGAGCTCGTTGGTTGGTAGTCCGGCGCTTTCACCACCAAAAATTAGCATACAACTTGGTAAACGACAGGCAGCGTGTCCGTGAAGAGGACCAGGTCCAGGCTTGTTCCTCAGTAGGCACCAGGAGGCCGCCTTAACGTCCCATCTCCAACAATCGCTGCGCTCCTGCAAATCCGTCATACCTCCGTAGATGTACATGGCATCGCCGTGCAACACCGCTGAGTGCTTGTGTCTCGCCGGTGGACCTGCGTCGCACGATGACAACAAATGCCACGATTCCGTCTCTGTGCGGAATAATTAGTAACGGATTTCTATGTTATTGCTTTCTTCTTTTTCTTATAATGATTATTATTGTTACTGTGGTTAACGCTAGATGTAGAAAAGGGATAAGTGTCGAAAAAATCGAATCGTCAAAAGGGAAAATATAAAAAGTCTGGTCGCAAGGATGGGAGACCCGTTAAAACTATATTTATTATATACTATTATGTATTATATACTACAATAAAGAAGATAATGCCTTTCGAAATTTTACAAAGTTGAAATCGCATAGCTAAATTGAGTACTGTGAAAATTAAAAAAATAATTATAATCATATTTTAAGAGCTCAAATACGTAAGAAATTGCAAATGTGCGTTTAACTTTTAAGTGTTTCCTTTAGTATTCCCATGTGATAACGGCTGTCGCTTTCCTCAATAATAAGCCTTTCGGTGCGAGTGCGTCATCTGCAAACATGGGTTTTGCAGGAAATATATAAATATAATTTCACGGAGACTTAAAAAAATGAAGGACAATACGGATCAGAATAGTAAATACAAAAGTTGGAAGAGGAATTAGAAAGTAATCCAGAGAAGCAGAATACAGCTAAATATGAAATCACAGCTTAATGTCCAGGATTCGAATCCTGCAGTAATGGAGTCATTTGAACTTGAACATTATCTATAAGCTATGTATTGCAAAAATGCTTGTCTAACATTCCAATGAGAAAGAAAGCGAAAGAAAATGTGAGAGAAAATCGCCAATTTTTTTCCGTTTTTTTTTTTTTTTTTGAGTTTTAGATCAATCGGTACAAAACATTCTTTTTTATTACGTATACAGAAATCTGTGGAGAAAAGAGTTACTCTATGTTTTATGAGAACAAGAAATGAGCTGAAGTATAAATACAGAAACGTTTCATTTTCGTTTTTTCTTTCATGACTTGTTTTTAAAAATTTTACAATACCAAAATTTCATCGAATATTTTTTAACAGCTATTAATGAATAACTAAATAAATAAATAATTTGATCAGTACCTTAATTGCAATAGTTATTTTCATTAGCAAGTAATTAATATAGTATTTGTACGTTCAACGCTATTCTTCAATTATTGATGAGTTAATTATTAATTTCCGTTTTCAAGGATTTCTGTTGATTATTTTCTTCTTTGAATGTAACTGATAATTAATTTTTTGTTTCCGAATAAAATAATCAATTTATTTTAATGTTTGTAGAATGCATATAATAAGATATGTATGCACAGAATTTTTTATAATTATTTTAGATTAACTAGTCCTCTTCGTTATATTTATAAGTATCAAGAAAGGAATTAAGCAATATCTTACATAATATTAAAGTATCATTCCTATGATTTCCAAATATATCTAAACAGTACTAAGGCTTACATGAAATAATCATCATTAGAATTTACATGCAAAATAATGTTAATGCAAAAGAATATTGCAAGCTTACCAAAGTGAAAAGCCCATAGTTCCGACGAACTACCGCGTAAATCCTGATAGCCACCATATATCAACATCTGGCCACGATGCACAAGTGCGGTATGCCCTCGTCTACCTCTAGGAACTGCGCATCCTTTTTGAGCTCGTATTTTCCTCCATGAATTTGACTAAGTCGCGAGTAAACAAATTGTAACAAAAAACAAACTATCACTCGTCATTTACTACTCATGAAACAAGAGTTAAAACATACACCCGTATACTTGTATGAAAACTTATTATTGTTATTATTAATAAAGATTTAGAAAATTATTCCTTTTGTCCAAATAAAACGAACGAATACACTGCCGCGTGTACACTAATGGCACTAATTAGAGTTAAAGAACGTAACTGAAATCCGCAACAAAATTTCAATTTACTTTTAACATTGAGCATTTAGCTTGATACTTCCATCTTATTTATTACAATATGTTTAATTTCTGTATTCAAACATGTGTAAACAAAATAAGAACTTAAAATGAAAAGTAGTTCATAGAAATGTAAGCCGTATTAAATTTCTTATTTAAAAAATAATTCGAAATCGCACGAAAGTACGTGCTATAATTAGTAAGTTAATTAAATAATTACTCAGTTACTCCATAAAGTACAATTATATTACCTTGACCGAGTAACACCATAACGGCGTCTCCGTACCCGCGGAAAATCCGAGTTCCCCGCCAAAGACGTAGATGCTGTCCTTGTAAGCTACTGCGCTGTGTTCCTGCAAAGCCGGCGGTCGTTCTCCTGAAGGATGTAACTCCTCCCATCTGCTTTCCGCTAAAAATCAATTTGGTCCTTGCAAAAATAACATAAAAAACTGACCCTACAATAAATTTAATTAATTAAAAGATCTCTGTGGACTCACTCACATGTAATCTTGTTATTTTATAACGTAAGGGCAGATTCAGATATGATTTGTGAATACAAAGACGCGCAAAATTCATGTAATAGTTACGATCTAAACCAATCCAGCTTTGTCGTAGATCTTAATCGGTTTTTATTAAAGAACAGAAATGTACTGCATTTTTATTTTAACTTCAATTGGCGAATTTTTTTATTTTTATTTATTGGGTGTAGTAATATGAACATTTTATTCTTATAATTATATCGACGAATTATATTATAGGACAGCAAAATTAAGCAATGAACGAAATAGTTAATAAAATGCGATTTTAAAATAATGTATCCATGTGTTCAATGAATAAGCAAAAAACATACGATATGTGTAACTGTTCTAAAAGTTATAGCATAAAAATAAAGTAAAATAGTAAAAATACAACATGGAATGATTATATTTTAATGAATGGTTTAAGATACAACGAATAAAAACCATAAAATTTAATAATTGCAATTATAGTTGTATATAATATTATTAACTCTATATAAATGTAACATCGAAATAATAAATGTAGATACATTTAAATGAACGATAAAATGCTATCCGTTTATTCAACGCACTGTCAAATTGTCGCCTATCGTTACAATCATATTTATTAAATATTTTATATTTCACTCGTACTATATTTAACTAAAATGTCTGGATTCTTATAAATTTGTAAGGTTCTTGAAATTTATAATAAAAATGAATAATTACAATCGAATGGAAATTTAAAAAATCAAAATATTCAATAGAACTTTAAATTATTGTATATTTAAAGGCAGTACGTCTAGTTGGTATGAATATTATTGTAATAAGAGATCTTTGAAGAAGCTTATTAATTAATTCTTAAAAATCAAATTGTTACATCAATTCCATGATAACATAAATAAGCTCAAAAAATAATCAAAGTGAAAATATTTGCGTTTTTACGGAAAAATTCTCAAATTTTCAGCAAATTGTAATTTTCGCTTCTTTATAGAAAATTCTTCTTTGATCGTCTACTCATTCTACGTGGGAAGAGGGCACGCGATTTAAAAACTCTTGAGCCCTTGCCTTCACTCTTTTGGCTTTCACATTGTCGATACTGCTATAATCTACATAATAGTATCTCTCGAACAAAATCTTACACAAGTACGTGTAGCTAAAATCAACAAAATTGTCAAGCAATAGCGAAATCGTAGGCCTAGAACGACGACAAATTAAATTTCTATGCCGTTTTATTAAGAAATAAACGTCAAATCCTATTTAGTCGTGCGTTACAGAATTTTCTGAAATGTTGTTATTCGAAGCAATTTTTATAAATTGAAATTCAACAATATGGAGACTTTATCAAACTTATTGAAGTACTCAATTTTATTTGAAAATACGATTTCGTGATTTTCATATCAAATTTTATTTTAATCCTAATCAAAAACCTCACTCCAATCTGCTGGCGACGTAATTAAATATCATTTATACTTATTTTATATATTATATTTTTTATATTTATTTTGAATTGAAAAGAATGCCATTTTAAAGATTTTTTTAGAAATAAGAATCTAATTACATAGTGTCACGTACGACGGTGAAACTGCTTGAAGCGCATATTCAGCAAAATACTTTATAAAAGAATGTGCGCGTGATATAACGAACTTCGTTCACTTCTAGATCCAGAACGTATATTCGACTTATCTTCTCTGCTTCACAAGGACTGTTATTCGAGGTTTTTGAGATTATTATAAGACTATCGAGTAACGAGTAATAATTTATTATACTATTAGTCGTGATTGAACCTTCCAACTGGAATGACTTTCAAGGAAACTATCCGAGGTGCACCTCACCGATTTTCTTGATATTGCGATATGCTGCATTTTTCTTTACGTGCTACCTCGGCTATTTAAGCGGTGAAAAGCACCCTTAAAGTTTACCCAAGAAAATCACTTTTCAAATGTATATTAAAAGGGATAACTATCCCTAACAACAGTTTCCTGATATGCAGCTTAATATAAAAATCTAGAAGAAAAATATATAAAAATAATATAAGAAATATATTTGTACGTAATTATATGACCATTTGAGGGTAAAAAACATCCTTATAGTTTATCCCTGAAAAATCATGTTTTTAATTTAAAAAAAATCACCGAGATAGCACATGAAAAATACCCGACTAATATTTTTTGATATGCTGAAATTTCCACTAAAACTCTTTACGCAAAAGAAAAAGTGCAAATTTCAACCCGAATTCACTAAAATCCAGCTTATCAAAACAAACGAAAAAAGCAATAGACTGAACACATAATAATTCAACAAAAAAATAGATTAAAATAAATTCATACTTTACAATTTTCAAAACTCAACATAATTGAAAAAGAACGCGAAATTAAAAAACGAAAAAAGAAGAACAACTGCCGAAAAGGATGGTCGATAACTTTTCGTGGATCCATAAACAAGGAGAGCCGAAGTCCCAGGAAGCGGAGGAAGAGTTTCTCACTCGGGTGACTGAAGTACGCATGCAATAGACGCAGATTCAAGACTGTAATAAGCTAATCCTAATAAATATAATTCATCAACAACTTAAAGTCCCAGTGAAACTAATAAGTGAAAAAGTTAAGGCTAAATACTTCCACGTAAAAAACTATTGAAATGTACGAACACAGGTTTTTACAAATGCACTCCAAAAATAGAAAGAAACTCAAATTCTTACTTAAAGAACTATATAAAAGTTTTACAAAAGATGAAATTTTAAGCAAATTATAAAACCTTGAAATTCTAGAGATAAAATATGTATAAATTCAATAAATACGTATTGAAGAAAAAAGTAATATACCAATAAATGAGTCTACAAAAATGTTTCCCCACGTAAATAATATTTTTATATCAAAAGAAACTTTGAAAATCCCACCATTATTTATGTCCCAAAATAATAGAATAATTCCAGCTGAATCCGGTACAGATATTGGCAACGCAATCAAAGATACTAAAAATAATTTTATATCAAATATCAAACGCTAGTCATAAACTAAATATCATAGGAACCTATTTTTAGAAGCACGTATGCAAAATGAAAATTACGGCTCAGAAAGATTAACAAAAATAACACTAAATCGTCAACATTCTCGACTGAAAATCCAGTAGACAGTCCAGAATAACCGGCCGAGAACATAAATGATCTTAATAATTATACATAAATAAATAACATATTTAACAATCTAAACAATAAAAAATCGTTAAGCATAGATAATATTCCAAATGTAGTGTTAAAAAAATTGCCTAATAAAATTAAATGGTACTACGAAATCTTGTTCAATATTGCATTGAATATCATGTATATTCCAAAGAAATGGAAACAAGCTCAATGCTCAAACAAAGTAATGCCTGTACAAAAAAAAAATTAAAGATAATACATCGCCCTCTAATTATCGCCCTATAAACCTACTACCAATATCGACCAAGTTTTTGAAACTGTAGTCAACCTACTTGTAGTGAGCTTTCGAAAACGATATTGTACCAAAAACCCAATTTGGGTTCAAACCCGAACACTCAACTAACCACGCAATTAACAAACTAACATCGAATATATGCTGGACCTTAGATGGTAAACAACGAGCGGTTCCTTGTTTAATAGATATAGAAAAGGCCGTTGAAATAGTATGGACAGAAGGGATAACGTACAAATCAATGAAAAAAAATTACGCATATACGTGATAAAAATAACTTGGAACACGATAACCAACAAAGACTTTGTCGCAACAAACGGCTTCTCTAAATTAAGTATAAAACGTACTGTCGAAAACGGCCTCCAACAAAGCACAGTAGACTCTCCAGTACATTTTAATATCAATAACGGTGACATAAATCGATTATTTTATCTAAAAAAATCTTTGCAAAAAGATCAATATCCTTCGCGAGCCGCCTAATAATTTACAATATCAGGCCAAAATACAAAACAAATAAAATTGCAACTACAAGACTTTTTTGAAAAAGTAGATTCTTACTATTACGCGTGAAAATTAAAAACAACTGTCATCAAGTGCGAAACAATATTCTTTGGACACAAACTAATGCAAAGTAGATAATAACGACAGAAAAATTGTACAGTTTCTCAATTAAGAAGAGAAAAATGGAGGACAAATAATCCCCCGCAAATCTCTAAAAACATTTCGGTGTAAACTTGGTCGAAAAGCTAAAATTTAACAACCACATCAAAATACAATTATATAAAGCAAGAAAAGCATTTTGACGATTAAAAAGACTTTTCTGTTCAAAATATCAGAATAATCTAATTAAAGTTTTATGCTATCAAGCCTTCATCAGGCCAATTATCACATATGGCTGTCCAATACGGTACAATATCACAAGAAAATGCATCAGAGCATGTTTGAATCTATATGGAAGTGAATAAAGCGCATACAAAAAATGTATAAACAATAATCATTATAGAATACAGAAAATAAAAATAGAATAGATTATCATATGCTAAAAATAGCTGGAAATTATTTTGCAAATCTATTCAGAATAAGAGAAAATAGCCTAATATTCAACAATTATATCCAAATTCCATATATTTTACAAATAGACTGAAAACAGGTTTTTTTGCCATAGGCTTATACTTTTCTTGATAGTCAAAACTACATACGAGATACGAATAATATACCAGTAATACACCATACTAATAGGAAAAGGTACATCACCAATTCTAAATACAAAACGAATTTATCATAAAGAAATAAATATGATAAACATAGAAACTGCACTAAAAATAATGTTGATGGTTAGTTGAAAAACAGTAATTACACGCACAATGTGTTACGAAATATAATTAACGAGAAAAAAAATTATGTAAATATTGTAGATACTCCTTTTTAAAGACCATCAGCCTAATCCTTTAATTCGCTTCTAATTTTTCCATTCCTATATTAAATAAATAAGTAAATGTAAAATTGTCATGATAAAACAACACAAAAGTAACACTTTATTATGTAATAATAAAAAAATTATACTTTTATAATGTCTTAACTGTAAGACGACGTTAGCTGTATCTGAATCAGCATATTAGTCTTAAGGAAAGTTGTTTAAAAATTCAATTCTTTGTTTATTAAGAATATATGCATAATAAGTTATGTAAATTTTCGGACTAAAAAACCATTTAATAAATAAAAATGTTTGCTATACTATTATATGTGTTAATAGTATATATTTAATTCGAAAATAATATAATGATACAAGTGTTTTGTGTCTCTAATATTCAAATTAATTTACTTGTATATTATTTTCGGATTTTTATGATTCAAGTTTTTACAAAATCAGTCAAATAATTCGAATTCAGATTAAATAATAGAATCGTGTATACTTCGTTATTGCTTTATTGTTGTTGTTGTTCTCATTATTATTACGTTACGTTGCCTTATATTTATTAGCACACATTCAGTACATCATTTACCAACAAATAATTGATTACTTTTAAATGATAGTACAATACGTACGAATTATAATGCTTTTCTATACTCTAAAATTAATCAACTAAGAATTTAATTTTTTAATATTATTTATTTAAAAATAATTTAAATACGACAGAGTTACGTAAAAAAGATATTTTTATTTATCTATTGAATTATTATATACATACATACATACATACGCGCGCGCGCGTGTGTGTGTGTGTGTGTGTGTGTGTGCGCGCGCGCGCGCGCGTATGTATATATACACATATGGAAACAAATGTTTTGGTTCTTTCATTATCTGAGAAACCTGTCTTTTACGTTATAATTCTTTTTATAATGAGTCGAAAAATGCAAACTAGACTAGACACAAGCATTGTACAAGGTTATATCCGAGAAAAACTGTAATATTTAATAACTTCCGTAAGTAAGACCTACTTAAAAAATACACAATACAAAGTTAATGACTCATGCACTACTTACATTTGAGCATATGAATACCTATATAGATTTATGAATTCTGTGTTCATTTTTATAAACAAATAAGAATGCTCGCCTTAAACAAAAAATACTTCTTACATGTATAAACGAATTAAAAATTATTTATAATTATAAATATTGTCCGAATGTAAATGTACAAAACATCAAGATTTTCCAGGCCAAAGAACTTGAAATATAAGTTGGCGTTCAGTTACATACCGCACAATTATAGTGCATGTAATTCAATTAAAAATCTTTTAATATCAATTATGTATATTCTTAAGATAAGAAATAGAGTAAATCTCATAGTTGAATGCAAAATTATTGGCATTAATGATTAATTAAATACTTAATTTTCAGCAATTTTATTTTGACAAAGCGTTGAATCCACTTTCTCTCGCGTGTTAAATATTAAGAAACAAGTCTTCGTTATCATTAAGAAGCACTACTTTATTACAATTTGAATGACACTTACGCAATAGAAAATGTAAACGAAAAGCAGAAAAATGAAACATAAATGAGACGAAAGACGGCTCGCTTGTACCAAATTCACTTAAAAATTTGAGTTCGCCAGAAGACGAATAAAAAGCAGCAATAGTAAAATGCCTTGAGGGCTAGCACTTGTTCCTTTTCCGTTTCCTCACGCAACCACAAATGTGTCCCCGCTTGTTTTTGCGTTTCTTCACCCGCCTACCGCTAGACTTCGTCTTCGGACAGAAACCGCAATTGCCCACGCAATTATCGCAGTCGCAGCAAAGCGGTCTCGGCTCCTCAAACATCTTTGCTGAGTCAATAATGCGATAATATCCGTCTCTGCTCTTCTCTATCAGACCGTACTCTTCGAAGCGTTTCAGGATAATAGGAAGCTGAGAAATAGTTTTAGGTGCTATTGGTTGTTGCGCCAGATAAAACTGTTGCGATCATTAGTTCGCTTTTTTTTAATCATAAAGATCGCATATTTTACGATAAAATCATTTTCGTACAGAGAAGTTATCTCAAATTATTCTCGAAGATGATGATTGAATTACGCACTTTAATGTTAAAAATCTCTCCTACTCCTCCTCCTCCTCCTACTCCTCCTCCAACCCGCCGCGCTTAAAGTGGAGTTCACGTTCATTATGTAAGTTTATTAAAAAATTTCTTTTTCTCTTTCATTTTCTAATAGAATACTGTTACTTCAATGAAACGATCATCTACGTATTAGTTTTCAGTATTATCGCTGAATTATCAAAGTTAAGAAAAAATTAAGGAAAACAAAATTATTAGCAAATAATTATTAATATTGCCTTTCTTCCACATGATATTCAAAATTCAAAAACTAATATTCGAAGTGCTGACCAATGAACAGCAAATTGTAACTTAAATAAAAACACGCAAATAAGCATTAAGATAACAAACATTTATTGCGTTTACATTATATAAACATGTTAAAAGTATTTTAATAGTCGAAGCACAAAATAACTAGAAAATAAGAATATCGGATAATGTAAGATTCTAACGAGTAACAAAAAATAATTCATACCGAAATAACAAATGTTTGCAAAATTAATCTGAAATTCTTATAGAACCCTGAAGACTTATCCGTAATAACGTAATGTAACGTAATGTAGTTACATTGTTTGTAATACAATTAATTGAAAATGTTAGTAAGGCGCATGTTTATAAATTTTACTCATTGTGAACTTATGGAAATCTTCAAGTAAATAATAATAAAATTATCCTTTTTGCACAATATAAAATAATTTTTACATAAAAATCTTTTCAAAACAATAATAATTACTGAAATACGTAGAATCTATATTTTTAGGTTATTAAACTACTGGAAACTGTAAATTGATATACCTTATCTAACTTATCTAGAGCTATATATGTATAAATTAAATATCAATTCAAATCTGTATTATTTTCGAATCATAAGAATAATATATGAGTTTTATTCTCGTGCATGTGTAAAAGAAAAATAAATAAATATTAATGATTTCATCAAATAATTAAATTTTTCTCTACACCTAATTATTATAAATAAAATATTTCCATAGATTGATCGAGATTCTAACTCATAATTTTTCCGAAAATTGTAGCTGAATTTATTCGTAACAACTTACAAATTGAGATTATTGCTTTGATAAATTTGCTATTTTTATATAATAAATATTGTTTAGTAATTACTTCTCCTACAATTTCGTCCTACAATCTTACTCTTAGCTGTAAAATTTTATTTCATTTCCGCGAATTAAAGATACATATCGATCTACAACATTACGAATTGTATAAAAATATAAATGTTTTCTAACATGCTTATATTTAATCGCTTTTTCGTATTACCTGAGTTTTGATAGCGCTTCTTATATATCTTCTGTTGACTAGAACGTACTTTAATATTTTTTGTAACGATGCATTATTTTCATTATTCATTGTTACAGTCAACAGAACAATTATATTATCATCTCACGGACTTTTTTTCTATAAAGAAACAAATAATTATTAATTATTTACATGTAGATAACCGATTCCCTTACTAATTCATTGAAATTTCAATCTGACATTTTCTTCCACAAATCCAGCGCATTTCTTTTTCACTAAGAGTTATTTTATTAAATTATGAAATAAATGTCCAAGCGATCTCAGCCTACTTGTAATTTGTATAATCTATATTTATAATCTATCAACAAAATATATTTATGTGACATTCATATAACATAAGATTTCACATAATCCATATCATATCACAATCTTCATAGTGTTGTCATACGTGTGAAGTATAACGATACCGATGAAATCAGTACAAAAGACAATAGATAACTAACCTATTCTGTGTAAAGTTTGTTTCTGCCGACGTTTGATCGCTGTTTCTGCTGTTTCTTCAATACTAATTATTTTATATACAAGTAAATAAACTGTAATACAATATTTTAACTTGGTATAGCATATAAATAAATGATTCATCACTTTACTGCAAATCGATTTTTTCTGTGATTTTCAGCAAGTATGAAAAAATATATTGCTAAATATATTTTGTGTTTCTTATGCCTATAATACTTTCACTATATTTAATTACTTAATTAGATAATTATTTTTATCTTAATAATTAAATTTATCGATACGTCGTGAATCATTGTAATTTGTACAAGGTAATTTGTTATTTTCGAATTTTCAAAGTAATTTTAAAATTTATTATAAATATGGCTACCAGGAATTGTAATCTTTAAAAGCAAAGCATTATTTATTATCAATAATATGTGATTTGATTTAATTTGCATTATATGTATACGTAGTCGATGTATGCATACGTACACGCGTGCATATACTTGTGTCATGCTACATGGGTTGTTTTTAATCTATATAATTTAAACGTTTAACTTTAGACTCTAGATATATACAATTTTAATTGACAAATAAAAGTTTTTCTTATATACTTATTCCTTGGAAACTTTCAAAATTGTTTTTGAAACATGAATTAAGGCGTTTAACAATAGAAACAATAGATAATGAGTGAATATACTAAAATAGTATCATAAATTATTATAAATAATAATTGTACATGCTCAGTAATATTTATATAATGTATAAATTTAGACGTCACACTTTGCTAAAAAGCTAACTCATATAGAACGTAGTTGTAGGTGAGAATTAAGAATGTTTATCTTCGAGGGAGAAATAAGGAAACAGAGTGATAGGATAGCGGCTGATTTGATCAAGGTCGTGTAGAAATAGAAGGGCTTACGCAATTTAAGAGATGTTTGCTTATGATACCAGTAAATCCGTTATGCTATACAGTATAAATATATGGTATGATGCGCCACATGAAAAATAATTGAGGTATACGACGAGAATTCGTGGTTTGGGGTCTTCTCAAATCGCAGTCTGCTGTTGTACGGTCTCGGAACTCAAGGTCAGTGCAATCACAAACGTCATATCAATGGATCCTTTAGTCTAGGATTATAATAATTATTATTCATTTGACGCTTTTTTATTTTAAAAATTTTTATTCTTGTATCTATAAAATAAAAAAGATATTTGATTGAAGCAGTATCTACTGCAATATTCAGTCTGATTTTCAGTCCACGATGTTTTCTTTTCCCCTGAACAATACGTTTCAGTTAATGTACTTAGAAATTTCATGGAAAAGATGCTTTATTAGGAGGAAGGAGCTATCTGCGAAGTTTAAGCAAGTTGAATTCGTTTCAGAAGTGTTGAAGAGCGAATGGTGCTGATGTTTCCATGATGAACGAGGCCCACCCTTGAGTAATCCGAAAACAATGTTAGGGTGGATTTAGATTTGCTCGAAAAGGAAACGGAAGGAGGATTCTCGTTAGTAGACAATTTCGGAGAATTGTACACATCAATAATCACATTATCGTATTAAACCGTATAAAATATTATTATTCCTCCAAAAAAATATTTATAATTAATGTTAACAACCCAAAAGGTTATTACCTCATCAATATAAAAATGTAATTTTTATCTCAATAAATTTAACCCAATATGTCTGCAATAAATAGATTGTATTTTCTCCGTTTGGTTAGATATTATATTCTGATTTTTATCTTATAATTAGTCCATGTAAGCTTTTTACTATTGAGTTGTCCTACTAACTTCTCATATCTTACTCTATGATCATTGACATCAACTACACGATACGAAATAAATAAATTCAATCCTACCTCATGAATTTATAATTTTATTTATTTATTATTGTTCTACGTACTTTTTTCTGACTTTCAATTTATCAATTTCAAATTTTAAGAATACATTTTTAAGATATAATATAAACGTATTGTAATAGTTAATTATTGTATTGAAATATTTTAATATCATTTGTCACGTTAACTCCAATAGCTCAAAAAATGTGTTCAGCAAATTATTTTAGTATAATTTTTCTTAAATTGTAAGAAAAAATTCATCTGAAATATTTTGCATAACATATTTTGTTGAAATAGTACAGATATTCCAAGAAACAACCATTTTACGAGATATATTTTCATCATAATTAAGTTGTTATATTGCACTTGTGAAATTTCAGAAATTCAACTACAGTAGCAGTTTCATATTATTTTCACTGAAACGTTTTAGAAATTATATCAGTAATATATTAATATTAGTAATATTTGAAATATTATATGATATGTAAAAGAAACTAAGAGGAATTATACCACTTCTTAAATTCCAAATTCAAATTATCCTATACTATTCAAAATGTTGATTGTTGAATTTTATGTAAAACTATGAAAAATAACAATCAAATATCTCTACTCATATAAATAAATGAATCGTATGTCTGAACTGCCAGATCAGGCAATAGGGAATCAAGGAATACTCAGGAAAATCAGCGAAGCGTATGATGGTGATAGTAGGCGAGATACGTGCTTCCGCATACAATGACCTGCTAGAACAAACTCTAATGGTCAAGTTTTATATTATTACATCAACAGTCTTCCACAGACTACAGGGTTCCAATTACACTCTGACAATATATTGCGTGCAAACATTATCGTAGCAAGGGAATGGCGTAGGGGTCAAATAGATCTTCGGTGCAACAAGTACATTTCAGTAGTAAAAGGAAACACATTTTTCTACTACTTTTAAACTACGGAATTAAACAATATTTTATTATCATTATTTCATTAGTTATGAATTTTTTCTTTTACATCTAATATCAAATTCATTAGTACGACGCAGCAGCAAGCATAAACAAGGTTTCGATTAAAAATGATTTTAGTTTAAGTTAATATTTAAAATTCTTGTCTAAATAATGACGGATATACATTGAAAAACAAAATTTTAATTAAATCAGTTTCTAGGTAATGTTGGCTAATGGTATATATTGATAACACACGTGAACCTACAAACTACAGGACAAATGATAATTAACCTAACCCTCAATAAGCTACCTATCAAGTTTTTTAAAGAATATTGGTGTGCTGAAAATATTATTCATGGAAAGTGTAAACCTATCATAAATGAAGAAAATTAATCGGAACGTTTTACTTCCTTATAAGCCTTAATATATACATATACATATCTTATTTTTTCTCATTATTATTATTATTATTATTATTATTATTATTATTTTCTTTTAGTATATATTCTATTCGGCACCTGTAATTTTAATATGCAAATTTTATAACATTATATATGTTACGTCATCCGTTTTGAAAATTTATTACCTTCAACTTTTAATTATGTGTAACGTAATTTTTATAAGCTTGAATCGCGTTATTTGTAATTGAACATTTACGAGTTTCTTCACGAACAACTGTACAAACGCATGAATTTCGATGAAAGTCTAACACGAAAATTATTTTGCTAACTCTTTTGCCAATGCAAACCAGATTTTACTCCCTTATTTGATTCGTTACAATTGATAGATATAAACTACTTTCTGAATATAGTTAGAGTCATCAATAATCATACACCTTGAGTAATGATTAATATTATTATTGAAATTCCTATTATGTCACGGTACTTTAAATATGGTCGGAGATTTTGAAAAATTACAAAATTTTGAATTATCACGGCTCAAATCAGACTAATACAAATCATTTCTTATTATTCAAAGAATTCATCATGAAACGTAAAATACGTTGCTATTATGCAGATAATTTCACACCCGTAATTTATACACCCGGTAAATACTTGTTCAAAAGATACGCGTTGTTTTTTGATCTTTAGGATGATATCCTTAAAAGTTTTCCATGAGATAAAAGTGATCGAGTCCAGTGTTGCTGCGAACACGGGACTAAAAGTGATTTCCGATTCATTTGAGTTTTTTGTTTTATAAGAATTAAGATGAATCTTCGTGAATTCTTGTAAATAACCGACTGCTTATAAAACTTCTCAAAAAAGTTGAGAATAATTTTTCATTCAAAATAATTCATACTTGAAGCACAGAAGCGATTCTTCTCCAAATCGATCTATCATAAGCAGAGTACTCACCAAGACTATAACGCCAGAAATCCTTGAGCGGAAGATTGCCATTTCGACCACCCAGCAGGTAGACGCGTCCTGAGAGTAACGTCGCGCTGTGCTTACTGCGCGATGGTGGTGCGGGCCCATTTTCCATCCCAGTTGACGTTACCGAGCTCCACATGACTTCGACCTACGCTGAAAATCGAAACGACATTCAGATTCCTCGTACATGTTCCTTGTACAGTAATAATGATGCGCTCAGTAAAGAGCGAGCACAGCTTAAGTACTACGGCTTTCGGATTCGTGCCCTTATTATACTTACGTCACGTGCAATCGAGCACCTGAACTATTAGCGAACTCACGAGAATCTGCAAAATTTATCATTCTCAAGCAGAGCGACAAAGAATGAACTTTGGCAATATTTATTCCAAGCTTGCACTTCAACTCAAGATCCTCCTTTTTAGTTCCGTGAAGATGTTATTCCGTAGTAAACGACTACTTGTAATGTCACGAACAAAGTCTAAGTTGTAATTTTCTTTTAGAGCGAATCAACTACGTGTCTTTACTTTCGATTTCATTTCCTCAAAACGGTCCGAAATTCAGTTTAAATAGAATATATTCGTGATGCGCATCTCTATTGTGTCCCTGTATCTCTTAATCGCTCGGTAAGTTGACCTCGGTTTCAGCCAATAAACGCAGCGCGTTAAAGCTTTTCAAGTGCGTATTAAAGGTGTTTTTATGAAAATAAAATCTAATATAGGTGTCCAATATAGGGACTAGTTTTGCATTTTCATCTGAATCAAAAAATCAAAAACTATGAAGATATCGCGAAAAATATTTATAGAATACAGAATGAAAAAGCTGCTAGAAAATTGCCAGTTTTATGTTTTCCAGCCATAAATGTGAAACGACAACGACCGATGAATTACAAGTGCCTACTTGACATACAGATACGCGTGCTTCGTAAAAAAAGTATAAAAAAAAACTCGGCACGAATAAAGGAAGAAAGCAGGAAGTAAAGAAGGAAATAGAAGACGAAGCCAGGGATAATTAAGAGAGGTGCTTTCCGCAATCAGAGAACTCGAAGTGGTACTCGGCTCGAACGTACACAAGCTCACTCGGGTGCAGAGAGGAGAAATCTTATTCAAGGTAACCTGCTCTTGTCATTCAAAGCGAAGCTATGAATTTCTTGGGCGAAGTAGTCGCTGGGTCACCGTCCAAGTACCGCGTCTGCACATTCTTCCCGGATGGACAAACTCGGTAACTGCTTACTTAAATTTTTTGAAACGCGCGCAGTCCGATCATTCTTATTTTCATTTCATTTTATTTTGATTGGCTAACACCGCTGTACCAATAAGCATTTACGATTTACGAGGCGCACACGACAATATATATATATATATATATATATAAGGAAGCCTATATAGCAACCAAGGGTTTACTTTATTCATATCTATGAACAATTTATCTTGATTTTTTATAATTATAACAATTTATTAGTGGCTTTATTTTCATTCGCTGATTCGTTAAATTGCAAACGCTTTTCTTAAAATATACATCTACTGTATTTTAACGATCATCGCACAATATAACGGAAAATCTACGTGTAATAGTCATATTAAAGTGATTTCTGAGTTCATTTGAGTGGGGCGTACTAAAAGAAAATTTGATACTTTAAGTTGAAAAGGTGCTCGTTCGCTATGATAATATTCATTTGTAATTAATTATTCATTAAATAAAACCAGATTTATCTAAAATGGATATAATTTTTCTGTCGGGTAGTTTTTTCATTCTCTCGGTAAAACGATATTTACGCACATTTAAAATGCAGTACTACGTTGATATAAATTCCGTATACGTAGCGTGAAATGGTACTGAAGAAAGTACTAGGAACCGTAAGACTCCGCTCCTGATATATTAGAGAAGTTGTGGAGGTAAAGAAACTGAGTGAGAAAGAGAGAAACAGAGAGAGGAAGAGAAAGAGTGATTGGTAGCAGGTAGCAGGGGAAGAAAGTGGATGTGTAGAATAGTGAAAGAAAACACGTCAAGCATTACATACGACTGATAGCCAGAAAAGTACATTCACGATCGATTTACGTAAGTGCTAAAAAGTAAGCTCGTATATAAGGTTCCAACTTTTAATGTAAAAAATATCTAACGATAATGGCATGTTCTATAAAAATAACAATATTTGATTCAAATACATATGAGTCTATAGAGTAAATAAAAGTTTAAATTTACTTACACTATTTGACATTGAAGCTCTAAAAGTGAAGTCTGTCTCCTCTTTATGTAAATTAAAATTGTTGTAATTCAATAAATATTAAATTTTGCCGATATTATTACATAACTTACGAGCAGACAGAAATTTCAATATTTCAATTTAATTGAATCATGTACTGTATGTGTATAAGTAGTCATTTCCTTTATATACATTTTATAAAAATACAAAAAATATCGTTATTTTAATAAAGATACTTAATTTTTCCATAATTATTAATATTTGATGAAAGTTTGTTTAAAATTAGCAAGTATAGATTATTAATTATCCGCGAAATGAAATTTAATCGCACGCAAACGTTTTTATCGTAAGTAGTATAAATTGGTGGTATAAAGTTTAGTCAGCCAAGTGAAATAATGTACACGTAATGAGAGACCGAATGATACTTATATGTATTTTTAATAAAATCAGTAATTCAATTAAGTTATCAGTAATTCTTAAGCCTATTATGGCCCAAGAAATTATTTTAATAAGTATAATTTCATTATTTAAGGTATGTGATCTTCCGAAGCAAATTTTCATTTTCGTATTTACTTGTCAATGTATCATGGACGCTACGTATTATACTTATCCTTGAACGTTATATTTCTTCTACGTAAAATTATCTAAAGGAATCAATGAAGCGACAAAGGCTATCAAGTCGCAAAAAAGATTAACCTGGAAAATAGGAGAGAATTAGAGCATTGAAAGTGATAGTTTAATAAAATTGCGTCCGTGAAAGAACCTGGTTGAAACGCGTGTTTTCCTCGAGGAGAAGAGGGTAAACTCAGCTGAAAAGAAAAGGAGACGTTAAAAATTTGATATCCTGGAGCACAGACTGATCTTAAAACGTTTAGATGGCTCGCATTTACAGATACTGGATGACTATCCTGTACCTCCTCTTTCGTCTTTGTTCATATTTAACAGCTTTTTTCCTACTCTAAGAGAGAGAGAGAGAGAGAGAGAGAGAGAGAGAGAGGGAGGAAAAACAAGACTCTTTAATAGGCTTAGTCGACAAGCCCGGTGAACCCTCTTATCTCGTTAGCCTTTGCACGACTCTGCAACTCATGACCCACATGGAATCGCCGATTAATCATGACTAAGCGTCCGTTTGTTTTCTGGCTTGCACTTTCTCTTTGAGATACACCTTCGTCTTTCGCTCCCTCAACCATTCCTCTTTCGCATTTTTCCTGTTTCTATTCATACTTATTTCCCTGTAGCATAAAAGTGCAGTGGGTGCACTCGCGCAACTGCGGAAAAAGTGTAAAGAAAAAATTCAATGTAATCTTTGTCTAGCGTTGTAAACGAAGTAGTTTAAAAGTATGAGAAGTATAGTCATCTGTATATACGTCTATGCAAATAAATGATAAAGTATTATTTTTGAAAAACCTCGTCTCTACTACCCTCGTATAACCTAGTTTTCAGTATTTATAACGCGATCCATACTTATAATGAGGATTTACAAGCTGTTCACAATTTTTTAGCATTCAGTTGCACGTCTATAAAAAATAAATAATATTTCTTAAATATAGTTTGCAATATAAACATAAACTCTTTTAACTTTCACACTACTGTTATATAATAGTATTAGGAAAAAATATGAAAATTCGTTTTCCGTACGTACGACGTACGAAAATTACTCAAACTAAGCAGATGTTGATAACGATTTTCAATAATTTATATTCACGATCACAAACTCGTGAGCTGAAATACAAAATATTAAACAGTGATACAATGATGTAGGTCTTCTTTTAATGTATTTATCTTAATAGAGTAGTAGCCAAATTGTTATAATATTTAAAAACTAAGGCATACGTACTACGTGCTAGACAAAATATAAAAAGTATGTTTCTAAAACATTACGTAGATAAAAATATTACAAATTTATGAGACCCAAATTACATTTAATTACTTCTTTCGGGTATAGAATTATCAAACTTTCTATTAGTAAAAAATCTACTGCTTTTATATTTGCAAGATCGTGTTGAATATTGCAAATAGATTATAATAAATAATTATTATTATAAGTTGTTGTTCACGAACCATTGTAATAAAAACATACATGGGTAAAACTGTATTTTTTATTTCATACTTACTAGTCAGTTCTTATTATTAGGAGTGTACATGCATAATAACCAAAGAAAAATAATTTAACAAAATTTTAAATCTTCTTAAAATTTTTATATCTTGTTCATTGAAAAAATATTCAAGCTTTATTGTCGGCCAAGCCGAACAGAAGTAAACTTAAAAATAAAAATTGAATTATAAAATTTGTAGAACCTGACTGCTATAATTACTGCAATTTTGATTATAACGTTACTATTATTAGTAGCGATATTGATAACGTTTATTTCACTTTTATACTAGAATGCATAAATTCACTTTTAAACGCAATGATTATTGTTATTAATTTTTATTTATCAACTTTAATTATATTGTTAAATCAATTTACCAATATAATAAAATAGTGAATAAAAATTCGTATATATTTATATGAATTTGACATTTAAAATAATACCTGCTGTTAATTATAGTCACGAAGAATGAGATATAACATAAATATTCTTAACTAAAGATTTAAGAATAGAACAAAAAACGATTTTGATAAAAATACTTACTAATTTTCAACGTTAAAGCTTTTAGAAACTTTATTTGGAATTTATTTTACATTTATTAATTTCAGTCATAATATTAATCAAATTTACGCGATGTCAAGTGTATCAATTTGAAATCACATGTACTTGTCGATAAAATTTTACACAATTTGTAATGATGAGACATGGTATTCATAATTTATCAACCGGTACAGTAAATAGACGTGTGGCCTTGATGAATATTATGATTGATGAATATTTAAATTACTTAATTATTATTTTATCATTGCTTAATGTAATTGTGAATTGTGAATTAATAAAGAGTAAAATTTTAATACATGTATTAACTTGGGTAAATATTTCAATTTTATAACTATTTTCCGTACTTTAAGAATAGAAATTCATTTTATATTATTTCGGGTAAACAATACATAATTAAAGTATCAAAATTGTGAATTATTTGATCAATCCGTTATTAATATTATTCAAATGAATTATTTTACCAAAAAATTGAAAAGTAAAATACATTAAGTACATAGTAGATCAGACTGTAAGAGTAGCTATTATTTATGATAACTCTAATACATTTATACTTTTATACCAACGTTTTTTCTCTCGAATTACTTCATTTCAAGGTTTGCGAAAGTATAATTTTAAAAACAAATGTAAGTGTCAACGAGTTTAGTTTATTCGATAATATTACAGGATGAATTGAAAGTCATAGGCAATCTTCAATAATTTGTATTAAATGCCACCCTTGGTCGATAATAATTAATGCACATCCCATTCTCAATACCAAAGAATCGTTAAGAGGAAATGATCAAAATATATGAATATCAAAATATTACGGTAAATATAAAAAAGTAAAAAATTTTATTTGCAATAAAGACAATATGAATTATTAAAAACTTCAGCGTCAAATAAAAAATGAGCTCTGAAAATACATTTTTAACTTAAAACGAGTATTTAGCTAATATTTAGCTTGAAACATTTAAAGTATCTCTATATTTAAAAAGGAAAACGGAATAAAATAACTGGGCCTATTTAAATAACAAAACATTGCTTACGTATGAAAAGACAAAAAAAAATTCATGCTAACTTTTTCTTGTTTCTTGACTCTCACCTCATTCACAAAACAATTCCCCCTAGATATTCGCTTTTATACATATACAGAAAGACACGTACACGATAAAAAGCGAAAAGAGAGACTAGGGAGCATCGTCCCTCTGCTCTTACTCTTCATGGAAAAGCTTCGTGATTTTAGTGCCACTGATGCCTTTAGGCTCCATTGGAAGCTGACAAACGGAGAGAAAAGTTAGTATCGACTTTTAAGATCAGTCAGCGAGAGACAAGGGATAAAGAAGTGTACAACATTGTCAAACATATTTACATGGTTAGAAGACAGGATTTGTATTTTGTTCTATGTATATGAGTGCAAATGGATGTGGGTGTCTGTACGTCGTAGTTGATCCGAACTTGATCGGAATTATTAATGTGACTGGCACGATGGAACGCTCAATTGAATTGAGCTACAAATGATATTTAACTATCCAAGGAGCCACGAACGAGAGCGAAGGAGAAAGCTCTCTCATTGAATATTTAATTTGATTCATCTCCTGATGTATTTTACCTTCGTTGACATTTTTACATTGAAAAGGATTCTCTTTCCATACGCACAACATCGTCAGATAAAAATTTAGAGAGCCAAGCGAATGCATGAATATATTTAATGGAGTAGGATTATTTGGCTAATAGAATTTTCTTTGAGTGATGATGCTAAGAAAGCGATCTTCTTGCAAAAATGGAACCCATTGTGAGTTATACGTTTTCTGAATATTTGAATAGAAATATTTGCTTTCACTGAAAAAAATATTCTTCTACTATGAAATTTTAACAATAGAACATCTATTTGATAAAATAAGCGGATTATACCTTGAATAAAATGTTCATTTACTGGCTCAAAAGAGGGATTTATTTATTGAATCTGTACAAGTTTCATTTACCTGAGATAGTAATTTGCTTATCATATTAGTTTCATGCTATTTTATGATAAGCGAGCAAAATGCACTTGGTGTATGTACAATGTTCGTACAAAATTGTTGATGTGTAGAGACGAATATTAATTTATAAGAATATGCAGTTATATCAAATTTATCGCTCGTCCTGTATTTATAATTATAAATGATTTAAATCAAAGAATCGCGAATTTCGGTTGAACGATAAATTAAACTTCTAACAGATTTACTTAAATAAACTACGCAGTAACTATTTCATACAATATTATGTTGGTTTATTATAATGAAATTGTATCTAATCTTTGCTCAATATTATACCTGAAGCAAAAGATCTAAAATATGTATGTTTCTATTTTTATACAACCTAATGAAAACTGAAATAACAAAATTGATGTAAATTTATTCATCCTAAAGCATAAATAATCGTTCCATTTCCTCGAATTAATGGTTCTTTTTTCAGATTTGTATTATTGTGACATTGATATGTTGTTGTTTTCTACTCTTTTAAAAGATGACTGATTATCCTGGAAGAATACATCCTCGAAAAAGGTTTCCACGCATTATTTGCGCATTTGGGAAGAAACGTACATCGATCTACAAAGATCGGTTGTTAAATAAACCTAATGCAAACTATAAATCTAGGTGTGCGAGGGAAGGAATCGATTCCACGGCGTAAAATTATGCATGAAACGAGTGCAATAGCTTAACTCAGTTCATTAATATTGATGAATTTCGTTACAAACGTACTGTACGTCTCAGCCGTATACAAAAAGTCCTTGAAAAAAACAAAAAAGAGTGTAAAATTGTGCCAGGCGCTAGACAGTTAAGGGCTGACTGTTCCTCTTATTCGTTCTTTTATCTTTTTTTAATTATTGATGTTCTGCGCGCAGAAACGAAAGAAGTAATATAAACATAAATCAAGCTTCTGATGTGTGTGATTCTTTTTGATGCGTGTGATCGACTGTTTGAATAATATATCTACCACAGAAGTCCGGAAAATCAAACGAGACTGCCGTGGGCGAATGTAATGACTTTGTGTGCGTACGTATAGATAAGTTCGTTCACATATACATGAGTAAATACAAGCAATGCTTAGAGAAAAGGAGAGCCGAAGGGATGCTGAGCTCTTGGGGTGAGTGCGACAAGAGGGTGAAAGGATAAAAGGGGAAGAAATTAAGAGCGTGCGGGAGCGATGAGAGGACGTTGAGTAAAAGAATTTTTGAAAATGGAGAGCAGTTTTGTACGCGTGGCTTCTGGAGTGGCTAAGAAGGCGGATGGTAGTTATCGCAAATCTGTTTTGTTTAACTCAGATCTCTGGTAGATGGCATTATCCGTTATTATACGTTATTACAATCGATTGATTACTTGTCATTTCCAAATTATTTCTCCAATTAAAACCATGATTATATCCGATACTTATTAAAAAAAATGAGCTTAAAATTAGCTTTTATTTTATTAATTTTAATGAAGCTAATTATTAACTTCTATTAGGTATCTTAACGCGCGCAATATTTTAAAAGGAAAAATGATTATTTCGATAGTAATTTATAACAAAATCGGCATCGAATGTAGATGAATTTAAAATGAAATATTTAAATTCATTTATTTACAATGAGAATTATCGCAACATGTATCATTGTTAACGGTATAATATTGAATGATATAGAAAAAAAATAATGCCTCTTGAACACCAAAATGTGGGAAAAGTATGATTAATGACCATAAGATATCATAGACAATATATCTATATGAATACCTACATAAGTGTTGATTCTGATCAAATGGTGTTCAAAAGACTTTCGAAATACATTATAATTATTCTAATACCGTCATTCTAATACCAACATTCGTTTTATATATTTGATTGGCAGATATTTATAAATTTATATCTGGCACTTTTAACGTAAATACAACTTATCGTACAAGTCGATAAGCACTTACACGATACCATAAGTAACAGTGCACGTTCTTATTTGAAATGGTATAAGTGAAGATTTAATTGGTAATCTACTGAAGCTTCCTTGATCGCTAATTTTCAAGATAATATCCTTGTATTATTTTTAAAAAATTATAAATTACCAATAAAAAATTAATCGATGACATTCAATTAGATAAATTATATCATTGATAAGAAAAGCCACTTTATTTAATTTGGTATATTTTTAAGATGACCGTAATCATGAATATTTGTTAAATAAATCTTTTATTGTATTTATCAAACTAAACAACAACATAAATTCATATATGACCAAAGTGTTTCTTATGCAGTATTCCCATTACCTGCTTTTTCTTTTAAATTATTCTAATGTACATGATTCATTTAATTTACTACCGAACTAATTAGCACACTTTACGTTTCAAGGATATTTTCTGTTTTTTATGCTAAAATAACTTCAAACTTACCACTCATGATACGAATGTACCATTAAATATTTATTAATGACACAGAGATATCGACAGTTCGTGAACGTATTATTACGAATCCATTTTTTGCAAATTAAAAAAAATTTATAAAATATTTTGAAATTTAATGTTAACCTTAACTTTTCCTACATTAATAATTTAATGATTCATAATAGTCGAAGCTGTTTAAATTGCATTTTGAAAGGAATGAAATAGATCTTTATAGGCAACATAGTTGTAAATATAAATTCTTCCCTTTATCAGGAATTCTATTACTTTTGTTCCGTTTCTATTAAAGAAAATATATATAATTTAGGAAACTTTTTTCAATGTATCTAAGTTTGTTTGAGCTTATATAAATAGTAAAGGAGAAACTTTATTTACAATTGATCAATTATCAATGAACTGAATTTTCAAAAACTAACTTCTTCATAAATATATTCATATTTGTTACATATAATAGATAATAAAATAATAATAAATGAAAAGCTATTTAACATTATATTATTTAAATATTTAAGTTTCATTGGTTCTAAAAGAATAATTTTAACAATTTGTGAAAGTAATAAAATATATTATTATAACATGTATATTCGCTGTAACATATTTTTTAATCATAAGTATTTAGAAATATTTGTTAATGAATCTAATTTGTTTCAATTTTCTCTTATCAAAAATAAGAACCAAATAACAATATCTGTAAACACGTATGTTAACTCTTTTTTATTATCAAAAAACTGTAATTTTGAAAATGTAATTTTTAAACAATTTATCTATTAGTTGTACTAATAAATTATAAATATTATAATTATTATCGTACAGTAAAATGTTAATTTAATATGTAAACCAGCATATTTCATAACTGACTATGGATATTATTAATTATAGTTTCATCATTTAGTATTTTATATTTGAAACAAGTTTGAAAAATCTAGGTAACAAAATATAAAATTGTGAATCGTAAACTTGTAAAATATGCATTAGAAAACTAAAATTATTAAAAGTGCAGTAGTATTGAAATATAAGCAACATAAACCACTTACTGCTCTTCAATGAAAATTCATAGAAAAATACTCTTTTAGGTACAATTAACTTCCTTGAAAAAGTACTTTCGGTAGCGAAGAATAAGCTAAACATTAAAAAACAATTGCGCAAAACACATAACATGAATATAATCGAGTTTCGCAAGAGTATCACGTAAAAGAAATATTGATGAATTTGAAATGTCCATCTTATTTAAATAGAAAATTAGAGTAACTATAGAATTAGGTTCTATATATATATATACACACACACATATTGATTTGTTGTAATTTACTGATGTTATGTTGGTCGCATGTTCATCAAAGCCTATTTAAGAATCGAAATTTCGACTTCTGCTGTTTTAGCCTAATGATATAAATAATATGGCTCAACCTGAAAACATGAGTGCTTACCTTGAATTAAAGCCAGCATAGAGCATTTATACGATTAGAAGAAATGAAAGAAAGAAGGAAAGACTTGTGCCACAGAGTTCACGAACGTTCGCCAATAGTAACGCTTCTTCACGAGTAAATCGCACAAAGTGATATTAAGAGAGAAAGAAGCAATAGGGAAAAATGAGACCAACCTGGAAAGATCACATTTATTTAATCAACTTGATTTCGAGGACGTCTCGTCCTCTTTGACGGTGAATGAAGCTGAATATTTCATAAAGTTTACGGTCCTCGCTAATGGAACTCATAATGTACACAGGTAATTGAGGTAATAATCGTATACTGTATGTAGGTATGTACACATAATGGATACTTGTCTCTATACCGTAAAACGTGTAGAAATTATGATCGAATGCTAAATTATGCATAATCCGATACGGGATAAATATGAAAATGAAAATAAAATGACCTTACGAGGAACCCTTTCTAAATTAAGACTGGGTAAAGCAGCAGCAGCAGCAGCAGCAGTAGCAGCAGCAACGGCAGCATCAGCATGAACGGCAGCATCAGCATCAACAGTAGCAGCAGCAGAAGCAGCTCGAGAGAAGCAGACGTCCCATCTCGCGAAGATTCGACTACTCGTAGAAGAGCGAAGACAGCCCCGATGCCAGGTTAACTTCCACTTCAACCCCTTCTCCGCACTCACAAGAGTGAAATAGAGGCCTAGTTACGAGTGAACGCGACCGAATGCGCCTCGCATTCCGCGAATCTCACTCCGCGAGCTCCGGGCGTTATTTAGAGTGGCAAAACCGACACCCCCTTTGTCCCAGAGTTCGACAGGCCGGGGCGAGGCGTTCACCCCGAGCAGCCTACACCAACAAAGACTTGCAGGACAGGACTTACGTCTACGTCTGCGGTCCGGCTCCCGACGCTCCCAAGCCGCATCGCCCGCACCTCTCCTCGATCGCGCTCCTCACTGCGGGCAGACTCGCCTCACAGCCGTTGGCTCCGGCTCCGCGGGGACGCTCTCACTCCAGCTGCGGGGGCGAGCGAGAGGCGCACACACGCGCGTACGACTGCCACCGGCAGCGCTGGGCTCTCCGGGTCAACAGAGCGCGCGCATGCGTCAAAAGCGAGGGTGAGTCGTGCGCAGCGACCGTCGGAGCCGCGTGCTAGTGGCCGCTGGTGCAAAGAGGATGCACGGAGCATTACGCGCCGACCGGAGCCGAGACGTTGGCTGGATTTCCTCGACGAGTGTAACTCGAGTCAAGGTCGAGGGGAAAACGACTATGGGGCTGTCGCTGATGCTTGAACGGCGATTAGCTGGAGCACGGGGAGCAGGTGCCTGTCGTTGTAGGAAAGCTAATGTCGCTCTCGTTGTGTGCAGCTGTGTTTTACTTCCTAAGCACTAACTTGCGGACGTGACTGTGTGCTTCACACTGATTCGCCTTTCGTCACCTAACGCGAATTAACAACTCGGCGCACAGTTGTAATTAAGCCTGAGAATACTATGATAAAAGTGTCGTAGAAGCTCATGATCTACATTTGATAAGTTGGTCTTTTTGGGAAAGAAATCATTCTAACTTTTCGAATGTCAGATTGAACCCTTTTTGGGAGATTTTCAAATCCGAAAGGTTTATAAAATACATAATGTAAATTATATTTCGTTTAACCTTGCAAATTGAAGTTTGCTTATAACTTCTTTTAGAAATACGATAATGATATCTAAAATTATTTAAGACATTGATCAAACATACGTATAGTAAGTTACTATTTTTAATGTATGTACTTTATTTATTATATATATTTTATCATTTATATTATTAATTATGCTAATGTAAAATGCATTTTTCCTTTTCGTCGAAAACGATACATACATATACTTAGAAACATAATCGGTAATTGATAACAACAGTTTTTGACAGATAATTAAAAACATTTCTGAATTACTTATTCATTTACTTGTATGCTTATACCAAATAAGAACTGATGAATCTACGACTGTTCTTGCGCTATTCCTCACACCACAAAATTTATTGGCGACACGTATCTTATGTCTATATTACTTTCATGCAATTGCAATATTTGAATGATTAAATCACTTTTATGATTCAATTAATTAAAGTCTATTAAAATTATTTGATCCAATATTCAGCAGTCGTAATAATTAAAAGTTCAATATACTTAGAGTCTTATAACAATTGTTAATGTCACATCATAATCAATTGCACAACAACAATTTGTTTAACTAGTTACTAATTGTACAGGTTTGAAAATTAAATATGGTTCAAAGATATTGATCAATACTTCGCCAACAATGAAATCTAGAGACTTACTTAGATAGTTGAATTAAAATACTTAATTATAACACGATTTATCGATAAGGAAAATTATTTCATTCGGTCAAGAAACTCATTCGCAAAAAGACTAATATTACTATTAAAAATAAAATAATTTAATTAATTATATTTAGTTCTCGTATCGCTCTTTTTTCTAATAAAATAATCATCACTCTATCTAGAAAGTTGTCGAAATACGATGTAAAACGGTGCTCATTTTATTGTAAACGAATGCGTTATATTTCTAAGATTGTAAGTAACTTTGAAAATAAATCCATGTTATTCGACTTATTACTGCAGAACACACTGTAAACTCTTTAAAAATTAAATCATAATCGTCTACTTTATTATATTACTGAAGCTCGTGTGGTAAAACAATTATAAAAAGAAAACTGAAAATACCTGAGGCGTTTATTAATTAAACGAAAGCCCGTTATTGTTTCTTTGGTGTTATTATTCGTGCTTCATCCCATTATATTTCATTTGCGTTAGAAATATCAACTCCACTCTAAAATGGAAAAATGGTATTTTCACAACTGTGAATTGATTCAAAGCATCGAAGTCGTATAAAGTAAGAACCTTAAGGTAGTGGTAAAGTATATCCAGTTTAATTTACAATAATAAGAACCATTCCATTACAGTTCCTATAATTCTATTAAATATAATTTAATATTGTTCCACCAAATAGCATACATTTTTAGATCCGAGAGAAGTCGTGGTGTAGGAAGTATAGGTAGCAAAAGGTCACCCTCTTCGTCCACTAATTAACATTATTGAATTATTATTCGGAGCCAGCGTAACTCTTAATAATTTTCTATAAACAAGAGAGTTTCATGAATCAACGAGCGAACATTCGCTGTTCTCATTGTAAGCAGTTTGGTGCCTGAGTTATTGCCCAGCTTAAGCGCATTTTCCATTTTCCCCTTCGCGTGTGCATAACTCGATGCGGAATACTCCGTACGCGTCACATAGTCGTAAGCTTATTCCTCGCCACCCTTCGCTTATCCGCGCACGTGCGCAACCCAGTATGGGTACAAACACGCCTTTGCGCGCGCATCTGCATGTCGTTTCATTGCGCGACCCTTGTACTTCTCCCGAGATACCCACATTGCGCCGAAATAGCCTTCGCTACGCACTGGCCACACGAAATAATTTCCCGTGCACGCGTGCATGCGTGAACGAAATAGTTTATCGGTAGATACGAGCTTATACGTAGGAGCTCGAGCCTACGCAAAGCTTCAAAATGCAAGCCGCGAAATAAGCTCTGATGCGTTCGGTATGCGAGTGGAATATGTGTGGTGGAATATACGACCCATAGATAAAAGTTATCTATGAGTATTTATAGCTATCCTTTATAATAGATAATCAGACGGCAATTTCTCCTCTTCGTTTTATCTTAAGTTTCCAATACTTTCAATAGGTGTATAGAAGATAGCGCGAAGATAATCTCGAACTTGGTACTTTCGTGCTGATGTAATTCTCAAAATTCTTTTATGCATATGTGCTCATTGCTGCCCGTTCGCATAGATAGATCGACGAGGAAACCTTCACTACCTTCACTTCACTAATAGATTCTTTCCTTTTAACTTGCTTCACCGACCCCCTGTTGCACGTCGAAAAACTTGCGGAAACATTCGAATTGATTTAATTACAATTAACGCGCAAACTGCAGAAGTTTATTACGTGCAAAATCCAAAATATATATTTCACAATAAGAACAGAGAAAGTAGAGCTTTCAGTGCTAGATGCATTTCTATCGAGCTGTTCAACGGATACAAAGGGGATATAAAATAAAAGATACACTTTATTCCGAATATAATATTCCACTTTGCGTCGTTTGATGCACCGTGTTTAATTGTATCTACTAAACTGGTATGAAATGATGCAATTATCGTTCAAACTTACAGTATTACGAAATTCAACGTAATTTAGTGTAATTTATGATATCTTCTATGGTGTGCGTAATTTTTATTGCATATTATACAATCCGAAGCACCGAACATTATAAGAATGGACTGCCATTATATATTTCTGAGATCGATAAATATTTCAAACGCCATACATTTTAAGGAATAAGAATTTTTTAATTTCTAAATTGTAAGAAATAAAGTTCAAAATCTCTTCTTCCTTGATATAAAATAAGTCTAATCTTCTAATGTCGTAGAACTAAAAGTATAAATACAAATTCCTTCTTGCTGTGCAATTATAGTTAATTCATTTTTTATAACGCTCTACGCGTTATTTATACGTGTCGACATATTTTAAACAACTAGCTCAGCATGCATAATTTTAATGGAATACCACGTTTACCTGTCGACGATATTGAATTCACCCACAAGATTAATAAAGATATTAATGTTAAGGTAGCGCTTGCTTTTTAGTAAGAACCAACGAAAACGGCATTTTGCGTGCGTTAACCTGTTCATCGTTGGCTCAGCGATAACTATAATTAATGTACACAAGTGATATTAACAATTTAAAAGAACATATCTTCTCGGTTCACAGAAATATGGGCTTTGATGATGAAAAAAGGACTCAACGACAAACGACAACCTCCTTCTTAAAGAAGGTTGCTTTCAAATTACACGTATTGTAATATGCAAGAATAATCGATGCGAAACGAGATGAATAACATAATGACATAATAACGAGCCTTGCAAGTCAACTAGGAAAGAGCGAAATCAACGATGAATAAGAATAAGGAAGAAAACGAATCATGATGTGTTTTCATAAGCATACGACGCATCCGTTGAAAAAACTGGGGCAAACTTGACTAAAGCGCCGTTCCGTTCCAATGAACCTGTATACAAAGCTTCGCTTCCCAAGTTCTTCGTCGTTCAATCTCGCATAAAAAATCCGGCACCTCGAAATAAAAACGCGTAAATTTAAAAAAGGAAGCCTCGCAAGAGAGAAAGGAAAGTGAAAAGGCGGGCGCGCGGTGTTCGGAAGCAGATGTGATTTAGTGTTATAAAGCGTCTCTGGTCCCCTCTCGATCATCCTCCGGGAGGCGAATCAACGGAGACAGAATCATTCTGCACCCGACGTATACAATAAAAAGGAAAGAAGCGCCACTGCTGAATCTTGGGGACATTTTTGCGCAAGCGCCAACTACCGCGCCGTTGCCAGGCCGACGAAGGGAGAAAGAACAGACTATTGCCAGTGGTCCGAGAGATGAGGAGAAACGTGTATTGATTACGTACTCTCTCTCTCTCTCTCTCTCTCTCTCTCTCTCTCTCTCTCTCATCGCTGCCCTACGAGACGCTTCTACTACTGCTTTTGCCACTGACACCGTACCTCTACTTTTCACCTTCTTGCTCTTTTCCTTCCTTCCTGCCCCTTTTGCTAATTACTTCAGCATCCTCATTATGGTCTATGTCATTGAAAATGTTTTTCTTTTTATAGCTGCGTCACTCTATCGGTGTCGTGCGTTTAGCTTTAGGCCAATTCAGATTTAATGTTTTTATACTACTAACATTAAATGCACGTGGAAAATCTAGGGGAGCAATGACGAAAAATTGCTTCGTGAAATGAAGCAGAATTGATGCGTTTTGGGTGAAATAAACTGATTCGATCATCTGAAAAATACTTTCATATGAATGTATTTTATTCTCTTATCGAATGTTAAAAATTGGTCTGTAGTTCAATGTCCCAGAAGAAATCGACATCGTTTATATATTAAACACCATGCTAACATCGTTATTGTCTGGACATTGTGTATACTTTTATATCGAATAAATTCTTGAATTTGAATATTAGTACGGAGCTGTCAGGTAGGAAAATTTCTTAAATAATCTCATATTTGCTTTATATAAAGGTGTACAAATCTTAACGTTTCATTCAAAGTTTCATTCGAAGATTAAGACTTGGATATTCGAGGCATCATTTTACAATAATATTTTCTACTGTTTTCGGAAAAAGAAATATTTAAAAAAAATGAAACACATCCTATTATTGCATGAAATCCTAAAAGTAATTCAAAACTTACCTACAATATTCAAACATTAAGTTTTTTTGTCAAATCTCATTTCTTATGTTATTCAAGAAACGTTAATTACGTTAATATTAAAATTAGTATTCGTTTTACGCGTATTTGTAACGTAACAATGTTTAAATTCGAAAATTAAACCCAATAATCCAATTTAGAATAACAAATTACCATGATAAAGAGAATCTTTTTTATTATGAACCCTTAAATGAAGAAGTTTGGTTAAGCTTTAGCGGAATAATGGTTTCGTTCTAATCGAATATAATAAATGATATTATTCGAATTGAATGTTCAAACATGGTTTCTAAAAAATAAATATGGGATTTATCGATCGAAAGTATTTATTGAATTTATCTAGATATAACGTTTTAGGAAAGAAAATGTGTAAGTCATACAAGACTTCATTTCATTACTTCTAAAGCATTTACTGACAATATAAAGTCATTAGGTTGAATTTCTATGAAAACATGATAGCTTCTATAAAATGCAATGAATGAAATAAATTTTCCAATTGTTAAAATTTTTATACGTGAACTTTGTTCGCTTAATACTAAATAAAAATGCATACATTTTAAAAACAGATTTGTTATTTATGACAACAAATCAAATTTTATCGGCGACTTGTTTTTCATCTGACAATAATGTCATTCAAAGCTGAACACTAATATCTACAGAATAACTAATATCTATCTGTACATCTCATCAATAAACTTAATGTTAAAAATAATGAAAATATATAAGAATTAACAGGGAAAAATAAATCGTGTACAAAGGATATTGCAAATAGTTCATCCAGCCTAATTTCTCTCAGACTAATGAGTTCTTCGTGCTCTTACCTTCTTTATTTTCAAAAAACAATCTACCCACTCTGTTGAATACTTTTCATTCTTTTTTCGCCTTTCCATCCCAAACCCTCGACTTCCCATTCCACTTCTTTCTTTCTCGTTTTTTCTCCAACCACTCTAGACTTTCCCTTCGCGATTCTTCTTCTGCTGACTCTTTTTCCTGTGGCCCAAAGCTTTCCTCTTACGATCCCCCTTTTTTACTCTGGTTCGCGTGCCTCTTTTTGTAGCACGAGTATATTCGCTCTCGCAATCGTGAAATTTCGCACCGTAGCAGCAATTGCGAGATACTCGAGATCCCATTTCGAGACAAAAGGCCGACGCGTAGTAATGCTCGCATGATGATGACGATCGTCGGTCCGAGCGAAACGAATTATAACTCTATACACGTTTGCGTACACCTATTCTCCTTTTGGATGTACATTTTGATGGCACTACCAGATTTTCGCATTTATTTTATTTTACCTTATGCAGCTGCAAATTTTGTTAGCAATTCGTTGAATGATGTGAAATTCGCTGTCGTTTCCCTTTGAGAGAATATTGACTGCGAACGATTCTTGTAACGTGATTCCCGATACATTAAAGTCTTAAGATTTCATTGGAGGAAGACAAGATGATGATGATGAATTGAGAAGCTGAGGTGAAATATATGATCTTAAATACCCTTAACTGAAAAAAGCATTTTTCAAAGTATCAATTATTACAAGAGAAAGCTTACTGTTATAGCGTTTCTTTAAAATCATTATTACCTAGATTCTATTGATTAGTTTCATGCATTTTATACGTACATTACGATTGTCGAATAAATAATAAATCATTAAATTCTCTAAGCCTTTTTATATGGTTCGTAGCTAAAAGTAATCAAAGTATGTCCACTGCTTATAGCACGTAATAGTATGAATTTCATAAAAATATATTACTGTTATTATATCTAATCATGCATATGCATACTTATAATTAGCATAATTATGTTTAAAATAAAAATTATTTAAACAACCGTTTACGAAAGAGTACGTATCGTGAAAAAATGTAGTACTAGGAGAAATTATAAATTCATTCAGCCATTGGTAATCTGATTTCGTGTATCTCGCAGTAAAATGAAGTAACACGCAATGGAAATGAAATAAGTACTTACAGTAAAACTGTAATTGAATTTAGTTACTGCATTAGATTGTTTTCGAATTATAAAATTATATAGCTAACGATAATACAACCCACGATTATGTAAGCGAATTTATACGTTATTGTTATAAACTTTGCATTGACAAAAACAACTCTTAACTAATTAATTAAAGTTTATATCCTCCGCTTTCCATTCTTTTTATTTTATTCATTTTTCGAACTACTTTTCGCAATTTTGAAAACGCAAAAATTACAAAAATAAATAATAAATTAAATAAAGTATGTAAAAAGTAAGCTAAGCTGTTAATCAGTTGACTAACGCAAGCGCAATATATGGTGTCATATCGACAGGACTATAACGACTTTAAAAATGATTTTTATTACTTTTCCATTCTTAATTATAAGTACTTTGGATATTTTTCTGAAGATATTAGTATGAATTAGTATAAAATTATTTCGACTTATTTTATGTATTGGCATATGTACGTGTCAAGCAAATGTATATTCCATCACAAAATTCTATTGAATATTAAGTGTATGGGATGAGCATTTCATGATTGCATAAATAGATATTTCTTTGAAATGAAAGGAACAACCTTGCGATTCATCTGCAAGATCAATAAATGCAAATATAAAATTTCTTTGTAAACAAACACACGTATAAGTTAAAGTTAAAGAAATTAATGTTTAAAAATTAAAGAAAAAAGTGTATATTTTAGATTATTATGTAAATCCAGAACCTATTTCATAATTTAAAGAGGTTATTGCAGTTTTAATATTTGAAGTCTTTTATGATAAGAAGAAATAACTATTCTTAAATCTTGAAATTTCGCAGTTGAATAAATAAATAAAAATTTTGCTGAGGATAACGTACGATCGTCAGGCTACAGTTAAATAAATCAAACTAATATTTCTGAAATCTATAAATTTTTCGCAAATATTAAAAATTATTATAAGTAATACAAAATTTATTTATGAAATATATAGAATTAGAAAAATTACTTCATAATTAAATAAATTATGAATCTGCAATTGCCATACTGCTACATCAAATGCATAAAAGTGTATTTTACGTAAATTAGTACTCCTTTCATAAATATTGTTATTACTGTTATTATCGCATTGTTTAAAGTCATATTTTACCCTTTTTTCAAAAAAAATTTCTAAACAAAAATTTGATAATGTTTATAAGATTTTTCAATTACATTAAAATTCATCTTAAGATTAATTCAATATCAAATTAATTAATAACATAAATAACTGAAATTATAAAAAAAATTAAGGCACAGTGAATAAGTTCTTTATCTGTAGTGAAATTCCTTAGTATAAACCAACACGCAGTCCTTTTATAAACCTGTAATAAAGTGTAAGCTTGGTACGAGTATCTTATGAATAAAAGTATGTGCAATTTACATTTTTTATAATAAAAGAGGAAATTATATGATTTCCAGATAATTATATACTATTAAAAAATATAATTTACTTTACAGATACATAGATAAAGTAAATAACATAAAATGCAATAAATTGAAATTCCGGTAATTAGCTTAGGTGTATCATCAATTTAAAAGTTTTTATTTATATAAAACGTAATCTGCAAAATATACATAATAAATTTATACATAACGTGTAAATGTAGACCAATATCATCATTTCTGTAACGTATTAAATATTTTCATAATTATTAATGACATTAATATACACAAAATTATACGAATACTTTTGCTTGGTATATATTGAATGTGATTAAAAAGTAATTTGATTAAAAACAAACGATTAAGAATAAATACATTAGAAGAACAATAGCAGAAGTACTGATTGAATTAGCAATCGTGATAAATGATTAAAAGAATTTAAATGTAACGAGGTCCGTGCAATGTAATTTAAGCTGGCAAAAGAATATTCCGATTGCGCACAAGAATAAGAACAATTAATGTTACCTTCTCTCATTACTTGAGTAAAAGCTCGTTCATTCGCGATCGCATTGATGAAATTCAATAGCCTAGATCTCTTCTTATTATCTAACTTTGTGAGGCATTTTTCTGGATTTACAAGAGCCATAATCAGTCAGACAGTGTCTAAAATATTTCTAGCAAGGATAGAATATCCAAATGTGAAAGATCGAGTGGATCAGGGGATTTGGGCAAACTCATAAAAGTCCTACTTAAACAAAAATCGTAGATTCCTTATTTACCACTAGTAAATAAAATTTTGATAAAATGAGTTCTTAAAATAATTTAAGAACTTAAAATAATTAATCAAATTTTTTAATCCATATAGAGAAAGCAATGTTAAAAAAAGTAAATACATTGTGTAAAGTAAAAATATAGTTTTCAATAGTTATTGAGCTATACTTTAACGAAGTGAACATAATACAAAAAAAATACTTTTTATAATTGCAGATTTTATCTTTAGTATATTCAAATGTGCATGAAGAAATATACGTAGATAATTATTTTCTATAACATATCTACGGAAGCTACTCTTTTTTCAAAATATACTTTTATTTATTTTTTCAAATTTGTTTTATTGTTACGTAGCTTTCACTATAATGAAGTAAAAATTATTAAAATATCTATAAAAACATTTTCAAAAGTCATGTTTGTATCATTCATCTTCTTAATCTTTTAGACAGCAAAGTAATAAAAGTATACATTTGCTATGCTTTGTGAGGCTTTATCGAGTATCTTCTAAAAACGTAAACTTTGTGCACTTTTGAGTTTGTGTGTGCTCAGCCTTGAACATTTTGCACGTTGAACATTCATACGTTGTTCGCCTTACCCATCAATATCAGTGCCTAGTCGAATGATTCGTAGATTTGTTATTCTTCGTTTCTGTACACGTCTGATTTTTTTTATACCTTATGCACTAGAAACCAATTTTTTTCTTATATATTATACGTATAAATCTAATAAATGTTTAAGAAATTAGTTATACAATAGCAGTTTAAGGATATAAATCTACATATGAAATTACACTCACATATAAATCAATTATTGTTCAACTGAAGTAATAAATATTTATGTGTATAATAGTAATATAATACTGATATAGTATACGAAGGATTGACTTTTTAAAGATAATTTATTAATGTAATTATCTTCAATGAACGATTTCTTATCTCAGTAGTTTTTCTTTAAAACGTGAAACTTTTGGTCTTTTTTCTTTTTAAATTAATACGCAACACACGTCTTCAATTACAGTATTATAATTACAAACTTACATTTATTAAATATAATTTTATTTTAAATTTCTCTTATCTTTAAATATTACTTCGAACTTTATTAATATTACTCATTAACTCATAAATTACTCATGTTTTACTATATTTATTTCTAGGAATTGTGCTGTAATACAAGATTTTATCCCAAATTCAGTAATAGAATAGATTTAACGTAACTAAATATTTATTTAGATCATAAACAAAGTGAATAAGAAGTATTACTTTACTGATTGATTATTGAGAAGAAAATTAATGTTCAATCGTATTTCTTGAATTACGTTTCCTTGATACTGCGTACTCAACCTTAAGCGTTTTCAAAATACGAATATATATATGTACATTATATGTCTGGTAATAATTGGGTTCAAAGTATTTTTAAGAACACTTTAAGAACATTAAGTTTCTTATTTCTTGAACACACATATATTTGCGAGTTTCATTTCCGTCTTCATACTGTTTGCTAAGAGTAATTTTTTCTCCTTCTTCAGAATTTATTAATCTCTTAAATATAAATACTTGCATATTTATCAATTTACTTTTGTACGTTAATTCACTTGAAAATTGAGTTTTCATCAATCAGTATCGAATTTCAATTATGCACAAAATTTTATGTAAAATTACATGCGTATACTAGAATATATTTTGAAAACTACAAACAAGTCTGTTCAAAACAACCGTATAATGTAGTACAAAAATTGAACTATTTTTTTAGAAATATTTTAAAATAACAACGATTGTAAATGTAGATAAACTAACAATCATTTTATTTTTCAGGGAGAAAAATAAAATCTTAACAATCAGCGTTTCAGTTAACAGTGTGTCAAGAATTTCAACACAACAGACCATCACACCTTTACAGATATAATATTTTTTTATATAATAATTACTAACATCCTTTTAAATTTTATTCTACATTGTACGTATAAAATTACATGTATTGCTTACTTGAAGGATCAACCAGCGTGAATTTAAAAAAATAATTGAAGCTCGTGATCTAATGACATTAGAATATACAATTATAATCATTAAAAGATAGTTGAGCACAGCATTAATGAAAAAATTTTTCAATGTGATTTTTCATTTATCATATCGAATAAGTAGGTTAAATATTTTTTGCAGAAGAGAGCTATTAAATATATGAAAGTGACTACTGAGAATGCATTACAAATACAGAAATTGGTGCCTCTTAAAAAATATGCCTGAAAAAATCGTACTAATTTAAATGTAATCGTTGATTGATCCATTTCTGTATTAACGTGACAATTTACCGAAATTAAAAATGAGATGACCACAAAGTTTAACACTTACAAAACTATTTTATTTTAACTAGCTTATCGTACATTTTCATCTGAAATAATATTCTTTTCGCACTTATCTTACCTTTACAACCTCTGTAATAATGGCGCAATCGAGTTTTGAAAAATCGTAGTAAATTAAAAGAATAGCCACATCAATATAAGATGGGGCTATTCGTATAAATCAGATTCCGTTTTTTTTATCGTTTCGCGTTTCATTACTCCTTCTATCTTCTCTTCGCCATGAAGTTCCCCTCCAGCTTCTTTCGTGGTACGTAACAATAGAAAACTTGGAGTCGGCACCCTTCCAAACCCTTCGACCTCTTGCTACTCGTCGCGCTCACAGGCACAATGTGAGGAAACACGCGAGGAGAAAGAAAGATGGCAATAGCTCGGGCATAATTGCGAGAAGACGACGATGAGTGAATCGAGCAAGTGGTCGAGCATGATGGATCCGAGCGGAACAAATTGTCCAGCAGTGACTTTTGTGCAAGCACTAGAAGTCGCGTAAGAGTGAGATCATTATCTGCGATTAGTAATACCAGGAGCGTCGGTTCACTCCCAGTAAGTTTCTCGGAATTGTGCAAATGAAATTTTTGCTTCGTACATTTATATTCTACTTTTGTTTAAATCGCTAGATGTTTTTCTAACGGTAATATATGAACTTATAAGGAGACGAGGATTTGGCTTAAATGTCGATTTTAATTACTTGTTTACCTGCCTTTTCGTATCGCAAGCATAACTAAGTTTGAGTACTGCAAACTTAAATTTATACAACTCATAGAAAATTCATTCTAAGCGCAGTTTTATTTTATATAATAAATGTTACAATAAAAGCATAGCTTCTAAATTTCGTAGGTTGACAATAAATTACAGTATATTAATTTTTTGTTTAAGATTTCGGCTCTTTTATTACATATCTGACCTTAATTTGTTTTGTAATTTAGTAATATATTCTCGATCTTTCAATATAATCTTTTACTTGATGAGTGTCACATTTTATAAAGATAACAAAAAATCAAACATATTTCAATTGAATTTACATTTACTGAAAATAAATTAAAGATTATAAGTATTATTTATTTTTCAAATTATACATTAACTTAAGGATTTTATTATTATTCTTCTTGTATTATATTTAGACGCATTATTGCTTTCAATCGAATATCTGTCATATCGTGTAAGTCATTTAACGCGTCTCCATTATTATAATTCATACAGTAATATAAGTTTTTACTATTTTCTTGTGAAAACAAGTAATTTCTTTGATTTATTAAGAAATATCTGTTACTACGTTCGAACTTTTATTTTTACGATTAGTAATTATTTAGGTAACTACAAAAATTTGCAGTTTATATAACATATGAGAAAGCAAAGTGAAATTAAGGATCATATAAGGCAAAACGTTTCCGTATTTTGATAATGAATGAATTTAAATCTTTCTAAAACTTTTATTATATAAAAGTTAGAAAAAATGAGAAATTTTTATTTACATTAAGAAACTGTTTTATTTAGCTTTAAGTAAAAATATGTCGAGGTATTACGGTTGTTTCGTCCATTGCCTTGTAATTGCTATATTTGTAATAAAATCTCATAGAAGCAGTGTAGTATAATAAGTATTTTATAATATATATAATAATAAGTATATATAATAACAATGTAGTAGGTAAGTAATTCTGCATAATACTAAGTCTATAAACTAGTGGTAGAAGCACCACTCGGGTATAAATTAGAAAAGAAAATGCTAATGGTGATTTGTAAACTATTAACCTTCCTAACTATTCATGTTATGAGACTGGTAAATGATCTTGCAAGACGTACCTTAGCCCCCCCCCCCCCCCAAACGAGTACATAACTCGTATACTAGTATACAAATTCATAAAACGAGATCTGTCGAAACATCCTACACCAATTTAGTAAAAAAAAAAAGCGAGCTCCTGTGCGTGCAGGCGTAACGAGAAATGTGTCGAGGCATCGTACAGACGTAACGCATATAAAAGCACCAAGTCAATGTCCGGCGCAACATTCGTCGCACTGTTACCTGTCACAAAATAGCAACTACATCGACTAGCACAAAAAGAAGATCCGATCTCTCTCGCGAGATCGTGAAGATCTCGACTCGCCCTTTCATTTCGTTTTTTTCTAAAAAAAATATAAATAATCCAAAAAAATGTCGAGTATTCGCGTGCTGGCGTTGATATTGTTGATGATCGCCGAAAGTTTACAAGTTGAGGAAACGACGATAACTAACACTAATATAACAAGGCCCGAAAATTTGGTTGCGTTTGAAGGAGTCAATGAAAAGATTTCGAGGCGGATAATCGACGATCGACTAACTCCACCAAGAGTCACGGATTTCTCGTTATGGAGCAAGAGACTACCTGTAGGTGAACTTCATCGACTTAATCCATCGCCGCCAAGAATTACCGAGGATCTGGACGACAATGTCACGGAAAAAGCAGTGCCAAAGAAGATAAGGACAGTAGGATCAACACAAGGTAAGACAATTATTTGCCAACAATTTTAAATCCTTTTCTTTCCCTGAATCGTGCTCGTACGATTACTACTTTGATCAATCAAAATTGAATTTTAAGATATTATACTTCAGGAATAATTATATATTTTTTAAAATAAATGAGTCGCTTAAATTTATATAAAAATTAATGATCTTAATAAAAGTCATTGTAATTCTAAGACGACGCAATCAGTTTAATGGCAAATACTATTTTCTAACTATTATTTAAATTAACTACACTGAATTCTTTGTGCTAAGATAATGTCTAGGCAAGATATATGCGTCATTTTATATCTTTAAACGATTTAGCTGTTTAAAACTTTCTTCGAAATTCTGAAAACTTTCGAATATTCTTATAACTTTCTTCGTTGTAAAGCTTCGTTATAAATTTGTTATCAAAGTGAATAATAATTTATTCACTGTAATTCTTATTTATTTTATGAATAATTGTAAATAAAATATAAGCATTTGTTTCCATCTCTACTTCTTTATTTTATTATATTAAATATAATTATACTTACGTTGTTTTCAAGAAATAAAGCCATTGGCCACCTGTTGAAAAGAATAATAAATATCTTACAAAATACTGTAAAATAAAAATTACAAGCTACCTTAATAGACGTATAGCTGTGAAATACATATGATGTGTATCAATTACACTATACACAATCAAATACATAGATTATACTATTGCTAAACTCTTCTTACGATCGTAGGTATTATTTTGACAAATGTTCTCTTATTAATACTTCCAATAACTTTCATCTAAGCTTCGAGCTAATAAGGAATATAATAAATGTACCGTACAGAACTTATCGACACTCGTAGATATATATAGCTGTAATTAACTACATTAAAGTACACACGCACGTGTGTTTTGATTTAATTACGTATTTGACGTATTTTACGAATTACACATTTCGTATTAAAAATGTATTTAAGTACGTCCGATTGTGCAAATGTGTACATACGCATTGTTAATGAGGATCATCAAATCAATATCTTTGAAAAGTCATAACTCAACTAAAATATTGTCTTTTATTTATTTATCCAACTAATAACGAGTGTGTAATTAGTTTAATATATTCGTAAATAATGTATTTCAATATTTTTTATAAAATGAAAATGAACATATATTTGCGAAAATAGACAAGAGAAATACGAATGAAAGTTCATTCAATGAACTTTCTCCGTGTCGTCTCGTTTATTTTGTAAACGGTACAATGTTAAATTTAGTGTCAAGAAAGGCTGCAAATTTAGCTTTGTTGATTAATTTTGTTTGTTGTATTAGATAATGTATAAAGTACCCGAATAGTTCTGAAAAACATTCGAATACAATAGTAGAAAGATAAAATTTATAGCTAACGCTAAAAAACAGATGCACACAATCACTTATCATTACATCAAGATAAGTTTACTACAGTTCATGAATTTAATATTTGTTTTCTTGACCGATGGTGCTCTTGCTTTATAACTATAATATATTAGTTTGATGAAATATAGAATAATAATAAATGTTTGTAAAACTAAAATGCATTCATCCACCTACATTGTTAACACGAACATCATATAAAAACATACGTATAAATATTGAAGAAGATCCTAATTCAACTATTATAGTCGCATAACGTTCTAGCGCATAACCGGTTTAAAAATTTGCTCATTAGCATCAAATCTATTAAAAATCTATCGTCCTCGACTGCTCTTTTATTTGCATTGTCTTATTTCATCATGCATACTTATAAAATTATTATATTGTACATTCATACGCAACGGACTCTTACGTTATGCTTTTAGTAATTAAAAAGTGTAATTGTACAAATTAAATTAAATTTAAAAATTTCATACGTTTCTGTGCAATAGTTTACTGAAAATAATAATATTCAATTGTAAAGTTCCACTGCTGACTTTTAGTATATGCTTTTAAACGTGTGCGTTAGATATATCTTTAACGAGGAAACTTCCTCGTTTTCTTTGAAAAAAATTTTGTTTTCCACAAGAAAGATTAGCATTTTTCTTTTACGAATAATAGCATTGAACTTAAAATATCGAAATATTCCAAATTAAGAGAATAAGAGAATACGTTGTGCAACAGAACACATAATAAATAGATGATTCGAAGTCAGATATACGACCAAATCAATTTCGCGTAATTCGATTTCTCGTACATCTTTCTTTCCAGAGCCAAACTGCTGCGGCAGCAAATTGCCGGGTGCTAATGGTTTCTCAGACGGGAAAGATAAGTCACAGCAGAATCTGGCCTCAGAGGCATTGGATCTCGCGCAAGGTGTCGGCGCTGGACCACTACCGCGTTTCCACGGTAACAACCCGAATGACGACAGGTACATTGTTTATATCAACGTCCCCTATCAATATCACCAATTGCTATATATACAGCCGGTGCGGTCTCCCGACGTGTATAAAGATTTATTTTGACTCCGATCCCCAGATACGGTCAAGGCTGGAGAAACTTCAACTATCTTGGATACAACAAGGATAGAGAATATTACGAGCAACGAAACCATCATCCCTACGACAGGTGATTTAACTTCATTCTCTCAATTAGATTTCTTAAAATATGGATATGTTTCCTGTCTGTGTGGCTATTTAAAGATACATAAAGGGAAAATGTTATGTTAGGGGGAAAACAGAGATTTACTTTCTGCACAACATTAATAAATTAGTGGCAAATTAATTTTCTTTAATGTTTTATTATTTGCTTACACGACGTAATTCTATGGAGCTTATCTGTATTATTTAAACGAAAAAAAATTATACAGTATTTCCTCTATACAACACGTCTACGCGAAGTATATTTTTAACGTAGACAAAATATAAAATATTGATATTCGAGTTCCACTGCTTAAATCCAATGTTAAATAATACGAATAAGAGTGCATTTATTATGTGCAATAAAAGTTAGCATAATGATAGTTATTACTTTTATGCAGGTAAAAATAGTTATTAATTTTGAAAAATGACTCTTACATAAATTTATGTTTCTAGAAGAAATTATAATACGCGATATAACAATTTTGTAAACATATAATTGGTCTTTTGCAAAGATAAGTTTGCTCAAATTTTAATGAAAAGCTTATGCATACGTACATTTACATGTATATTTCAGTTTGTTTTTTATTTATCTTAACTTCGAAAATGTGAGAATAAATTTTTACTCGATCCGTAATATTTTTAGTTTTGTCTATTATTTCTTACAAATTATTTCTGCATTACTTCTCTGATTAGGTACAATCCGGTACAAAGACCGACCTCAACCTATGCAATGGACGGTGATCGGTATGTCTCTCATACTTATTTCACCCATTAAAATTCACTTGAAAAATAAAGATCAATTAAGCAAAAAAGTTGCTCATTATATAGTACGAGAAAGTACGAATTTTTTCAAGAGTTTTGAGTTGTTTAATCACCACTTCATAGTGAGTTCTTGAGTCGCGAATATGGCCAAGAGAATTACATGAACAAATATCCGTCTTCAAAAAGAAATGTTATATGCGTTTATACTATTAAACTAGAGTTTAAAAAGTATTAGAGATACAATTAATCTGATTAAAATTCGCAAAACTCCAAATATTCATTGATTTTCGAAAAAATAAAATAGATATAAGATTGATATATTAATAGTTGAAATGAATATTTAATTAAACACTTTCGGATAGATGTACAGAAATAAATATGATTGCCTGCAGTTTTTTATCATTATTTCGTGCCGGCTAATGTACTTTTTCAATCTGTGCGGTTGCTTGGAGCATGCGTTATTGTAAAATTTTAAAATAGTTTCGACGTGTCCCTCTTGATTTATTATTACAGATTTTAGAACTTCGTCGATAGAACAAAGACAGCCAACACATCGAGACTGTTCCAATGTTTCGCATTAACGACCTTTCATAATCGCCTTAATTGCTCGAGATGGTGATGAATCATATATATGGAATATTGCATCAATGCAAAGATTTGCGTATTATGCTGTACTTGGCATAAATTCACTTCTAGCAAGATAAAATTTGCGATGGAACAATCACGTTTAAATATTAAACAAATATTATTCTATCTAAAAATATAGATATTCTCGATACAGATCAGCTTTTACGTTTAAAAAAGTGCAAATGATTGTACGAATTATATGTAGATTAGTACAACTGGTTGTTAGAGAGTTTACTGAAATATTCGAAAAATAATTAAATTTATGTTGCTTGATTGTTTCCGTATTTAAAAGATATTTTTATAAAATTTTTATAAAAAAAAGTTTCTTCGCTTACGAGTATTAATAGAATATTTATATCAATGTTATAAACTTGCCTTTGACACTTAAATCAGATACATTGAATGATAGAAACTTCAGCCGCTTTACCCCCATCTCCGTAGTTACATATTATTCAAAGTGACAATCTGTAAGAATGATCACTATCGATTTTACGTTTAACGTTGCTAAAATATAAATTTGTCTCGTCATCTCCATATTTTGAATACATCTAATTACAAAAGTTACACACAAACAAAAACGCAATACCTCTCTCTCGCTCTCTCTCTCTCTCTCTCTCTCAATGCGCACACACGCACTTGCTTTCTTTTAGATACGGAACGGTGCAACGTCCAATTTCAACAATCTATGGTACCGATAGCGATCGGTATAGTTCAAGCAGTAATAACCGTCCCGGCAATTATCAAAGCACAAACTTCGGTTATGGTCATGGATCCGGTAGTGGCGTTTACGACAGACCACGACCGAGTGGCGGTAATTTTGGAGTGACTAACGTTAACGGCGAGGGAGACGGTGACTATCCCTTCTCTGAGAATGGATCACCAACTGGAGGCTCGCCCTCTAATCTTCAGACGCAGAAGGTCAGATTTACGCTTTTATAAAGTTTACTGTTCTTGGTGCGTGTTATGTCCGTGTGAGGCTAATGGCGTATAGGATAATAAATCAAAAACACTGTTAGAAGGATTGATTCGCGTTTGGTTCTCAGAATGCCAAGTTTAGATTGATTAAAATCTGTTTTAAATGATTAACCTTTATATAATTAAAATATTGAAAAATTTTTAACAATAATATATACTACTGATTTAAGAAAGACTTTAGGTTTACACGTTTACAAATGATACTTTTTACAATGTTGTAGGGTGAAAAAAATATGTAATATTAGTAACGTAGTGACAAATTTTTATTCTATTTATTTCAGCTTTTAAAAAACAAGAAAAATTTGTGACATCAAAATTCATTTTTTTTTTTAGTATAAATCACGCGAACTAATAACGATGAGCGACTTATCGTATTACAAATTACACACTTGTATAAAAATTTATTCGACTAATAAGTAATTACTTAAATTATAAGTGCCTAGAGCTATATTTGACGGTAAATCTTTATTTAACAAAACAATGTAAGCAAGAGAAGATAATTATTTGTTTCTAAATAAATTTTCTTCTATCAAATTTTAAATAATCATTTTGTACATTTCCTTAGAATGCAAAGAATCGAGTTTGTTTAAAAAAAATTAACTATTTTCTATTGCATTCTACTTTATTATAGAAGCACGTCTGAGAACCACTTATAATTCAAATAAGTAATTAAATAAATAAAAAAATCAAATAAAAAAATCCATGACTGCTCCCAAGCATGACGGATGTGAGGCAAGATTGATCTGGTATTAATCAGAGGCATAAATGAAACTGAATTCTCTTATTTTCAAGATTTGGCTGTAGTAAAATGGTATAACTATGATGAAAAGGAGTAAATTTTGCTAGAACTTGCGGAAAGATCGATTTGTCTCTCTCTCTCTCTCTCTCTCTCTCTCTCTCTCTCTCTCTCTCTCTGAGTGATATTACTCGCGAGCATACGCAAAAAATTTGATCACCAAGTGAGTGTTCGTGTCGCTGTAGCATTACATGAAAGACAGTGATGCGTCGTTATTACTTCGTAAGGTATTCTAGCGTTGATGTTGACAGGCAATAGCTCTGAAGGCACTGGCAGGAGTAGCGTTGATTGGCGCCGCCGCAGCCCTCGCCACAAACCCCGTCTTTTTGCCAATCAGTGTTATATCCGGCAGAAGAAGGCGCTCCGTTGGAGTCGAGTTCGACAATTATGGTCTTACGACGCTGCTGCAGGACTACATCCAACCGAAGCCAAATAAGGTGTGTAACTCCCTTTCCATATGGTATTCCAAATTTATTTATCTTCGGTTCGAGTGTTATTCCGATTCCATCTTTCTTTCATTTTTATTACTTTCGGGAAAAATTGTATTTTCATTTGATCGAGTAATTAAATTAAAAATTAAATTATACCATTGAAACCACAACCAGAAGCAAGCAATGAAGTCTCTTTCATTTCGTAAATGTATCGTGTTATTTACTTATTTACTAATTCAGTATTTTTCTTATGTTTAAAATTAGTATTGATGATGGTGGAGCCAAGTACTTTTTGTTCGGCACCAACGTAAACGTATTTTATAAAAATATATCATAGACTTTCTGTATATTATTTATACAAAGGTGTATGTGAAAATATTTATTTCTCGTGCTTACCTTGCTTTTTTCGTTCATATAAAGCTACAAAATATCATTTTATATTATTAAATCAATATTCGATTATATAGAGATATTTGTTTGTAAGGAATTTATTAATGTTACAGTAATACAATAGCTGTTCATAAACAATATTTGTTTAACTTAAAAAATATTTTATATCCATGGCTATAACACATTTTCAACAAAACTTACAGACTAATGAATTATGTTCAAATGCATCGTTTGAAATATAATATAAAATAACAAATAGTCGCATAAGTACTTATAAGCGAAGAAAACATTTTATTGCATAAAGGTTGTTTTCTGCAAGGATGTTTTTTGCATTAGATTATTGCACGAAGAAGAATTCTTCAGGAATAAAAAGTTGTTTGGTTTTTCTTTTTAATGAGCGTCTCTTTCAAAAATCACTAACAAAAGTACCGATCCGTATCGACGGCTCGTATTATTTTTCCTATTACTTTTTGATAATGCTTATTATTTCGTTATCGTACAATGTGAAAGCATGGCTACATTGGTAGTGGTAACTTCCGTTTTAGCCATCGTAAATATAATGAATACCGTGTACCGAGAGTAAGTGGTTAGCTGTTGTGACAGGTTAACTTCAACGTACAACTGCCTCCCGTTGTAAAGGAAATGTCACCGATACTACATACGCTCATTTTATCAAGATCAGGCAAGTGTTAAATGAACAGTACGTTAAAGTTGTGCGATTGATGTACTAGGTAACGCAAGGACAAGGCAACGGAAACAAAAAGGGTATAGGAAGGAGCAGCGTCGACGGTAACGTGGCGATGCGCCAAGAACTCGTCATTAGTCCGCAGTGCGTGGCGAGACTCGCCTGTCACGTGCACCGAGACTATCTCGACGAGCTCGAGAAAACCAAAGCCCAGCTGTCACTGAATGAGGGGAACACCACTGGGAACAGCTCCGACGATACTACCTTCCGAGGCTTGGAGCACTGGTTCGATAGTCTGTACGTATGGTTTAATGAACTACATGCAAAACAGTTTGATATACTCTGTGCTTTGAATACGAAATTGGAGTCCGGGGTTAAAATGTAACCACCATCGCAGTAATCTCGCGATAGAGTTCATTGTATTGGTAATTTATGCTTTATTGTCATAATTGGCTTTTTGGTATAAGTAATCAAAGTATATTTTACGTGTGCTTTTAATGAATTAGTTTTTAATGAATTAGTCTTAGGATTTAAAACTGTAAGTGAGAAGCGTTGGCACCGATTTAGTAATCATTCTTAAGGCAATACGTAATAGGTTGCAGCAATATGAATTATACGAAAAATTATAGAAAATACATTACGTAAAAGTATAGCAGTGGGCACATTTATTCAAATAATACTTTTTTATTTTAATTAATAATTTTTTTGACAATTCATATTTGGTACTTGAAAAACACGTTTCTTGAAGAATTGAAAAAGAAAAGGAAAAGAAAAAATAGTCTACTGCAATAGTAAAATGAAATAGAAATTTTTTCAAATATTAGAAAGATAACTTTTATGATCAATTTTAATTATGTAAAATAATTAATGAATGTACTATTTAGTAAGAAATAGGAGTTAAAATGTTCCCGTTCAAATGCTGTTTGCAAATATTTTTAAAATAATTAACTATTTTGGTTTGTTTATTTTAGATCCGAGTTTATGTTTAATTGTTTTAAAGAAATTTCTGTGCATTTTTTACACGTAATTATCATGAAAAATATTTATAAATATTACACACTTTTAAAGAACTCCAAGGTTTATATTATTTGATTGATTTATAATATAATAAAGTAAATGGTATTTGCAAAAGCGAGTTTGAAACTAGTCATAAATCATTTAAAATTTAAGCAATTTTTTATAATTAAGAATATACAGATCTACGTCTAAGTGTTGATAATATCAACAATAACGTTTAAATTACATATGCAACCAAATTATTGTTTGTAACACTTGCCAAACTTAATATTCTTTTTCATTTTGTATCGATAAAGTAATATCTGATTTTTAATTGCCAACGATAAAAAGGAAATCATTTTCAGCAGTAAACCTGCTTATCTTTATATAAACATTTTGTCTCTATATTCAATAAAAATACACTCTCCTCGTAAATCAATATTTCATTAGCTTCTTATTTATTACTTATTCAAAGAGTCTATATTTATATTTCTAAGCAGCTTAGAATTATAAATATATTTTAGATTTCATTTTTATTACTACTTACCGATAATACATAGAATTTTTAATACATATTTTATTTTTTAGAATACACAATAACATATTGGTCTCTGATTATCTATCCGACGAACTAAAATCTCTCATTCAATCCGCTGTTGCTGTGGGATCCGATAAGAATGCGTCGTGCAACAACTTTTCTTGTCTAAATGTACATGACTCATTAAATAAAAAGAGTACTTAACTTGTGTTTTTTTTTTTTAATTATTTTTTTACAAACAAATATTTTATTTTTTAACATGATTAGAAAATTAAATTTAGATAGTAATTTTTAATTTATGTTTTTAAGTATCTATTATTTTCAAGTTCAACCATTGTATTAAAATCGTACAGTTAAATTATACCTAAAGTATTGTAATGCATTTGTATGAAATATAAAACTTGAGTAATAAATAAAGAAAGAAATATATATTTTTTCTATTGGTTTAAAAATTTTGAATATACCGCTAAGCATTAAACCGCCATCATACGTTCAAAAATTTTGAATATGAATCAACATACGAAATCGAAATTTAGGTTAGGACAGATTGTTAATTGACCATTCAAGATCTTTCAATCGGAATAGTAAATTATCTAGTGCGGATGTATAAAATCTAAATATAAAAGTACGTAATAAATAGTCAACATTTCCATTAAAAATGGAAAACTCATTTATTCGGTTTAATTTTACGGAATCTGACACAAGGAATTAAATATTTTATTTAAATATGACATAAAACAGTGGAAATTTATCAAAATATAATTTCAATTGTAGTTTTTTCGTGATTGTTATATATAAAAATTAACTTACATTACAAAATATAGAAACCTTGCGCAATAACTTTCAATCACCTTCAAATAGTTCAAAGACTATATTTTTATATTAATTTTATCCTAAGGTCTTTTGAACTACATAGTTTTCTTAGATATTGATTATTAAGATTATTATAATGTTGCATACATCTCAAATTAGTAGAATAAAACGTGCACCAAGATTTAATTTTCATGCAACAGTAAGTAAATTAATAAATACATTGACAATGAATAGCATACATTTAGTGAATGTAAAAATATCAATTACAATATCATTCTACAGAATAGCTATTGTAGTAAAAAGGATTTTTCCGAAAAATTAGAAAATGGTCCACAATTTGAAAATTTTATACCTGGTAATACAAACAATTACGAGGGTGTTTTGAAACTAGTAAAAGGAGATAAATCCAGACTACGGTTACCTCCATGGCTCAAAACTGAAATACCAATTGGTAGAAATTACAATCTCATTAAATCTAAGCTTCGAGATCTTCGTCTGAGTACAGTTTGTGAAGAGGCTCGATGTCCAAATATTGGTGAATGCTGGGGTGGTGGAAGTCATGGAACTGCTACCGCTACAATTATGGTATTTATAGATATATGCTCTGTTTTTTTATTTAAATCTGTACAACTTATAGAACTTCTTTAATATTTTGGCCTCTTTTCAATTTCTTATTACATGAATAATAAAAATAAATTACAGTTAATGGGAGATACGTGTACAAGAGGATGTAGATTTTGCTCTGTAAAAACAGCCCTAACTCCTCCATCATTGGATCCTGACGAACCAATTAATACAGCAACAGCAATTACAGATTGGGGATTACAATACGTAGTATTAACTTCGGTGGATCGTGATGGTAAATGTAAACAATAAAATTTTATTAATATCATGTTATTAATGTATTTAATTTTATTGTGTATTCAGATTTACCAGATGGAGGTGCAAATCATATAGCAGCTACTGTAAAAGAACTTAAAAAAAGGTACACAACTTTAAAAAACTAGATATTTTCTTTGTATATCTAACTACAAGGTTCTTTTACAGAAGTGATATCCTAGTCGAATGCTTAGTACCAGACTTTAAAGGAAATAAAGATTGCGTTAAAATTATAGTTGATTCTGGTTTAGATGTTTATGCTCATAATATAGAAACTGTGGAAAAACTGACGCCCTTTGTTCGCGACAGACGTGCACAATATAAGTATGTGCCATATTTAAATATTCTTTTATATTTGGCAATATAAGTATTATTTTATAATTCTTTGCTTTTAAAATATAACTTACATGTTAAATTATATGTATAACATTTCCTTATCATTTTTAACTATTTTTAAATATAAACTTTTTTAATACTTTTAAATTAAAAATATTTATTAATAAAATTATTTAAAAATATATGAATTGTACTTATTTAGGCAGTCATTATCAATGTTAAAAGAGGCAAAGAAGATGAATCCTGATTTAATAACGAAGTCATCTATAATGCTAGGTCTTGGAGAAACGGACAATGAAATAATACAAAGTATGAAGGATCTACGAGAAGTTGACGTTGATGCTTTAACCTTAGGACAATATATGCAGCCAACAAAAAGGCATTTAAAAGTTACTGAATACGTGACACCTGAAAAATTCAAGTATTGGAAAAATGTTGGAAAAAAATTAGGCTTTTTGTATACAGCAAGTGGACCTCTGGTACGATCTTCTTATAAAGCTGGTGAATACTTCTTAACAAATATTTTAAAAGACAAACGAAAAAAGAAGAATCTTGTCAAAGATTAGAAGAAGATGCACGAGTAAAACTTACAATTGAGAGATCTATGTTTTGATGTACAATTTTTAATATCAAAATGCACTTTTTAAAAGTTATTGTTATGTTTTTAAGAATTAAAATTAGGTCAATTTAAATTTTATCCTCTTTGTTGTAATATAATTGTTATAAAAACTAAATTGCGTACATACTCATGTAACAACACTATTATATATGAAAAAATACTATATAAAATGATTTTATATTATTGCAATTTTACTCTCATCATACATGTAAATAATACATTTGTTGATTTTGTAAAAATTAATGAAATAAATAAACTTGACTTGTTATAGGAAAAAAGATATTTAGTACGGTAAACTTTATTTTATTTTATAATTGTATTCAAAAACCGAAATTGCAAAATAAAAATTAAATTACTTTAATTATTCTGTGTCCATGGCGGATGGTCTTTGTTCTTCAGTAGCCACAGCTACTGAAGGATCTGCAAGACCTGGGTCAGATGGAGGATCTTGTGGTGGTCTATCATCAGATTGTGCTTCATCTTCAGTGGGTCTGCTTCGCTTATCATCACCCTCAATTTCAGAGAGGTAAACTTGTGTTGCTACTTCATTTAATATTTCAAATTCTGTACCTTTACCAACGACACCAATCGAAACATTCTGAAAATACAATAAATAATTGATTTTATGATATAAACATATATATTAAAAACTTTAATTCAAGAATAAGATTGTTATTCTTGTAAATTTGTAAAAAATTTAATTTGCAAACCTTTGTAGATAAATCAGCTTCATTTGGTAGTGTATCTCGTAATGCTCTTAAACCATGTTTAATAAGATCATCCAGTTCACAGCCTGGAAATTCAGTTAGATGTTTTTCTAAGTACGTTCTTGCACTTTGTGATCTAGCACCAATTGCCATTGCTTTACAATCATAGTAATTAGCAGATGGACAAGTTTGATATATGTGAGGTCCTTGATCCTGAAATAAAAGAGATTTAAATATGAATTTATCTTAATTCATATTATTTTAAAAAAATACAATAATTAAATTATTTACATCGTAACCAGCAACCAGTAATCCTACACCATAAGGCCTTCTATCGTAACGTTGAGTACAAGATTGCATTTTATTTCCCACAGTTGTAATAAGGCGACTTACTGGCAAAGTATTATCATGAGAATATTTGTAGTTTAAACATTCTGTTCTCATATATCGACTATAAAATAGAATAAAATATTTTCGATGTTTAGTCATACAATGGTTATTTTATAAACATTTATAATAACAGTATTAAGAATTCTTCTTTGGAATAACACATAGTTAATTACTTGATAATAAATTGTAAATTACACAAATAAAATTTAATTTTCATAATAAATTGAAAAAGAAAACTTATTTCAGACAAACCTTAACATTCTAGCATCAGCAGTAAGACCAGACATAGCAAATCCAAGATGTTTATCTATAGGAAATATTTTTTTCTGATGCGAGGATAATTCAGATGCTGCTCTTTTAAGAGCTACAATTACTGCATGTGTTTTATTTTTAAGACCAACTGTTGCTGATCCCATTTTAACAGCTTCCATTGCATATTCCACTTGATGTAGTCGTCCTTGTGGACTCCACACTGTGACATCACTATCATATTGATTTCGAAACTATTGAACACAAAATTGTTTTTAACATTTATTACATTTTTAACGTTTATTTATACATGTAAGTTATTTTTATTATTATGTTTAAAAATCTATATATAACCGGGACTTCCGAATACAATGACATGACAATAATGCGTGATTGAGAGTTAAATGAATTTTATACAAAAATTATTTTCTTAATAAAACATCAATATAATTAAACGTAAAATATATCTTAATAATCTAAACTAATTTATGAACTCATTATAAGAAATTTAAAAACAGATAAAATTATTGTAATTTATTTGAGGTTAGGTATCCTAAGTAATTATTATGATAAACTTACCATTTTCTAAAGTACACTTGCTTTTAAAAAGTATCACTCAATTTAAAATATTTAACAAATGAACATAAGTTATTGTTCTTTTGATTGTGTAAGCTAATGAATTAGCGAGATGTTTCAAAAAATGAATCTTGCAAAGTTCACCGTCTTTTTCGCCATTCACATACACAATTCACATTACTACCTTATGGAGATACTCAATCCATTCATCGCGACATAAATTTACTTAGCTTGTCCACACCAACTTTTGTAATTGGCCAGAATTAGTAAGTTAATCAAAGAAACAACAATTTTAATTTTATTATTATTATTGTTATTGTTATTGTCATTGTTATTGTTACATGGGCTTTATACTTAAATAAAATGATTTATACAATGCTTGTTTATAAAATATTATCTATTTCTTTGATTTTCCTTAAAAAGTATTGACATGTAAAAGTTTCTAGCTTCCTACAATATTCTATTTTAAATATTTATACAAGTTTAAAAATAATAAGAAATTAATAACTAGTTGTTCAATAAGAACTCTGTACAATTTGGATAAATACGAAATCGATGAAACGATTTTCCTAGAAAAATGTTTACACACTTGTATAATTTATAGATAATAAAATACATATTGTGGCTTTTTACATATATTTATATGTAAAAAGATAGTTTAAAATTTTTTTTTAAGTATTTATAAAGTAATATGATTTGTCAGAAATCTGGCATAACTTGAGCTTATACAATATATTGCAACCTTTTAAGCCTAATTTGTCCACAATTTCTAACGGTATATTACATTTATTACCTTCTTTTATTAAAAAGAAAATCTTTCAACGGAAAGTACAGATTAAATTACAAATCAAAATTCAATTAAAGAGATCTGTAGTTATTTCGACGTCGCTGATCCTAATATACAACGCTGCATGAAGTATAATTTACTTAATATAAATAACACAAGAAAGCATTATGATAAGAAAGGCAATCACCGATACAAATATTTGCTTTTATTTTGTTTCGATGAGTGTAATAACTTTATAAAAAAAATCTCCCACAAATAATTAATTAACAATCTGTAGATACATGTAAAGTACAAAAGAGAAGATTATCGATGACGCGAACTCGGTAATTCTATTCTCGCAAAGGATATTGAAAACGAGGGTCACAGCTTACGGTGTGCACGCAGATGGTAATTCATGTCGAATATAATATTACCGATTCTTCTTTTATTCCTGCAATGCTGCGTACATGAGACCAGTAGCGGCCAGTTCACAGGCATCCGAACGTTTTAATAAAGTAAAAATGCAGTTCGCCTGCTTCCGCATCAACTAGTCGGATGAGCTTGAACTCTTGCTGGGAACACGTGTTCCTGCATATCATCGTTGTTCTTCTCCGTCGCGCTCTACCGCATGCAAGTACTCCCCACTTAAACGAAGAGATGAAAATGGAGATCGTCGATCGGCATAGGCTGACTCGACCACAATTTTTGCTGACAACGCTCTGTTATCCAATAACCCAATGCCACTGTACAATGACAATCTTAATACATTTTCTGCTTGAAATAAAATAGTATAGAAAATAATTTCTTTTAATTACTTACGTAGGTGTAAGTGCAGCTTTAGCAAAAGGTTTTAAGAAAAATTACCTACACTTCAGCCTTAAATTTAGTAAAAGAATCCACATGTTATCTATAATACGGTTTTAATAGTTATCGCCACATCCGTCTTTATCTTAAAATTATTTATTTATTTTTTGTATTAATATTCTTCGTCAATGCGTTTAAGATTGCGACGATGAAGAAATTTAAGGGAAAAGAGATCAATAGTAAATATGCTTCATTTCAACGATCCAATAATTCATAAAGTTGATGTTACTTCATTTCTAAACTCTAATAATAAAGATTGTTTATTATTTTATTTTAAATAATTTTTGTGCTACCAATAATGAAATATGTCCTTTAAACTATAACTATACATATTTGACGATGTATGTAATAGGTGCGATCGCAATTAGAAAAACAAGTTTTCTTACCTTTACCAAATCATATACCTCTAAGAATAAGCTAAAAAATTGTCATATTTCATATAGTCACATAGTTTTATTGTTAAAATTAACATTTAAGCATTGTATTAGGCACCTGTAGATGTGCACGACAACTAAAGCAAACCTGTGTTTGCTTTAATTACTTTATTATAAGAGCTATAATATAAATGTCAGTACTACGAATGAGAAGATATACCTTCGATATTCAATATTTTCAAGATCGGGGCAATTCTATAGCGCAAATGCAATATCATTTTCGCAGGTTAAAAAGAAAATTAAAACCCACTGTCGCGTGTTTACGCGCAATAAACAAATCTGTTCTATTCTACTGTAATTTAATTCAACATTTTTAATAAATAAATATATGTTTTATCTTTGTACTATTACAAGCGTTTCGTTAAATTTTCAACATTAAATTTTCAATATCGTAGATCTAATACAACGTTACACGAGTGCATTAATAAAACGCGTATTCGTATGTGTAATTTGTATACGTGAAACATTTAAGAATAAAAAGTAATCAATGAATCAAATGCAAGAATAATTTATATTTTTTTATATTTCTAATTAATAATGCAATGAAGAATTTAGACAAGAGAAAAATCATGCATTTCATATGATTCGTGGGAGCTGACATTGAATGATGAGATAATGTATCACTTACGAAACTATAAGCAACGATGTTACATGTATTTCTAATAATAAGAACAGATTTTCGAACATTATCACGTTAAATTTGCAAGTTGCATTATGAAAATAGATAATGATCCAATCGACTATAAGTACAATCAAGTCATAATATGTAAATTATTAAAAAAATTGAATGTACAAGTGTGCGGATACTTTATCAAAATAACCAATAAAAAAATTCCATAGGATAACTGCAACTGTTACTCTTTTAGAGAATTTGAATTAAAGAAAAACGAATGTCCACGTTAAAAAAATTAAAATTCTGCAAAACTATATGTGAAAACAAAAAACGCCTTTCTTAAGTTTCGAATAGCTAAATACATATACCTCACGCGTAAATCATGAAGATAATGCAGAAAGTAATATCGTTGAAAATTTAAACAAAATGATCGTTAAGTCAAGGAATTTAAAAGAAACTGTTTGGATTTCTTCACCTTGTACGAAAAGGAAACGATAATCCTGGTATCATAAATGTTGAACAAATTCGCTTAAATGTGATATTATATCACTAGAAATGCTGGCGAAGAAATTACGAAAAGCCAAAAAGCGTCGATCTAGATGATTTATAAAGAAAATAATAAAAAATTATGATTGCTCAGAAATTGTAATTACAATTTGTATAAAGCGCATTATACCAACGAAGAGAAGAATTTGAGACAACAATTATGTTTAAGATAAAGAAAAGAAGCAAATGTACTTTCACATTGCTTCGTATTGATCTAGATTGAGATCAATTAGACAAATAAAGTATTTGCTACTATTGTAAAAAAAATCGCCCCTTCAATTCACTATTAAATATTCAATGCCATTAAAAAATTATGCTACAACAAGAGATTGCAATACCGTTAATATCGAAAGCTTCAGGTTCAAATCTTGTGAAAAGAAAAGTGCAGAAAATTTATAATTTATTGTGAGAATGTATTATTTTACTATGTAATAAAAACTAAAGTGTTGATATAAAAAAATGACCCAATGTTGAAGCATTTAAAAACTCGGTTATATTTTAGCCAACTGAAAAAGTGAATTGGCTCCAAGTATCTGGAACGCACATCCGCACATCGACAAAATATGTATTATCGACTGCGTTAGGTGAAAGATAATTTAATGCACTTACGCACATGCCCAACTACTCTTCGTTCTTAAACTTCCCCTCCGGCGCTCAGTGCCCGTGAGTCAAGTTCCGGTGGAAATCCGTTAGGTTCGCAGCGATCGAAATTTGGCTAACTTTTTAAAATCGAATCAGAGATCTCCCTTTTCATCTCTGGCATGACATGCACTATGAAATAACTCTAGTTTAATTGGTCGCAAACGTAACGAGCGCAATTTCTTTAAAAACAAACCGATGCTGTAGGAGGTGCAACGCCGTCAGGTGTTTCAGTTGATTACGCGCTAGCGATGGAGCGATGGGCTGGTAAAGTTGCCGTCGTCACTGGTGCAAGTGTCGGTATCGGGGCTGCTATCGTCGCCAAACTCCTGGAGGACGGTATGGTTTTCCCTTTTTTGTGTGCCAAATTCATTAGATTAAAATTTATTGACCAAACGATCGAATGCATTCTTTTAAAAAGGTGTAGAGCCGTAATTGTTCTTTCATTCGTGAGATTGAGTTTTCTCTTTACTGCGAGCGGTATTAAAACGAAATACTAATTTTTGCGAAAGGTTTTCCTAATACTTGAATTTTACTGGCGTCGCGTGTTGAGGAACTTTTAAAAGTCCTTTTCCTGCACATATTCTTCCAATATTAAAGCATCAACAACAATTGTCCATAGATCCTTCATAATTTAATTAAGTAGCAATATATATTACATCCTTGTCGAATCGAAATCTATTTTCTTTGCTTACTCTAACGTAAAGTATCTCGAATACGACCTTGAAATACCGAATTGCCTAGACATTAACAGTTAAATAAATGTTAGATAAATTTTGTATATGATTTTCTCTATATTAGAAAAAAATTATTTGCAGAGATTAAAAGTGCCGTAAAGTGTCTTTCTAAAGAAGCCAAAAAATATCCGTGTAACCTGAATTATATCAACTTATTACCTCGCACAAGCTGATCGATTTTGAAAAATTACGTTGAAACTTTATACATTCTTAAAAAGAAACTAATCTATTGTTACATACGAAGGTTCGATACAAAAAGTATTTTTAAATAAATTCTAGAAAAATAGAGTGAAAATCCCAGAACGAATGTACAGATTCATGTAAGATAAAATAATAACACGGGCTATCGCCTAATACATGTACAACATGCTGCCTGTACAATTTTTAAAAAATATACAAATTGCTGAACCGCTTGGCCAATGTGTTTTCATAATGTATAAAACATAAATATCGTAATCCATGTAAAAATTCAGAACAACGACAATTTTGGAAATTGTCAAGAAAACGTATGTGACTATTTTATGTTGCATATTACTACTTTATTTGAGGAAGTTGGAAGAGAACTTTGCAAAGAATTTTTATTAAACACGTTATTACGCACATGTATTTTTATAATTGTAATTTATTACAACATAATATTATCAAGTATTTATTTAATATTTTTATCGATATATCGTACTTTATATTGATTTATATGTAAATTTTACATTCAAGTCTTTGCAAATGAGTTACCTGTACAAAATGTAACTAGAATCTAATTAAACTGTGGAATTTTAATAAATCTAATTATACTTAATTATAGAAAATATTATCTATTTATGATCTAGTTTAATTTTGAAAAATTATTTTCTGTATGGTTGTAATTAATAGTCGATATAAATAGTGTTATTTTCTCAATTGTGTTGTATTAACGTATAAATTCTTAAGTAAAATTAAAATTATAATAAACGAATGAAGAAATAATCATTCCGTTGAATAAGAAATTTTATCAAATTAAAAAATATCTGCTTAAAACAGTGTACATTTACGTATGTAAGCAGTACTTTGTATTTTATGATAAATATGTTTGCGGTGTAAGAATTAATATTATTCAATTGTATACTTGTTATAAATAATTATAAATTATTATCATCCTGTTGGTGTGCAATCACACGTTTGCGGTTAAATAAAAAGGAATTTTAAAGTGTTTAAGTCACAAGCAAATTTTTAATTTTCGTTATTTCCTATTCTTACTTTTAGAAATTTACTGAAAAAATGTACCTGTTGCGTCCACTTATTAATGGACAAATTGCAATGGATTATTTAGCATTAACATAAACATGTAAATTATAATGTTATTTAAGTATTATTTTTTAATTGTTAAGCAACTCACGGATATAATTTATTAATCTGACCGTTGCCTTAATGGGCAGGATTAATCGTAGTTGGACTAGCGAGAAGAGTTGAAAAAATCAAGGAATTGATTGATGACCCCGAAGCGAAATTGCACGCGGTAGAATGCGATGTAACAAACGAAGAGAATGTAATTACTGCCTTTGCATGGATCAAAGAGAATTTTGGTTCAATCGGCGTACTTGTTAATAACGCAGGAGTTGTCAAAGAGTCAACGCTTTCTAGTAAGTATTATACATTTATTACGCGTTATCTTAACTTTAATTGAGCCTATTAGGTGTATACGATTGCCATACCTGTGATGAAATAAAGATTTGATCATTATAAGAAGAAAAATAATTAAAAATAAATGTATTAACCTTTTCTCTTTCATTTCACTTTATGCACAGTGAAAGAAGTGAGAAAATGGCGCTTATGTTACCAACAATAAGTTTTACACTGAGCTTTAATTAAAAATATGGTCGTACGTTATAAAAATTTGTATCGTTATCGTTATTGTTATTAAGCTTAAAAGTTTAATGATAAATAAATTCACGTAACACATCCATGAAATTACAGCGAAATGTACATTAAGCAGTTGTATTCATTATTTCATCTCGTTAAGAAAAGAATTATCGAAGTGCGTACGAACTTCGAGTACTTTCACTTTGGGATTTAAAGTACACGTAATTGTCTGTACTCTAAACTTGTTTAAAATAAAATTGTATTCAAACTCTTCTCTAATATGGAAACTATCTAAAAGTTATAAACGAAAAAGATATCGCGACGTAAATTAACATTAATCCAAATATATTGTATCAATTTTGAATAATTTTTACTTAAACTACATATGAATAATAGCAATGTTCACAAACTACGAAGTATATGTTGCACGTTAAGTGGATAGAAAAATATAATAATCACTTAAATTGCTTTGAGTGGCTCAACTTCCACTTTTTAGAGTAAAAATGCTAACACTCAAAGGTATAGGAAATATTTTTCACCACTGACACGTTCTGAACTCGGATTTACCAATTTTAATTAAAACCGATTTCAACGGAACTACACGTACATACGTAAAACAGTAATACTATCACTTTACTTGTATTTCCGCTCGTGGCCTTGTAATCAATCAATGACTAATTAACATTGACAAAAGAAGCGTGCACAAGAAACTGCGACGTCCCATTGTCGCAGTTTCTTTCACGTTCGAGCATCTCACATGACGGGTGAATTTTAATATGTACGTGTGTCACAGATGGATCGCTGGAGGACTGGCGCACCGTTTTCGACGTAAACGTAATGGGCCTGTGCGTGTGCACGCGAGAGGCTGTGCGTTCGATGCGCGAATCAAATGGAGAATCTATAATTATTCATATCAGCAGCTTAGCTGGAGAGAGAATACCTGCCGTGCCGGGCTTCAACGTCTATCCTGCCACGAAACGTGCCGTTAACGCACTCGCTCAAACTCTTCGACACGAACTTGCTGGAACGAAAATTCGCGTCTCGGTAAATCAATGCCTCTTCCGCTTTTATTTTCCAATTAATCCTCAGGTAGAACGAGACTTATTGTTTCAGTCGGCCGTACCAACGCAACGATGCTACATTTGGCATTTTTTTGTCGTCTCAACTTAATTAAACGAACCCCGAGAAAGGATCTAATCTTCTCTCCATCCGTTAAAGGATTTTCCTTTTTTGAAATTAACATTTTCATTTTACTAGTAACATCGGGAATATTGACCTTTTCCTCTCTCTTAACTTAAACGAAGAATTTTAACGGAAGATTATTTTGTAAGTCAAAGGTAAAGTACTATGTTGGTTCGTTAGCAGAAATCGAGAAACCGAGTCTTATTTGGGTAAAAGTTGTTACCGAATCTAAATGAATATTCGTCAAAATAGTGAACATTTTTTTAATTTTTAGCAAGTCGTTGGTTATATCATCAAGTGTGAATATTTTTCTTTATGAAATAAGAGTAACTTTCAAATTGAGAATAATAACGAAGATTTTGAATATTTATACATTCGGTGGTTTATGAAAAGAGTCATAACAGAAAAGTTCTGATAGGGAACAAGTCCAAGTTGATAAAAAATTATTTGGAAGGTATCGCATGTATAATATCAATTCGTTGCCGAGATTGGAAGTTACTTTTTACTACTTATATTTACCATCTTGAACGAAAATCTTTTGATTCTAAACGAGTCAAAAATTATAAGATAATATAGCCGTTTTTAAAATTGTTATATTAATACTTATATTTTTATTCAGACCATTAGTCCTGGAATAGTAGCAACGGAGTTTATGACCAATTACTCTGCTTTTAAGTCTGAAGTACTTACCGAGATACCAATTTTACTACCGAACGACGTTGCTCAAGCAGTCACGTTTATTTTATCATTACCTCCTCATGTTTTGGTACTATATTAACTATTATATATGTAAAGTTGTATTCGTTGTTTTAGGAAAACATTAACGTGATTACTTTTTTAGGTACAGGATATCGTTCTGCGTCCAATTGGCGAAACTTGGTAAAATATTAAAAAATACACAATATTTTTGTGACTTCACGACTACGTTTTATAAAATAATTTGTATCGTTTACTGGTTGCCACATAAAATAGTTCGTCATAATTAAAAGTAAAAAATATTTTTATATTGATTAATATTTCTAAATTACTTAAATGTAGAAATCAGATTCTATCTATATATTTTAATAGAAATTAATAGAATTATAGTATAAACATTCCTCAATTATATCATTTATCATTTTATTTAATATTATGAAATAAAATCTTTTTAGCAATCTTAACAAAATCTCAACTTCTTTATTACATTAGACATATAGATGAACAAATTAAAAAAAAAAAAAAAAAAAAAACACTTTTGAAATCTGAAATATATATTTATTGACTTAGATCAATTAACAGCCAATTAAGGTTAATTTTTCACTGTTTGCTATCAATTTATGATCCCTTTAACTTATAAAAAATTATTTTAGTATTCACTAAATAAAAAAAAAACAAATATATATATTAAACTAAAATTACACACGATCACCAAAATTAAGTAAATAGATTTTAAACTGAAATAATTATTTTAACCAATTTTCTTTTCAGTGTAGTATCTAGTTTTAAATTAAACTTAACTGTTGTAAGGCGTAAGATAATTTTAATATTTATCAAGGATACCATAATTACACAATTAGTATTTCGTAATTTATGACGGAATAAATTTGATTCTATGTGTGAATATCGTTGACATATTCATGTGCTCTTCCTTTATAAAATTACAAAACTTGTGTTTGCGAAATAATAAAATGCTAAAATTTTAATAAAATTTCATAATTATTATGAAAAATTTATTATTCTTGAAATATTTTAATTTATTTAATTTATTACAACATTCGCTAAATAAAATGTGTATATGCATATTTTTTAGTTTTTTCCAAAAGTAAGTAAAATCGTACATTTTTTGTTATAAGTTAAAATAAACTTACAATATATATATATAATACAAACTAACTATACGTAAGATAAATCAGTTTTCAAAATATTTAAAACAGACAAGTCGATATGCATTACTTTATGCATTCTGTATTACAATATAAATGTTTCACGTTTATATTTTTAGTTAAGGTTCAAATTAAATATTTCGGAAAAATATTAAAAATAATACCATTTAAGTTTGAAAAATAAAAATTTGTATGAATGATTTAAATAATACTCATTATTTTCATTAATGAAATATGGCAAACATTAAACAGATAAATTCTTTTTACTTTTGTGAAAATCTATACACCGATTCTTTATTTTAATGAGTGAATTAATGCATAATAATTCCTTTATAATATAGTTTTGAGTTTTATAATTACAAATTATTATTTGCCTTAATTAATTTATACAGAAGAATATTTTTCCATGTTATGTTTAAAATATTATAAAATAAAAAAATTTTTTATTTGTGAAAAACATTTAAATTTCTATATTTCAAAATAATTGCAATCATTTATACATATGACAAATATAGTTTTATAAAAAATAAAAAAAATAAAAAAAACTACCGATATCGTAAAAAAACAATAAAATTTGTTGATAAAATTTTTTATTGTTAGAAAATACTTACACATATAAAATGTACATAAAAACATTAAAAAATTTCGCCAAACTGTGATCCGATCTTGATTTTCCATTTCACCAGAGGAATCTATACGAAGATGTGAATTCAGCATAATGTGTAGTTTTTCAAAGTTACCAAAATACTGCGATATTGAACCAAATTTTGTTTTACCACGATGACACATTGTAACAAAATCATGCATTTAAAGTTTATAAATCGTTATTTAGCGATGACTTAGATATAGTAAAATTATTTGATTTTTTGAACAATTCAATTACTCAAAATAATTTTCTATGATTATGTCTGTAAAAATAATTATCTGTAAAAGTTTTGTTTAACGTTCTATGTGCTTGTAAGAAGTCTATTTAAATATGCGCTTGTTAGGTTTATTTATATATGCGTAGTGAATATGTAATTGTACATAACATTGACATATCAAAGGATAAAATAGTGTTTTCTGTACTCTAGGTATTTACAAGCCACTAGTGTGGTCTTACAAAAGTGAGGATAATGTTTATTTCTTACACGTATAAGGTTTTTACTTCATCATGCGATAAATTGAGCTAATTTGTTATGCCATTGTGGGAATAAATAAGCTATCTACGAGCGAATAAAATTTTTGTTTACAAAAAGCGAATTAAAAACAATATTTTCTTATTGAAAAATAAATTTGTATATTAGATATGTCTCTTGTATTAAATAATTTTAAGAATGTTTTTAATTGTATTAGTTGTGAAATTATCATTAACCGAGGATTTCAATTTATTTAATCATGCAAAATGTAGTAAAACTATAAGCAAATGTCATGAGAAGAATGTTACTTTTTAAAATCTAAATAAATATTGAAATCCATAAAGAAAAAAGAAAAGTTATTTGTTCCTAAGCATTAAGTTATCTTTTAAATTAATATACTAAAATCGTTCGTAAATAAACTTATGAAAATAGAAAACAAAGTTACTGATATACACAATAACGCCATCACCACGTAAAACGTTGCTTCTGACACCGCTATAATGAACTACAAACTACTTACTGAAGTCCTAAAAATAATTTATGGCGCGTATTAAAACATTTATTTTTGTAATGTAATATTTGATTAAATAAAGAATATTTAACGAGATCGTTAAAAAAATGCTAATAAGTACGAATATCCTCTGACAATGCGAAGGAAGGTCAAGATAGAGAAAAAGTAGTAAATAGTTTTAAGTTCAAGGAAGAACATTAAAGCAATTGCATGCAAAACTGTAGAAGATGAGGTATTTCGATTAAAAAAATCGACATACAAATACCTTTGACTCAAATAGATTACAGATCCTCTGCCAAATCTTCAAAGTATCCATCGACTGATGAAGAAATCAATCCTATACAATCCATACAATCCATTAATATTCCATTAATATGCAAAATGTTTAATCAGAGGAATCGAAATCCTCATCTCCTCTTGTTTTTCAAGTGAATCCATGATCTTTTTTAATGCAAAATCCAAATCATTCCCGCGAGGAGTATCCTATGACAAACTTTGATAGAAATTTCCAAGTTTGGTTTTCTATTCCGAATTTGCTTGAAAATCCTTTCCATTTAAAGACCGCAAAGAAAGGCATTGCATCATTGACAAGATCTATGATGAAATCCTCTTGTTTTAGTCCACGACCCGGTAAATGTTTAACGTTTATCCTCAAATCCTCAAGTTACACAAAGCGTAACGAAACACAAATTCCCAAGACTTTGTAGGATAAATTGCACACATCTCTTGAATTTCCTCTTCAATAAGTCCTTTGAACATTAATTTTCACTGCTTCGATATTATCATAAAAATTTAAAAGTCCCCTCCGTAAATCTTTGTATAATAGAAAGAAAAAAAAAAATAAAATGTAATTGAATATAAAAAGTTCAGATGTGTCCAAATATTATAAAGACGTGTGCAACTCCATTATATAACTGATTCACTACAAAATTTGGGAATGGTGCTAAGATCCTTTCTAATCGCAAAGAGTTCCTTTTAAATTTAAAAAGTGCCATCCTTTGAAAAGCGACTCCGAAATCCTGAATTCGATCCTTTAAAAATCCTCTTCGCGACAAAATCCTTTATCCCTCGCTTTTTATTCTATTTTTCGCGATCCTTTCCCGAAAATTCTTATGCTCTCCGCGCGAAATCCGTCCAAAGTAACGCGTCGCGTGCGCATAATCCATCCAAGAAGTAAGACCATCATGTGTAGGTTTCAGGTTTTTCATTCATTGTGTTATAATCCAATCCAATATACAAAAGAAGAAAAAACACATTAGTTTCAATTTAATTACAATAAACGCTGATTATTATTCAATAATTAAAGTCTATGAATTGAAAGGAGCTTTCTTCTCTAGTAAATAAATAAGTTTTATCGATTACGAGAACATTGAAATTATTAAAATTAGTAATGTGAAACTCAATATATGATCCTTGTAAAATAAAAATCATTAGGATAACATCAATCTGATAAGAAATTTATTTAGGTTAAAATAATTTAACGTATTAAATATTCAATAAAGTAATATTTCTACATTTCTCAAAAAATCAAGTTCATAATTTGACCATTTTAAATCTTTTCATAAAAAAATATTTATTTTTAATTGAGAAGCTTAAAAACTCGCAACAATAGAGAACATAAATCTGTAGGAAGGCGTCAATTTTAGGACACAAACAATTTCTGTAAGACAACCGACTCTAGTCGTTATCTAACTTATTCCACAATTCATTCATCTTAATGCTAAGCCTGTTATTTCTTTGTAGTGATAAATGCACAAAGGGAGATAAAGCAGATGATACAAATACAAGTTAATCTTATTACATCATGTCCTTGAAAATAAAAAGTATTAGAGTACATGCTTATTATATCTCCCTATTTGTCATTTTCTTCGTTGTAATGCTGATTTAGCAATCAATAAACATTCATATATATATATATATATATATATTTATATTTAAGAAATATAAGTTTATGAATAAGTAACTTCAAATTTACAGATGAATTGATTGTATAATTTAAAAAAAATGTAGTGATAATTTTAATCAATTATCATAAAGATTAGATTCATTTGTCTAAAAAGATAAATTTATATAAGTGCAAAGGAATGTCATTATAATATACAAATACAAAGTGATCTGTACCTTTTATTTGTTTACTTAGCGCATAAGTGACTCATTAATAATATATTTTAAAAACAAAACAAAAAAGAAAGATAAAGTAAAAATACACGACGATATACAGATGAAAGTTGTACAAACAAATAAATGTACTTTGATCAACTGTTATAAATTTGCAATTTGTTTGGTTAACACTTGAATGGCTTAGAGGCTCCATGAAAAAAAAAAAAAAACTTGAAACAATTCACCTAACTCATACCTTAGTATTAGAGCTTTTCAAAAAGTAAAGTTTTATCTTAAATCAAACGCATCGCAGAAGCACATGTATGCTGATTCATTTTTATCAGAGAGCATAGTATATACAATACGTACACTCTAGTCATATGAACGAGATCTGGAACGTGACCTGGATCGCGAATAATTTCTACGCAATGGCGAATATCTTGGTGAACCTCTGCGACGTGGACTATAGCTTCTTGAACGACTATGTCCTCTATCTCTATCTTCACTGCGACTTCGATCACCACTTCCACTGTGATCCTCTTTTACTCTTATATAAGCTACTTCACCCTGATATAATACATCTTATTTAATATACATTTAAATGTGATATTAATTTTAATATTAAAAAAAAAAATAAAAATTACGTTAAAATTGAATAAATTGTTATTTTATAAGTAAAAGTTTTAGTGAATTATTTACCTCGTGTGATCTAAATCGAGAGTCATCGAGTTTTTTAACTGCATACTTCATATCTTCGTAACGTAGGAACTCAACAACTCCAGTTCCATCTTTGTATACATCTGCAAAACAGACATCTCCAGCCTCTCTCATGTGATCTTTCAAATCTTGCCAACTGCCCGATGGTGGTAAGGCAGTTACGAGTACTCTATATTGAGATCTTCGAGCTGGAGGTCCTCGACCTCTGGAGTTACCCATGTCACCTCTTCCTCTACTGCTATCGCCTGCTCCTCTACCACCCCGAAAATTACTGCTTGGACCACCACCACGAGGAAATTCTACTCGTAGTCTATATCCATCATAATCGTATCCATCTCTTGCGTGCACTGCATCTTCCGCATCCCTATAGCGATACAAAATATACGTAAACCATTGCGTTAATCACTAACACCCTGGATAGAACAATTACTTTGAAAAAAAATTAAAAATTAATAACTGCAGTATTCTTTACTAATTATTAAAAATAATTCATGATAAATTTGTGTTTTCAATCGTATTTTTTACAAGAGTACATATGTACATACATACATATATATATATATATATATATACGCGCGCACATACCACACGCACACACATGCATATATAAGATATATTAGAAACAGCATTAAATGTAATTTTATCGATTCAAACACTTTACTTCTTACTTGTAGCGTTATCGGTCTTACATTCGAGGCATTTTGCATAATTAAAATTTAAATGACGTATTCTTATTAGCAGAAATAATTAGTTCTCAAATTATAATATTGAATACGGATTTATTAAATTTATTAAAATGGGACAAACCTGGGGTCGTCGAATTCGACAAAAGCAAAAGGCGGACCTCTACGATTCTTTAGATCGACAAAAGTTACTTTGCCAAACTTATAGAACAGATCTTGGATGTCTTTGGTGCGAATATCGGGTGGCAAATTTCCAACATAAATCCTGCATTCGTTCCTACCTCCACCACCGCCGCTATGTGACATTATTGATATCTAATACGAAGTTACAAATAATCCTCGTCAAACTATTCAACCTCTAATAGAATTTTTAGAGCACAAGGTAATGACAAATAGATTTAATAAATATTTTTGTATTTAATATTGCGCGACTTACTTTCTTTTACGAAGAAATAAACAAAATGGCGCAACCAAGACCCGGCAGGAACGCGTGCTCGTTCAATTTGTTCCAACACTTATGGTTGAGAGTTTGAGCAGCTGAAGGCTGGCGCTGTTAGCTATAACCCAGTCTTTCCAGTCTCTTTCATATTTCTTACTTCCTTCTAGCTCATCACTTCCGTTCGGAATGCCCCAAACAAATGGATGGTTTACATGAATCATTTCCGGTTCTCCTTTCATAATCAACTACCCAGAGGAATTTTCTCCCATTTCCTTCCTTATATATATATATATATATATATATATATATATATATATTCGACGTTATTATTATCCACCGACTAATATATTTTGACAATTTACGAAATTATCTCAAACTGCTTTGCAAGTTCTCTCGATTCATTTGTAATGTAAAATTAGGAAAATAAGAGCTGAGTATTTGCAGTTTCTCATTGGTCATTTTTTATCGGGTGATTTTATTTTTCATCCAAGACTAGCCAACATAACAAGTAGTTCTCGCACGCGGCAATACAAATTATCATAATTCACTCGAGCTTAAACATCATTACCATTACCTTTTTAGTGCCTAAAAGGCTTCACTGTGTGCTTGGGATAAATATTGCAAAGGCAGTATTTTGAGGATGAACAGAAATCAATTAATTAAAATTGATATTCCCGTAGAGTAAAATTAGATCAATATCGAACAATCAATTATGTTGATTGAAGATTCAAAATCTTATTAATTCAGCTTCGATTAAATGTAAATCAACTTAAATTAATGGCTTATTTGAAAAGGAGCAGAAGAACAATTTAACGTTCTTTAATAAGAATGTTAAAAATGTATTATCAAAGGAACCATGGCTCTCTAGCAATTGCTGAAAACATATAAATTTTGCCTTTTTAATAATAAGTCACATATCGGTAGGTGTTGAAAATTAAATTGGAAGGTTGGTAGCGCACATTTCCTTGACAGTAGATTGTATAAAGCCTATCAGAGGCCCCGAAGGAGGGAGTAATAAGCTGGCGCCTAGCACTTTTCCGGCCATCTTTCGTGAAACTTTCAGCGTGGTTGTGCGTGCAAGCCGGTTTACGAATTTTATATTTATCATATGTTTAACTTACGTTTTGTCTAATATCATTATTAATATTTATGCGAATTCATTGTTGTCGTCGTTGTCGTCTTGAAAATTGAAACGAAATAAAGCGGCCATCATGAGTACGGATAGTATCCAGAAGTTGTACAAAAATTTTGGCGTACTCGCTGACGCTAAAGACAAGCTGTCGGAGGTAAGGTCACTTTACTCTAATGCTCACGAGTTGATCGAGTCGCAACTAAGCATTGCACATGTCTTTTTCTAATTACGCAAATTTATTTATCTAGTTAGGGTCAGTTCTATTTACATACTCGTTAGGACAGTGTCTGTAGGTTGAGTAACATCTCTATATTTGATGCTATATTGATGCTGTATTTGATGCCCCATACATTCTGGGGCAGATGACTATTTGGGCATAAAATAATTTTGCATTATTAAATGTCGGCTGCAAAGTTCGTACTATAATAATAAATAATTAATAAAATAGCTTCATAAATGCATGCAAGTATTGCATTACGAGTATTAATATTAAAATTAACATTTTCAGAATTTTAGATTTTGAATATTATAGTCCTTAGCATAATTGAATTATTTATCTTTACAATGCAATATTTGGAATTACTCATAAGTTTTATTTTTAGTCTATTATTATAATTATATATATATATATATACTGCGGCATTAAAGTATATTATTACATTCCTAAAATGAATTACGGCTTTATACAAAATAATAAAAATATTCATTTCTTTTATAAGGATTTTGGAGATTCTGTAAAAATCTAGATTTCATTTTAAAAATATAAATAATTAGATATCATAATTGCAAGTATCTATCAAATGAAAAATTTTGTCAATTTATATATTTATTGAATGTATTATGATTAAGAAAAACAGACATTAACATTGAAATTATGTGTGTATACATTGGTGGTATCTTTTTCAGCATGAACATGAATATCTAGAAATTCTAAAAGCTGTCAAAGGTACTCCAAAGGAGAAACGATTAGCATCTCAGTTTATTGCTAGGTTTTTTAAGCATTTTCCCAAATTATCGGATAAAGCTATTGATGCACATTTAGATCTCTGTGAAGACGAAGATATGTCGGTAAGTATAAGCCATATGATTATATTTGTATTTGTACTGCTTGATTAGATAAATTTTGTATTAAAAAGCCATTTAAATAATAATAATTTTATGAATAGTTCAAAGTAGAATATTAGCGAGGAGAAAATTACATAGTTTACATTACTTAGAAAAATACTTTATATATCGTGACAAATTTGTGTTTGATGTATTGAAATTTAGCGATTAAAGTAAATAACTTGAAACTACATTTTCTTATGCAGCATTTCCAAATTGTAGGATTTTATAAAAAAACTTTTGGAAATTAATGTTTATTTGTAATAAAAAGAATTTATTATATAAAGTAATACATTTATGTATTGTGAATTTATTTTAATTTTTTCAAATTGTTTGATATCAATCATTTTTATAATTTTTATAAATATTTTTAGTTAAGAAAAGGATATATTGAAAGCTTCTTATTTTATTAAATAGTATAAGCATAAATATTAGTATTCGTTTAAAATGCAATTATTTTAGTCCAATGATATCAATTTATTTTATTTTAGATACGAAAACAAGCTATAAAAGATTTACCAACCTTATGTAAAGATAGTAAAGAGCATACAGCAAGAATAGCTGATATATTAGCACAACTATTACTTGCTCAGGATTCTTCAGAATTAGATGTAGTTCATAACAGTATTATGACATTGATTAAAAATGACCCTAAAGGTTGATTTTTTTATGATTATTAATTTTTAATCAAATTTCATAGAAATTAGTTAATAAATACGAAGGAATATATTTCAAATATTTTTAGGCGCTATTAGTGGATTTTTTGTTCAAATTCTTAATGGTGATGATGGTATAAGAGAACGTTGTATCAAATTTTTGGCTACCAAATTAAAAACACTAGGCCGTGACACTATAACCAAAGAACCAGAAGATGTACTCATAACGGAATGCAAAAAAGTTTTGCAGGTAAAAATTTGTTCTTTTTGAAAGAATTTGATTTTAAATTTTCCGTTAGAATTATTACATACAAAATTTGATTTTAGGATGTTACTGCAGATGAATTTCATAGTATTATGGAAATACTTGCTTGGACTAGACTTGGATCCACAGTTAATGGACAGCAGGAACTAATAGATATAGCAATTGAACAAGCTGAACTTTCTGTGCCATTTAAACACACAAATTTGGAGCAATGTAGTAGGCTTATTCAATGTATCAAACATGCTCTTCCATTTTTTAGTGTAAGTATTTATGCTTGTAAAATCCTTGAATAACTGCATTTCATAATGCATTTTAATAATTTATTGAGTTATTTTTAATTTATAGTCTCAAGTACATTCTTCAAAGTTTGTTTCATATATTTGTATTCAAGTTTTACCACACCTATCTTTAATAACTTCACTCGATGGAAGAGATGTACAACTAGAACTTTTAAAATTGCTCGCTGAATTAACAGAATATTGTGATAAAATAGAAAAGCCAGAAGAAAAAGTACAGCAGCTGTACAACACTTTGATTGTGCGTAATTTAACAATAATTGCAACTAAAGTAATACCTTAATAACGAAATAATTAACTAAAATTAAAGAATACTTAACTTTTTTACAGACGTTTATGCCACTTCCTCCAGATACAGAAGTTACTGAAGTGCCAAAACTTCAGTTTAGTCATGTAGAATGTTTAATTTTTGCTTTCCATAAGTTATGTAAACAAACACCAGATTTCTTAATCAAAGATACAGAACAATTAAAAGAATTTAGACTGAGACTACAATATTTCGCACGTGGAATTCAAGGGTATATAAAAAAATTACGAGAAGCCATTAATGGTAAAAATGAAGAAGAACTTAAAACAGAAGAAAATCAATTAAAAGTTATAGCTTTAAAGACAACAAATAATATTAACACGCTTATTAAAGATTTGTTTCATTCACCACCAAGTTTTAAAAGCGTTATTCACCTTTCATGGAAAACTATTATCACAAAACAGAAAAAGGTAAGAACGCATGTATGTACAGTTGCGTGTGGCGTACGTATTTATTTAAATGATGAATCTTATGTAATGAACATTTTATAATTTTAGTTTTATAAGTATGTAAAATATCAAGTTCCTAAAACTTTAGTTTATGTCCAAAAAAATAAATATTTGCACCTATTTCTCACTTCTATTAATATTTTATATTTAATATGTAAAAAATATTAAAATTACATACTTGAATGCTAAGTTTTTTTATTTAAAAGAAACTAATGATATATTATTTAGGTTTATAAAACTAACTAGTCACACATGAAATGTACCACAGATATACTAATTATATATTTTAATGTAATTTAGGATGAAAAAATTTCAACGGGACACAAACGACATACGCCTATTACTTTTGGAAATGGAAATGCCAATACTAATAATTCAAACAAACGAATGAAAGAAGATATTCCAAAGAACAACAAACAACTCTATACTCCTCCAAGTGGAAAATATAGTTCAAACATTTCGTCAAATTATGGTAACTATGCGCACAAATGTGTGTTTATATATAATTTCAATAATTTATAATATTTTATAAATAAATAATTGTAAAAATTATTCAAATATTTGCAAAAACAATTTATTTGAAATTTGATAAATGCTTAACTTTAAAATATACGATTTGTAAATTTTAAGAATGGTAATGAATTGAAAGTGTATAATATTAAAATTGCTTTTTTAGGTAATCGGGGACGATTTCAAAATCGGTATAACAAAGTCGGTGGTCGAGGTGGATTTAGACCACGTGGACGGGGTACCTGGAGAAAGAACATATATTAATTTAATTAAAAGGAAAAATTTGGTTTCTGTATCAAAGTAGGTGTCAACTTTTCAAAGGAGCTGAAAGAACTTATAATGAGACGCAGATAAACATTTTTTTATAATGAAAAAAAAAGAAGATAATTGAATATTAAACATGACTTTGTACTGATAAATGATTCACCAATAAGGCATATGTGATGACATTTGTTTAAGTTTTAGACTTGAAATTATAATTTATGTCAGTTAGCCTTCATGTGAAATAAGCAATGGAAATAATGTATTCCGCAGACTAACTGTACTGTCACAAGAGTGATCTATTTTTAAGTGCATAATCGACTTTTCCATTATGTCTAATATGACAAAAACATTCATATTATTTTAAAGAGTACAGTCAGGTGTATGAAATACTTTTTGCGTGATATATTATGAATCGAGCGAATGGCTGCAAGATGCTTTGTTTTCATTAATTTAAAAAAAGGCGTGAAGTCACTTATTCTTTACGTAAAGTTTAACAAAATAATGCTCCCAATGAGAAAAGCAAAATATGTAATTAAAATTCAGTGTGCATCTTAACAAAACGAAAGGGAAGAATGAGATAGGAGAAACCAAATGACCGCATTGTACTGTTCTAAATCAAATGATCAAGCGACGATTTCTAACGGCTCTTGTAATGTGTAATATGTCTCCAATTTCCTATCCTATCTCTTGAAACTTCAAACTCCTCCTTAATTCTTAATTTATATTATAGTGTCATATGTTAACAGGTGCAGTACTGCAATGCAGTTGGATATTTTTATGGCAGTTTTCTTTAAATATTAAAATTGAAAGTTTAAAAATCAAAGAAATGGAAAATCTGATGAAATACCTTTTGTTTTTAAGATATGAATTAAATTATTTTCATCATTTTTATAATTATAATAAACTTTGTCTTGGTTAATTATTTCTTTGATTACAAGTAATTGATATTTAACATTGTTTTTCTTTTTTAGATGCAGTTTTCCGTGAATACCACAATGATGAGGAATATTCAAAATAAAAATATTATTCTAGATTAATTTTTTTCAGATTCCATTCAACCAGTAGAGATATTGAAGCTGTTTAAACAATAATTCCAGAGCAGTAGTTTATATCATAGTCTTATTTTTTTCAGATTAAACTAAGGGAGCAGCCAAATTATACAAATTGTTTGTAATTTAGAGCATTCACAGTAATCATCGCCAAGGTGAGTCTCCAAGGTTTTTCTCAAAACACCTTTTTCCTTCCTTTCCCACTTCGAATTTCAAAATGTTATGCTACTTCTGTAAGTTTGTAGATAAATCCTTATTGTGGTAATAAACAGTTTTTTAATGGATATATAGTACTATTTTCTCGACATCAAAAATATACTTATTCTTAATCTAATATCTTAAAGTAAAACTACAATAAATACTTAAATAATTCAGTCTTTAGTATAAGCTATTTGAAAAAAGCATGTCATCAATAACTTTGCACATAATACGATCGCTTGGACTACATGGATCAACAGAATGATTTTCTGCACTCAAATCACTGTCTATTTCCATACCTTCAGTATTAACAGATAGTTTAGAATCTAAATCTGAGGTATCTGGCAGCATTTGTAAAGCATTTTGTAAGATTTCTTGAACCTACAATAAATTAATACAAATAAAACATTTTTATTTTTAAATTAAGATTAATTTGAAAATTAAATATCTTAAATTATACTCTTGTAAAACAGAAAATTTTGCTTATTAATAGAATAAATGATTATCTTATAAATTCAAATGACTGATGATTAGATTATAATGCATTAAAATTCGTGATTATTCAATTATTTTACTTGATTCATTCCCTACTTTTTAATATAAAATTAAACTAAATTAACCTTTTCTAGGTGTTTTTGAAACCGAAGTGCTGTTTCAGTTCGTTGCCTTCGTTGTAATTCCATCATTACTCGAAGAGTTTCGCGTGCTTGATGTGGTCTAAATTCATTTAGAAGATGATGTATGTGAATAAATAATAAACTTAGATCTTCAACCTGAAATAAAATAAATAATAAACATAAACATACTAAATTATGACTATATCCGTGTAAAACTATGATATATATTTAGAACTGTAGGTTTATTTTGCGTGAATATGCTTAGAAAGTATTTTTCTTTAATATTTTAATTAATAATAATACTATCTGTATTTAGAGTTTTTAATTAAAAACAATTAAATAGAAATTATTTAAATTATAACCTTTTCAGCTCTTCTTGGACTATCAGGACAGAGCACTAATAAATCAATCAAATCCAAAAAATTAACAAGAAGAGAGTGATTAAGTTTCTTAAGTTCTCTTCTTCTATCAAAATGTTGCGGATATAATCTTTTAATTCCTTGTGCTTCTAATGGCCTAATTATAGTATCATCAGCATTAAAAATGTTACCAAACATGGAATAATTATCATGAATAGGTGGAGGTGGTCTTGGAATTCTGTTTCGCCTTACATTTTCGTCTGTATAGAGATTTATGTACTGAACAGGAGGTAACGGTAATGAGCTTACTTGAATTGCATCAGAGGAAGCCATTTTAGGTTAGTCTGAAAACAAATTATACACTAAAATTTTAGTAACACGTAGTAAATAAGAATTATATTCTTATTAGGTACTAAATTTTGTATTTTGACAGTAATTAAAAGTTAGATAGTAGAACATTATAACTTTAAATTTTCAATATATCGTGAAATTATTTCAATTTGATTTATGCATTTTTATTATATTACATCTATTACATATATTTTAAAAATCACAATTCTTATTTTTCTTTAATACATCATTTAATTTAATAATCATCGAAGAACTGAAAAATAAATGATTTTAATATAAACTCATTACATTTTATGTAACAAATAATAAATGTTGTTTACTGTCCATAAACAATAGACATGACATTAATATATATATATATAATTAAAGAAAAAACAGATTAGTTATTGGGACAATATCAGTTATCTTGCAGAAGTATTAATATGATAATTATAAACCAAAATTTATGTATGTATATTACAGTTTCAATAACTTGATACTTAGAAATAAAAATGAATTATTTCTAATTTTTATAATAATTAAATAGCACACTCTCTTAGCAAACTGTACACTAGTTTATGATGTACTCTTTTTGTATGTTAACTATTTATTAACATTATTTACACAATCAATTATTACGATTATTAATTTTGGATATTTGAAAGAATATTCCAATTAAAATCTTAAAACCTCTTCAAATTGAAATTTCGATAAAATTATAAATAGCATAGAACTCAATCAACTTGTAGTAATATTTGTTTAATCGATATTTAATTATAAAGAATTATGAAATAATATTATGAAATTAATTTCTTAAAAATTAAACACATTTCAGTGTTTTAAGTTAATGTTTCGAGGTTAACAATAGAACGAAAATTGAAAAATATTTCATCTCTACTTCCTTAACACCTTTATATCTTTTAAAATTATAATATTATTCAATAAAAATGTACCTTTGATCACTTATGTTGAGATGTTCTTAGCTTGGTTTAATATTATTATAATATAGGAATTAGCAAAAGAAAAACAAACACCATATCTGTGTCGCCATTTTGTAAAAACCCCTCTTACTACCACTCTTTTACCCTTCTATGACACTCTGTTTCACAGTGTTGCCAAGATTCTTGGCTTTGTTCACAGATGAATTTTTTAATAAAAATGATTTACTTTACTTTGCAATATTTTTATTGTTTATTTATTTATTCATTTATTTATTTATTTATTTATGATAATGAGGTACATCTTAGTTTGTAAAACTGAATTATGAAAAAAATTATTCCTGGTTTCAAATATTTAAAGCCACAAAATGAAGTTTCATTAAATAGTTACCGTGATGGAAATTAGTGCTTCCAAAAACGGATTTTTATATTGTATAACGATACATAAGAATAATTTTATATCTTCCATGAGTTAATTCCAATCATACTGTATATATAATATAATTGATACAATAATATGTATTCATACAAGGGTTAGATAGAACTTAAACGGAAAAATTTTTGAAATTCTTTGTTTTGATACGAAACTCGTAAGATCTTTTATAGTCCAGTGTAGCAGGAACGCAGAATACATATGCGTATGCGGATCACGGGTTAATCCGATTTTCCATCTTAAACAGTACGTAGTGCGACAATAGCACGGATCTACTATTTCACAACGAATCAGTCGAAGAGAAATAATCGATTCTGTAAAACAATCATGCAAAACAGGAGGCATAATAAGCCTTTGATAATGCTGCGCTAAATGACCAACGCCAAGTGCAAGAGATTATTAAGGTATTGCTGGAACACCATAATAACGACTGCATCGGAGACGGCGTGACGTTGTTAAATCGTGCAACGCCGCTCTCATCGGCATAAAACCACACACACGCGCGCGCTTATCCTTTCTCTCTTCTTTCTCCTTTCTGTTGTTCCTCTCTTCTCCAACGGTGTGCGGTGCCGTGAAGCGGTGCAGCGTGTGTCGTTGTGTGCCTGGCGAGTGTGCGACACCGTCTTTTCTCTCTCGCCGCTTTTTTCTCCTGGGCTCTCCTCTCCTTGACGGCGACTACGTGTATGGGACATGCGCCGACGGCGATGAGTTTCCCGCTCCCAGCACGCGCGCGTACTCGTGTGTGCGCGTATTTGCGTGCGTGCCGCAGCACCGAAAATTAATAAGTCCTGAGGGTAGAGAAGGAATAAAGAAGGCGATAAGAAGTAGAGATAACGCACGAGTTCGGAAACGAAGAAAGATAAGTAAGGGGGCGAGAAGCGACGACGGCATAGTGATACCTCGATGAGAACACGTCGCAGGCTCGGTCAGCGGCTTTTCTTTGTACCGGAGTATGGAAGTGGTCCAGCGACGACGACAACGCGACATCACTCTGGGCAGCTATTCTGACAGGTCGACGGCACCGCCGGTGATGTTGTTATCGTCGCTGCCGTCGTTGTCGTCGTCGTCTTCGTCCACGTGAAAAAGGGCAGTTGTCGCCGGGCGCAGCACTACGGCACTTGTCCTTTCTTCTCCTTTCTCCGGGAATATTTCGTCTCGTGCATGGTGAGTATCGAAAGCTGTTCAAAGACTGCGACTCGTTTTTTTCTCCTTCTTTTTTTGTCACATTCAGCGACACTCCGCGACGTGTACTTGCGCGTTTTTTTTTTTTATTTTATTTTTCGCAACTAGGCATGTGTTAGCGCGCGCTAGCCGCACGTTCCATGCCGCATGTGTGTGAGTTGCTTGGACCTGTGTGCATGTGCATATGAGCACCAGTAATTATAACGGGATCCTTGCCCATATTTTATAAGAACATGTAAAATACTTTCCTATGGTTGTGACGACAGTAAAATGAGTGTAATCGTCGCTACATCTCTGACCCGATAATGATAAAGTATACGGGAAATTTTTTTCGATAATGACCGAGCGGTGGTAACATATTTATATTTTTTATTGCATATTACTCTGAAGTAACTGTAGTTGCTTTTTAGATAAATTGAAGGATTGAAATACTTTCTTGGATGCCGTGTAGGTAAAATTTACACGAATTAATTAAATTTTTGGCATTGTTTTTGAAAAGATAAATATCGAGAGCGTGGATTGTAATTCTTTCTGTTATTAAATATGTTCACGCAGGTAATACAGTGGAAAATAATTTTAGACAACCGAAAGTCCACGAATAGACATTGCCTTTTTATGAAAAGTGGATATTAATAATAAGTTAAGGTAATTTCCGTTGAATTTCGTAGGAGCCTACGTTATTCACATTATAATGTATACGAGGATTTCACAGTTGGAATCATGAATTTTTTCTTTTTACAAGGCAACACTGCACATATACAGAATGATAGTAATATATATCTCCAGGGAAAGTAGTTTATATTTGTTTGTATTATACAATGACTTCCCTAACTCGCTTATTTCCTTAAACTGTCATCTTTCATTCCAAAGGCAAAACTTTAAGTATTTTGTGTAAGTAATAAATAATAGTTGTTCCTATTATCTTATGAAATCGAGGTCCATCGTAACACTTAAAGTCTTAGCATTTTAGTAGTAACGGGTAATTATCTTATAATTATCTTATAATTATAGAGCGTAAAGTATTCTATTAATAAACGTAGGAATATCTTGGACATGAATAATTAAATCGTTTATTTGAAGCGATTACGTAATTATCAACCGTACATTATGAATAGTCCGCAAGCTGTACGGGGTTGAATTATCCAGAAATAGTAGTCCCAGATTAAAGAATTAGATTAAAGAAAAAAATAGAAGAACAATAGCTTTGAAAAATACCTACGCTTTAAAAACTAAACTTTTAGGATAAGATATTTTTAGGCAGATCGCAAAAAGATAATATTCTCGTTCATTTTTTTTTCCTGCTTTTTCGTAGTACCTGTCGCAACACACTTTTATCCTACTTCATGTATTGCAATACTTTGTTTTACTTATGATTTACTTGATTGTCCTACCCTCACATTCCGTGAGAAAGAAAAGCGAGTTCTTTTCTCGCATACACAAATCATAGTAAAAACGTATGCTTTTATGTTACTCTGGCTTTTTCAAGGGCATTGGTCATTGTTTTCGAGCACTCTCTCTCTCTCTCTCTCTCTCTCTCTCTCTCTCTCTCTCTCTCGCTCGCTCTCGTGAGTCAACCATTTTACGTGGATGCAGAGTGCTATATGCATGCATATATATGTATATATATGCCCACATATGAGGCTCCGTTTTCCAATCCTTTTACTTTCTGTAAATGCCATTCCGCAATGCAGGCGTTAGCTCTGAATTATTTTACAGCTCCGACCAATCATTTTGCACTGGATATTGAAAGGCTACACTTGTTGCATTTTTATTCTTTCTCTTGCTTACACTTGCTGTTTCTAATCGTTGCCGCCTGGTCTTACTTTAGTAAATGGAGTTGTCGGGGAGAAAGGGAACCTTTTTGTTACCAACGATTTATATTCATTTTATAGTCCTTTTTATAATAAAAGTAAATCATAGAACGAAAGAGCGCGATATAGTTTTTCCTGTTTTTTAGCCTCTCTTCTCGCAGAACTACATTATCAAAGCTGAGACTTCCCGGAAACTGCTCTTTACATTATAATAATTAGTTAACATTTGGTTTGCAGGAAGTTGTCGACTTGATTGCAGAAAGTATGAGAGAAGGATGACTTTTTTATTAGACTTCAATAAATTAAGTGATATAATTTAGTGAAGCATTTTATTACATTATTATAGGATTAATATGATGCAAGGTTAAAAAATGTTACCTGAAAAAAATGTTACAATAATTATTCGATTACTTCGGGTGAAAATATTTCTTTGTTTACAAATTAATTATAATGGAACAAAATCACTTAGATTTTAATGGCTTAAAAACAGGTTATTGACAGTAATGTATTTTTAGATTTTAAATATACACTCTCAGAGCGTATATCCAAAGCTAGATTAGCTTTGAAAATATAATATTATGTTTTAAAGCTGTAAACCGTAATAATTTCTTTAAAAATAAATACATTATGTGATAAGTATACCAAAAAAAATATATATATATGTATGTATATAAATTTCCTTTTTTGAGTTTCATAGGCCTATGATTTATCTCAAATATGTGAATATTAAAATGTTAGGTCCGTATTACCATTCTTATTTATAAAAGTACTTGTACACGACATTTTTCAAAACAATTTTTTATTAAAAACGATTGCCAAAAAAATATTTATTACGAGTTTATAAATTAAAATATAAACAAATTTTTTTCGGCTCTAGGAAATCTTTAAATGAATATAATAATTTATTTGTATTTTAAACATTGTAAGATTTACTGTTTTGTACGCAACCACGAACGGGAACGCATTTATGAAATTGCAAATTTATGTCTGATTCTATTAAAAGTTAAGTATCAGATAGAATTGAAAGTATGCCTACTGTTATATAAAAATCAAAGCAATAACTTGTCGAAAAGTAACCATATTTTCCAATATGTAACATACGTAAATGTTTGCGTGTATATACACACACACACGCACGCACGCACACACACACAGAATGATTTTCCGAATAGTCGAAAATAATTTCAGTGCAGTTAGATGCTTTTTGTAACGTATTTTTTTATAGAGTATTCAATACGATTTAATTGTGAATTTGCCAATTTGTAAGTAGTAATGACGGCAAATATTTTCAGGCTGAACTCAGATATTTTTGCAAGGGATGGCAGGGAAGGATAGAAAACTCGAACCCCAAGAAAATGATATTGTGAGGCAAGGTTTTATGGTAAAGCGATCACAAAATAAAAAACGCTTTACACCTGTTAATTACAAGCAACGCTGGTTCGTCTTGACTCGTCGACATCTGGTTTATTACGACGGAAATGGCGAGGTAAATATGATTTTATATTATTGTAAAAATCACACCAATTTCAAAATCATTATCATCAACTTCTCTAACGTGATTTTGTTACTGAATGTTTTCATATTTATTTTAGAAAATGTTTTTCTGTCTACAAATTGAGGTTAGTGACGAAGATTACTCAATTTTTAGGAAGTAAGTTCCGCTTCATTATTAATTAGACGTAACTTTTCTTCAATAAATTAAGTCAATCTGGTCACTTCATTTTTTTGTCTAGCTTTTATATTTTTATTTGGTAGAGTAGTAACTATTGAGTATTTATAGTATAAATTGGTTTTTTTAATTTTTCAACTTTGTACGCCTAGTTTTGTAGAAACAAATATGAAAATGATCGCCATTTTTCCTATTCCATCCAACTAAAAGTGGATTGTCGTTAATAATAATTTTGTTATAGTTAATTTTTAGTATTCTACTAATTCATTGCCTAAAAAAATTAATATTTAATAATTAGAAAGGATTTAAATAATCAAACTAGAAAAGACTCTAAATACTGATTTCCTTTTTTCGTACATAAATTTGAATATTTACATTATTCAGCATGAAATATTTCATACTGAATGGCATAAAGGCATCAAAATAAGAGATAAAATATAAGAAGGACTAATTTTGTAACTGGATCCTTAAGGGGACTAAGCAGTAATTTGAAAAAAAAATAGAATAAAATTTCAAACTCACTTGCAAGAAACAAATGTAAATACAAATGTGTCTCTTTTTTAGTTAATATTTATGAGATCACATACACCAAAAAATTTTCAACAGTTATACATGTTTACATAATTGTAAAAGATTGATATATAAATACATAAAGTAGTTTCTACTAAAAACGTGTAGTCACGTATTAAAAACTTAAAAAATGAATAAAATAGGCAATGTAAAATTAACAACAAGTAAACAGCGAATTTTTTGTTTTGAAATAAAATTTCAAATGTGTACCTTATAAATTCACAACTTATAAATTTTTTACGTAAGAACACGAATTTTTACAGATTTATCATAGTTTTGCAGAAGAGCTACATTCTCAAGTTATGTTAAATTATACTGAGCCTCTGCTTAAAAGTTAACTTGCCAACGAAAATAAAAATAAAGTTTTGAGGATAACATGGTCAATTTTCATACACCCTTTTACCTTTTATGCTGTTGACTCAATAGTTTTGAGTTTTGAAAATGTCGATGTAAGCTCTACAGTACTATACCGGGTAAGGGTTTTGTTTTTGAAAAATGCAATAACGAAAATCAATTTTTCTGTTGCCTAGTTCCCATAAGTAATTCAGTGTTACACTATTTATTTGAAAATTATTCGATTTTTTTAAGTTATTGATTATTTAAAAATTTCTGAGCCTTAAACTTTCTAGAAATAAGATCTTTTTTATTATCTTAATATTTTTATATTTTCTAAATAATGCTTATTAGATACTAATTTAGAATCAATTGTGTAACCCATATATTTAATATATTTACTAAAAATGAATTATATTTTATACTACTGAACTTAAGCTGACATTGCTAAAAACATTGCTTTTGATAATAAGTGTTGTGAAATAAATTCGAATAAAAATTTTCGTATCTAAAATAACGGTTTATTTTTCTTTTAATAAAATTGTAAACACTTGCATAATAAAGTGTTATCCATTCTTAGAATTGCATAATTTCCCATAAAAAAGAACAATTAACTATTGTAATAATTCTAAATGATTAATAAACTTCATGGGCATGATATTGTTAAAGCTTGTTTTGCATTGAATTTAAATTTAAGCCAATGTTGGAAACCGGTAGCGGAATAGGATAACCATGATTAGTTAATGATAATAACAATTTATTACAAAAGCTATACAACTGTAACTCTAAAAATAATAATAAGTTACTGCTTTAAACTAACTTTAAATATTATTAATAATATTATTAACTAAATTAAATAATATAATTAAATATTAATTAAATAATATAATTAATAATATGATTAACAAAATGCTTTACATGTTAGGCGTTTCGATTTTGCAAAGAAATTTTATTTCAGCAGTCGTTTTTAACGAAAATCTAACCATAAACTAGCCTCGCGGCATCTGACAATAACTTTTCTCATTGCTAAATTAACAATGAATCTGAATAATATTATCTTAAAATTGAAAAACTATAATAATTATTAACGTAATTGACAAATAGACAATTTGTGATTGGTACTGATACCGTCTAAGTTTGTTAAAACGGTGGCGCATTTAATTGTCTCAATTGTATTGATTGTGCGCTTATTAATAATTTTAAAAACAATGTAAATATCAAGGTCCAGTAAGTTATTTTATTTAATAAAATAATAGGATTCACATTATAGTACAACTACAGATTATTGTATATTAGAATAACGATGATTGAGAGTTTAAAGAATATTAGTAAATCCATTATATTGCTGCAAGATGTTCCAATATAAGGCAAGAAGGACTTTTTACTATCCTATATTAAGGCCTCAGAATTAAAAAAATAAACCCTTTTTCACCTCGCACCACGTACAGTCGTAAAAGTCTCACCCTCCACAGCAGTGCAGTGAAATATTTTTTCACTCGCTTCTCCATCTCCTTCGTTTCAAAGACTCGTCGTATAACTACACGGGCGAGCTCTGCATCCGAGAAATTTTTCATGATCCTCGAACGTCCGCGTGCTCGTCATCTTCGAAGAATTCACTCCGACGGCTTGCACATGTGTTTACACATGCGCCATCGTGTGTGCACGTGCACACATACGCACGCCTGCGCGCATAAGGTGGTGGCTTTCGCTTATGCAAAGGAATGAACCATCGAAGGAGCAGTTGGTTGACTCATTTCTAAAGCACTCGCCGAGGCACCGAAAACTATGCGATCCCGTTCGCTCTGCTCCGAAGAGCATCCAACACATACGCGAATAACCCAACTGGACGCATGGGCAGAAGCACTAGCTCCCAATTAAAATGTATATTTGATAAAAAATCGATAAATTACGTTTCACGAAGCGCCAAGATGAAGCATCGAAATCAAGAGGAGAACAAGCGAGATGAAGAGCAGGGATTACAAGGAAAATGGTGTATAAATGATCGCGGTTGCGGGAGGGGAGGGGGATCGATGCAAGCTTTTATGTTTTTTCTGTTTTCGCTCAACATCACCTTACTTACGTTGTTCTCTGCTTCAGTTTACTTTGTTCGAAATCTTTTGCGCTGTAGCTTAACTAAAAAACGTAGAATCTCAAATTTATTATTTTTTTAATGGCGGTAATTTAATACTTTTTACTTCATAACTCGTTAAAAATTTATTTTTAATTTAATTAGCAGTTCTAATTTAAAAGCAGTTCTAACGCGCGCGCGCGCGCGCGTGCGTGTATTTATTTATTTAATTAGGTTATTACTTCTAGAAGGACTTGACCTGTGTTATTTATTTTAATTTATTTAATTTATTGTAGGTAAAATTGAAGTACAACTACGTGAAAGCATTAAAAAAGTCTTCTAACTGAAAACACAGTTTCAGGATAGATAAAAGAAAATAAATTTCCGTAAAAAATTTTCAACATATTTAAAAAGTAATTTAACATAATAAAAAATAATTTAAAATATTCGTTGATTAATGAGTATGTCGCATTTTAAAGTGCGTTTTAAAGGCTACTTGGTATTAGTATTTTTAATAAGTTAACTTTAAATATTTCACGTAACTTATTAATCACAGTATTAAACACATATTTAATAATAATGATATATACATAAGTATAATTGATATTATTAAATATTCTCCTTTAAATTTTTTACGAAGCAAAGTAGTGCATATAATAAAGAATACGTAATACTGTATCCTTGTTTAATAATTTAAAGTCGTGTCATACGACAGAATTTGAAATATTAATAAAATGGATGGAATGGAACTAGAAAGTGGAATAAAAAAAATCGTCGAATGTCATATTCACGAACTCTAGCAGTACAAATTTAAATTGTTTTTATAAAAGAATTAAGCGAAGTCGGTAAAAAGATTTGAAATAGTCAGGTATAAAAATATCGATTGAATCGAAATTTGTGTCATTCAATCTCACAAATCATACGAAAATAAAGAAAATAAAAATTTTATAATTTAATTATAACATATGTATTTCAGTTTAATTTACTTAAATTTAGACCGAATCAACATTTTTAGATCTGCTATATTTTCAATAAAAATTTATTGTTTGTAATTTAATCGAATTAAACTAAATGTGTTTAATTGCATAGTTACCTGATAATATTAATAGTAAATGTTATTGTCATTTACTTAATTCTTGCTATATTGTTGCATACTTAAAGTCCGGAGTCTATCGAATCAAATTACATAAACTGTGAATTTTATTTGTTGCATAAAGAACAGATAATTTTTTCCATATTGAAAATATGGAAACATAAATAAAAATAGTATATTTTGATTATCTGAAATTTAAAAACGTCTTACAAATTTTATACCTAATTTATCATCATTTGCTAATTTAAAATATATTTTTCAGAAGTAATTTTTACTTTCGAAAACTAAATCAATGGTAAATTAATGGATTAATGGCGAATGTAAGATAAAATAAATAATTGCTGAATCCAGGGACTATAATTATCAAAAATCAAATAATATACCTATAAAATAAAAATTATACTCAAGTGTGCTGGAATACAAATTATATATATTCAGTGTACATATTCATACTTTTATTATTAGTATTATTAACCGTTGATCTTTTGGCGATCTTTTAAAACTGAAAATTAATCTAATGAGTCATCCTCGATACAAGCCTATTAAATCCATCTCAAGGACACGGAGATGGAAGAGTGCACCATCGACTCGAACGGAGACGCGAGAAAGGGTGGGAACGTCACAGAAACGAGATTTGTAGGAAAATCAGTCGAGTGGTAGATCGAAACAGCTATTTCCTATCGTCAATAAGATATCGAGACTCGATCCTTCACTGAATTTAATATGCGCGTAGTCTCGGCTAAAGTCCAAACACGTGCTCGGACGCATCCGTTCACACTTACGATCTCTTGACGAGAGGCCTAACATGGATGGGAGAAAAAGCAATTTATTATATTCTCGGAAGGGGCGTCATGCTAATAGAAAAGTTTTTATGCCTCTGCCGTAGTTGTTGTTTTATCACCGAATCCTTTTCGGTATAATCGGTATCTTTACGTCGTTCGATCGAAAGAGTCGAAAATATACAAAAGTTTAAAATTATTTTGGCTTCTAAGGAATTTCTAATAGAATTCAAGGCACTTTCTTGTATTTTGTATTTTACTACTTTGTAAATATAGCCATAATAATTTTCCTTTGAAAATCCGGGAAAATAAAAATTGCTATTGGTAATTTTTTACGGGTCTTACGATAAAGTATTTGAAATATTGTAGAGCAGACTGAAATAGTCATTCGACGTGCTAGATTTTATAATAGAAAGAAGTTTAAAGAGAATGAAAACGCTCGTTATAGTCATTCGAATAAGACAAAAGTTGTCCCATTTATATTCACTTTGAATGCCATCTATGTTTGTCTGTCCAACTTGTGTACGGTTGTTTTACGCTTATAATGCAACAAAAGGCCAACATTTTTAAGTCAGAATTTAATAAAAGAATCGATGGTGAAAAGTCGTCTTGATAAAAAGTCCTTAAAAATTCTTTGAATACCTTTTACAAACTCGTTAATGCTACACTTTTTTGCTGTAAAATCAACAGCTTTAAGTATTTTCAATGTATACTCGACGGAATAATATTTGAAAAGAGCTTGATGTCGAACAAAGCTATTAAAGTATCGGCTTTTCCATTGCTTAGTCTTATTAATGATCTATTTAATGATGGCAGAGAGGAACAGCAAAGTTTTGTAATATAATCTTGATGTCGGTCTCCGCAATCATAAATACATTAAACTTTAATGTAAAATATTACATATACCGTGATTTAATATTTTCGGATTTGAATAATCTCGGATACTTTTTGTCTTGCTCTTATCGATGTCCAAATTTTCGTAACCTTCACGGGCACTCAAGAACGTTCAAAGTCATTTGCATTGACAAGGACAGTCCAAAAACTACCGATGCAATATTGAGCTGTTTGAATAGATGGAACGTACCACTAGAATATTTGTTTAGCTTGGCTTAAGTTCTCCGAGTCGTTTTACTTTCCAAAACTTAACCTACGATCACTACGTAGAATTGTACTTTAAACGTATTTTCGTCGTTTGTGCAATAGACAACGCAATGTGAGTAAAACAGCCTTGGTAATGTTTTTAAGTGGTCTGGGTTGTTTTTTTTTTTTTTTTTTTTTTTTATAATTGAATTGTAAAAAGAAACCAAACCTTTTTTAAAATATACCTCTAGACCTAGTATTCATTTTTATCACATGTAACAAGAGGAAAAATTGTAAAAATTTTATTACAAAGTTACTTCTTGTTAAATTTAGATTTTAGATTTCGAACTGATTTTACACATCAAAAATTGAGATACGTATTTTGTTTGTAACGTATTTTTTTGGATATTTAATTAAATGTTAAAAAATAAAAAATTGAAACTTTTGTAATTGCTGTCCAAAAAAACGGTAATTTTTTGCTGACGATATAATTTTGAAATTGTTCTTTTAAAAATGTGAACTCCATGAATTTTTTTTTTTTTTTTTTTTTTTATAAAAAAAACCGCGAATTTCTACTGTAATATCGAAGCTCAAGATTTGTCGGTTTATTAATTTTCAAATGGTTTAAGTTTATCCGAGCTTCATCTTAAGTCACGTTAAACAAATGAAATTAAAAAATATTCGATGAAAAAGCGTTTCAAGTTTTTTTTACAATTCATAGTTAAATTAATAATGGATTATATGCTTCACGAAGCTCCAAAAGCCTAATGGGGTGTTCTCTTTTTTCGTGAGCAACTTGTGGTTGTTTATCGATTTTTCTCTATTTTCCATCCTTGGGTCCACACCGAACAAACTCTTTTTGTTCAACAACGCATACCCTATTTTGACGTATTCTCAAATGTTCACTTTCAGCTTTTATAAGAGTAAAAATAATACTCTAGAGCCATCATTAGATATAACAGCTCTTAAAACACACTAACTTCCAAATTATATCGTTGAAACTTTTTGTTCGTATATTGCGTATATCCATCGACACACTGTGTCGAGCAGTTCTTCGTTAGAAAGATATTTATAAATACGCAATATAATCTCTTTTGCGTTACTTGGAGGAACAGGCCTTTGCTTATACGTATCGAATTTATTTTTGGCCTTTGCGTTTTTGCCACACATACCAACTCATTAATTCTCCTCTTAAAAAATCGCACTGCGGGTTATTTATATATCTTTTTCGAACGTACCCTACGCATAAAACACTTTAAAAAATTTTAAATTTGGTCCATTCATTTCATCTATTTAATCTACACTAAATTTCAACTCCTTCGAATCTTCGTTTTTTACCTAATATTTTTACTTTACATTATATAAATTACGAGCTCTAGAAAATATATCAATAACGACATTGTTTTTGCGTCTTGCCTGCGAATTCCTTTCTACAGTTATCTTCGTAATTTGTTAGTCATTTGTTGGTCATCACTTATTATTACGATGATTTTTTAATAATTTACAAACAGCATAATAAAATGATTAATTGATAAAATTTAGAGCTTTTGCTGTACAATGTCTAATAAATTTATTCGATGTCGTACACTAATTGGACATCGTGTCTTCTTTAGCTTCGAATTCTCCAATCTATTAGGCTTTCCGTATTCTCATAATGCAAATTTCCTTCTTCAACTTTTGTCATGATAAATGGCTAACTGCTTTTGTATTTATGTATCAGTTTCATAAATTTATTCGATATATTATAGACACAAGAAGATCGCAAAATATTCGTCGTCCATTATTCCGATATTCGAATCAATGGAAGTATATTACTTTTGTTGCGCATAAGCATTTGACAGGAATGAATAAATAAATTATCACGTTTCCTTGATGGAAATTCTAATTATAAAAAGGGACTTATGAATCAGCAAAGATAACATATGAACAATAAATTAATAATACATAATATTTATCGAAGTTGAGTTAAAAATAATCATTTTATTCTACGTATAAAAAGAATCTATACTCATTGTCTAATCCCTCGGATTGTCTGTTTTATTTATTTTTAACGCTAAACTGACACTCACTTCAGAGTATCGAATTTTCAACTGCTTATTTCGTATAAATTCTCACCTTCTCAAATAGTCAAACAGAATAAACTATTCACAACTATCGCTCGAAGGCGTATGCTCATGGATTTGGTCATATCAACACCGAGGTCGTACGAGTTACTATATGAATAAGGGCTATTTGGAGAGCAACTACTTAAGTATTATGCTGGCTGGGGGGTGGGACAGCGTTGGTCGTGGGGGAGGTGGAGGAGAAGACAGAGTGTGCGACCGTGTGACCAGAGTGCGGGTCGAGGGAGAAAGAGACAGGAGTATAGAAGGAACACGAGCAATCGTGAGACGGATCTAGAATCGAGCCGTAGAAGGGGTACACTCCCTTGAAGACTCGCAATGAGGAAGCGAAGGAAAGAAAGAGATGGTGGAATAGAGCTAACGAGGAAGGACTGAAGAGAGGGAGCGTTTGATGTTCTAGGACCATGTGAAAAATTGGCAGCGCAGGCGCTTGTACCATTTTCACCCTCTCCACTCACTCTGTTTCTCTCCCGTCCCCGTCCCGCTCCCCCTTTACACACCCCAGAATACTAGCAGCTGTATTCTCGGTCCAACCCTCTCACTGATTCTCCTGCAGGAGCGATTTTCAGTCGGTAGCCGCTGCTGCGTCGAGAAGCAACTCGGAACATTTTTCCTTGGTGTGCCATTTTTAACCAACAACTGAAGACGTACACGCGTTGTATCGGCTCATCTTTTACTCTGTCGTTCGGATGTTCTTCCAGTTTGCAGCGGGTTTAACAGTAGCATCGATATAGCATTCAATGTACCATAATTTTTGAAGAACATAAACTAGAAAAGCGCGGGAAATTCGAATGTAAAAGGGTAGGGGTGTCACGCACTTGGACTCGTCATCGTTATAAGATAACAGCGGTATTTAAAATAGATTGATATTGTGTATTCGAAGATATATATATATATATATATATAGAGAGAGAGAGAGAGAGAGAGAGAGTGTGTGTGTGTGCGTCGCGTGAGAGAGAGGGTGGGAGAGAAAGGCATATATATAATTGGGTTCCAGCGCGACGCGCGGGAAACTCGGATCGATTGGAGATCTCTCCCACTCTTCAAAAGAAGAAACTGTGCAGAACAATAGGCGAGGAGAAAGACGTACACAAACGGAAGGGAATTTTGGTGGTGGTCCACGTGGAGGCGGAAGACGAAGCAGTGCACGAGGCTGCTGCCACTCATACTACAATCGTCCAGCGATTCGCGACGGCGTCGTCCCAGTTAGCGCGACCCAATTCCGCTTCTGCGGAATCTCTCGTCATCTGCGCCTCCGAGGATAGCGTGGAGGTGAGCAGAGCCGATCATCGTGGAGCAATTCCCTTTTCTTTTCTCCTTTCTTCTTGTCTTCGTGAGCACCTTCGCTTACTCGTAACTTACATTTCAATTTTCTTTTCTCGCGCCGTTACTCATAATTTTTCCAAGACATCCTCAAATATAATATTGTTATATTGAAATATTGATTTTGTTCATGATATTACAATGCCTATGAGTGTAGTGATTTTTCGCAGGTCCATTAACTCTGATGGCATTAACGGATTTTAGAAGTGCTTGGCTTTTAAAAAACCGGTTTTTTCGTTTGAGCATCTAAAAACGCTATTTGTTGTTATGGACGCTAGTATTTTTGGCGCGATGAATGGAAAAACAAGCTTTGAGATTAGCTAACTGAAAGCAATTATAAGATTTCACAGTTGCGAGAGTAATTATTTTTACACTACTACACGAGCACGTACGATGAATTCTTCATTTGTTTATTTCAATTCTTTATTTGTCAAGCACAACACTTGCGGAACGCAGAACTCATTGTATCATTTTCTCTTGAATAAAATGAAATGTTTTGTTTAATATTTTAATCTAATGGAATATTACATTTATTAACATTTTGAAAACAGATTACTGAGAATTTGAGAATTTTTTATTACATTCTACTTTTTGTTTAATAATTTAGTATGGAAAATTAATAATGCAGAATATTTAATTGAAAGTAGCAGTAACAATGTTTTCGCAATTTTTTGATTTCTTAAACGTTGATGGTATTTTATCGTAGCAGTAAAAATATTTGAAACCATGGCACATATCTTTATCTTCTTCATGAGGTTTATACTATGTCATCAATTTATTTAAATTTTTTAATTGCTCTGTGTATTGAATTATTATTATTGATCATAGACATGGCACATTCTACGAATCCGTCTTTTTTTTAAATAAAAAGAAATTATTTTAACGCGATCGCTGAAACAAAGAAGCGAATGAGTGGTACTGTGTTTTTGTTTACCAGTACCATTTAATTAAACCAGTACCGTTCAAAAAATTTCATGTACAACTGCGTAGTTCTCAAAATTCGAAATTTTTATCGAAAATATTTATATACTTCACCGTTTTTCTCGTATACTCGTTTAAACTTTAAAAGTATTGTTCTTTCAATTAAATTCAAAACTTATATTTAATGAATAACATTACGGATTATATTTTAAGTATTACAAAATATTAGAACAATCTTTTTTAAGATATACGTAACTGTTTTATTTTTATAATTATCGAATGTTTCCGTTTTTTTAATTATTTTCTTTGTAAAATAAATGTTTTCCAAGTATCTATCAACGTAATTAATAACGTGCACATGACAAACTAATGACAATTATTGATATTTTATCACACTATCGATATTTTCTTCGATATTATCCTACTCACAAATTCATAATTTTTTTATTGTACGCAAAAAATGAGACTCTGTACTAATTATCGCATATTGCTATCCAGTGGAAGATTTACCATGATGATCGAGAACGGGTAAAGGTTAAACACTGAAACTGGAACTAGTTTTTTTCAAAAAATCAGGCTTTTAATGACAATATCAATATATGTGACTTTTGTTCGATGTTAAAATAAGACGTACGTGTTCCATATTGATAGTGACTGATTTTATTAAATTTCATTACTTATAGCTTTAGTAATACTACTTTTTAATTTGTAACTGTACAAGTTATTTTAAAAATTCTTTAAAATAATTATGACTAGTCACAACATTTTCGAAATGCAGCTCGACTATTATGAATCTAAACGTCTAATATTAATATTATTTCTTCTCATGATTAATTATCATTGGTTACTTATAGGAGCCAATTGATAAAAAGGCACAATAATACTTGAATAAAACTTACTTTAATATAATTGGCATAAGTAACAATTTTAAACTAGTAATTTTACAGGTTTTATATTTGATTAGTATAATTTGACGTGAACGTTATTGAAATGATGTGAAATATTTTACTGAGATTTTTTTTATTAAAATTACACGCTGTCTTAACAGTTTTAGAAAATTACAAAATTTAAACGAAATAAGTTTTTTCTAGTTAAAATATTCTTAATAAATGTCATTACATTATGCAGCCAATTTCTTCTCGTATTTATAATAAGTTATCAAATAAATATTTGTTGTCATTTTATGGTACAAGTTATAATTATATATAAAGTTAATTTGAAAATCATATTATAAGTAAATAAATAATTTTTAACAATATTACATTACTTTTAGTGACTTTACTTACAAATTATAGTCACATTTCATTTTGTTATTAATATTTTAATTAAAATATTGTTTAGTTGCTTCTAAATCAGATCACTAAGTCATTTAGAGAAAACAATCTACATTATTTTCCGAAAGATAGTTTTGTAACTTCGAGAAAAAGTAAGAATTAGTTACTCAAGATACTATAATATTATTTATTACTAATATTATGTATAATATTACTGAAGATAAAATAATATTAAGCCTATTTACTTCAATTTTTAATTTCTTAGTTTATAATGATATATAGGATTAATAACAGTACTCCAATATATATACACATGAAGGAGTTAGGAATGGTTAAATCAAATTATTATTTTAAATTAATACAAGTTTGAGAGTACGGTACAACATATGAAAATGTTTCGTTATATAATAAATTTAACTTTATACAAGTAAACCTCTCGTAAAAATATTAAATTATTTTCATGTTTCATGAATCAGAATAATTTTTATATAAAAGAAATATCTAAACCGTAAAAAATTAATATTATGGTTAGTATTTTTCAATAGGAAACTATCCAAATTATTTTATATTTGTATTTATTATTAAATAATGTCTTGCATTAAATTGTTAGTGGTATAGCAGTTTTTAATACAAAAGTATCTATTGAAAAAAATGTAATAAATCAAAGTAAATATATTTTGAAATAGTACTAAAACTATATTTACTTGAATAAAGATGACTTCTAATAAATCTAATAAAATGCAATAATCTTATGCAAATATATGTACATATCATTTGAAAAATTTTTTAAATTTATTAAAGTTTGCTTAAGTATAGGCTTAATGTTTATAATTATTAAGTGTTTAAATTATGTTACCGGTAATATCATAATAATTTCCGTAAGTACGATGAAAATATACGTCTCGTATAATCATGCCATATATATCAAGCTTTTCTCACATTCGAATTATACAAGAAGATGTGATTAAAAAAAAAAAGAAGAAAATATTGTTTTCATGAACATTAATTTACACAATGGTATCTCATATTAAACGTAAAATTATGTATGAATAGAAAAATAATCATTATATACCGGAAAATAGAGAGCGAGTACTCGAATATAAAATCCTGGGGGAGCAGGGGATAGTTTTTATTCTGGCGAGCAGAGAATACATAACATTTTGGAATAATAAAACTTAAAGTTCAAAGTTGCGAAATTTTCTTAAGGAAAGGGTGGTTACAAAAAGATTAATGAAATATGTTAGTAATCGTTTTTCAAAATGCGGAGATAAAAGATAAGACGCATTTTTAATACTATATAGTGTTTTCGAAAATAAGAAGATTGAAAAGGTGATTGGGCAGTCGTTTCCGATAAAAGATAAAAGAACTTTTTTATATTATTATATTTTTATATTTATTTATCTAATAATTATTAATATTATATATGTTTTAAAAATGGCAAAGTATAAACTTCATTATCTTACATTTAGGAAGAATTTCGCTTTGGAACAATTCAATAAAAAGAAATCGAGATGCTTTTGACGATAACCGTGTTTCAAAACATTGAATTTCCTTATGTGTTACAAGAAACTGTTTGAATATAATGATAGTGTTCGCTAGCAAGTCTATTAACTAATAATTGTTACCATTTATGCAAAGCTGCATTACGTGTTCATGAACAAATTTTCAGGCAATTACAAAGTACTACAGCAAATTATACTTTTAAAGTTCATTGCAGTTATAACAGAAAGAAAATACCATTAGAACTCTTTTGCAATAATGGACATTTATATAGTTATTTTTTCAAGGACAATATCTTATGAGGTGTTTTTCATGTGCGTGTGTACATGTACATTATGTCATTGAATTTTCAGTTTTCAGCACATCCAACTTCCGTGAACTGGATATTTTACGTAATGTAATAAATAGTTGGAGTAAACGTGACATTATAACGGAAATTGATCACGCATAAGGTTTTATTTTGAAGTTAACGGCAATCATTGTCATTAAAGAATATTGTCTGCGTAATATTTGGCAATTGTCAAGTAAGTTCTAATGAAAAGTTCTGGTGAAGAAATTTTGCGAACCCAATGGAAAAGCAGTCGCCTCCAGCGGTTCGAAGCTTCCTTCTAGTTCTACGGAAATTATTCCGAATGGCAAGTATAATAGGTACGGATCTCGTAATGCCGGGCGTTCGCCCTGGCCTTGTTTACACACACACGCGCTCGCGCACACGCACACAGACGCGTACGTATTACGCACTTGTACGCGCGCACACAAATGGTATGTAGCGCGACGCGTGCGTCGACGTGATGTTAATTTCGATTGCTTTTGTTCGCTGAGGCTGAATACTGCGCGTAAGAAAAGGAAGAGACTCAGAAAGTTACCGTTCCTCCCTCTCTTTCTGTCTCTGTCTCTCTCCTGTTAGGGCAATAGCAGTAAAGGGCTTTAGGGAATATGCACCGCTGTGCCACGACTTTCCCATTAATCCTAAAGAAACAGCCTCAGCACAAGTAACGAAAGAGAGAATAAAGAGCGCATCTCTGTCTCTATTTAACTTGTATGTATTTTTCATTTTAAAAAGTGGTTATTACCTGGTTTCTTCTCTTTTGAGCGAGTTCCAAGCACATTTCTTAATTCTCCTGAATGCGTAAAAGATTTTCCTGTGAGAGAACATGCGAGAACAAAATAGCGACTGTAATGGAAACGAGCTAAGTTTTCTTTTTTTTATCTCTTCTAATTCTGCCTTTTATTGTGTTTTTGACTATGCATCGTCTAAACTTAGAATGTGTCTGAGTCTGCGACTTTTTAATTTTGTAGCAGTTTAATTGACTCGTGTTAAGTTTTCATTAATGTTTGGTGAGATCGTTATACTTTGCTTTAAAGAACTCTACATTGGAAAGTAAATTTGAATTATTTTTATTAAATGTAACTATATTTAAAATTCTGTATTTAGGTTATTGCTTTACATTATGTAAAAAAAAAAAAAAAAAAAAAAAAAAAAAACTCGTATATCGTTATCAATCAAAAACGTATGTGTTGATTTTTGAGAAAATTTCATGAAAATGTGTATAATTAACATATTTTTTCAAAATTAATTTACATGTACGTACGTGGTCACTGAGTGATTTATTAAATGATTATTAATTGATTTATTGAAAATATATTTTTATTTTATTTTATTCAATAAAATAAAAATATATTTCAAATTCTGGACTATTGTTGTTTTTACTTTCAACTGTGGAAAAATAACTTTGGCTATCTTATCTTTCATCTTTACGCTTTCCTAATTAAACTTTTGATCGTTTTTAGCCAGTAACTATCTTTTTTCAATTATTCATTACTATTTAATATTAGTGTCAATTGTGATTGTATTAATTAAAAATTTTAAAGTAAAAATGAACAATTTTATAGGTACTAAATTAATATTTTATAAATAATCTTAAAATTTATATACCATTTCAAATTTAAATGAGTTATTGAATGATATGATGTTGTTGTACATTTAAATACATTTACAGTATTTATTACTAAAATTTGAATAAGATATAAATTTATATTATAATCTTGAATAGTGTAATAATGTTAAAGAAATGTATAAATATTTTAATTATTTAAATAATTCCTGCCTGTCGATAAAGCCAAGTAGTTACTTTTTATATTATCGAAAAGGAAGAAATACTTGAGGTACTTTATGTTTCTTTGAATGACCATATATATGTACAATAATACACAGCATACAAAGAATGATAGTTGTTTATTGTACGTTATGTAAATTTTTCAAGTATTGTAATAGTTAATTGTGTAGATTCCATCGTGTTTCTACGATAAATTCTAAATTTTGTTTAAAAATTTCAAATTTATAAGTACCTTTCTTAATTCTAATATAATATAAATGTCTTTAGTCTAAAGTGCGAATAACTGTTTCAAAGTACGTGCTCAGAAAAAATGTTGTTGCATGTGACTTAAAATTCAAGCAGATATTGTTGGCAGTGTATGTGGGCATGAGCTTTCAGATATTACGATCCGATAAAAGCCTTAGAAAATGATTCTTCGACAAGTACTGATGGCATGAGCCTAGAATCCGTCCATTTAAGAAGATATTTGATCGGAAATCGTGCTTTCGCCTAGAATGTACAGGCCATTCTTCTTCTGCGGTGCACGAGTTAGTAAAGCATGAAGTATTAAGCGCTGGAAGATTTCTATATATTTCCTTATAATAATAAATCGAGATGGTTCTTCTCGTATTTTCTGTTTCCTCATTATGCGCGTTATATTCCCATTATTCCATCGTTCTCGAGAGCTATTTTATATTCTACGTCAAGAAAGATATTAAAGTTCTTTTACAGTTTATTAAAAAGTCCTTCAATAGTAACATTAATTGCACGTATTGTTCAATATTTTTTAAGAAAATGTTGTCACTGTTAATTATAAATAGATAATAAATGTAATTTCCTATAATGTATGACATATCATAGTGAATTACAAGATATTTTGTGAAATAAAATTTTATTAAACAGGAATGTATGGTTCGTTAAAGCTTGTTGAATTTTTATCACATTTATACACATATTGGTAATTTACATTATCGATCGGTATTCAGGTTTGTCATCTGATAAACAATTAATAAAATTTATGTGATTACTATACAATTACATTAAACGAATTGTAGTAATATAAAAGAGGCATGTTTTTAAATTTTAACCGATTATTTTATTCAAATTAATTTTTGCAATCGTTATACGAAATAAAAATATTCAAAAATCAAAAATGAATTCATTGTTTTAATAAGCAATCGAATATAAAGTCAGATTATTCTGGTATCATTCATTTTTATAGTATCGTAGATTAATAAAAAAAAAAACGTTTGAGCGATATTCTTTTAGAATTCTTATTAAATATGTGGAAATTAATTTTATAAATTTAATAGCAAATATTATAATGTACAATCTACCTATCTGATAGATCCTCTTATTATTGTTGACTCGTAATTTTTATATTGATTAATGAATCTCCTAACTGTTTGGTATTAGTTTTATTATATACCGAAAATAGTATAATCGATGCTCGAATAAGATCTTCAACTCACATAACCATGTAATTATAGTTTATTTAAAAAAAATCTAATTTATTATATTGATACTTTGCAAAGCTTTCATGTTAAAATAAGCACTTTTATTAAATGATCTATGTTTTATTATCAATTATTTGAAAATTATAAATAATCAAAGAGAAAAGTTTATACCTGATAAAAACTAACTTATTTATATTTAGAATAGTAATAAACAAGCTTACAATCAATTATTCTGATATTTAAAGAAAAAATTACGTTTTACGTAATATAAAAATATAATTATATTGAATAATGTTTTTTATTGAAAATCATTTCAAATTACAGCGTAAGAAAATAATGCTTGCAGAAACTACCAAGAATTAACTGAGAATTGCATTTTTCCTTTTTCTTCTTTTTCTCTGCTTCAGATTACTGGTCGAAAACGTTCAAAGAAGTATATTCTGCATTGTAAATACGAAAAGTCTATTCGTAATAATAATAATTGTTCCAGTTGTTCCATGCTTACAAAATTGATTTGTATTAGTTTTTTTTTATTTTTCATTTTATGTGTACAGCACTAATACCATTTTCGGTTGACGTAGATTAGCTGCGTTAAAATTTGAGAACGTAACAGATTCCTACGTGTAAACGTAGCATTTGTTATTACCTTCAGTTATTGACGTGTTTGTACACCTGTGAAGTCATATATTAGTTTTAAAAGTTTATCATCGTAGTTTTAAATCATTTTACGTAGATGTGATGAAGATATTTTGTTAAATTTCATTCGGATGGTTATTTTGAAATTGATGTAAATTTAAAATTGAACGCTTGTAATATTAGGGGATCAATCAACTTATTTAAAAATAACTTGATATATTTTTTTAAAAAATAAATGTAATTAAAGGAAAATAATACATAATAATTAAATTTGTTTTCTTTATTTTAGCACATGTTGCTATAAACGTAATAAATTTTTAGTCAGTTTATAAATATTGTACTTGATGTAAACTTTTGTAAATTCCAACAGTTAATACGCATGGACATCCATTAGTAAATCGATACTTGGTAAAGAGAGGAAATTTTATTAATGAATTGGAATTGTATGAGTTTTTTTAAACTGCAGCAAATATTCTAACAGAACTTCTTATTATCAAATCCAATTCATAGCTGGAAAATTTATTGACACGAAACTCCTTGTAACAAAATTTTAGTGACATTTGAATGATCATATCGAAATGTAATACTTGTCTTGTGTTTTGAAAATTATCAATTTTCTTTAGTTAGAAGTTGCATTTAATGCGTGTACGAATATGTGTACGTGCATTTTACGTTAAAAGGATTGAATATTTATTGCAAATAATTATTGATTAATTGTAAATCTCAAAGTGTCAGTTTTATAAATATAAAATTCTTTCCATCGGGTATCTTTCTTCACATTAAATAAACATGATTTCCCAATTGAATTATTTGCAGTTTTCGTAGTCGGTTTATTAGCGTGCGATTTCTTTATGAAACTCATCAGCATTCAAGAACAGTTCAAAATCTATAAACTCGAATGCCTTCGTTGTTCGTAAAATCGTAAAAAAACCGCATTCACTGTAGATCAATGCTCAAATAAATGATTAATATTTTGATTTATCGAACTTTTACTACGTCATGTTATGCTTTGTTTTGTTTTGTTTTGTTCTTTTTTATCTTGCGGATTGCTCGCAAGGGGAAGATTAATCAAAGGAACACGAAGAGAAGTTCAAAAACTTTTTAAATTAAAGCCTGCTATATAATTCATTATCTTATCACGAAAATGGGTGAAAAAGAGACAGATCTCTTTCTCTCTCGCGTCAACGCAGCAACCAAGTGCGCCTCTGCAAAAGCTGCAGATGCAGCTTGTTGTCGTAGACGGGTGAAATAGGCGAACTCTCGGGTGAAAAATAAAAATCAAAGCAATAAGGAGGCAAGGAGAATGAAGAAGCAACCTTCTTCAAGGCTTGTCTCTTAAATGCTCTTTTTTAATAAAAAAATCAAAGCGAACGTGACAAGACGCGGACTGAAAAATTTACGGACGAAAGCTTTTCTCATTTCCGCGTGAAGCTCGGTTACACACACGCGCGCTCACGCATACTAGCTCGTGTAACCGCCCGCGCACGTGTGCATGCGAGGCGAAACACATTCTTCTGATACGTCAACGTGCGACGGTGTGGACTCGGAAGAACCTTTACAAGCTTAATACTATGTGCTTGTAGACCGTGAGCTTAAGCATGCGGCAACAAGGGACAAATCGGACATTGTTCTTGAGAATATACTTAGCTGTGGACGCTCGTATAACGTGTAACGACGTCAAATTTTACTAAATTGGAATTCTTAATTATATTATACTGCGAAGGTGTTTAAAAGAAAGTTCCTTTAGAAATTACGTTTTATGCAGCGTGTAGAGGGTTAATTCTGGTCAATGATAAAATATAAAGTGTGTCTTGTCATTGTTGTTTAAACATAGTATAAACCGCATTATACTATTTTTACACTATGCTTAAAGTTGATATCTTCAAAATTAATTAAAAATAGCATTAATCTATTAAAATTATAACTTCTTTTTTAGTGTGATTATTTTTTTACATAATATAAAGTAGATTGAAAATTCAAAAGTATGCATATTCGTTCGTAAATTTGGAATCACTTGTCGCTTTTAAACTCGCAGCTAATATTATTTAAGTTTTATTCCAAATAATATTTATCAAACGAGAATTTAAAAATATTTTTTTAATTTTTTTCTGTTTGTTTCAGTTTTTGTCTATATGTCTCAAATATTTAATTAAGTTGCGAATCTTGTAAATTAAACATATATGCAAGATTTATGTTTATAATGATTTGTGTACGTATTGAATGAGCATTTATTAAAATTAATATTAAATTTAACAAGATTTAACAATTACAAAATAAGCTGAGAAAATTTCACATTTTTTAACCTGTCTATCAAGGAAAGTTATAACGCATGTAAAATTATACATAAATCTACAGGTAAACCAAAAAAAAAAAAAAAAGATAATAAAAAGTATCTATTAAGAACAACAATGTAAGCTCTTCTTTTCTTTCTACTGTGCTTATTTATTATTTTTACGGGGATTTTCATTACTTAGATTTAATAGGTACATACAAATAGTGAAAAAATCCATATTTCCTAAGTTACGCTTTTTTGGATAAAAACCAGTTCTTCCTGCAAACTTTATTATATATTACATAAACAATATCTAATAAATAATACATATTTTATTTATCAAATTTTTTATATATTTCATATGTATTAAGAACGTTTTAGATAACTTTTCTGAACACGAATAACATTTTTTCTCTTTTTATTGATTCTAATATGTAATAGTTATATAAGATTAAGTACTAAATTAAAATAAATATATGGAATATTAGTAGACATTTTTTATGTAAAAAATACTACATCTTGCATTTCACGTTAACGTAGCATTCAAAATATTGTCAGTTGAAATTATCATGAATAAGAATTAAGTTGCAAACAGTTCCAAACAATACAAACAAGAAAGATTTTTTGTGTGAAAAGCTGTAAATAAAATTAGCCTTGATAAAAAAATTTAATCATCAACGTAGTAACCAATATCAAATTTTGCAGAAAGGATTCGTCCTACTTTTCTTTCGTAGTCATAAATTTGCATAGATCTGTGCAACTTTGCCGAAGGAAAATTCATGTGGCCATATTGCATATTTACGGACGCCATTTAACGTTGTTTTCATACAAAATTTTATACAAATGATTATCTACTCGAATCCAAGGAAATAATGGGGTGCACACATTGCGTTAAAATATATGAAATTTTAATAAAGTAATATATTCCGAAATTGTATTAATTAAAAGTTAGACGTTCAAGTCATTGTTTATTAATACATTATCACAGAATACATTATTTTTTTCGGTATGAAACTTAATTTTCAAGAAAGTTAAATATACGTTATCTTAATTGAGTGTAATAACAAATTTGATAGACAGCTTAAAATTGTAATGTACAATAGATTCAAAATTCATGTATATATCTTTAAAGGGTTTACGTTAATGTACACTTTCTTTAGAATGATTGTTTAACTGGTTGCTCGTATTCCATTGTTTGAATTTCATTATTAAATATTACGCGAGCACAGTTACAATTAGTTATGCTGTCATTCTTACAATTTATTTCTAGGTATTAATTTTATATTGATTTATAATATACCGATGTTTCCAGTCAGAATACGTATTTTGCTTTATTAATTTGCTCTAATTTCATGTAAAAGAAACCAAGTTTAAATGTAACAGTAATGTACTGTATCAAGGATATTCTTTTGCATGGAATTTGTACCATAAACGTGTACCCAAATTTTAGAATATATTTTACAATCAGAACCCAAATAAGTCACAAGGATTTTTCCAATTTTCACCGGTTTGTTTACTACACGTCGGCGCTCTCAATTTTCTGTAAACGTATTGAACTTGATTACGTTACCCATAAAGTCTTGAAATGTATCTCATATAAAAATATCTGATGCAAGTCAATTCTACTTAAGAAACAGAGCTGAATGTTTTCCTATACTTTGAAAATTTGCCCGGGCAGGATTGCGAATTCAAGTTTATATTACGAAATGGAGCCCGAATTTTAATACTTTTTAATTCAATAAATAGATGTGTCAACCAAATTTTTAAAAATTTTTCATCTCTTCACTACCTAGTAAAGAATAAAAATAATAGAGCCTTATCGAAGTTACGAAAACTGTTCACATGACTTTAAATTGAACGTGTAGCGGAACAAAATATAAAATTTTAAATTTGTATTCTAAGAACATACAGTTTCGCTTATAAAAAGGAATTCGTTCTTTCGATATAATAAATGATCGTCCTAACCAAATCGCTCGTAAAAAGAGCAAGTTATGTATTTGATAAACAAAATGAAAATGGATACATTCTAAAAGAAGAAAACCTATTCAGATTCTACAATATAGAAAATGATCACAAGCTGAATATATATTTAATATACAATTCTGAAAATTTCTGTTTGATATTCCGAGTATTCTGGCTTTTGTTAAGTATAATAATTGTTTGAGTGCCTCTATTTCGGTTTGAATAATAATTAGCGTGGCTTACGAGAGAAGTAGGCTCTATGTTTGCCTGAAAGATAAATTTATTCACTTCGTACAATTATAAATCTTATTTATAATACAAAGAGAATGCAAATTTTTATAAAAACGAGAGATTACTCCAGAAGGATATATTAGAAAAATGTGTCGCCACATAAAAATAAAAGAGATTGCAATCCAATCATTTGTAAATAAATGTGTAAGGTGTGGTAATTAAAAAGCTTTTTGTTTTACATCGAGGCTGTACAGTGCAACCGAAAATTTCGAAAAATATTCATAAACTTTGCGTACGATGATGATTTTCTCTTGAGGAATTTCACAAATACTACTTTAACCGTTTTAACAGTAGCTGGATTATATGCGCGTTACTTCTTTTATTGTGCAGCAGAATGTAGAAAAGTTCGATTTTAGTTTTAGGCTTTGAGCATTATTTAATCGAACGAACGTTCCGTATTAAATACTGGGTCGTTAATTTTACACCGCGAACGTTATCTCTGCCTGCTAATAAATTTGTAAATTTGTATGTGCGCCTGAGCAAAGAGAAAGGAGATTTAGATAAGTGAAAAGGGATGTAAAAGCACATCAGTAGAAAAGCTTCTTCTTCTCCTGGAATTGTCGACGGAGGCGTAATATGCGACGTGGTGAAAAGTCTGTGCACTGGTGTTTGTTACAGCGGCGCAAGGAGCGCGGCAGGATCGCCGTCGAGAGCGTTCACGTCGTGGAGACGGCCACCCTGGGGGGCAGCGCCGCCGAAGTGGCCGGCAGCGATTCGAGCGGCGGCGGCGGCGGCGGCGGCGGCGGCGGCGGCGGAGGAGGTGGAGGTGGTGGCGCACCCCCAGGCTTGCCCTTCCAGGTCGGTTATCGCGAGGCCGGGCAGGAGTACACCTTGTATCTCGTCGCTGCGAGGGAACAAGACAGGGCCGAGTGGATTCGAGCCATACGTGCCGGTAACGTTGCTCACTTTTTCATTTTTTTTACTTGTCTTTTGTTTTTGTAAATTTTGGCAGCTTGTGCTACGGGAACCGTAAGCTTACACCGTAAGTGCATGTGCGGCAAATGCAGAGCTTTAATGACTTTAGTTATAGGTAGTGGTACCCTTTCGGAGATTCAACATAAAATTTCCATTTAAATGAAACTTGCTCGCAACTGCTTCCCAGTAATTAAATATAGTTTCTTATTTTTGAAGAAAATTTTGAAAATTTTACGCTACTTTCATTATTATTTTAATCCAATGCTGTCACTGCACATACGTCCTTAACAGAATTAATTTAAAAGTGTAGAAGTGTCAACGGCAGGCAACACTTTCCTTCTTTCGCATTTCCTTGTACAAATAGGAATTACAAATTCAACAAGCTATCTCAGCTTAGCTTATACATTTTTACCTCGGATCATTACTATCAGCTTCTTAAGAAATGTTCACATTAGAGTAGAATAAATGTATTGCGATAGTGCATTTCAAGGGAATAATATTAGAGATCATTTTGATATAAATTAACATTATAAATTTATGTGTAATTAAAGTATATGTCGAATTATTGAAAAAGGCCTTTGTAATTTCAACATTTTTTATTAATGGTCTCTCTTACTTTTTTACATTTTAGATAACGACGTACAGTAAGCTGCTTATGATTTTCACATATTTATGAATAAAACCGTCCTTATGTTTACGTTTTCCATGAAAAGTGAAAATAAAATTTTGAATTGCGCAGAAAGGGCAAATGAGGATTTCTCTGAGAGTCAATTAATATTTTAAACATTGACTAACATTTGTTTCTATGATTTCATGATGTACAATGATAGTTACGAAAGTAGGCATATCATATTCACAATATCGTCGGTGTGGTTAGCTGTTGTATTTTCTTCTCTGTACATGCCACTTTATCTTCGCTCGTATATGGTAAGAATTTTTTCTCGCAGCATTCGACGAGTGTAGCGTTATGAATTGCTCTGCTGAAATTGTGCGCGAGTATACAGGACGCGAAGTTTCTGGTGCTAAACCAAGTTTGGTGCTGTTTGAGATCGTCAAAGGTACCATCACTTTCAGAAAATTATTTCTTAACCATTTCAGTTATTTCGATCCGTTATTGTATACACGAAAACTTTTTCCCTCGTAAAATTCGACGCCATAAAAGTTATTCAGCGAGTGAGTTGCCTTAATCATCTTTGTCAAATGATGATTCTGCAGGACACTGCAAGTTGTGTCGCTATTAAAAGTTGTAACGATGTAAGTGGGAAAGTACCCTTTATAACTATTATTTTTAAAATTATTATCAAAATTAAGAATGTGATTATCATTTTGAACAAATGTATTAAATTGTAAAGATATAGACGTAAGAGACGATATTAACATGATATTGTTCTGTTTCTAATGTATGTGTATACCTTCAAGTTTTAGGCGGAAAATTTAAAAAGAACACGAGTAACAATGACTTTGGAGCCAATCAACCGAGAATTACTATATTCGAATTATCAAAAGAAAGTATTTTTATTATTCTGGTAACAAGTAGGTTAATTATAACTAGTGCTTTCGATGATATAACGAATAAACAACTGGTTTAATAATTACTTTAATTATATTTCTCAATTTTTATTTTAATCGTTGACCTTTAACTAAAGAGAAACCATTCATAAATCCAGAAAAATTTATTGATAATTTGCTAAAGATTTAATATTCATTTTAAATGTTTATAGTAGAAGGTATTAAATTATTCTTGATCATTATATAATAAATTATAAAAGCATATATTATCGCGAAAAATTATGTGCATTAAATAAATTTTATCTCTAACAGGTCTTGTGTATAAAGAATTTTAGTAGCGATAACAACGTGCAACTATTGTACTTTTATTACAGCGCCTTAAAATTCTTACGTAAATTCAATCTGGACGACTGTATTGCATTTTTAAAATAAAATTACACATCTTATAACTATCAGAAATATAATTACATCTGATGAAGAATGTAAACCGTCTGCATTTAAATTATGCAGCAGCGTTATTTCTGTGCGTTGCTCTCATTTATCTATCATCTTTCAATTACGAACCACCTTCTGATGATGAATGTCTTCCATACTTCTATAAGGAAATTAATTTTTCATAAATTGTTTACTTTAAACTTACTTCGTTATTGAGCCTACAACCAAGCTATTTTTCAACATAAAAGAAACGTAAATTTTTTATAAATGTTCAACATTGAAGCTTAATAATTCTTGAATGTCAAAGAATTATTTATTAACATTTGACCTGTATCTACTCATCAATCTCTTGACAATTTAACGATAACCTATATATATATATATATATGTGTGTGTGTGTGTGTGTGTGTGTGTATCTCAACTGCCTTTGTAATTTTTATATATTGATAAAATTTTTCTAACGTGAATTTATCGCATTCTTAGCTTTGTAACGTTATCTTCAAATTAGCGGAATCTTTTTATGCTTACTCAGCTTCAAATTTATGTCATCAGAGATAACCAAGAGAATTTTAAGGAGAGAAGAGATGGTTGAATGAGTTTATAAATCTTAATATATCTCGGCATATAAAAAAAAATATTAGATTTTCAAATTTAGATTTGAAATATATTTTAATGTATAAGAGAAAATAGAAGATAAGCTTCCTTAAATAGTTTAAGCAATAAATTTTAGTACATATGAAAGCACTAAATTCCGTAGGGAATAATTAAGAAAATGTAATTGAACATGCACGAATTTCATTATGAATAAGAAAAAAAGAACGCTGAATTTAAAGTAAAAGATTAACTAAGTATATGATTATTGATAGATGAAAATTGCATTATAAGTTAAATATGTCATACTCCATAGTTCGTATTTTTAATTAAAATGAATGCCTCAGCTAAGGGTTATTAAAATATCAATTCTGCCTAAACATAAAAAAAAAATTTTAGCGTTTTGTTCAAGCTCTTTTATAACTAATTAATCATTAAATTTCCAATTATAAAATAATATCATTTATATAAAAAATTCTTTTATAAATATTATATGTTCTCAATTCAAATTGATGTTAAATATTAAATATTAATTATTAATAATTAGTTAAAATTTTCATTTTTAGACATTTTTATTTATCTCTAAAATGTGTACTGTCATTCCTATCTTAAGGGTAATAATTTTATCAAAAGCTAGTGCAGTACCACTCATAAATCTATTTTTATTGTAAAGATTTCTTACCGAAATAACGCCTCTACAATATACATTGTCAATGATACTCATTGTAATGAGCGAAGTAATTTTATGTCATTTTGTACATTGAATCAGAACATCGCTACTAAAATTGTCTAAAAATTCACGTTTTCAAGGTTTGAAGGTGTTACTTATCATAAAATCGTCGTCTTAGACCGTCTGAATTTCAATTTGCAACATTTCAAGTGTATGTGCTTGCGTTGAGAAGTTGTAGTTTGTTTTTTGGTGTAATTATAAAATTTTACAAGGTAATAGATTTTATGTATCCTAACAAAATATTTTTATGGCGGTTTCTTTATTCAAAAGTATAATCTCATATAACGTTTGAAATAAAATTACGAGTTAGCGCACGAATTTACTTGTATAATAAGGAAATTTATCACTTAGATAAGAGAAAAAAATTAAATTTTATGTGCCAATGTATTTAAGAAATACATAGACAGACTTTTCAGAGATTTTCTATTATTAATATATTATTAATAATAAAAAAGTATGAAAAAATTGTGTTGCTGCTTGAATTAAATTAAAAATTTATTTCAAAGTTTTTTATTTTATTATCAGCTATTTAATGGACTAATCATGTTATTAAATAAAATGATTTTTAAATTAAATCTTCTTAAGTTAATATTTTAAATATTCTTTTTAATATTCATGTTGTAATTCAATAAGTAATTACATATAATTTATTATAAATGCATTGCATTATTTTCTTATTTTTTATGTTTTATTTATCTTTTGATATTAATTTAAATGAATCCTTGGATTTACTAATAGATGGTTTTATCAAAAAGATTTTTGATAAATAATATTTTCTAATCATATTTTATCACGTGCATTTTGTAAATTTTTTAAATTAAGTTAAGCATATTATTTATATCAGGAAAATATTTATCACCAAAAGAAAATAAAAATTAATTATAAGATGTACAATACCATCTAATAGCGTATGTTGTAGTTAAGAAACTATTTCACGTGAGCAGTTTACTGATATAAAAATCGAATTAAATTAAAGAAAAATTGAAATTCTCAATTAAAATTTGAAATATGTCTTGAAGCTTATTAAGCTTTAAAAGTGAAAAAATATACAAAAATTAATTTGTTGAATTTACATTGTTTACTTTCAGTTAAATGTTAATAAAATTATAAGTTTTTCATACATTTCAATTTTTGTGAATGTAAAAACTTTTATAATAAAACAAATTATATACAAAAATCTCTCTCGTTTCTTATACCGTTATTCTTAATATAATATTTTACGTTTTGTTCCTAATTATTAAGTCTAATGCATAAATGATTTTTGATGATGCATACTTTTTTTTATAATGCCAAATAATAATGTCAGATTAAACCAATGCACAATGGGTTGTGTATTGATATGTTCAATTGAACGGTTTAGCCTTTCTAAAACTGTTTTTTTCAATTGAAAAATATCAGTAAATACTATATTTTTTTTTCTCTTTTCGTAGAAGGAATGGCCATAATATTTTTCATTCTTAAAATGATAAAATTTTTGGTATTTTGATGTTGATATAATCATGGAAATTTATACTTCAATTCATCCTTTTATATAGATTAACTAACGATCATTTATCGATGTACTATTAGAAGAACTAATTAACTACTTATTTTTACTTAAATTGAACATAAAACTTTTTATAATTTACATTGGTATATAAATTTTATGCATATTATAAAAGGTTGTGTATATTGTATTTAGTACACGCACAATATCATTGAGCCGTATATTTTTTCAATTTTTAACCGTGATAAAATATTTATTATTAATTTATAATTTTCGTTGTAATTATGATGTGTTATGCATTTCATACATTTTTCTGTTGTAAAACTGACAAATACAAATTTTTAGGCTCCACTCAAATATAAAAGCACATTTTATTTCCTATTTGCATAAGTATACTTAAATTAATTGCAGTAAAAATAATTGCATTTAAGAACTTTGTGCGTTTGAAAATATTCACGTAGTTATTCAAATGGTTAATTTTATTGTTTTTTAAACATTTGTTGGCTGATTAATTATACTTTTACCAAATAAATGATTGCACGCCCACTTGAGTGTTTTGTACACAATTTAATCTAAATGTTTAAATTGTAGTTCAGAGGGAAAAACTCTATCAATTGTTTGTTGATATCTATTCATTAATTAGTTTGACTGTCAATAGAAAAGTTCTCCACTAAATTATCACTGTAACTAGTTCGTTAATTCGAAATACAAATCCAATCAATCAACGCTTATTTATGTGATTGAAAGGAACGAGCGTCTGTGCCCATTGAAACAAATATAAATTAAAAATATATAATATTAAGATAAGTCTTAATAAGTTCTTCAAGATACTTATAAGTTATGTATAAGTAATACAAAATTAATATTGAATTGCAACAAGAAAATGTGAAAAAAAATTTTAAATTTTATACCAAAAAATACAAAAATTTTTTGTAGTAACATAACTTTACTGAAATTCGATAATTTTGAATTTGTTTAAATAGGTGGTATTAGGGAACTTAATCAATGCGTAATATTCAGTAAATCATAATAATAAAATATCAGTTTTTCTTGAAATAATCTACTGATGTAATCAATTACAAAATGTTGGCATTAATAAAGTACTCGTCAATCTGCCCAATATTACCTTGCATTTTTCAACTTCTTTAAAATATTTAACTTTAGGATCAATAAATCAGCCTCAAGAGAATTTTCAAGCGATTTGTTTGCTTGAGTATACCGTATACATGTACATCGGCAGCTTCACACAGAAACCGTCACTCTCACTTCTTCGTCTATAAAGTCTGTCCCTAGTAAAGAAGCACCTTTTGCACAAATTCTTGACAAAAAATATAGTCACATTGATATCAAGGAATTTTTTTTCTAAGAATACATCGTATAATTATATACTATAAAATATAAAAGCGATTTATAAAAATATGACAACAAATTCCAATGGATAAGAATCTATGTATTACGATATACTTGCTCTTAGCGATGTAAAATTAAGAGAAATAGGATATCAATCTTCAATATACAATTTCTAGCGCTTTCTTAAATGTTCAATTAGATCACGCTTTTTCATTTTTTACACGATAAGCGTAAGCTCTAAGTAAGCAGTACGAATGGAACTAATTCACACAGGACGTGCAGGAGTATAGCAACCGCAAGCTTTAAGATTAGCTCTTAGTTAGCGAATTCATCGATTTATCCACCTAAAGTGGATACGTGATGGTCGGATTTAGCGTACTTCAAGAATCCGTGGGAAAAAGTGAGCGAATTAGAGCAACTTAGGCGTTATATGATAATTCCACGATGAGCTTGCGGACAGAGCTGCGATGCTGCATGGAATCGAATAAATGAGTCGCAAAAATCGATATCGTCTGGGCGTACGATTCGATAGGCTAGCGAATGCGGTATATTTGACATAGGCACATACAGGAACCAACACATCTATTTCAAGGAATCAAGAGAGTTTAAAAGTGCTTTAAAATCGCTTTTAACTATGTTCTGTCGTCGACAATTTTTCCTAGTGAGTTTTAGGATTTCCTTGAAAATTGTATGTCTATTTAACGTTCATTTATAGTTCCCCACTGTATACGTCATCACTTTGCTGTATTTTTATTCGATACTCGCTTCACTGTATACTTTCTTTTCAAGTTTTAGCGAGTCTTTATGATGCTTAATCTTGCACTTCACTTTCTATCGATCTGTAACCCGTCTGTCTGTCTGTCTCTCTCTCTCTCTCTCTCTCTCTCTCTCTCTCTCTCTCTCTCTCTCTATCTCTTCTTTTGCTTGTTTACTTTTTGTCTTCATATTTAACTGTGTAACTAATGACGTTTTTCGAAAGAACTGAGCACGCTATCATTGCAAAGGATTAATAGTTAATAGTGCACAAACTACTGACTGAAAAATACGCTACAAAATAAAAATGATGCAATCGTTCTTGTATATCTCATTTCTATAAATTTTTAGCTGTATGAATTCATTATCTTTTTTTTTATCCAATGAAATATAATATATATAAATACATACGCATGTATAAATTCTTTCGTTTAAATTTATCAGTAATATAGAATTGTGAACGAAAATATTATCGGAAACTTAAAATTTGAAAAAATTAAAGGGCGATTAAAAATCCTTGCAACCCTCGTACTAATATGACTTTCGAAGAAAATAATATTCCTTTTATTTATGTAATTTTTTGTTTCTTTTATTCAATATCTGATTGAATAACTGCAAAGAAATATAAAAAGAACCGGATAAATCTCAAGAGTGAGAGAATAATGTTTTATTTAAAAGCACGTAACTTTTGCGGTTAATCCCTTTATGCATAGAAATATAAAATATGTAGTACTCTTTTTATACGCGCCACCGTAACATAAAGTCAGTCGTCATAAAGAAGGTGCAAATATCAATCCAAAGAAGCTATTAATATCATAAAATATACAAAGATGCTTTCTACCTACAAAGGTCTGCATCTACAAGAGCATTAAAATGTGGACCTGAATACCCAAAGCTATAAATTAAGTCTCTACTATTCGTGAGCAAGATTCAAATTAGGAGAGTTATTTTGATAGAGATTTTATACATTATAATAAAATATTCTTTCAACTTAACATCAGAATTATATATGTTTCTTCGTGATATTGATGTTTTTTTAATAACGGATAGATTGAATTTAAAAACTAAGTTTCTTAATGAGTCGTGAACTCAGAACGATTTAGCTTCCGATGTGACTTGAATCAGCGCAAATCAATATTTACATATATACAGTTTCAAAACACAAATAATTGATTGAAAACTTCAAATTAATATTCATTTCTTCATATACTACAAGAAATTTCAACTTCAATTTTGTATTATTTTGCAAAATCTTATGAAACAATATATTGTGAAACCTGTACGAATTTTATATTAGAAAATGTTATGCCGCCTTATTCTTACTATTCGAATAGTAAATAATTTACTATTCGATGTAAAGCTCATGGTATTTTTTTTATATTACTAGAGAACTTCTTACGACATTTTAAAGTGATAAATAATTACAAAGATATTTAGTTCAAAAATTAATTACAAAATATTAAACACTTGCAAAGAAACCGTAAATTAGAAAATTGTAAAAACAGTAAAAACCAACTATAAAAATGTTGGCGAGAAAATACTTGAAAATATTTTTAACGCGTACGTATTTCAAAAACCTATAAATACTGATAAGTTTATAAGTTCATAATACAAATATAAATAATTGAAATATGATTGGAAGCAGATTCTAATGCTCGTTTGGAAAATTATCGTATAAAATAATATTTGATAAGCACATTAAAAAATGTATACAATAAAACTACAATATTTCATTAGCTATCAATAATGCGATATCGTGTTAAATAATGCAATGTCGCATGGAACATTGCAAAATAAAAATTTTGTTTTATTATTTTAATTTCAATACCGAGAGTAAGATTTCCTTGACACCATTTAAGCTATAATATTAACAAGATATTTATAAAAAATTATTCCTTGATTGAACCTAGTCAAACAAATGGTTAAATGAAAAATCCATACTGCATATTTTCAAAGTAAAATTCAAAGGCTCTCTCTAAATAGAGCTTAATCATAAATTTCGAATTTAAAAGACATTAAAACGAATTATATTGTCTGTTTTACAAGTCTGTTGCAAAAATGTATTTATACAGACATCACGGAGTATAATTTAATATTTTTTTCGTCTAGAAATGGTCGTTTATTTTGGACATGTCAAAGGTATACAAGAGTTACAGTTTGTTTTCGGATTTTCAATAAATATTGCGTTTGAAAATATGTTTTAAATAAAAAAAAAAACTTTACGTGTGATTATTAAAAACTGCTGCATATTGAGAAGTTTTCTTGAGAAGCAATTCTTTGCTTCAAAAGTATTAAATAAATCTGAATTTCTGAAATAAGTTTTATTAAAACTTCTCGAGGTTTTTCATCAAGACAGAGAAATTGTGTGGAGCACTGCACTTGAAAAATCTACGATTACCTCGCAAACGCTACTCGATTCGCAGTATAAACCCTTGGTGCAATGCGTACGTGATCGAGACTTATGTGACACGATGTATATGCCCCCGCTGTATGGCGCGGGTGAAAACTCAAAGCCGAGTGTGTATAAGCTGAACGAGGCCACGTACACATAAAAAGACGCGATATTCTACGGCTTTTTCAATTGCATCGCTTGCATATTATAAACGCACGAGTACGAGCTCGTGTGCGTGTGTGTGCACCGTTTCAAAGTAGCGCGTTTGAGAAAAAGATCAAGCGAACTCTTTCACGCTAGGGACGACGGAGCTCCTAAGCTTCTGAGCCTCTCCTTCAGACACTAAAAAAGCACTTTTGGTCCTGCCATCGAACTATGCATTTTCTGTACTTTTAAGAGAGAAAGAATCACTGAGTGTAGTAATATAAATAGGTAGGTAGGTAGGAAGAGAGAGAGAGAGAGAGAGAGAGAGAGAGAGAGAGAGAGAGAGAGAGAGACTATGAAGAGGTGTACTTCAAGTTTATAAAGAGCAAACTCCCATCATTTGCCCAATGTGCTTCTTCGCTCGTTCACTAATTACAGTAACTTTTTCGAGTGTTGCATTTACGGTAAAAATTTGGCTTGCGCTACCTCAATGTATACTACTACAGTGCATCTCAAAATTCTGATAACGAATAAGTTATTGGTTAAAATTATCATTAGTTAAATAAATTTTTGGCATTATCACGTATAATATTTTCTAAACGATATAAATATTATTTATATTGCAAACGTTCGTTTTGAATTTATCTTAACAAGTATTGAATACAAATCGCGTGTGCCATGGAATCCACTTCATAAAATCACTCGTTCCACAATAGATAGAAATGAAAAGCGACGTAAATCAGTATGAAAAAATTACTGATATTCAATATTAAATTTCAAATTTCAAATACAAGCATTATACAACTAAATTTGACGTCGATGTGATACTGTATGACGTATTCTTTAGATACACTGATTTATACTAGCAATCAAATATTTCTTATTAGACTTTCATTATTAATTTCACATTTCTTATATTTCTCTTTCTCTATCTATCTATCTGTCTATCTATCTCTTTTGTTCTTCCCACTCAGCCCTTGAGTAACGATATTAAGCCAATACGTCAACTTTTCCATCACTTTCCCATTATATTTATCCGTATACCATTACTCTATGATTTCTTTAAATTTATACGTATCATATTTAGTTTCGTATTATTATGTATATTAAATTATTTTTATCATTTTTTTAAAATCTGAATAATTCCGCAAAACGTATCTGAAAAACACACAATGTTAGAGTTTATAAAAACTTTGTACAGTAAAATATACTACCGCAATATACTTCTCCAATTAAGTATAACAAATCAGAAAATATAAGGTTTTGTTTTTGTATAAAATCGTGTACTTCATTTTTACAATTAATTGTTTCGAAATGATGATGAAAATAAATAATTTGCTCAAAACTCAAAATAATTTACTACACTTGTTTTTACACAAAAACAAGTGTAGTACTGACATATCTTTTACTAATCCAATACAATAAACTAATTCGATAAAAATACAGGAGTCTTGTCGTACTTGCGCAGTTTGTTTCCATTACTATTATACCGTTGCTATTACTTATACTTATTGTTATGCCATTATCGTTGCAAATTAACAATTTTTTTCACATTTTGTATCAAACTCATTCTAAATAATCACCTTTAAACTTAATTTTAATTTTATTTTAGCACTGTCATCTTAATCGCTTTCAGGATGTTTCCCGTTGGTTTCTCCAATAAAATCCAATATACTATTTTATTGTACACTTCAAATACACGTTCTTAATCTACCTGTCATAACATGACCAATTTCGTTATCTCTACACATTTTAAGAGAATATAAACTTTTACAATTAATTAATTTTTCATATTTTTAATTTCACGTGCACTATATTACCGCACATATTTTTTTGGACTTATTTTCTCCGAACATTCTAAATTTGTTTTCTCTCTACCTTTCACAAAACCCTGTGTTTCTCATCGAAACAGAATATTATTTTTCTTGTTTAAAATCTACGTTTCAATTACGTCACAGTTATCGAGCATTCAATAGTGCGTTAACAGAGCAAAAATGCAGATTTCCTGAATACAGCTCACGATCAGTTTTCTTTTATATTTTAAATTCAAAATTGTTTATTAGACAAAAATATTTAGTAATATTTATCGTATCTAAGGATTTGTCGATAACTATTAGATATATATTTTATGAGCAAATCCTAATAATTGGTAATTATAAAATTAGTTATTTGTATATTTGTAAATGAAATTTTTATTTTATTTCTAAATATTTATTTTAACGATTTACTTGTTCTCGCTACATTCAATTCATCCGCATACACGGGCACTTAATTTACGTCATTCTAAAAGGTTTTTCATTTTAATCTGTTGTTTGAATCCTATAATATACAATTTGTACATGAAAGAATAAAAAAATGAAGACGTTTCATCTTGTTTCAATTAATCGTACGTTTAGAAAATTGTTACCCAATTTTATTAATATTTTTATTAATTCATGTGGTTTCTTTCCTATTTTAATTGGAAGTTAAATCATTTTAGTTCTTTTATTTTAATCTTCTAAACATTTAAAGTCCAATAAGTAATTGCAATACGTGTTATGAAACTTACATTCTCCCGTATGATCAGTTCTTTCATTATAAATGTCGTTCGCTTGTTAATATATTACGTTGCATTCTACCTCGATAATCTTGAACATTTTATTCAGTATTTTCATTTTGTTATGTACAGGAAGGATGCATTTTTCAATATATTTTTTGTATAAAAATTATCAAGAAAGGAAGTGTAAATATTTTAAAAATTGTTAAGGGACAATAGACTGTATAATTATTTTAACACTTTATTGAGGTGTGCATCACCGTTCGCTCCATTTTCTGCATTCCTCGACCAACTATTATTAATTTGTCCTTTCTTTGGAAATGTAATACTACGAAATATCCACACCGTGTTTCGTTAACTAGATTTCCTTCTCGACGTGAAACTTTTGCATCAATTTTTGAAATTGATTTAACGTGAGATATATTTTATGGGTAAAGGGTTGAATGTAATAATGTCGATGTGTAATGGAAATCTATAATATTATGTAAACTCCTGTGTACGCAGTTTAACTCTCGCATGAAAGGGCGCTTCCACGTGATTGTCCTCAGCCTCAGAGTTGGATATCAAGTTCACTCTCCCTTCGCCTCAAAGAAAACACATTAACTCTTTCACTTATACATCACTGTTTCTCTTGTACGCAAATCCATATGAATTGCTATTAGTAATTGTTATTATTTTATTGATTTATCTACTTATTTATACGTTGATATGTTTCGTAATTGTTAATTGTTAGTAGCATTGATGAGAGAATGTATAAGATAGAACAAATAATATTCGGCTTGACTTTTCTGACACGAACACATGCCGAAATTGAAAAATGCTTCCTTTTCTTCCGAAGAACAATTAATATACTTTTGAATATAATATGATTTTGAAAGTATTTGTTGCAATAATTGTTGAAAAATTTTTTTAATTCCACGAGTATTGTTAAAAAGAGATTTAACTTACAATTCTATATTGTTATCGATGCTAGGCAATAAAATTACCTGAAGATAAGAATACCTTTGAAAGATTTTGTTGAAACTGTGCCATTGACCTTTATGCAGAATTTTTTGAAAAATACCAGATCAACCATCGAGAGACATTCGAAATTTAAGTAGCGGACTAATTTGAAAATTTATTAATTTGATTTAAATTATCAAATTTAACATTTCTCAGGTATCATAGATTTTTGCTCTCAATAATTGTTAGTGAAAATGTAAATGCCTGATAATATTTCGTAATTTTAAACGAAATCTAATTGTTTTAATTACTTATTATGCTAATGACGTAGAATTAATAACCTCTATATTAAGATATATAATAAAAATACAAAATTTATTATTCTCCACAAATACTAAAAGTCTGTTTAAATTTATCGGTAAATGCTTTTACACAAAATCCTTTCTAAGCTGAACTTAAAACTTTCATAAAGTTTTAAGTTTAACTGCATGAAAGTCTTTACACAAAGAATCTTTGTTTAAAGGCTGGTTTATCTACAAAACATCTAAACAAATTATTATTGAAATACTTCGAAAAGAATTTTTGTAAATTTGATAAACGTACGCAATTAGATTCATTCGCGAAAGAAAATATTTTAATTAAAGTAAAGCTCAATTATTTCATACTTCTTATTTTTCCTCGTTGTTCAATTCATTATAACTTAAGATTTCTTGTTGGTAAAATATTATTTTTGGTGAATATGCAACGAAGAGAGACCTTTAAAATTAAAAATATTTATTAAAAAGTTGCTTACGTAAACGTTGCGATACTCAATGGTTTATTCGATTGCCAAACCTTGGGTTACAGTATTTTTTTGCGTAGAAACCTCTTAAATTATTTAATAAACGTAAAAAGCTTATTGTTTAAATTTATTATTAATTTATTTATTGTTAAAATTCTATTGGTAATAAAAAGTCATTGTACTTTAGATTTTGAATACCAAAAGCAACTGGTATCGTCACTATCAATTATCTGTCTGAAATCCAAATTAAGGCATTTATTTTCCTCAACAAATACCTCTATTTGTAAATTTGGTACAAGCCTAAACAATAGTAAATATTTAAAACAGATTTTACGAAGGTCGAATTTCCATTTTTAGGTTATTAAGCTTGAGCTCGTGCCTTTTGCGTCTACAACCCAACACATTATTATTTTGTATTGTACCTACGTGTGAATATATATAGCTCACTCGGGGTACAAGTGGTGATACTAGTTATTTTCTAAGAATAGCTCTAGTCTTTGAACAAATTATTTAAAAATGAAGAAATAAAATTAAGTCTCGATAATAGTACAATAACGTAGAAATTGTGAATATGAATTTGTAATTCGTAACACTCAAATTAAAAATACGTATGGAATTAGTATTTGTTTTTAATTTTGTTTATACCTGTAAAGCAAATTTCATCCAAAGCGAATAATGAAAATAAAGAATTATTAAGAAGACTTGAGACTTAAGTTGGATCATTTTTCAACCGCATCTCAACCTTACGATTTTAACTTCGTGAATTTTTGCTTTATATGCTTCAAGATAGATAGTTTACGCGAACTCTTTTTCTTCCGAAACTAACGTATCTAAAGAAACTCTTTCTTTATAATTAATCACACATCGACCAAAAAGTCCGAGACTTCGACTGGCTCCGTATTTGGCTAGATCTTATTAAAAACTTCACCTAAAGCTGACATTTGCGCCAAAAGCGAAAGAGAACTTGATCGGAGAACTGAACAAATGACCCGATAGTGACTTCTTTGGCTCTTTCTAATCATATTTGATCAGTTGTTTATTGCAAATCGGATCTTTGCTTCATCATTGGGTAAAATTAACCGAGCCTGATTCCCCGAAAGTTGAAGTCCAACTGTCATGTTCCTGGGAATATATAGACATCTACGTTGAACCATGTTACTGAATCTTGTTACTTTAGAAGGTGCAAAATGCCTTTATCATCAATTCCAGATAATAATTACTAGTTTTCATTGTACTTATTGACAAGCGAATTTCAAGATCCCTAGATGTGAACGAATAAGAATGTTGAAGTATCTTACTTGAATTTCCAGGTACTTATTAACAAAGCATACAAAGACGATTATTTTCTTACGTCACTCGTAGACAAATTTCCATTGACAAATTTTCCACGTAAAACTGTACGCTTTAATTATCGAGATGCTACAGATCCGTTGCGGATCAAATATTTTTTCTTCGTTTTCATCGACATTTGCCCGTAAAAGAATATAACTGAGATGCTGACGCAAAGCTTCGATCTTCCAGTGTGCAGCGACAATCCCGGTCTCAGCGGTCGCTACCACGCCGGTTTCTGGAGTGGCAAACGCTGGTCCTGCTGTCGCATGTCCACGCGATCCGCCGAAGGCTGCGACACTTGCAGCCCTTGGTCGACTTCGTCGAAGCCTACCGGCGTCGGAGGAGCTCCCAGTATAACATCGGCTAACAGTGCCGACAGGCAGCAGCATTCGTCAAACGCCATCTCTGCTACGACGACAACGACCACCTGCATCGAGACCAACAATAATCCAATAGTGCAATCGCAGACACGCTCCAATAACGGTAAGTAAACGCAGTTGATATTGCTCTTTATTTCCTTTGTGGCTAAAGCTCTGTTAAAGCGGAAGTTGCCGTTGCACGTGCACTTCAGTCAGCGCTCATATATAATGAGCTCATATATAATGATTGGAACTTGTGCTGTCTTAGAGCTGTACAACTACCGTAAACTGAATTGTTAATGCATTTTGTGTGATGCATTAGGGACTGCGGGTTTGCCTCTTCAGTATTCAAATTTAACTAATGTTCACGTTTTGCGTGAACTTTATAAAGAGTTTCGACAAGAGTATAAGGACTTTGTATTGTATATTTCTTATTTATCATTTTACGAGATTATTTCACATTTGTAAGAATGAGGAATTTAAAATGCAGGAAAATTAGCACCAATTTACGCTATTTACTTAAGTAAACTATTACCCTCGTAAATGAGCGTACATAAATCTCATTACCAGCAAATAAGAAAGTGAATTTTCAGCTTATTCGGTTTATTGTCGATTTTATATTAGAAAAGTCGTAGTTGAATTAAGCTTCAATCTCTCCGTAACACATAGTAATTACTGTATACATTGTTCATAGATTTCGACGCACTTTCACCGTCGTTTTTTTTACGTTTACACAATTTTCCTCTTCTCTGGTGCACCTCTCGCAGTTACGTATTATATTATTATTAATTAAAAAGTGTCGATTTAGCTTCCATTGTACATAGGAAAAATCTGCGTTGTCTATTAAACATCAGGTGGTTCAAATAGGATAATATACTTAAACGGCACTCGGTACCTTAGCGGGGAAAACGTTAGATGTAACAATTAGAAATCATAATTCATTTTAAATGTAAAGCAGATCCACGGTTCCCGTTTATATAAGCACTTGAGAGTTCCTTTAGTATCACAGGAGAATGAACAATCTGATAAATTTTATTCCTTTTTTACATTACCGTATATCACTATATCATACAGTGCATGACATACGATTATAATTTCAGTTTTATTGTTCGAAGCACCTATTGTTAACATTTCTCTAGAGAAATTCAATTATATTTTAATTTAAAAATATATTTTCAAAGAAAATTTTATAACCGTAGCAACGTAAAACATTATGTACTCTGATAAAAATACTTTAAAAATGCAGCAAAACTTGGCAGTTTTGCTGATTTTAATGCAACTTTTAAGGCTAACATTTATAAAGATAATTTAAAACAATTTGTTATATTTAATGATAATTTTAAAACTATTCGCTTGATAAGTTCTAAAGTTTAATGCATTTTCACGTCGACTTTTCGAAAAAAAACCGTTTTTTCTTCCATTTTTCAATGAAAGTCAATTTTTTATATAACACTATAACGTGCACATAAAGTTCTTTTATTATTATATAAGATATATCAAATTCTCATGCACACACTAAATCATTATATTAACAATATTTGTCAAGCTAGAATTAGGATGCTGAAGTATAACAAAATAAAAGAGTTCTTTAAATTGCTACATGTAACAATTAGCTGTTATTCATTTGTTAGCTTAAACTGTTTAAATTATAAATGAAAAAATGTCCCAGAAAAGGGCAAAATGAGAGTTTACATCTTACAACAGCAACTCATCACTTAAAAGTGTGGATGCACCCTTGTACTTAACGTTTGAAACGTTACGAAATTTAGATTATACTCTTCCCTTTTGCCGATTATTTTTATTTTCAATTCGAAATTCCAAAGTATTGTACTGACTCTAAATGAAAATAGATTTTAAATACGCGTGAATTAAATGTACAAAGTAAATACCTCTGTTGACAACAAAGATTAAATACATTGTAAGAAAGTGTTTTATATGAAAGGAAGTATCGTTGCACTTATATTAAAATAGATATTTAAAAATTTCCAACTATCCGTATACAACATAAGGTAATTATCCTTAACTTATATTTCAGTGATGCTTATTAACATTAATAAATAATTAAAAAGTGTTTTGAACGTTATCTGTGATAAAAAAGTTTTTAATTAGCTCAATGTATAGTTTAAAATTGTTCATACCAGTTTATACAATCAAAATTATAAGGTTTATATTAAACGAGATAATTATCTTAAGCGTTGAGTAAAATATTTCTTGAAATTAAGTTCCTTTTTAATCAATTTTATAACTATACTCTTAGGATATCATACTGAATAATTATTAAGTCATAAAAGTACTGTAAGTGCAAATTCAAATCAAGTATTATAAGCTAAAAGAATGTATAATCGTAAAAGTTTCACATTCAGATACGCATAATTAATTATTGTAATTCTGGAAAATGTAATTTTAGAACGCGCTCTTTAAAATTTATAATAAAGAGCCGTTACTCCGTATATAACTATTTTAGTTAAGATGAATTGTAGGAGAAGAATGGAGAATAAAGATAAACGCTAAATGACCTTCGGTGGGTATAACAACATTTTTGTTAAAAATCGTTAAATCTAACGGTTTTAGACTTCAAAGATCGCCTGACTATTCTCGAAGGAGTGCTTCTCATTTTAACTGCTTGAGGTCTTAATACGTATCCACAACTTCTGTAGGAATTTCTTCTTTGTGCCATTGAAATGAATATTATAATTTTTGGAATGCGAATAGACCGAGAAATAAAAAGTAATAAACGCGAGCGGTACGTATCAAATAGAATCAGTGAGTTTTAAAGATTTAATTTAATAAATTATAATCCATTGTGTAAATATTTGTTGAATTAATACTTCGTGCCGAAGAACTCAATAAGTTCAAAACGAGCACGAAGTCTAACAGAGTTTTAGTTGCTACAACAAGATAAATATTATTACCTTATATAATTAAAAAAAACAATTGATTTCAATAATAAAGTATCTCTAATCTTCCTTGTATATTATAGCACAATTTGCTCTTTGTTACCTCACTTTTATAAAGTAAAAAAAGTACCATTTAGCATTGAAAGCACGTTACTGCATGTTACCGCTTAGACAATAATATTTCTTGCGTGTATTACTTCGTCAAATATTCTCTAGGCGTTGCCGTCATTCTTCCCGGTAACTATATTTTAATATAAATAATGCAGCATTAAGACATTACTAGCCGAGAGTTGAAGTGTAAGGCTTAGATTACATAAATTCAAATCATTATTAATATATTAATACTCAAATATTGCGAATAAATTTTCCGTCAGAAATTTTTTATCGATTTTAATTTCCTCGAGTGTACCGCGTTACGGAATTGTTGCATACGAGTGCTTAAAATAACCAGTTCAGAAAATATAACATGAAATAATATCGAAGTTGTTGAATTATCACCTTGTTTTTACAAGTGTAGGACTTTTCAAAATTAAAAAAAAAAAGAACAAAAAACAAATGCAACTAGGTACTACCGTTGCAACAATTTCCATGTGGATTAATCCGTATCGTATATTAAGTTTGAAAATTCTTTGAGTGTGCTCCGATCATATCCTTCAGTAACGGTAAATGCAAACTTCACTAAATACATAGTCGCTTTTGAAAGGAATACTGTAAGAGAAGAGTTTCGAATTCGCCGAAAATCGTTAAAGCTGCTACCCACATAAAATGTTTCTGTTAAAGAAGCATTTATTTCAATTGTAATTAAACTTGAACGTTTATTGGAGCTTTATTAAATACGGAAGGTACATTCGAATAACGAGAAACATTTAATTAAATATAGCACAAATACTTTTATAAACAAAGATTAGCTCGTTCCTTTCCTGTACATGCAAAGCACATTAAGTCATTTTTTTCGTTGAATTGCAATAAATTTTCAAGAAAGAGGAATCGGTAAGTTATTTTGTATTAAGAAGACATCATCTCAGACATAATTGTGTGGAACTGGGCCCGTTTGGATATTACACCAGGGAACGAGTCTTTTCGTTACACTTAACGAAAAATGTCTTGCATTTGAATGTTGCTCGTTACGAGGAGCCGTGAAAAAGCAGAAGAAGAAAAAGAGAGAGAAAGGCTTGAACGAGTAACCGAAAATGAAGAGCGTGCGATGCAAAGTACGTAATACGGCGGCGGCGGCGGTGGCGGGGGGGGAGTGAGAGAGAGAGAGAGAGAGAGAGAGAGAGAGAATCAACGAGCGGGAGAAGGCGTGCCGTCGAAACTCCTCGAGGAGTGCGAGGGGCCCCGAAGACTTAGTCTAATAGCGGCAACAGCGACACACTTGTTCGTTCACTGGGGCCTCGTCACCTCGCGGTTTTCGCTCGATCGCGCCTCGCTCTCCCCTTTCGAAAGACACGCTAGTTTTCCTCGTTATCTAGCTTCAATAATTTCTCACGAGTGCGGTCGCGACGCTTCGATTTCGCTGTAGCACTCGTGCGATAAAGAGCTTCTAAAGACGAACGAATGATGGAGGGGCGGGAGGGAGAAGCAAAAGGGAGGACCGAGACATCGTCCTGGCTTTGTTCAGTGTTCCGTGTCGTTTACGCTACGAGGAAAAGGAACGTATAAAGATTAGGAGACGCATAAGAAATGAGCTCACTTCTAGCATCGTCCGTTAAATGGACCTTGGGCATGAAGGACCGACTACCGGATAGCCGTGACGCGAAGCTTTTTGGATGCCGATGGTCCTTTAAAAGTTTTCCTCTTAATCTTCCATCAGGTATATTGCATATAAATGTATAAATGTCCATCTGTGCGTACTCATATTTACAAATATTGGAGTTCTTGGATTCATCATCGGATTCAAAGAGAAGCGAAGAGAAGGACTAAGTTAACGCTAAGAATAACGTTAAGCTTTTTGAAGAAGTATCCCTGCGAATAATTTAAATTATCTACTGAATCGATATTTTTCTTTATCGCAAAGTTATCTTGCTCGTTTTAGCTTTCTTCCCAGTTAATTGCATGAAAAATTAGCCTTATCTGCGTAATGAACTGCGTAGTGTGTCAGGTACACTCGAAGTGTAAAGGAATCGGAACAAGTCACGCGCACGGCAATTTTGAAGGCAGAAAACAAACTTACACATTTTATTAATATTCATGTAAATCAATTGCAGTAGAATCGATCGTTGATACGAAGTTCTCTCAAACTTATACTTGAACGATCAGCGTAGTTTGAAACAATGTTGTTCACACGAGTACACAAAACAGTGAAATAAATGTAGTATTCGAGGGCAGATGTTGCACAAGACGTGCCATTAGTACAACTGCATTGTATTCATTCTATTATGTAACTATAAAGATTAATAATAATATAAAATATTATTTTATTGCTTTATCATAAAGGAAGGTTTGTTGTTTTCGTTTTACGATATTACGGATGGTAAAATCATACGCAATCGTGCATTTAATTATTTTGTTAAAATGTACTTTCAAGCATATTATGAAACAAAGCTCTTTTAAAAACAAATCCAAGTTCCTATGTAGGTATGCGTGCGCCTGTGCATGCACGTGTGTGAACGAGCATATGTTTAAATTCAATTAAATAAGCTAATTAAGAAATAATAATAAATGGTAATAATAAAGTATTGCGCGTGCATGGAAAAAGATTGTAAAATCACGTTCTTCGTAATATTCGCTACTTTTAAACGTAGATGCACCAAAGTCTTAATACAAAATCTCAATAGCTTGTCAATTAAAGCAACAAGTGAAACGGATAAAATTATCGAAATCGGTGAATTCGAATAATAAAAAATTGCATTAACTCAATCTTTTTCGTGGGCTCTTTGAAAAAACAGATAATTTTCATAAATCTTTTTTATTAGGTACATATTTTGCATCGTAATGCAATGCGTTATTAGAATTCTAACCTACATTATAATATAATGCATTATATTTATACGTAGTCGTTGCATCAATTATTACAAATATTTTTCTTACATTAGTAAACAGATTTATTTGATAGAAACAAACGTCAATTAGATGCAGCAATTAATTATCAATTAAATAAAATTTCTTCATATGCGTATTTCAATTTTATTTTTCATATATACCCACATACATAGTCCTTTTATGTATTTATTGTTTTTTCAACTTGTATAGTTGAACAACGCCTAATGAAAATACTATACTACTGACTATCATAGTGAATTTGTAGAAACTCTTGAACTTTTTAACAAATTGTACGTTTTAAAATCGAAAGCACGTATTCATTTCATTTTTTGCAATAGGAGAGAGGTATTGACATTTATGATTTGCTGAACCAATAAATTATTTTTATATTCTGGAATTCAGTGCACAAATTATATAATTGCAAATAATAAATTTTAATAAAGACGTAGACGCAGCAGAAGCATACTGATAGTTTTTCAATATATCTTAATTTAGAAAAATTACTTTCATGCTGCTTTGATCGTATAAAGAATTGAAGGTACTATTATTTTAGAAATTTGTTTTCTGCTACAGTAATGTGAAAGCCGAATGAAAAATTCAGATTAACACGCCTGTGTTACGGTCTAGTTAATCTGTTTTGTACAAGGTCAACGCCATTTAACTAATTACGCATTAGATACGTACTTACATGTGTTTGCTTTTTGGAGTTTTTGGAGTGACAGCTCTCGGATTTCTTATAATTCGTCTGTAATGTCAGGATGGAAAAGAAAAATGTCTGCATTATAGTACTTTTTTCTAACGGTATTTTACGAACCTCATTACTAACCTTTTGGTTAAGCGAGATTAAGCAGCTTAAAACTTTACTACAACGAACTTCATTACTCCTTTAACTATTTACAGAATATTTTTTGCAAATGTATTATCCGATGACAATGCGAGTCCTGGAGAAAAACTGCATTAATAACGACGAGATAATCACTGCCCATCTTCCATCTTCCATCTTCCAAGCCGCAGCAGCAGTGTACAGTTGCTTCTCTCAAAAATAACCCGATCAAAGACATTGTCGTCGCCTTTCAGAAAGAGAGACTAGAAGGAGGCTTGTCTAAAAGAGTGAGATAAATAGATAACACAGACCGGCTTCGGTGCACGTGTACCCTCTCATCCTCGGACTAGCATTTCATCTCGAAATTCCTCGCCAACTCGTATATTCGCAAAAGTACGAGTACCGCATGCACGCGTCTTTCTCGTTTCTCAAGAAAATTCGTAAATAATCAGGAGAGCGTTTCTCGGTCTTCAATCTCTGTACGCTACTGGTATCATATCCGTTCTTTGTTACATAATACACATGCAAAAATAAGGAAGGAAAGCGGAAGAGAAGACCAGATAGACGTCTATAACTATTCGTTGTATGGCCAATGGCGGTTGCCGCGCGATGACTCTCGAAAATCGAGGTCAGTATGAGACCCGTTAAGTACAATATTACATATACATAGGTACGTGCATTCGTGCCAACACACGCGTACAATAGGCGCGCGCGTGCGCAACTTATAAGCTAAATCTAAACACATTACGCGTAATTGTGCACGGTAAGTACAGGCATATGGGATGTTGTACATTACGAGGGTTGGGGAAATAACGTGTTAAGCGAGTGTCTACCCGCTCGAGGGATGGGGGAGATACTTGTGCCTGCGAAGTAAATAGAAGAAAGCAGCTAGAGGAAGGACGTGTCCGCTATCGCACCTACGGATATGATCGACGTTCTCTGGAGCAGGCGCAGAATCCACCTCCGCCCATCTTGGCTTATACCGGACCACTACTCGTGCATTTCTCTTCTGCCATCGCCCCCATCCCTGTATCTTTCTCCCTCTATTTCCGCATATTTTCTGCTTTTCGTCGCTTCTGTCGTCCTTTTTCTTCCCCTTTCTCCGGGCATTCGACTTTTTATCTTGACTGCTGTCCGTTAAAGTGCAGACACACGGTGCACAGTTGTATCCTCGATTTACTTCTTCCCTTCAACGTACGCTCTAAACATTTTATTACCCTTTTTTTAACGAATCACGTGTTCTAAATAGTTTACATGAATTTTCCGTTAGAGCGAATAAAATGTCCATTTGAAATCGTTATTTTTACGCAGTAATTTATAGTATATGAAAAGTGTAAAGGCATTTTTCATAAATTTCAGAAAATCAGAAGTCGTCCTTTTTAAAAAAATTATTCTAGATGTTTATCTACCGATTACCTAACATGTTATCGACGTATGTGTCAATCGTTAATCCTAACACCCTCTTATAAAATTCTAGGATCCTTCGTTCGTTCGGTAACGTGACACAAAATCAGAAGAAGAAAGGTAAACAAAATTCGGCTCTGTAATTTTCACTCGAGTTTTCTTTCCATATCTCTGATACATTAGCGTCAAGTAACAGTCGGTCTAAATAGCGATTCACAAACTAATGCTTGTTTTTATCCTTCATAGTGTTTCAAAATATACGTTCTTACAATTATCGTTTGTTTTTTACGTTTTTCTTTTTTACAACATTATTGAAAACTCATGTCAGCTTTAATTATTAAAACGTATAAATAAGTGTATGTATATATATATATATATATATATACATACACTTATTTATATACTTATTTATGCCTGTTATTTATACTATCTCATCGATAGTCTTATCTAACCTCGTAGTTAAATCTTACATATTTCACTATTAGATTACTATTAGACATAAAAATATTTAATTTTCATAATCATTTTCATATCAGTAATAATCAAAGTTTTTTTTATTAAGTCTATTATTTTCTGCTGTATGAAATACAATTTCGTTTTATGGTCTAATAAATATCGTTGAAATTGTTTAACTAACAAGTAACGCTGCTTAAATCAAAGCATTAAACTTCATTTATAAAGCTCATTTTCCTTCAAAATTTCCCGAATAAATCTAATTATTTATTGTGTTAAAATTTAATTTTCCGTAATAAAATTTTATTTTACAAAGTGTGGATATTGAATTTTTATAACGAGATGTAATTCTTATTTGCTTTATACAGTTTTCAAAGATTTAACGAGTGTCAAACTAAAAATTATCTAGCAAATTATGAAACGCTTTGTATTTATGCAAAAGATTATAAAAGAATATTTACTGATTATAGTTTTATAGCTTAATGTATGATATACGACGTACCTCCGTGGAAAAAATAGTTTTCTCGCTATATGTCCGTCTTACATCGTTTCTGTTACTTCTGACTTCTTGCTCGTGTTTTTTCATTCTACCTTGCTTCATTGCTTTGTCGCGAGCTCTTTCACTATTATACATATTAGTCTCCGGTTTCACGAGCTCGACGTTGCGGTTCTCTTGAGCTTTCGAGCTTGCATATTACTTTCGGATCAACAGTGCTGGTCTGCATTCGCGATTGTTTTACGGTTCCAGCGGTTTATGTCCGTAAAGTTGCTATGTCAAAGAGCCATTTAATTTCTTTGCGATATCCTAAGTAAATAAGGCGAGTGTTCACGTAATCTAATTACCTTATGATCCCCGTAGCACATTGTATTTAAGTGCATAATTAATGAGGTGTTATCCCTTATTTTCTGTTTTCTTGGTCGAAGAGGATTTTATTGGCATTAAAGGAGTTACTGTGAAAAGAAATGTATTATAATAATTTCATTAATACAGAAATAATATCTTAAGTCAATGTGGTACAAGTATGAATTCTTTTTCAAATCAACTGACTTATAATTGTACTGTATATTATCACGTATGGTAAATTACTTTATTTCAATGTATACGTTATTTTTTTTAAGAGTATAATCTTATTTTCTTAAATTCAATTATATTAAAGTATAATACTAAACATGTACTAGTTACGTGGCTGAAATAACGTATGATTATTGGAATATATATTTAAGATCGGTACTTCTTTCATGTTACTGCTTACTAATAGCTTTTACATATATTTAAGATAATAATCTCTAATAATCACAATTTTTCTTTTATTACTTTTACATATTTTGTCGGTAGGTTGGTGTATAAAATGTTTTTATACGCAGTGCTGAAGAAAGACATGTGACTTTCTTTAAAAGAAACGAGTTTTAATACAATATAATTGAGTTTTCGCAATTAATTATTTTAAAATGTTAATACCTTTCTTATGGAAAATTAAAAATAAAATAGATTTTCTTAGGCTCTTGTAATCTTTGCCGATTTTTATTATTTAATTAAAATTTTTATGAATAAAGGTAATATTTATTTATTTTTCACCACATTGTTTGTGTGCAGTTTTCATGTTGTAATATAATTTAGATATTATTGTACTATCAGCTTATACAAAGCCGAAATGAGTTTCACGTTATTTTTGTTTAATGAAATATTACACTGGCAAAATTAATGTGTTACGAAGAAAATATCCTCGCTATAAGCCAGTGCTTGATAGGTAATACTGCTTTCAAAACAGTATAAATTCCAGAAATTTTCCTTTATCGTATTATCTACACTTTAATAATCTTTGTATAATATTTTTTTACATTTTTAGACACGTGTTTAAAAAGTATCTTTTTAATTTCAGATTTTTAGTATTCCATGTTTATTATACGTTTATTATTGTGATAAAAAATATTTTTAATTCCAATCCCAAAGCCGTACCATTTTTTCTTCTTTATAGTTCAATTCAATTCTTTTATTACACAATTACAATGTTAAGAAAAAGTAATTTGTGTATTTTTTTAATTAAGTAGGATATAAGTATAAACATTTATTGAAATCAACGATAATTAGTTTTAAGACCGTAATTTAAGTTTTATGATGATGTACTAAAAAAGATATGAAAGTTGTAATTCGAATATTGTTTATTATATATAACTATAGAAATTGCGTGATTATTATGAATACATTGAATTGAAATTTTGATTTGAAAAGTTTAGGATGAATGTTCGATCAAAATGTTTCTATACTTTTTACATGAACTGTCTGTCGAAATCACTGCAAAAATGCATCAGATTTATGAAGTCTTTTAAAATTGAAGTCGATGTACATAAACTAACGAATACGTGCGTTCCTCGCAAAAATAGGATCTTCCCGCACTCACGTGAATATTGGTCGTTTATAATGGAACAAGCAGACCTGCTCTCCTGTGTGAAAAACGAATGAATTCGCTTAATAACTGAGAAATGATATTAAAATAAAATAAAATAAAATTTTCCCAAAAAGATACATTTTTTTCGGATTAATCATCTAAAATATAACGATTCCGTACTAAAATTTCTTCTCAGTTAAGTCATCGAAGTGAAGCTTCACTTGAGAATTTGCTGAATTTGTTGAAACAAAATTCGATTAACAATTTTTTTCCTCCATATATTCCAATAAAATATAATGAACCACGCGGATAAAGTACAGTGCATGTGTATAAATATTTGCAGAATGAAAATGTTATACGTGTTGTACGCTCAAAAGAAGCTTCTCATGTAATTGTATACTGTAGAATGTGCGAAGTAATTAGCTGCGTGTGTCCACGCGCTTAAGTGTTCTGAATGGCAGTGGAGAGATAAAGAAATGTGAAAGAGAGAAGAAAGTGTAAAAAGATAGTTTGTCGAGTTGTTGTAGCTTCATTTTATATATATACGACGCCGCGTAGTTACGCAAAGCGTAGTTGGTATTAAGAAAGGTGCTTGGGTGCTCACACACCGACGAAACGATGAAACTCAGCACAAAGGGCAAAGCCTGGTGAAGAAAGAGAAAGGCTCTCTCTCTCTCTCTCTCTCTCTCTCGCGATACTGAGCAAAGTACAATCATTGCCGAAAGAAGAGGGGATAGAGAAGATGCGAGTACGGTCCTAAAAAGAAACGACGTAGCTTTGAAGATGGGCAGCAGTAAGCGGTGAAAGTAAAATTTTGCTGCAGCGAGTGATTTAAGTATTCGTGAAATTTTTGTAATATTTTTATGAGATTCAGATATTTTTTTAAACAAAAGTAAGCGTAAAAGCATTTATGAAAACGAAGAAAAGAGTTTGAGTCTCGAAATATCAAATTCAGTTTGATTGATTAAGATACACATTTAGAATGTGACAGATATATATATTTTTAGGCTTTTTTTAACATTATTATGTTATATTATATCTCTATATTTCTTCAAAACTTTAAAAACTGTGATTTTCATGTAATATTTTATACTCTCTTTGACTTCTAACATTGTTAACCTTCAAATAGATGAGCTTTGAATCCGTAATTAAATAACTAATTATATTGCTTAAACGTAATGTTATTAAAATATTTTCTATGCATTGGTATTAAAGAGCCGTAAAATATTTTTATTCTAATTCGTATAAAATGATTTTTATACGATTATTATAGAAATTCTTTTTATATTATTTTATTCTTTAAAATTTGCAACTTGAAAAAAATATCTTTTCCATGTATCAATGTATATATTTACGTATCAGACTTTCGTAAAATTTGAATTATAAGCCTCTTTTTTCAGACACAGATATCAATAGAAATGCATACATCATTCACAGTATAAAGTTGGTATTTTGATAAAATATACCGCAACTTTATTTTATTACAATGATGAAAAATATTCGAAAAAATGCTTTACATACTTTTGTGTGATATTATTTATATGCATTTTGATGTTGTTTGATTTAATATATTCCTAAAGTATTGTGTTTCGCTGCTTTAAAGTATACTTCTGTGATATTGCAATACTTTTCATTGGATGAATTCGGAATTATAAAAAATGATTCTTTTTTACCGAAAAGTATTTTTTATATTTGATGTCAAATTATTACTTTTTTCAGATTTTAAAATTGCTCGTGGATATTTATTCAGATAAGTGGTACTTATATTGATGAGTTTAATAAATAACATCATATCAAAGACATATATTTAGTTTCATCTTTTTTTCATGCCTTTTCTATTCAACGTTGCTTGTAATCGTACTGTATTTTTATGGCTTTCACACTTATACAAATGTATGTATAATTTACTAATGCGACAAGTCTATTCAGAGCCTTTAAAACACGTATGTCGAGTTCAGTACACTCTGAAGAAGTAAGTAATGACTAAGAACATCATCAAGAATAAATAAGGATAGAAAATAAGAGAAACGAAATGTAATAAAACTGAAAAAAATTGAGTGCTGCAACAGTTTCAATACGTCAGCAGGTGTGTCATTTTGTTTGCCAACAACAACAGAACTCATCAGTTCAAACACTAGATCCCCTATCCGCCATTACTGCTAGCAATGTACAGTACTGTATAAATTGAGAGAACCTGTCAGGAAATATTCAAGAATGACGGGGTGAAGGTAGGGGAGGGCAGACAGTCAGTGAAATTGGGAGGATGAGAGAACCTCCATCACGAAGTGCGTAATTATGAACACTTCTGAAACTCGATGTAAGGTGGATTAGAGTCAGTATCTGTTTGTATTTAATGCAAGACTTAACGAATGAAAAGTCTGGCATCCGTATTTAATTCCTTTGTCCTAAAAATTCTATTTCGTCGTTTAAATTCTTGTAAGCATTTGAAATAATTTTAGTAGTGAATCGTAAGATCGAGTATAAGTAATTATTACAATTATTGTGCATACAAATGATGTAGCATTGCACTCTCCATTATGCCGTAGAAACCTCGTGGATTTTATTATCTGTTAGATGTAGTTTCCTCGTGAATAAGAACTTGTCAAATTACTGTTTGGAAAATTGTTGAAAAAGTGGATATTTTATCGTACTTGTAAAATTAATTCATTCATCCTTTAGAGATCAGTCGAGTGTTCGAGGAGTGGTTGAATTTTCAAAAGGCTATCTTATACACATGTTACTTAAAATACGTGTACCGGCATATTAAATTAGTTACAACTCAAAATCCCCCAACGGATTATAACTAGTGATGAATTATGAGCATATATGGGTTGCTTAATAAGGTTGGTGAAATCCTATCAGATGACACTGCATTTCATTTGAAGATGTCACGGTTGGCAATTATAAGTCTCGAATTAATTCCGGCCAAGCTTTGGTTAAGATATTATGCCCGACAAGTACTTGAAGCAAGTATTTTAGCATTTTCCAAAAAATGGAAAATACTTCGAGTTTTTTTCGATATGAAAATATACCGTATGAAGTGAAAAAGGTGTATATACAATACATGCGTTGATAATTGTTAACCATTACTGCATTTTTTTATTTATGTCGTGTTGGTAAACGGAAGCATAAGTAAAAGAATATTTTTTTTTATACATTTAGTCATTTCGAGTTGTAATCTGTGAGATATCTCAGTGTCAACACGGCGTCATAGATTAGAATTAAATCCACCATAAAACGCATAATTTAAAGCATCCAGCAACGTTTTCTTCAATCATTCAACGATAGTTATTACCCTTTAAAACTATATAAAATATTGTCTTATCGTATACTAAAAGAAGAGTAAATAATCATTGGAATATATTACGTAGCATTTTTGCTCAGCTTAAAAGTAAATCTGAAAAACGACTGAGATTACCTCACAAAACTATTCACTAAGCCAACACATTGTTCCTCACATCATTTCGCCCATGAAAAGCGAAATTGTGTGAATTAGGCTTTAAATTTATTCTGTCCATTTTACCCTTTAAACTTAGTTTCGACCTTTTTTTTGTTTTCAAACTTTAAAATTCAGTTTGGTGCAAAATAGTTATTAAATAAAGATTTAATCGTCAGCGTCAAGGTAAATTTTTTACTATTGAAAAATTTTATAAAAAATTTATAAACACGTCAAGTCAATTGCATACCTTTAAGTGATATTTCTAGAAAAAGTGATTAAACTTATTATTCAGGTATACTTCTGAATATATGTTTGTATGATGTAAATAAGTTGAAACTGAAACACGTATCAAATAAGAAACGTCGTGGTTTCGCACTCCGTAAATTTTTATTACGATTTGTCGTTTTTGAAAGAATCCGTAGAAAACGGCTGGAAATATGTTTCGAAATTTTATAATAACTCGTCATAATTATACACTATGTAACGCATGACTGCTAGATTCAGTTTTTCTTATAAAATCAGAATACAGCGATAGACGAACTTATAAGACGATTCGACCGACGTTTTTTTCCGAAGAAGAATGGATTCGTGACGTGAAAGCAATCGAAAATACTCAAGTGATACCAGGAAGTGCATCTGTCAATATTACGAAGCTCTTAAAAGTGTGATTAGCAGTGTTTTCAAAGAAAATGAATGTACATTAATTATACATGAAGTCGGTATTATTGCATTAAGTAATTAAATTTCAAATTTCTCATTTCGCTCAATGACTGAGGCGTACGCGTTATATATACAGCGCTTCGTTTTATCATAAAAAATAATCGTAAATGGCATCTCTTAATAAAAGAAACCCTTAATGAAAATATATCAAGACAAAATGAGTATCACGAGTAAGTGGATCGAGAACAAACGTAAACGCTCGTTCGCATCGCTAAGAAATTCAATAGACTTGCATGTCATGCTTAATTGCAATAAACGCATCCTCGATTCAACGAAGTAAGAGAATTGGAAGTGAGAGTAAGTTCAAAAGAGAAAAAGAGAGCTCGCGCCCACTTTACGCAACCCAGCGAAATGAGGTTTTCCTCCGAGCCCTCTAGGCTTCATCTCCTCCCCCTCCCTCTCCCAGACTTTTTACACGCATGTGTACTTCTCTTGGTAATACACAATGCCAGGGCAGGTGCCTCTTTATGCGCGCTCGAGGCACTCCTTCGTTTAAATTATTGAACGCGCGCGCACGCTCGAACAATAAGCACCAACGCAGCTTTAGACTGGCTTTATTGATCATTGTGTGCCATTGTGGCGCAATACATTCAAAATGGATTGATTTGCTTTGAATGAAAATTAAAAATTAGTTACATGTAATTTATTATAAAACGAAAAACATCTACTTAAGAATGCTAAAATTTTGTAATACTGATTTCATGGTAAGTATTGAGTTAGCTATTGAAGTCGGGCATTTCAATATTTCAACAGAGTATACATAGCTTTCGTTCCTTGAAAGCCTTATTTACATAATTGGTTTTTTATATTTTAAAAGGACAAGTATATCTAAAATCTTGTTGCTTTTCGATTGCCCGTATTTTTATTGACTCTGAATGTTAAAGAAATTCCCTTTGCGTAATTTTCACTGTAATTTTACGAATGGAAAGCTCTTGATGTATTGTCCAACCAAACTGTATTTTATTAAAATGTATATTCAAACTCTAGTGAGAGCAGCGATAAAATGATAACAAAATGACAAATTGACAAAAGTATTTAACATTGGTTTTTTTCTCCGTTTCTCCTTCTCTCCTTTTCTCGGTATAATTGTTCTACTACTCTTATTATTTTGTCTGCTTTTTGTCAAAATACACATGTAGTTTAAAAATTATTCGAATGTCCAACTCATAAAAATAGCGATTGAATTAATTACTTTCTCGTTCGTGTTTCATTTTATGAAGCAACAATTCCAAGAACACTGTGGATAGTAAAAACGAATGAAACTGGATTTCAAAAAGGTGGTCTCATTGATTTTTTAATTTCTTTTTCTTATTCAATTTAATTTTGAGAAATGTTTTTCGTGAAGTATGACAAATTAGCCGACCACTGGTGTATACCTTAGTAAACTTAACATTAAGCTATTTTAGACGTGAAAGCGTATTCGGTGAAATAATTAAAGTTATAAAAGGTTCCTATATTTAAATGAATTTTCAGTAAAATTTTATAATCTCTTTTAAATCTTTTGGGCATTTTAAAATTATTTGTTGCTATTGCTTGATATTAACTCATGTCGTAGTGTACAAATAATTGGACGCAGCTCAAACTTAATTATACGCCATGAATTAAATATGTACGAGAAAAATGAGAAAAATAATAATAAAATATTACAAAAGCTCTACGATAAAATGATAATAGGCAATCTTCCGTGTTCAATTTAATATTTAGAACTCTCCGTTTAATTTTTATTTTCCTTTTTTTTTTTCCACCTTTTTTCACTGGTATCTTGTATTTTTTGCTTTCGTGCAATTGTATTGACCTCGTTACGATTCCGAGTCACGCTTCATGTATGCATCATTTGAAATGCAAAACGTGAATAGTCAAATAATATCTGTACATTTATTACTCTGCTTCAAAATTGATGCAATATTAGCTTTCTTTTCCGAGTCGAGCAAATATTTCTCAAACTTTTAATCGATCTTTTTAATGCGTCCGTAAAGTTCGATAAAACTTTTACAAGTTGATGATTATGTGGAATGTAATTGAAGATTTTGTACTCGTTTATTATTAATTTAGATTTTGGTTCGAATAAAATATGAGGTGATTGAAGCAAATTATTTTTGTTTTACAGATTATGAAGTGATCTGTGTATTATTATCCAAACAAATACTAAAGTTTGTATAGTTAAGAGTTCATTGAAATCTCTTAACTATGTGTGTTCGTTATCTATGAAAACGCTTTTCCTCTACGTAATAAGTTGATAGAGGTACCAAGCACTTCAAACCAGAAGCAGGAAATAAAGTAGATCAATATCTGCGTCTGAATTATTTTACTAATATTTATATTAACATTTAGTTTATAGAACAACGAATTTCGATTACTGTATAATTATAAAATCTTTGTATAATTGAGTTGGAAAATAATAAGACTAGAAGCCATTGTACGTTACAGTTAAAAGTATTTATTGTAACATGTATATGAAAATATAGAACAATATCCTAATTAATCAAAAATTGAGTTTTGGATTAAGCTTGTTAATTACGCGAAAAGAAGCTATTCAATACAAAGAAAAAATGAATAATCGTAGAAAGGTCGGTAAGCAAAGTTTAACGAAATTTTACCTTATTTCATGCTAAAATCTTAAAAAGATGTAAAATTAATTAAACTTATTAGATTAATGAATGAAAAAGGTATAAGATTAACTTAAAATATAATTAGAATAGTTTTATATAATAGATCTATGATTTTTCCTGACTAAGAGCTTAATAATTCTATTGTTATTTTTGTTTTAAAAGTAAAGTAGAAAATCCTACTACGAAAATGCTAAAGTTCGCATTATAACATCTTTGTTACCTACATTACTTATTTTTATTTACTTTTTGTTTTAAAAACAAATCATTGTTGAAAACTATGCTTAAATTTGATTTCTTAGTTTATCCAATCATTAACTATTATTTCTAAATAAATGGCATAGATCCTTGATACAATTTATTCGATCGATTGAATCATTCCATCTGAAACTCATATGAAATGGGATTTTCTAAATACGAGTTATATTTCGGTTAATAATAGATTAGACATGATTCTCTCGTAGTTTTGATATTCAATTTTTCTTTATATTAAAATTTAATATTATTCTTTCCTTTTTAGTTTCTATGTAAATGAAATATGTTTTACGATAATACTATAATGAATAAGTAGATTGATAGATATCTCGTTCTTATTTTTACTGACTCGCACTCATACTCTTTCCGTCTGTCTTTCTCTCGTTCTCTCTCTCTCTCTCTCTCTCTCTCTCACACTCTCATATAACTATGAATATTTTATCAATTTTTATATACTCATATTAAAGTACACGTAATAAAATAACTATTTTTATACATTTTTAAATATAAATCCTCAATTTTTCTTATAATTAACTGAGCATCTTACGATAATCTAAAATGATTTTATTATCCTTAAAAAATTACGTGGACCACATGGTTCTTATAATTTTCTATATTTTCCAATTTTTCAATCATCTTCATTAAAATATCTTTCGCAATACTGTTTTCAAGTATCGTCAATTTATTATATTTATATTTTATAATAGCCTTAGCGAACCTTGAAAACTTTCTCATGATAATGGAAGTGCTACTGGCTTATTAGCAGATTAAAAGCATACATTTATTGAATAAAACATACTGCCTAATTATTCCACGCATTTCTTCTTACGATCATTGTTATGCAAAAAAGTCGATAAGTCATCATGTATTTTTTCTTTTTAATTTACGTCTGTCTTTTTTATCACAGTTTCTTTTAGCTGCTCGAATTCATTACCCGAATCCAAGGTTTAAACTATATTTTTCAAGGAATATTTCATTATTTGTGTTTATTAATTGATAATGTATTGTGAATTTAAACTCACGTTTTAATACATCATGTATGTTAAACTTTAATCATGTTTTGATTATTATTCCTACTCTGATGTGACTGTTGTAATGATATATAGAGATTACTCTCGAAAGACTTTTTCGGCGCATCTAATAAAATTACAATACAATCCATTTCAATTGTGTTCGTAGAATCGTTAAAACACTTTTTAAGTAAGCAGTAATGCATTAAAGCCTTACATCATAAGAATTTTTTGCTATTTAACAATGGATATACGATAACATGTGATTCTTTTATCAAAATACGCATCGATAACTTACCGCAATGAATATATTACAGATCAAGCGTGTGTCTTTCAACAAAATGTCTATATACAAACATGACTACTACATACACTGAATATTAATGTATTCATTTATAATAATTTCAATCTATTTTATCTCCGTTTTTAATGACTTGAATAATAATTGAATTTCTTAGTTTTTTTATATTGCTTGTGCCGTTATACGCACTCTATATGCTACTGCGGCAGTCTCAATGATACTGCACTAGTGTATGACCGCTTTCTAGTTTATCTGTGTACGAATGTCGATTAGCTTGATACAGGTATCTTCCGACAAAATTTCTACTATTGCTTACCCTGCAGAGACTGTATTGCAGGCTTGGATTATTCGCTACATTTGTACTCTTATCTGCATTGTCTTTTATTTAATTAAGCCGTACGTTGCGTTTAGTTAAATTTGCATTCATTATACATACAGAATTAGTCGTGGCCGTTTTCATATAACGCAGTGCTTGCGTTGTTTCTAATTTATAGTTTGCGTTTTCTATTGTATAAAGAAGGTAATTATCATTACCATTGTTAGTCATCTTTCGAATCGGACATTAACATCTATCAGAAATAAATTACTGGCACAACTTAAACAGAGCACTTAAACGAGGATATTTTAATTCCTTTCTCTTCTCGTTCGAAGAAATAGTAGAATATTAATCTGGAGCATAGAGAGATTTCCCTCGTCCGATGCGAACATTTAGCGCTGTGTTCCTGATTATGAAGTGGTGACGGTATGTCGATAAGAAACAATAAGAACAACTTGTATACTTAAGGTGATGCATGAGATTGTAGCCAAAACTCGACGAGTAAATAAGACTAGTTCAGAAACTCATAAAAATCATACTATTAAATATGCAAAAACCAATCATCAAAAATGTATCACATTGTTTATTAGGGCTATTGCACTTGTGGTAAGACATCGTTTCAATTAGTTATCGAATGAACAAAATTATTATTAACTTGTGCTGCTTTTTCAAATAGCAACTCATACAAATCCGAACACAAGTGTAGATAGTACGTTTATCTAAACACGCACAAGTGACGCACAAATGACCGAACACAAGATTTTAGTAAGATTTTACTATCTGTGAGACTGTGGTACCTTGTAGTTATATGGAATACTAATGCTGTCTTTTTGTACTCGATTAATCGAAGTTATATTTTATTAAAACTTGGAACTCGCGCGGAATAAGTTCTTCTTTGAGATCACAGTTATTTTATATACACTATTCCAAGTAAGGCATAAATCCCATTTTCATATATGCTTTATTAGTATCATTATTTTTATTATTATTAAACGCGTGTCTAGAGTTGTATTCTATTTTTGCTTTATGTAATTTGTCGATAATTAGCTTTAATTTATTTTTATTCAAAAAGTGTTCTGATAATAACCGTAAGTGTTAATATTACGAAAACCATTACAATTTTTAAAAGTAAGTCCTTAACCATTTGTTGAAATGCGCTTAAAAATAATTGAAAAATCAAACTGCGCCAGTTAGAATTTTTGACTAAATTAGATTTGGAGTCAATTTTCCTCATAAATAATTCTTTTTGATATAAGTAATCATTTTCTCTAACAAAGAAATGCGTTTTAAAATTGAATTTTGCACGAAAATATAAAAGCCGAAGTTTTTGAATGGAATATTTAAAATTTTATCGTAATATAATGTTTTATATTAACTAGTTTCCGTAATCATGTATTTGGTGATCGTCAGACATTTTAAAAGTTATAAGACTTAGTCTGTCTACGTCAGCGTAGCTCGTGCATTATGTATTTTCCATCACAATCAGAAATTTATCAATTGGTTGTTAACTCGACACTTTAGACTTTGCAATTTGAATTTCGATAATCATAAATTTCAAAGCCGTTCTCAGCGATTTGGAAAAAGTATTTTTCTCCTAGTTTATCGCTATTCTTGATCGTCGCATAAAAGGGTAATAAGGCGACAGACTCCTACACGCGTGACAGCCCCTTGCATCAACCGGATGACCTCAGACGAGAAAGTTAAATCAGATCGAGGGAAACAGCGACAAATAGCTCCGAGGAAGCTATTGGTCAACAGGAACGAAGCCTTTTCCCTCGTCTTCCGAAGGCAGTTCAAGTTCAAGCGTAAAAGTTCGCACCCGCGTCGCTATTCTAACCGTTGATCTCTCAAATAATACTGTTACTCGCTCTGCGCGATATCTCTGCTTCGCTTCTGGTCCCGAAGTCTGGCTAATGATGTTTTTCTGAATTTCCCTCGCTGTCGAGTCCTCTGGCCACGTCGTATTTTAACGGATTACGCAACACCCGGGATGCCACTAGATAAGTGGAGCTGGCGCTTTTGCACAGCATATGCTCCGCGTTCTTGTACGGCCTCTGCTACGTCGTCTCTACTTAGTCGCCTAACCCCTTTCTTTTCCTTATCCGAGCCTGTTTTGCTAATGCAAGTCAAGTAGGTTATACTGCTTTTGCCTCTTCGCGTTTGAACGCTATAATACTGTAGATTCGGTTAACGACTCTCGTAGGAATATTATCCATTTTTTTTATTCGTGTATTAGCGATTTCTGCGTTTTCATAGTATTCACTTAGTCGAGAGAAGCTTCATGATAAAAACACGACGTTTTTCAATGATTTTGTTTCTCAACTTCCGATTTTCTCAAAATACAAAAATAAAACAACGAATTTGCTAAATCTTTGCGAGCAACATTTCGTTTAAATAAAGTCTGAATTTTGCGCAAGCATACTTCCATTATAATCTTCTTGATCCCACTTTCCATGGTCTTGAATTATGAACTCCAGTTTTCATCGGAAAGCATTTGCTACAAACTCTTTCCTACACACGTATTTTATTACATTAAAAATTTCGATAGTGCAGCATTTTTCATCTTTGAATTGCGGTTTCGTTCTTGATAAACCAGTAAATTTCTGACAGACACATTATCGAGATTTTGAAAGCAAGTTTCTTAAAGCAATCCATACCTGTTGATCTTGTTTTAGAAATCCGTCAAAGCAGAAATCGAAAGGTAGAAGTGGATAATTGGAATAAGGACCGACTTTGCGAGCGAGGTTCTCTATAGAGTTGACATTATTAAATGAGAAACGTTCATCAGCGTCTCCCGCACCTGAGCGAGCGACGGCGAGGCGGTAGCATTACCAGGATATTCAGCCTTGGACACGAGCCAGTCGAGCACTCGCTCTCTCACGTGGATTCGCCTTCTGTAATTAAATGTAATTGGTTAGGTTTGCATTGCATTCGAAGCGGCTTAGCCTCTCTCGCTGTACGTGTGTGGGTGGGTGCGAGTTAGGTGGGTCGGCGAGTGTATGGAAGTAATAGTAGGCCGTAGGTTGGAGAAATTTTCTTGGCGGATTCTGTACTGTAATTGTGCTGTAAAAAGGCTGTGTACATAAATATTCTAAACAAGCCCTCTTACGCAATTTTTCGGCAAATCCAAGCACGAACAGGGATTTAAGATTTACGATATTGTGCACTTAAATGAAGATATTTCTTACTATTCGAATTTTTTGAAGCTGCTTATTGTTTTCAAATCTTCTTTATTACAAATAAAAGTAATGCCTAACTTTTCGCAGACACTATTTAATCAGTGCTCGTGATATTCCTTAAGTACAGATTTAACTTTAATTAAAACTAGTAGCTTAGCTTTAAAACTTTTCATTGTAAATTCTTTTCTAAAAATTAATTTAAGCAGTAACGTTGGAGTTAAATAAATTTATGGGAAATAATTCCATTCGTTCAAAAAATTACATGTAATTATAAGTTTCTTGGATGATTCTCCTTAAAAATTATCAATAACTATTGAAATTCTTGGAAGCAACGCCAGATACAAATGTACAAAACTATGTAATCGTTTTGTTTTATTCATTCTTGGATAATGATTTGTTCTCGGTGATTAGTGTGTTCAATTATATATAAATTACACTAGAGACGTTTCATCTTGCACGAAAAGTGCCTTGATGAGACTTTTTTCATTTTTCAAAGAGTCTCAATGGTCATTATCGTCTCAATTGAATAATAATTTTAAATTGCGTATAACTACTCCTTTGACACCGTCTGATGTAATCTCAATTTGCCAAGCGTGAAGAATCGTTTCTTTGATCCCATTTTAGATGAATAAATCATTATTTTAATGAAATTTTATAAATTATTGTTATTGATTATTGTTATTGAGATTGTTTATTATTCTATTGTTGATGTTCTTTTGGTATGATTAATTGTAGTGTCTTGCGCAGGATGGATGAAATAATGTAGAAGTAGCATGAAATCAGGTATAGTGATCAAATATTAGTTTTGAAAGATAAAGCAACGCAGGAAACTAAAGCAAAACTGGTTAACTTTATCCATTACAGCAGTTGAAAGTGTTCTGGATTTTTGGAATAGTTTTTTGAGAACAACGAGTTTAAAAGTTCTAGGTGGCTTGTCGTAAGTGCATGAAATATTGAAAAATCGATCGCGAGGTATTCAACGACGTAAGAATAAAAATCCCTAAGATGCTTAAGATACGATATACATCTTGAACGATTGGATGTGTAATATTTAACACAAATATTTAGAAATACGGTAACTGATTTCGAGACAGATGCTACTATTTTTCATAATCGATCAACGGCACGAATGCATAAGCTTTTGTAAACATGATTTTCAGATATTCCAACGAAAGTAAAATAATCAGTACAGTATGTCGATATACGCGACGATCGATTTAATTAGACTACATGACTATCAACCTCAAATAGCCGGCAAATGCGATCTAAGCATTTGATATTATTATTATTATTATTATTATTATTATTATTATTATTATTATTATTATTATTATTCCTTCGCCTTTTCCGGTTATAGTTTCAATATTCTGGAATTCTCATAGAACGATTTGTATTTATTTACTATAAATCCGCTATTTATTATGGTTACTTATTGATTAACTATTAAAAAGGATAATAAAAAGGCACTATTATGGTTTTCTGGGTCTATTGAGTTATAAAACAAAGAAAAATGTCCACCCATAACAGCACACAACTGCCTGTTTTGAGGATTTAAACAAATCATACTATACAAACCAGATAAAAAGACTGAAACATTATTTGATTGTAGGCTTTGACTTTAAATGAGTTATGTTCAATCGTTAAAGTTAAATGAAAACTGCTTCAGTATATAGAAATTTATTGAAAAAATATTGTAGAATTATTAAGAAATAAGATTTAATTATTATTTAAGAAATGTCAAACCACTTTCTAATAGTCGTGGGTAAGTGGGAATATTTCGTTTATAATGCAAATTACAAGCACATATATTTTTTAAGATAAGATAGTTCAAGCTGTATGTAGTAAAAAAAATATATTTAATCGCATTATTTTCTTCGGAGTCTTCAGTTTTGTCTTCAGTTTCGTAAGCGTGAATACTGTTTTATTCATATTCAACTTTAGACTTGCTAGATAAAGAAACGTTTCAATTTATTAATATTTAAGTGCTTTTCTTAATATTAAGAATGTTTCTTTCTTTTTGCACAACGAATAAAAAAATACGTAAAGTACAGTAGGTAATTATGCAAAGCCTTAAACCGTATATTAATATAATAATTATTAATGATTCACTAGATATATAAGTGACATACGCATTGGGCATTCCTATTGATTACTTGCGGCATATTTAAATAAATACTATATAATAACTGTGTGCACTTTTCACTTATACTTTTTTGCGTTTCTCATGCTCTTTAGTTAAATAAAATAAATCACCCTTTTTTAATGCAATAATTAATTAAAAGACAATTCATGTTTACGGAAAGATAGCCATGAGAATGCTATCCATATTCTTATCCCTTAATTCACAATTCTTGAACAAAATTCTTCTTCACAATCTTCTAACATACGAATATAAATCTTACTAATCCAAAAATACTTGGATTTTTAAGGGCATTTAAATCTTTTATCAACTCGTCTTAAATGTTAGAAACAATTAGAGAACGGCCATAACATGCAATTAAGATTAGACGTTTCTTATCGTTCCTTTGAAACCTGCATTTACAAATGAATTTGCAATAACCAATCAGTCTCTTTAAGATGTTGGTATTGAAGAACTTTATCTGACACAACATTCGTGAATCAATGTTTCTCCAGTTCCTTACACAAGATAGTTTACATTTTCGTAAATTCCTCGCGAATGCAATAAATCTCTAGAACGAGGATGTACTTTTCATTGGAAGTAGCTTTATTATTTTAATTCGCACCGGCTTTACAAATGTGATTCCAAAGGAAAGACCGAGAAACTAAACACCGAGGAAATAGCCGATCAACTCCTCGACAACTCTTACATCAAACAAATGGTCAAACAACGCCATGTCCTGCGTCCGTCCCGTATGATCCTTTTAGCCTCTCCTAAGAAACGATAAACTAAAGCAAATGAAAAGCAGCCGATCGATGTCGGTATGGGACATCGATCCTCAGCTGCAAAGCGATCGACATAACATGCGCGATCCCACACTGCATTATCGAGGGAGTGAATCCAAAGGTGGCAAGGTGCCGTAGCGAAGTAGCGAAGCGACTCGCTTCCTTCCATCTCTCTTTTGCCTGGGCCAGCGATCAGACCTCGGAGTACGAGGGAAAAGCCAGGAAACGTCGGCGGTGGTGGCGCTGTATATCTCGATCCTCGCATCGGAGACAGTCCAATCGAAGAGACAACCAATCGTGTACATTTCTCGACCGTACCGTGAGGCAGCAGCAGCGGCGGTAGCACAGCGATCGAGTGACTCACTGCTCTCTGCATAAAAAGACCTCGGAAGACTGAGAGGGAAAAGAACCTGATCGAGGAAGAATTACGCAAATACCGTTAAGTGTTAAATCGCTCGTGGCGCTGCGTCGTCGGTTCTACGGACGGACTTCAATTTATGTTTGCCGATGTGCGCGTGTGTTGCGCCTTCGTTGTGTACTCCGGAGCGAATGCCAGTCGAAAAGTCTTGCGGTCGTGAGGCGACGAATAAATTGAACTTGCATGTGTATGCTTCTGTGTGAGGTGCAGTGAAAGATTGAAGAGAGAGGCCTGCTGCGGGACTTGTGAAATTCATGTTCTGTAGGCACAATCGCTTGAATAATGATCGTTCGTTCGAAGCTAGTTGACGCGAATGTCGTAACGGAAGTCCTGTGGTTCTTTTATTTTGTTTAATTTTGTACGCTTATTTCCACTTAATCGAACATCGGCGACTACGACGACCGGCCGCCACTGCATTCTTTAGGTTATGCCTGACAGCATCAGGTTTTTCACGGACACGAAATTTTCATCGGGGAAAGTGAAGGACAGTATCGGTTTGAGATGAAAATCTGTAATCATGTAGCGGACGTTTCGTATGTGGCTTTGAAGAAGAGCGAGCCAAGATAATAAGTGGAACACTCAATTGCTGCTCCTTAATTAATGAATAAACGATACGAAAAACTGAAAATATCTGCAATTAATGTTTATGATGAACTAGTCAAGTGCAATTATTCGAAGGCAAAGGAAATATAAAATCCCCTACTAGGAAGCCTTCAAAAGGATCCAATATTAGTGATCAAAGGCGAGCAAGCACTAAAATAAAGAGGAGGCAAAGAATAAATAAATAAAAAAAAAAAAAAAAAAAAAAAAAAAAAAAGTATCAAAAGAAACTCGACCTGAAGCTTTCCAACAGTATACCTCGGGAAAAAAGAATGCCTTTCACGCATCCCACTCGTGCATAAACTTCGAGGTCGCTCATCGTCGTTCACTTGACTTGATAAGAAAAGAGAGAAAAAGAGAAAGTCGAAAATCCCAAGCCGCTCGCTCAACCTCGTACACAAGTGTATTTTAAAGAGCGTGCGGTCAGAAAAGCCCGAGCACGCACACGTGTTTAAAGAAACGAAAAGAGGAGTTTATCATATTCGTAGGGTCGCAACGATGATGGTGTTAACGGCACTGAAGCAGGTCGCAACCGCGGCCACCAACGCCGTACATTCTGCCACGAGTGGCAGCGGCAGCAGCTCCGGGCACAGCCACCATCACCATAACCCCACTGTGGCCACTTCCGGTACGTTTGCAATTCAAATCCCCCGCGCTTCATGTACATTGGTGCACGCGTACAGGGTGGGAGGACCAGCTGCAATTACGCGAATGTACGCGTCTAACTGCGACTGTGCTCACTCGCAATCACAATGAGCATCTAATTACGATAATTTTTGAGAATTAAATAGCATACGTCGTTTATTTGATTGTCGACGAGCAAACCTCTTTGTAGTATTATTCAGAAAAAGGATCGATGCATACAAGTATTTAAAACTAATAATCAAAAGAGAAGAATGACAAATATAGGCGCTTACATACAGACTCAGTTCTACTTAACTATATCGATTAAATTTTAAAAAATGTTTTAAATTAAAAAAAATTGTTTATAGATCATTTGGCTGAGGGAGTGGATACTATTTTTAATTTATATTTAAGCAGAATGTCATAATTTTCACGAGCAACGATTTTTTGCGTAAAAATGTCGCGCGTAAAAAAAGTCGAGAAAATTATGAAGTACGCCTGGATGAATAAAAAATTCTGTGAATGATGATGATGATGATGATGATAATAAAAATAAATTAAACGCTAACTCGGTAAGTTTTTGTTGAAGCGAGGGATTTTTGCTTTTCGTGTTTTAATTTGTATTAATATTAAATATATCACAGTTTGTTATTTTGAGCTATAGATATTATTTTACAAAAATTTAAAATTAGTTAGAATTTCAAATAACGACGTCTTAGATAAAAGTTAATTACTAATTCATTCCACCGTTTAAAGTATTGAAGATAATCTTTGATTTAATATTCGTTTTTCTAATCATTTGTTCTTATCATTTCGTTGTGAACAATTTTTACTTCTATATTTAAATACCAACTAGAAACTCTCACATCATTGTTCAGATATTTTAAATCAATATTTTGAAAGATTAAAAAACTTAATACACTCCGTAATATGAAAACTGCTTTAATTCAAAGATAAGTTAGAATAAGACGGACCAGCTATTATTTCCACTAGAATACACACAATGTTTATAAATTTAATAAATTCTAACCCAGGTCTTTAAAAATATTCAAATTAAAATACTCTAATAAGTGGTGAATGTAAATCGTAAGAATATTCATAAGTATACGTAATTAAAGAACATTTCCGTACTATTTAACGCGAATAAAAATAAAATGTAGGAAAAAATGCTCGTGAATAAAAGATCATCTATTAATTTATCAAAATATTTTTCTTCGAAAATACGTATTTCCTGTGAATATAAATAAGGAAATTTTTTTATTTTATAAATCCAACTGTATTAAGAATTACTTTTAGGCTATGCATCAAGTCTATATTCAGTTGTCAGAGTGAAAAAGGTCGATGTTGCATATGACCGATAATATCGCTTTCTTGCATTATTATGATTAAATAAATGTACGCTATGAGCGTGAATACGGAAAAAATTTCATTTTTGTTCTAAAAAAATATTACGAGTTCGAATCAAGAAAATTGCTTTTAATGAGAAAATTATCAAAAATGCAGGCTCTACTATTTAATTAAAATAATTAAAATCATTCTGCATTTATTTCAATCTTAGCTGTACTTATCTTAATGGTCAAGGTTCATTTAATGTATGCACGGGCAGCTTTATGCATTCACTCGAGTTTAGTAAAGGTAGGGCAGTTTGCTGTATTTGTCATGGTGTCAAGCGTGGAGTTATTTGTCACGGGATCGACTTAACTGAACCCAAACCGATATTGCGCAAGGCTCTACCGATTAAAGGCTTATATCCTGTATTCGCCTGAATTTCTAATCTCGAGGATTCAGTATGCAATAGTGAATAAACGTAAATTGTGGCAAATCTTTAAAAATCTTTTAAGTTGTCCGATATTTTAAGGATTTTTATATAAAAGGTTATATGATATTATGCTTTTTCCTATAAGTTTCATAGTGCATTGTAGTCAAACGACACAATAAGCTAGTTTTAACAAGATAGAAAATGGACCTGCATTATCTTCTTTTATATTATTTACATTATTCTTTACATTACACGCAATGTCACATTATATCTCTATTGCTTGCTTAACACTGCAATACTTTGTTATCGATAAAATGTCACGTTGTACCATAACTTTTTATGAAATTTTGGGTTATCGCTGGTCCTGTTGATAAAAAGACAAAAAGATGAAATCGAGAAAATGACAAATATTTTAATCGAAGATGATACTTAGACTATTTTTCACTAAATACAGGCATATAAAATAATTATATCAAATAATTTGAAAATGTCTAACGAATGCCCTGCATAAAGTTTCCATATTAAAGCTATAATTAAATGTTTCTTTGTTCTTTCGCTATTATTGGCATGGCAAACTAAATGTTTTCATCTACTCTTCCTGTAATTCGTCTATTGCCTCTAGCATTTTCACGAAAACCATTCGTATTACGTAAAGATTTTGTGGATGCACTGTCAACTTTCTTACTTTTCTAGAGTACCGAAGACACTATAAAAACAAAACTTTATCTTGAATACAATTATGAGTTTAGAATACATTGACGATCCGAGAAAATAATTCAGAATAAAAATGTTTGTTTCGTAATAAAATATATCATTTGAGCAATCTGCAAAATATTTTTACGAGACTCATTTATCAATTTAGTAATATTCAAACCGAAGAAAAATTCAATTGCAAAAAAAGGTATAGATATATCCTAATGCTATTATTTTATAGTAGCTACCTCCTTTGACTAATGGAATATTATACTATATTTCTCGTAACGACACAATGGATCTATAATATATGGTAATGCGAAGAGCATTACGTTGATATGACTAGGGATTGAATGCGCAAACATATTCGCAGACGACGGATGAATGGATATACCCAACTCGTCGAAAGACGAGCGTTTCGGTCAAGAAGCGCTTGGGGACGAGAGAATGCAACAAAATGACAAGATTATATTGTATTTCTGGTACAAAGCTCTGGAGTCAATTATACGCTTTGGTGGCACATCTCCGTTGGCAAAGTATCTTATATACGTTTACCAGAATAGTTCGTAAATACCAATTTCTTTTTTGGTAAATTGGCTTTAAAGTGTCTCATTGAATGCAGTTCTTAGTTTAAATTCAAGCAAATAAATTATAATTCAATCGTTGATCCGACATCAAATTCAACCATTGCTCATCGTAAGTTAATTTTAAAGGATTTAGAGTTATTTCAGGAAAGCGTTGATCATTGTAATATTTTGCTAGTAATTGAAAATTACTAATAATTTACATAATTTGTTTTGTATTTGTCTTTAATTTACTAAATATAACTAGAAATTCAATACGTGTCAAATTGGTTTAACCGAGTACGTTCAATAGAGGTAAATTAAATGAGTTAAATATCATTTGTTGAACATTCAAGGAAAATATTTTTGAGAAAAAAAATAGCTGAATGAGATTAATATTCTGACGACAATCATCGAAACCATATTACGTATAATGATTATATGTCATGACTTATCCATAAAGAAACTTATAATTATCGAGTTATTTCAGTCGAAACTAATAATAACATGAGGTTACGTAAATATCGACGTGATCGAATCGATTCAATGCAAAATTGACAAATTCTATATATATATATATATATATATATATATATATATATATAATAAATCTAATACGTGCCGGCTTGGAGAAATTTCGAAAAGATGTCACGCAGATAATAAAATTTGATTTCTGATTTTATGAATAATACATGTAACGCAAGCTTTGAAAACTCAATATTAAAAGTTGATAATATACCATGATAAAAATATAAAAATGTCATCCTTCTGAAAAGCATACCTTAAATTTATTTTGTCGAATGCCTTTTGAAATTTCGTATTGTACAACTTAAAAATATTCAATTTCTCATTTTCATCTTTATACGTAAATTTTCTACTACATAACAAGGTCTACGCAATAAAGCAATGCCACTACTGTATCTATACAATAATTATTATACGAGTTTACACGACTGTACAAACTTATTCAAATTCTATGCAGACGTAGTAATTTACTTTTCATGAATTTTGTTTATTTTTGAACATATGAAACGTGTTACAGTTTCGAAAGTATAAATTGGATACTGTGGATTCGACTGTAACAAAGAAAAAAAAAAAAAAAAAAAAAAAAAAAAAAAAAAAAAAAAAAAAAACGCCAATTGTACCACTAAGATCTCCATTAAAGATTAATTACATACTATGTAATGCGCATACGAAAGAAATAGCATCACTTAAATTATTATTATTCAAAGTCTACGTGAATTATATTTGTTTTTTCAAGCAACGTTTCAAAACATCTCGTCAACGAAGTTATCGTTAACTTTTCTTGAAAATAAATTTCGAATACTTGCATTAAAGCACTTAAATTCTTAACAAATGTCGATAAAAGTCATATCTAATTTCTGAAACAACTTGAACGAAATAAGTCCAAAATTTAATTCATTTAACAAGTAAAACGAATGCCCAGCAAATAGAAATTTTTATAACAGTTGAACATCGACGTTCGCCGTATTCTTTTAATCACGAATCGCTCATCCAATAAAATCGTGATTCATTCGTTGCGAGGTAAAAGAGGAAAACACAATATTGCTTTTAAACGTATGTACGTTACTCCGTTGCCAGAGGCAGACGGGCAGAGAGACACAGAGACAGACAGACAGATAGATAGAGATAAGGATACCCGACCTTCCTGAAATCTCGCTGCAACGATTAGATTTGCGTAAACGGTTCGCTGCATTGCTCGCTGTCGTGGACGATTAATACGTGCGGGCGGAGAGAAACGCTACGCGAGACTCACGCGTTTGTGGCTTGATGCACCCGCAGCATCCCGAGTAGCTAAGCGTGGATGGAGTTGCGCGATTAAGCGATCGTCGTGGTACGAGGGCCACGCGTTTGATGTACGGCGATGACAGAAGCGTTTCCGTAATCAGCCGAGTTTCCAGGAGCGCCGAGGTATTTGATGTATTATTCTAGATTATCGCGTCGACGACCCTCGGAAAGTTTTCTCTTTCTCTCTTTCTTCTGAATATGCTGATCTGCCGACTTGTGACTAATGTGATACCAAATTAGAGCACAAACATTCCCTTCAGCGAGTTGTTGTTTCTCTCAGGAATATGTTCATTCGATCTTAAATGTTCTCGTATACTTTGCCAACTTTCTTTTTCAATACAAATGCTTATGCAAATTTGTGTGTTATTATAGAGTTTCGATTTTCGCCCGAGAAGTCTCGAATATTAATGTCGTACAACTGGACGTTGAGAATGATCGTTTCGATACATTTTGGCGTAGACATTTCTTCCGTTTGACTAAATTGATTGCTCTTTTTAATACTTATACCACTACGTTGGCAAATGTGGAGACAAGTAATTCGTGACCAGAATTTAGGAAAACTTTACTTTTAATTCGACAAAGCTATCGACGACTGACGTTTTAATTTTAAGAACGTCTCGCTAACAACTTTAATTTAATAACAACTTTACAACTTGTTGTTATTGATAACGAACGTTTTGATTTTCTCAATTCAGAGTAGGAAATTTAAAAAGTTAATACTTGTTTCTTGATAATTTATTATCTTTGATTTTTCTTCTTATTTTATTTTGGTATTATACGACTGGATGATTGTAAAGTTAATCAACATACGTGGCTCTTAATTATATGCAATCATTTCTTATTACTCGTTATGATACGTGATTCACAAGACTATTTACTATTGATTGATACTGTCATTATTTTATTGAATCAACGAATTACTTTTTTTCCCATATTTCTCCGTCACTGTCGTAACGTAACGGCGATACAATTTATTTCGTCTAATAATTTTTTATAAAATACTTAGCCAATTTAATTGTAGTAATAAATTACAATTCAAATGACGTATAAGTTACAGTTATAAACTCCAAATGTTATACTTCATATATTACAAATGCTAACTATGGCGTTTTATAAATTATGGTAAATTGTAGTAATGGTTTATATTTACGATGAGTTTAATGTCGATACCATATTTCCTCTCTACTGATGGTAATATATTTTATTTTCTGTAAAATTAAGGTCGTTGTACATACATAGTTACCGACGCGTTAAAGGAGTAACGCGTAAACAAAATATGGCTTTAGCAACGAAATTTTCAATTATAAAATTAAATTAATTTTATCTATAATTATCGTCAGAGTTGCAGTGCTAAATCAAGTAGAAAAATCGATGACCCAATCGAGCAATACGCGATAAAACCTGTTACATCGTACAATGATAACAGTAAGTTGCCCAATAACCCAATATTCATTTCAGATGATTGCGCGCGTGAACTTTTTAATTTCCGCTAATACAAGATCAACATTGATGTTTTCCATGTTCTCCTTCATTTTCTCTATTTACTTTTTAAATTAGTTCACATTCCACGTGATATGTTTAGGGAAGGAAAAGGGATAAAAAGGATATTTTTTTATTTATTAAAAAATCATGAAAACTGTTTTTGAATGAGTGGCATTTCAATTGATATTCCACACAGTTCAATAAAAATATTTAAAAACGTTTGATAAAATCATCAAAAATGCCAGAAGAAATTCAATAAATTTGCAGTAATACAATGAAAAGGTTTCACGCATATATTATTTGTATTTCTCTTGTTATTAAATACTTGCTTTAGCGTTATTATTATTATTTATTATCATACAATGGATTTAAGGTCTTCAGTGACCGAGTGTCAGTGTGGGTGTCTTTGGTATAAAAATGTGATTGAAAGGTGCAAATGTTTTTTGTTTCAACTTAATATATTTCGAATTTATTGTGCAATATTCTGTCTGCTTTGCCGAAACTGGTAGTGCGGACAAATAATTTTTCGTTGGCCCTATTTACATTGTGTTCTGTTTGACAAAGGGGACCAGAGGCAATGATTCGCAGCGCGTGACAATTTGCGTGTTTCCTACGCGCTTGCACACGTACATTCAGCCAAGATGGAACAATCGGTTCGATCGCTCGCTTGAGTTCTATCCACACCATTTATACGTGACTCTATAAATTACCGCGATCGGCACGTGCTACTGGAGCTCGAACGCGGAATTCAATTTCTAATAACCAGGAGTACCTAAATGTATATACGAGAGGTTGCACGGCTGCAGCCGCGTTCGAGCAATTAATCACGGACTGGCTTGTATTCTACAAGGATCGATCGACGCCCTTTGCCACATGAGGCGCAATAATACTGCGCATCACCGATTGCAGAGTCGATTTTCACGTAGCAGTTGTTTCTATCTATCAGCCTCTTTTTTATCGTTGCTCGTTTTTCATTCCATGGTCTCTAGAAGCTCCTCTATTCTTTAGGATTGCCTGTACGGATGTAGTTTGATTGCAGTAATATCATTTCTAGAGTCCATGATCTTTAATGTTTATTTCGTGCGCTGAATGGACCATTATCAGTTGGAAAGAAGACTTAATTTTAAACTAAAGATGGTCAATTTAATGTATTTTTAGTGTAATAGCGGTATTAATTACAAGCCCGGACAATATTTACATTAACTATAAACCGCGTAATTAACAGATTTTTCGGTAAGACTGTGTAGCACAAGTTTGCCTGATATGCTGTGAAAGGATCGGAGAATTTCATTATATAAAATGACCGCATATTAATTTCGTCACTTTGGGAAATCGAGTAATGTAACCATTCAAAGGCAACGCCGCCTGGTGGAGAAATCAGTCCCTTACAAATGGTTGCTACAACTGAATGTTTCATCAATTGTTTAAATGAATAATATTTATCTAGGATAATACTCGTCACCCTTTAATCTTCGAAGAAGATTCTTATTACAGGAAATTAATTTTTAAACTATTTGGAGTGTCACTAATTCGGAAGAAATATCTACATAAAGATTCAATTTTATTCATAAATTATGTTGATTATTTTCGTAAAATTTTGATAACAATATTTGATAACAATGTTGAAAAAAGTTTCTGTAGGTCGTATGAATATATGAGATTCGGAAATAGATAAACCAGGTATGTTTTCTTGGAAAAGCATGATTTTAAAATCTCTAAAATTTGTATCTTCTATAAACACAATAAAGTACAAATCTTAAATAAGTCTAACAAAAAATTGGCTTTCAATATCGAATAGTATGAATAATTTTTATAAAAAATGTCTGTAGTAGTTCGAGGTTTAAATTTGTATAATCATTTTTTTATATAATGTGCTCTGAAAGTATAATGCTTGTATTTAAATACGCAAAAATTGGAATCATTTAATTTTCCTTCAAACTTTGAATCCTTACAGTACAGTCTACAAGTAAAATATTTGTGATGAAGTTAATAATTTAGTATACCGTCGGTGTATTTATATCTAAATTTTTTGATTTTTATACCAATAACTTATATTCTGCAACAAATAATTTAATAATAACAACTCTAGAACTATTTTATAAAATATATTTATATTTTCAAAGCTGGACTTAAATTTTTATATTTTGAAAATTCTTATTCGAATCAAATTTATAAAAATGTGTATATTTAAATAAAACACTTAAAAATTAAATCTGTATTTAAATGCATGATCGAGATTCATAGTGACAGGCAAAGAATGAAAAGCTTTAATCATCTGAAAACATTATTAAAGACAGTAATTTACATCACGTCCTAACAAAATTACTTGGTAGACTTTATCAGTTTTATTTTTAAATGAAATAGTACTTACAAAAACTTCAACTATTCGCAAAGAGTAGATATTGCATGATTTTTTCATCTTATAACTTTAATTGTGCATACGAATTTCTCAAATAGAATTTCTAATTACTAGATTGTATCTCAAGAAAAACATACTATTTTTGTAATTGTACTAATACTAGTTTATGCAACAAATAAACATGTTGCATCTAAAATATTTAGTTAATAAAATGCAAAATGATTTGTATTTTATTAGACTATTGACATTGATTACAAGTAAACTTTCTACTGACTCTGAAGAAGTTGAATTTTCGATCGATCAATTTCGTTAAGAGACAATTTCGTGGCGACACATAATGAAAATTAGAAAAAATCCATTATATTACGGTCAGTTAATTAAGCATATTACAATTTTAAAATAGTATCAAAGCATTACTTTTATGCGATTAAAGGATCGCTAAAGAACATTTTACCGTTTTATTGGTGGCTCAAGCGGCTAGTATACTTGTCACCTCAGGCGATCATCGAAGTTGCAGCGCTGCGTGTGATTAGTACTTGGATGGATAGGTGACCAACCACATCTATACAGCTTCACTTGAAATACTTTAGCTGTTGATTCGCAATCAACAAAGTAAGCGAGAAGCGTCACATAGAACAAGTTAGGTGTTTAAGTCTCCGTAATATAAAGGATAAATCCAAAGACAACGTACAAGTTATTTTCTCGTTATGATTTTCTCAGTTAGGGTTGACCTAAAGATTTCTGACCATAGGTATAATTTCGTTGTACAAAAATTAAAATCTTCTGTTTAGTTCTCTGGAAATTTAAACATGAAATTTTCGTGCCATGCTAGTTTATTTTCACAACTATTTTGAAAATAGTAACACGTCCCATTATAATTCTGTTTTGTTATAATTTCAGATAACTGTCTACTAACGGTTTAATTATATCGAGCAACTACGTCAGCAAAGTACAATATGGAATCGTAATAATATCAAGATATTTAGAAGCCCTTGTAAATTATTTCACATAAAGTCAAAGCATCAATAGTTCTAAACGGCACGTAGAAGAGAGAATAATTAAAAAAATTTCTTTCATTCCTCCAATAAATCCATCCCTCATCACAATGCTTTATTTAGTATCTGTACAATCCAGCTCATAGCTTCGCTTACTATTGGAATCCGCGTACATCTTCGTTAATATCCGCATACACATCTAGGTGTGGATTCTTGGTCCTTCTTTAATGACATTCGTCGAGGATGACGGAGTGGAACGTTTGTTCACGTCCGATCGTCGGTTATGTTCCCGCTCCTCTTTCTCTCCTCTCCGCTCCTCGTGTCTTTTGATAAATTTACCTGGGACACACACGCACAATGGCTTTCAAGTGCATGACGCGAAAAGCTGATTATCGTTCGACAGGTTATCTGCTGTGTATGTAAGCCATGTGTCTCTTATTACCCTTTCATAATGACTGGATGTAGACGGTAAATTGATTTTAAAAAAAGAATATTCCTTATTTACAAATTACAAATAAAATCGCATTGTTGGAGCGCCGAATAAATTTTAAAGCATTTTAACGCATAGTTAGTTAAAAGCAATAATGAAGGCATAAAGTTTTTCAATTTTATGCCTAAGAATTTACAAAAAAAGAAAAAAAAACTCCCAATTAACTCGCAAACTGAAGAAGCACTGTTATCATTGTAAAAACTGATACTAAGGTAATTACAATTGCTAATTATTAAGTATCAGATTAAAAGGAGGAGTTACGAAAAGTACTCATGTAAAATTACACATTACACTTGTTCAACTCGATTTATTCGAGTGTAACTTTCATTAATTAGACAAGTCGTAAGTTACATAAGTACATAACACGTGTATTCATAAACTGCCTTTATAATTAGTAAAATGATTCATCCATCTGTCACCCTTAACTGTTTCCGCAGCTGTATTTGTGCGCGTTGATCTTAAAAAAGCGAAGCGAAAGCAGAGCAAAAAAGTCCAAGCATTTGCGATGCTTGCATTCGCGGAAACTAGAGGTTTTATACGAAAGAAAGGTTGCGCGATAATGAACGTAGTTGAACGAACCCGCGACATTGATTTAAAAGAGAAGGAATCTTTTTTAGGATTACTCGTTTAATTTGTAAGGAGAGAAAAATGCCTTTGGCTACTATCGTAAATGTGCAAGTGAAATATTACGAGGTCTCTCTCTCCCCCCCCCTCTCTCTCTCTCTCTCTCTCTTTCTCTCTAGTCGATTCTTTTCTCACTTCTCTTTGCGAAGCATGCATCAACGGTCGGAGAAAGAATTTATCGTCTTTTTTATCTGAACGATTTGTGGACGTAAAGTTCTTGAGCTTCTTATTCGTAAGAAATTCGCAAGAAAATTCTTTGATGCGCAAGGCCAAATCGTAATATTTTCTCTGCTCATTCGCATTAACAGATAGAGAGAGGAAACAAAGGTAAAAAATTTATTGTAAAATATGCGTCTTCGATACCGTAAATGAAATATTAAAAAAGTGGACTAGCCCATCTTCAGAAAAACGTTACGATCGAATAAATTAATGGGAAATATCGTTAGGATTTTAGACTTGTCGTATAGAAATTAGCTTCTTTAAGTTCGAGTACTATAATATCATGCGTTTTTTTTTATCGTAGGCTGTCTCCTAATGCGGGAATCATTAAATGTTTTGCAAACATTCGCATTATACTCGTACGCTCATTACGATTTCACCTATTGTTCAATAATAATTAACAGTTCATCTCGAATACGTACTATTTTATTGTATAATAATTCTTGAGCTTTAAATTTTACTAAATCAAAACTTATATTCGCAACAATGACGCAACCTCTTGTATAATAAATTAAGAATAAATATCATGAGATGTGATACTCGTGTATATTTACGTATATAACGACACAATAAAAAAAGTTTACTAGTATTCGCTGACTTTTCTTCTTTCAAAACTTTACGCATTAAAATTTAACACGTGTGAAGTAGATAACATTTTTTTTTTACGATGCAATGACATCCAGCACCGACAACAGGACAAACTTTTATGTCAACCTAATATTATCATATTGACCTGATAATATATCGATTATAATTTAATTCAATATTTCTAAAACATATGAAATCACAAGTACAGAAAACGAAGAATAATTATCCCGCAAAAATAGCTTAGCATTTAATAAATATGACTCGGTATTTCAGTGTAATATTATATTTATGCATTAGTAGGTAATATATTAATTTTCTAATCATCGCGAGCTTCACACCACTTGTGGCATCATGTGCTAGGTTGAAGGCAATTTTCCAGTAGTAAAGTAAGAACCTATATAAGGTATATCACATCTCAGCGAAGTAAGTACAACTAACAAAAAGCATGAATCTAGATGAACTTGATACGCACACGTTACAAACTGTGAACTGCAAAGAAGAACAGATTAAGTTAGAAACTTTAAGGAACGAAGAAAGAAAAAACGAAAAAGAGCCAAGAAATTAAAAGTCCATGCACAAAACTCGCACCTTTGCGAAGCTTTTTCGACTAACTCGATTCTTTATAAGCTCCCCGCCTTCACTTTTCTCTCTCTTCTTTCCTCCTCGTTTTTCACCTCTTCTTCCTCATCCTGCCTCGGAGCCAAGCGAGACGCGCCTTTCATATACATACAAGCCACGCTTGCTATGCAAAGATGTCGAATTCATTTTTCTCGAAGCGCTCCAAGGCATTATCTCGGACGTCGTCTTGGCTTGTAATATATTGCGACTGAATACGATTTTTTCTTTTTCATTTGCTGGACTTCTTCCACCCTTTTCGTTTCACTTAGCGACAAAGAGGAGGCCAGAGCCTACGCCGGAATGTCACTGCCCAACTAGATAGGGAGAGAGAAAGTGAGTTTACACTGTAGCCAACTCCTAAAGGCCCCGAGCAGTTTTAAATCTCACTCTGATACCTTGGTAAACGTAAGCGGGAAAAGATCGCTTTTCGTGATCCCTAGACACACGCTTTCGTTACTTCTGAATAGAGGATTATTTATTCGAGTTATACTTTGTTTAAGTCATTATTCTAATAATTTACGCATAATTGTGATTTTAGTTCGATTATTGTCGTATTCCGTATTAAAAGAAGTACCTAAAATATAAACGAGATCGAGCATAAAGCTACGTTGCCTTAGCTACGATGAAGAAACGCTAGTTACTCCGTTAAAAATTAAAAATAATTATTTTGCGATATAACTTTCAAAGAAGAAAAATATATGCTGGAGTCCTTAGTTTCAACATCATCGCAAAAGAATAACTTTTTTCATCGCAAAAAAAATTTTTTCAGGATTAGACCAAAAAATTTTTAAGTAAACCGAAACATCGTTTCATTAATAAAAATTAATTTAAAAAAGATTTTCAAATCTAAACCAATTGTACTTATTTTTAATATTGGTATATCGTTTATTATTATATTTATATTTATAAAGTTGTTTGTATTTTGTAAATTCATTTTATTTATATTTATAATTTAAACTGTAACGTAATGATTCACGAGCGCGTAATCTTCTGCAATCGTTTCCAAAATATTTGTTTCGGAAAAACAATGCTTGATGGACGGATCTTCTCCGATGTTAAACGTTGAAACATTCTAAAACTTATTTCCTTGGTATCCATACGTATTGCTGAACTATTCGTTCGTGCTATTACCATGAAAAAATTATGAGTTCGGAATGTAGTCATACATTTAAAAGTAATCGGTGTTCAGTTTGGAGCTTTTCTTTTCTCGAACGTTATTGTATTTTTTGTGACTCTAATCGCAGTCACTTTTTCAACGAATGAACGTATTGCAGAGACGTATTTTTCTCTCGATTAGTTACAAACAAAAAGAAAACACTAACAATAATGCAAACTAAGAAAGACCTGCATCATCTTTGCTTTATTCGTCATATCTTTCATTTTAATTTTCTCTTTTCTTTTCGTTTTATGAGAATTCCTTTTTGTCACGCTGTGACTAGAGCCTCGCAGTTCCCATTCATACGATTATATATGCGCAGCCGAGTAAGCAGAAAAAATACGTATGTCAGACGAAGATTATGGGTGTAAAAGAAAGTGGTTTTTTTTATGAAATGCGTTCCATAGTTTCTGTCCATTGTCGCATTTCTAAGCGTCGATATCTACCCGCGTGCAACCGTCGTATCTCTACGATTGAGTGATCAACATCGTGACAACGATCTCAAATTATATCATTCATTTTCACGTTAGATAGGTTTGCGCTCATAAATAATTCATACAGTTTTGTTAATTCTATCTAATGCAAGCGAACCCGTTTGGCGTTACAAAATTCACGTACTTGTGTTCATTTGTGCATTATGTTGTCAATCTCGAAATATGATTGCCAATACTGAAAGACAAACTTTAGAACTAAGACAACTAAGGAATTATATCGTTAAATTTTTCGTATAATTTCATATGCGAAATTTATACTGTATTGCCGAAAGATTAATGTAAGTTCAAAACTAAAGATTTTAATTTATTTCGTATACCAAAAGGATATTTGATGTACCAAGGGAGTAACGTACTTTTCTTAACAATGCGGTATTTTTTACGCAAATTTTCATGCGTACATCCAAAAAGCGTAAAAGGTAAAAATTGCAACGAAGAAAAGCAGCGTGAAATAGACTTTTTTTTCTCCAGTAACCGAAGAAACTCACATGAAAATGGATATAAAAGCTTTCGTTACGTGTACTCGGTACAAACCTTTTACAAAAGAGTGTATATAAAATAATTTCTGCGGCAGTGTCACACGACATCGATCTACTGGGGGAATGAAAATAAAAAAATAAAAATAAAGAAACGCAATGTAGCTTTCTTTTTTCTTTCGTCTCTTTTTCCAATCGTGTTTCACGTCTGTAAAGTTTAGTCTGTAAACGCAGATAATAAAAGAGAAGAAAAGTATGCAAAGTAGAAAAAATCTCCATTCTTTTATTCATAAATCCCTCTGTAACGTTTACACGTACATTATTACAGAACAGAAGGCTGCCACGTGATAGATGTCATGTGTGCCGGGGAGATATCCGTCAATAACGGAAGTTCATTTTTCGAGTTTTCGAGTTTGAGAGTCGCCTTGGGTAAGAAAGTTAAAAAAGAATGAATTTGAGAGAGATGCGAAAAAGAAAAATCGGGACTCGCATCCCTTTCTTGCCTTTTGATACTCCTCTATGAACGACCAGGGCTAGCAGAGAAAAGAGAATCGCACTAGCATACACCCCTAGAGCTTTTTGTCGCGGTACAAAGTGCACGAGCGCAGGAGGCACAGATTTAAACAAATGAGCGAATCTATTGACTGCCGTTTCAAGTATAGTCACGATCTGCATCTTTGCTTTATTTGTCATGTCTCTTGCGATGAGTCTCGTGTCGCTCGAGTACCGAGCGCGAATTTACACGCGTTTCCGGCGCTTATTCGCGCGCACACATGCTCACCGCTTTTCCGTGATTTTGGTTGGAGATCAAGTGGATGTAAGCAAGCGCTTTTATTAGCCCGTTATTCTGAAAAATTCATTAGCCTTTAAGAGCATAACACGAGGCGGACGAATACTCGCTCAACTGCTTCTTCTATTTATTTTCGAAATAGAAGAATGGGTAAAACTTTCTACATTTACCGAGACTCAGTTTGCCACTTGGATTGGTGAAACATTTTATGCGTTTTATCGACTTTAAAATGCATTAATCTTCTTCGGCAATATACACGAATATGTATGTCGTGAATAAATGTCAACGCCCAATCTCGTGTCTTGCAGTGGACGAAAATTAACTTCGTAAATATGTGGAATAAAATGAAGATGTGCTCATTTTTCAAATACTTTCAAGAATTAAGTAAATGCATTGACGATGAATTATCGCGTTTTGTACAATGAAAAAAATAATCCGTTATTATTGTTCGAATTCTTTCTAACAGTGGATAAATAAATGTGGGGTTGTGTATCTTACGCGACGATTTGTCATAGAATTAACCTTCGACCAATTTTTATTCCAACCTCACGAGGTATATTTCGCTTATATTCCAACCTATAATATACTTTTGCTCTTTCTAATGTACGCACTCGTTCGTTGTTTTTTATTCTATAATATTTCACATGCACTTGAGTGCGTGTACCCGCAGAATTATTTTTATTAATAAATAAATTCTTTAATTTACGTTGGCGAATTTTAGTGGTATATTGCTAAATATTAGAAAGCTTTGTTTCTATCTTCTTTGCTTAGTTTCCTTTTAGTCGATTTATTTTCTCATTCGAGTTTCTTAATGAGAAAAAAGTTTTTATAGTAACGTTATAGAAATATGTTTTAAGACTTCAACAAAAAGGTATACGAGTATATCTTTCAAATCTTGAGAACAGTAGCAACGATTTTCATCTACCGGTTCTCTTTTTTATCGTTTTTGCTGTTCTCATGAAATGTAGAACCGAGTGTTTTTATTTTATAATGGCTTTTTTTTTACCCTGAAATCCTTCTCATTTATTCATACATTATAGATTGTTAGTCATTTTACTTTTTTACGCACTCAATCTTCATTTTCGTAGTTTTTATATTAAACTTTTATTTCATAAATTTTATAAAATGAACACAGTAAAAAACTGCATTATGTATTATTCAATACTGTTAATTTTTGAAGTAGGGCATAAATTACAAATTCTACCGTAAATTCGTAGAATTTATCTTAAAATTCCTGAAAGTAGGAAGTCAACTAATGGAAAAAAGTAGTTTTTTAAATAAATACAATGGATTATTGTTGTACAGTAACTTATTTAAAACGCAAAAATAGCAATTGATACACTCAAAGGAATCGTATACTTATCGCAGTAAATTATCTGCTAAGTTGAAATTGCATAAGAAAATTAAGTAACGTTCGAAAGTACGGCAACATTTTGGAGTTAGTAAAGTAAGTTCAATTTCACTATATTTAGCTGCTGCCTATGTATTGCGTTTTATTCTTTGTCTATTTATGTGCTCATCAACTCCTGAAAACTAAAATAGTGCTAGTGAACTAAAACTTTCTTCTCGAGAGTTGACCTTTATTAGAATAGAAAATGGAGAAGTAAGGAAATGTTATTCGCGGTTTACATGTCGTTTCTAAACTTCGTAAGTCGAAGTAGCGCAAAGTTCGACTTCCCATTTCAACGTCGCGCTCGATTTGTTCTGGAGTGAAGAAAAGAGCTCCAACGATACCGAGACAAATGGCCAACCCAATATACAGGCGGGCTCTCACCTTTCGCCCACGTAATTTATCATTATAATAAAGAAACTCCAAAGCGAGAACATCAGGTTTGTTGTATCTCGAGACCTAGAACTGTGTTTCGCTTCCGCTTTTTGTTGTAGTATTTTCCATCAACTTCCAAGTTCTAAACACTTTATCTTTTCATTTGGCAATCTACTTTTTCTCTGACCTTCATCACAATTGTCGTTTTTTTCTCTCTTTTTTTTTAAAAAAACTTCTTTATGTATCCCAGCTCGGAACCTCATTCCTCACCAATTTGATCGTAATTGTTGCCAATCGTCTAAAGGAGCTAATGCCTATTATGGCCAGTTTGACGTTGACTGAGGGCCAAAGTTCAGCCGAATTTTTCTTTCGATTACTACTTTTGATCGAGATTTATTATATCGGAGGGATAAAGGTTGATGCGATATAACTAATTCACTGCTTTATTCACGGACGGAAAGGCTCCATAGTAACTACCTTTTTCACGTTTTTAGTTTAATTGGTTTGATCATCATTTCATTAAAAAAATTACGTTGTATGAATTTAGTAACTATTCGTTTACTTAGCATAACTAATGTACATTTTCATTATTTTGCATGTTTAAATCGGTATTAATTCGGTTATTCAGTTTGGTAATATACTTTAAAAAGATCGTTGGCAAGATAGAAACTTATCCCTCATACCTGAGAAAACATTTGTCAACTGAAAATTATTCTTGCAGATGATAAATAAGCTTATTAATAAGGATGTTGACTCGGCCACTTTAATTTAAGTTCAGTACAATTAGTTCTCAATATTCATTCGTTTACAAATTTTTAAAATTTAAAATGCACACTATAAACGTTACAAAATCTACAATTGAAATTACAATGAGTCGAGAAAAAACTAGACTATTTGCTCACAAATATTTCTAATTTTTATCAACTTATGAACGGTTCCCCTTTACTGATTACCGTCTGAACAAATATCTAAGATCGCTAAATTAAATTTCTGTTATATTAATATTTTCTTCCTCTTAATGAAATATTTTCACTGCATTATTTTAGTAATTTTTATACAAATTCAGAATAGTACATCGAACTAAATCATTTTTCAGTGCAATAATCAAGATTCAAATACAATTAAGCTAAAAATAATACATAGCTAATTCGTTTACAATTTATGATTTATGATTTTAATTTAATGTAACAATTTATATAATTTCTTACATTAACTATCGCGCACGTTTATCAGGTGCTTATAATAATTAACCGGATTACCGATGTTTCAGCTACGAAGAAAGGTGAGCAATAATTTAAATTCATTTCGGAAATTGATTATTCACGAAAAGGCTTATCACTGCACTGATACTTAGTCACTTGGAAAAATAATTTGACTCTAAATAAATTATAAATATTAGTAACAGTAAATAACAATCCTCGGTATTTGTCATTTATTTCGTCTTGGTGAAATCACTTTCACCGACGGTCCTATCCATTTTTGATGAATTATCAGTGAAAAATTTCTCCAGCTATAACTTACAAGTAATCGTAATTTATATCTTGGTTGAGCCGAGCGAACGCGGAACATCTACGAATATACACATACAAGTACACAGAGCCCCTTTCCTTGTCCGCACTCGATTTCAGTCCTTGAAATTCACCATCGTTAAAAAGTCGATAAAGCATAAAGCGTATTTGTAGATTAAGTTCGAAATCGATAATCCTGAACTAATTGATGGCGTAGCATACAGAGTCGGAAAACGTTAATAAAAAATGCTTGCGCATGAAGAGACGCGACAACGCGTTCTGTGCCACAACGGTAGTCGAGTGAAAACACTTACGCGGCACATTACGATGAAAAATGCCATAGCTGAATTTAGTGCACCGCGCGCATGCAAGTATTATCGACCATAAATTGCACTTGAATGATAAAAATGAAAAGAGAGGAAGGAAGTCGAAGTCTGCTTAAAAAGGCTTTTGTACGATGGCAGAGGAAAAATAAAGCTATAAGCAGTTTCGCAATCACTGTGCGACACATAAATTTTTGCAGCTCATTTTATTTCGTTCTGCAAAAGTGTAGTGACTTTTGAATGTGCTCCGCTACGCTAGACCATTACAATGTATAGCAGTCAGAGGCTTATCGCTAAATATGAAAAAATATACGCATAGTCTTTAAGCGTTTCAATAACGTGCGCTTCAATAACATTATTTGTTGAAAGCTCGTAACGAAAGCTTCGTATAAAATTCGAACGATAAGTTTTTCATAAACTCATTTTACTGTGTAGTTTGGCTGGTAGAAGTTAATAAAAAGCGAAATGGCTCGTAGCCACAAAATTCTTATGAAATAGATCTTTATTCGACTGCACATGGTGATCAGCTGATTAGATAAAAAATATTTAGGAATACGTAATGGAGTAATGGAGCGTATTTTGAGGCAAAGTCTTGCTGACAGGTACAAGCCCGAGAAAGTATATTACAGTAACAAATCAGCTTATTTATTTGAAAGGACGTCGAGGATGAATTTCAGGTACTTCGATATTTCGCAGTTTTACGAGTCTCCGTGCGGTATTCCGTTGTACTCGTCTTTACGTGTATTCGGACGTAAATGCCGAGGTCCAGGTGGAATGTTCCCTCGTTTTACCAGTTTATGCATAGGGTCGCGTTCTATTTGATGATTACATCATAAAAATAGATGACTTATAATTATAGATGGTCATGTAGGTGTCGTAGATTTGCGATTTCAAGATTGTACTAAATATTCGATGAAGCATAATCTATATGAATACTATCGAACGATGACATCTGATAACTAGACTTTGTCATTTGTATTTTGTATCGTCGATTTGTGAATATTCCGTTTACGAATTTCATGTCAATTTCTTAAAATTTTTATATGATTTTATGGATATCTAACTGATTTTTTCAACCTTTAATATTTATAACTTAAGGTATCTATCCCGAATAAAAGTGTTCGCATTAAGTGTATTGAATAAGAAGACATAGTTAAATATCACATTATCTCCAAGGATTTCTTACTCAAACTATAATTCGAATATTAAAATTTTCGATTCAAAGAAAAATGGAAGTAAATAGATATTTCGAGTAGTTTATCCAACTGTATTTTAGCTATTAATAACCAAGTTAATTCAATAAAGACAAAGTTTAATCGTTAATAATTTTATGTAAAGGAATATTTTTATCATCGAAGTCTAATGAAAATTAGTAGGTCAATCCAATACAGATATATTCTATCTCATAAAATTCATTTTTCGATCGAGTAGATTTACTCGAAGCAGAAAACTTTATGATAAATTATTGATATATTATACCTTGGGTGAGTTATATGAATATTAAAGTCAGTCAAACTAAATAAAATTGAACATTCTTAAACGTTAATATTTATTTAAATTACACAAAATCGTTAGACAGATACCTTACTTCGTGTAATCAATCTCTATATTCACTTGTAGGTTATAACAAATAAGTTTTATGTACGAATATTGCAATATTTTTCTATGTTACAGGTAAGTTAAGAAATGATAGCTGTACCAAGTCCTCGCTATTGCGCAAGTTAAACAAACTATTAATTATATAAATGGCCTTTCAGTCATTATTACAATCGAATAAGCAAATATTAAAATTACAACTTTAAGATACCATATTTGTTTTTAAATTTGTTTTTATTATTAGGTGAATTAATCGTTGGTTCTACTAACATATGCGCAATTTAAAAAGTAAATAACGCGAAGGATTTATTATTGTTTTAATCTAAAAATTGGTCTTGTTTTTGACGCTAGATATCATTGTATTTCAAGACGGGCAAACTCTGACATTAACTTAATAAAATAGCATTAGAAGTCTCCGGGTATTCGATATCAACTTTTAAAAATTTTGTTGAGATAAGAAACACACTTCTATTGTCCTTAAAGCAAAACTTTATATTGCGTAACATAAATAAGTCTTGAAATAAATATTTTAACCTATAAAATGAAAAATATAATGGATAATCAACATATTTTTAACGGACAATTAGATAGCTATTAAAAAAATTCTTGACAAACATAAAAGAACTTTATTATTCAACTTAGTGTTGGTCGTTTCTTAATCTACTGTTTCTATACCTTTAAAGAAGCTAGGAAGAACAGAAATGACGCCAACTTCTTTCATACCCTGGAAAACAAAATCGAACCTTCGGATAAAACAATGTACCGTCTGTCATGATTTAAATAAATGGAATTTTTACGCAATACTTCGTAGCAATTTCAAAAAACAAAAATCGAGGATCAACGAGTATTACCAAATACAATGTCAAGGTGAAAAATGCGTTGGTATGTGTTTCAGAGGTTGTTTAAAGTATTATTTACAATGAATCGTCCGTATTGGATGAAACTGCCACTACTGAACCAATCAGTAGTATTTAATTAATTTAAATAATGAAATCGTTCATTGAAATGCAGTGTCATCGTGTGATTCCACTTCCTGACAATACAAACTAAACCAACAATGAAATGGAGTATTTAAATTATTTTTTCTTTCGGCTGGGAAATTCGCTCTTATAAAACTTGTTCTCTAGATTTCGTCCCTTCGGAATACGCCATTTCTTCTACCCGTTATAGTATTACCTGCTTGGTTTGTATTTCAATCTCTCGAGAACGCAAAAAATGTTTATGACTTTATTCCATTAAAGTCAGTATTTTATTGAAGCGATGTTAGTGGCTTTTAACACGTAGATGAAGTTTATAGAAAATAATGGAGAATATTTTGAGCTTTAACATTTCTTTTCAAAGTACGATAACTAATTTATACACCTAGCGTATGAAAAATATTTCTTGAAAAATAATTTTAAAAAACACTCTAACTAACTTAAATGATTTAATACTTAAATCATAAGTCACGTATATATCAATTTACAAAGATTTATATACTTCTAACTTCATTTGTACGTCTGTAAATTGTCTTATTATCTCCAATTATCTTATCTCGTTATTATTTTATTTCCAACATAAAATAATGAAGAATGTATATTAAAATTAAATACAATTAATAATATTTGTATATGAGAAATTTCTGCGTAATTATATAATCTATAAAGTAGAACACTATAGTTTTAATAACTTCTTTTTAACCATTTATATGAAGTTGCCATGATTAGCGATAGAAAGTTTTCCGACCGCGTAATCAAACCTATTCTCATTGAGCGGTCATAATATATCATTAAAAATTAAGGTTTCGAGGTTATACGTAACTTCTAGTTTAACCTTCTACAAGAGAATATTAAAATCAAATTCGCTACGTTATACTCTCGTATTTGATTTCACATTTATTGTCAGTTAATTATAATTAATTAGATTGCACTTAATTAATTAGTTAATTATCTATTTATCTATTTATTTTAATCGATCTAGGAAAAAATATGTATCTATAATTAAAAATTGGAGTATAAAAATAGGTTATAGAAAATTAAATTTAATTCAGAAATAGAAAAAAGTAGAAAAATCAGGGCATAAACTGCTTGAGAAGAAATTTGTTAAATTATCAATTATTTACTTATTCTGTTCTTATGTTATCGTGGTTCAATTAGAAACTAATTTCTTAATTTCTATCCCGTAGAGTGGCAATCGTTTGCACTCAGTAACGATAAGTAAATCTATCTTTTAAAATGATTTATAATTCAATTGCCGTAAAGAAGTCACGAAAATGGAATGTAAAATAAAGACTTCATAAAGTGAAATCTTCGTGTGTAGTTAACTAAGTTCTCAATTGAAGGAAAAAACATTTGAAAACACAAATACCTGTAAAATCCTTGGTATTAAATAAGTATTTATTCAGTAGCAATTTATCGTTATTTATTTTCAATTAGACCGTTACGGAAAGTGCATCGTAATTCAGCAAAGTTACGACTCCTCGAAAAATGCCGCGCGACCGCACACGCCACTGTCATTATATCTCGTTGTACCGAGAATAACAACACAGATGTGCATGGAAAAGCTTTGGCTATGTATGGACATACACATTTATATCACGATGCGGCAGGAATGAGGTAAAAAAGAGGTCGCGCGTAACGACACCAAGCAAGAGTACGTACATAGGAGCATTACAATGGCGCTTGCAAGGCCAGACAAGGAATATAAGAGAAGCAAAGATAAAAGAAGTACAGAGAGAGAGAGAGAGAGAGAGAGAGAGAGAGAGTGAGAGCAAAAGAGCAAGCGATAAATACAGGTGGCTTATTCCTAATTACCGTATGTTCGCGCCGTTGATTAGTTCCTCTTGAGTTGCGACAAGCAGAGTCCAATTCACGCTCTTGGTTAATGGTTTGTTTTTGAATCTCTTTCTTCTTTGTCAGTACACACTTTAGTATATGTACACACACCTGGGCGCAAGTTATATGTAGATAGATAAGGCACATTTGAAACGAGGGTGTTCGTAACTAATCTGATGCGAGCAGCGAGTGTTTAATTCTCATATTGCTCTCTTTAGTAAGATGGCTGGTATTGACAAATGGTTTTGACAAATTAAAGAAAAAAATTAATTCGGTTATTCACCTATCTTCCTTTTATAAGCTTTTTATAGTAACAGCTAGTGTGTAATTTGAATTTTGGATCAGACGATAAAAATACTTATAAATTTTGTCACTTGTTTTCAATTACTTTTTTATGATTTGAAATATGCGTACTCTTAATGCTATATAAGTAGTGGGCAGTTTAAAAATACTTGTAGCTTTCATTACACATATTCATAGATGATGGAAGTTTTTAGAAAGTTTTTCCCTTTTATTTTATGAGAGTATGTATAAAATTATTTAAAACTTTAATAATATTAATAAAGACTGTATGGTGTAGTAAACATTTTATGTTATGTTGTAAATAAAATGTTTCTTTGACAACTTTTTAATGTAAATTTCTTTGAAACTAGTTAACTCGTTAGACTGTAACTTTATATAATACGATAACTTTAAAAGTTTAAAAAATTGTAGTATTTTTAAGTGAAATTTAAGAAATTACTAAAAGCACATCCATCGGTACTACTTTCTTAATTCTGTGTATGCTGAAGTATAATTTAAAATTACGATATGAAAATGTACAACTAATCGTCACTTGTTACGTAAATATATCTTTTTCTGCGATACGATGAATATACGAATTTAATGCAAGCCGAATATAAAAGTATAAAAATAATATTTTCTAAACGTATAAAAGTATTTCAAAATATTTCTTTGGTGCTGCATCAAATAAAAATATTTGATATCTATCTATAATAGAAAATATATTTATTTTTTGAATTCAAATATCTCTGAACAAACTTGGACAGTTAAATTTTACAATAAAAATTTCTAGAAATAACCTGATTATTTATTAATATTAATACAATAACAGATTCGTGGAATGTAACCGTATTTTTCAAAAGAATTCATAAGAATTTTCAGCCTTAGTTTTTCTAATTTTAGTTTCACGTTAAATATTCTAATTTCTTAACGTATTCTTTATTAGTATTTGTAAATCATAAGAAAAATACATCATGGAAAATGTGATAAATTGATTATTATAGTATGCAAATTTTTTAAATAATTCTTTGTTTAAAAACTTCATTTGAACGCAAATATCATCATTTATTAACTCATGAATGATTTGCGTGCAATGTAAAAGATTAATATTTTCAAGTGATATAATAATTAATTAATTAATGATTTTTGATATTCTGTGAATATAATTAAAATGTTTCCGTTTTATGCAATATTATAGCTCTGACAGTAATCTAAGCAATTTAAGACTTTGACCCGATGCAATGAAACAAATCAGCTATTGTTAATGTACACATTAAAATTGTTAATTGTCATTAAATATTTGATGAGAGAAATATAAAGCATAAGGATATTTATGCTTCAATCTGGTTCGACTACATACGCTATATCTGCTTGTATAAAATAATTCATATTAATGTTCCAATCTATTGCAACTATCGAAATCCTTCGTACTTTAGAACTATACTTTAGAAACAGTCGTGGATAGTGACTTACAACTAGTTCAACCGCAGATATCTACGTTTTAAACTATTTTAGAAAAGTGTATATTACAAACGGAATGCAACGTAACGTTTTTATTACCGGTTCTTAATGCTAAATTTAAAAATTGACAAGCGCAGTCCATAACTGTGGGTACTTTAGTGCCACCATCGGTCGTGCGTCAAGATACACCTCGAATGAAAGTACCTTTGTAGTTTTATGGCAAGCTGTATAGTTTTTACGAGATATTTACAGTGGGGTACTTAGACATTAAAATCCGTACAATTAATGCGTACAATTTCAAATTTTGTTGAAACTTGCTTTTTACAAGTTTCGTTTAGTTTGTTGTACGACGTTGGATTCGACGAGTTTAAAGTTACTAAAATTTAAAATTAGCATTCGTTGTACGCGATGAAGGGACTGGATTTTTGTCGTATGTTGCATCGAAGTTGGTTTAAAATCGCCGTAGACGTATGTAAATGACTTTTTTTTTTTTTTTTTTTTTTTTTTTTTTTTTTTTTTTTTTTTTTTTTTTTTTGAAACTTCATAATTCGGTGCCCTCATCCTGATCAGAATAATTAGCATTGCGTTCCGTATTAACTGGGTGTATCGGTTGACCGAGCACACTAACGAGAATGATTAAAATATCTTAGATTCGCTTAAAGAATGCGCCTTCAGCTCATTTCGTAGTCAAATCCTTATTGCCTCGGTAATACTTGCATAATAATGATTCGCACAAAATATCCCTGGCAAGCGAGTCTTTATTAATGATAAAATCACAAGCTGCACCAAAAGCACTACTTGCACATACAGGCGTCACTTCCCTGTCTCATCCACTCTTAATAAACTCGGCAGGTCGAGGCCAAGGGAGATACATAGCGAGGGACGCATATTGCCATTAGTGCGCGTATCACCAGAATGAATTCCCGCGTGTGGCAGCAGCTACACTGCATCCTCGAGCCGATCGATGTGGGTGCACTAGCGGCGTACGTGCACCCCCACACAGAGAGAGAGAGAGAGAGAGAGAGAGAGAGAGTTCTATACGCTTGCACGCGGACCCGTATGCACATGTACGAATCGCACTCGCGCCGAGCGTAATTACACTCGCTCGTACGGAGTAGACAGGCGCTAAAGGCGCTTTCAGCTACGACATCGATTCCGCCGGTAATTACCAATGTACCCGATATCTTCAGCAGGACTATGACTCGAAGCAGTTGCACAACAACAGCAGGAGCAGCATCAGCTTGCGTACATTCGTATGCAAGATGTTACCGCTGCTTCTGTTCGTTCGGATGGGGAGGTATTACCCAAACGCATGGACCCCACCCGTACATGGTAAACGCGTGGATAAATATACGCCCAAGCCATTTGTAAAGAAAGTAGGCGCATGCACGTACCGCGAGTGCGCATATAAATAAATGCGTGGGATGCGTAAGGCTGAAATTGGTTTTCAGTAGGTGCGCACGCGCGTCTACATAGTATACGTAAACTGTCGAACACTATCGCTAGCGCACATATCGTATATCGTTCCTTATTTGTGCATTCGGAAAAGACTGTTGTTTATTGGAAAAATGAATGCACAGAATGATACTTTTGGAAACTTGAGCTTCCGTTGACAGAGCTGCACTTTTACGGATTTTTACGGATAGGCTTTTTTTTTTATTTTTGTCGACATACTTTTTATGGGCATAATTCGAGATGGAGGACTGTTCACTGAGTATGCGGAATCGCAGCGGATAATCTTATAGGAATTTTTGCATTACTAAGCTATAAAGTGAGTGTAAGGGAGTGGGAGTTGCTCACCGAAGCAAAATACTTGCCTACTGTGCAATTGATATTGGTTAAATATTACTTATTCTTAGAGAGTGTTCTCCTATTCTTTGATTTTGAATACTTTCGTTACGGGGTTGCGTAAATAAAATTGGTTCTTCGGGTGTATTATGTACGGATAAAAATTTATCTTCTCTTTCATTAAAGTCGTGCATTGACTCACGTATCCAATCGCGTACAAACAGTTCATTTCAAGTCAGATTATCGAGCAAAATTTTATCCAACAACAATTGAATTTCTAGAACAAATTTCCCTTAAGAATTAAAAAAGGCAATTTATAAGATTTGTGACGCATAGAAATTATTGGACAGCGGTAATTCTTAGGTTGAATTTTACGATCAAATTGTAAATTCTAAAGTATTTACTTAACAAAAGACAAAACTATTTTGAAAATTAAGATTATGTCGAGCATTCGATGATGCATATCGATATAATGAATCCGTAAATTTAGGGGAATCCTTTGATGTTCTGAATGAAATTTGAACTTTTTTTTTTTTGAAAAGTCACCGATATAAGCGAACGCGTTCATAATAAAAATAATTACTTTTTGTTAATTTAATTGAAACGCGTATAATTCACGGGAATTATACGAAGTTCGTTAGAAATACAAAGCAATGAATAAAATGTTCTTTGCACTTAATTTAAGACAATGTATCTTTTTTATAATTAGTTTTTAACGTAAGGGTATTCGATGAATGTATTATTTTCCAAAGATAATAGAAAATTTTTTAAAAATTGAAATTACCATACGGATGTGATACTTCATGCAGTAAAGTAAATTATTTCGAGATAGAGAAAAAAGTTACTCGCAAGTCTATATAAAAAGTCTTCTATCTCCAACATTTCCTCTAATTTGACCTTATTTAATTCAAATGACGCTTATTTTATATCTATACGTGATATTAGGCTACATGTAGATATAAAATAATTCAAATTTAGGCAGCTCGCTTGTATGCGAGATACTATCTCTCAAACTCATACCGATCCATATTTCTTATTTCTTAGCGAGGAAAATAGCTGAAGAAAGGTATTCCTCTCGCTCGGCGCTTCTTATCCTCATTATGCAAACTACAGTAATCGTAGATATTGTAATTTTATCTCAGTGTCGCAACATCTAATTGTTGCATTGTCTTATTCCTTCCAGCATCGAATCGCTATTTATCACGCGCCACTACAAATACAAGTGGCAAAAAATTCAATTCAAGGCATTGCACAGCGCGCATTATGCATTCGCAATAAAATCCAATTTCCATTTTACAAAGTGTTGCGGCGTCGTCGCAAGTTCTCTGGTATCACGCTCAACATGCCTTCGGAGCCCATCTAAATGCCACAGTCAAGCGATTCGCAACTTACGCTCCCTCGCTCTCTCTCTCACACACACACACACACTCACACACACACACACACACACACACACACACCCCCATCGAGTCGGATCCAACTTTAAACTTGTACGCGCGTTCTCAGCCAGGCTCTCAACTTTTTGTGTTCCTGCCTTTGGCGATAAGGTGCGCACACACGCTCGTGTAGCCCCGGGGACACGAAATCGTCGAGAGAGAAATAAAAGCGACTAGAGAGAATAGCGGCAGCTCTCCACGCAGTTGTAAGAGACGTACGTGTGTCTCTGCTCGTCAGACAACTCGAGATCCCATAGATATGCACACGGAGACTTCCGTATTACGGCGAGTAAAATGAAAATTGTAAAATTATTACGGTTGGGTTCATTGGTACGTTGCTCTGGAAGACTCGATAAATTTTCGGTTTATATTTGAACCGCTACATTAGCTGCTCGGTAAGAGGATTGGCATGCTTTTATTGGCTAATTATTTTGAAAAACAATGAACATTATATATATATATATATATATATATATATATATATATATATACGTTTGAAATTGTATAAAATTCCCATATTCGTTTCAAATACGAATCATCGGCTTTTGTCATTTACATTGTCTTGGAATTTATTAGGATAAATAAACAAAATTGCCCAAGACTATTGATGATTTTGTGTTTAGCGATAGTGCCAGCGAAATATTAACGCGATTCTTCCACGCAGATGTAAGAATCGCTCTTACTCGAGCATGTGCAATTGTTGTATTTACGCTTTTTTCCATTTCAGCGATAATTGATTGTCATTCGGTAGAGACGTTTAAAGAATCGCACGGTATTTTAGTTACGTTTCTTTTTACCTTTTTCTTTGGGTTTGCCATTTTATCGCGCACTATCCTGAAATGAAACTTGTAAATAGCTCGGTATTGCTCGGTGTTTGTGAAATACACGTTTCTGCTTTGTCCTTTATTGGTACCATTTCGAATTCTGGAGAACTATAGAAATTACATGTACCTATATACCTATCAAAACCAATAACCGATGGTGCAACGATAATTTTTATTATAACGATAAGAATTACAAAACGTAGCCGTTACCACCTGCTCACCGGAGAAGGTCAAACGCATGAAATTTAATTAACGCTCAAGCTCACGCCTGAATACGGAGTATCGTTAAATTATTTAGAAAACTTCGTTATCAAGACGTCCGTGTTTAAAAAGTTATAGGCATTTCTATTTTCTGCCCGCATCCCGCATCACTTGACGCGGAAGCCTCCGTGCATGTGCGCGAGTGCTCTCGGAGTCTTGAGCCAGTAATTACCTCGTTTCTTTTGCCTCGCTTGTTTATTTTGTCAGGTTACTTCTCCACGTTTCTTGTTTCTTGCAAAGCGAGTCGCAGTGTACACAGACTAGACGGAGTGAAAAACAGAGAGAGTAGGGGAGCGAAGGATATACGGGGGAACAATTAGGTTATAAATTTAATCGAATTTCTGGCCATCGCTTTAATTATCGCGTCGAGAGGGCTTCGACCCCTTCACCTATCGCTCGCTGCCTTCCTCCTTTGAAGCACTCGCGCTGCCAGACTCTTTTGTAATTTTATTCTCGACGACCTAGGCTGCTGCGTCACGGAGCCGGAGAGCGCAGCATTATGCGTATCGATCGGGTTTCCTTTTCTCCCGGAAAATTTTGTTTCACTTTGCGCCGCTCTTACTTCTGTGCACGCTCCACGGTTACTCAGCTCTTGTTGCGCCGAGACCGGTAAGAAAAATATTTTCTATATAATCTATATTTTCACGCGAAAGATTTCTCGAGTTCTTCTTTCGTGGAATATTTCGTTCGTACGGGAGTTACGAAATAAGTGTTCAATGATTAATAATTGAATTCTATTGGGAATATACGTAGAGAAATAACTTCGTCTTTTGACAATGACTTTTAAGTCTTATTCCGAGCAGGTTTTCCCTTTTACAAGCGAAAGAATAGTTGATTCTTGTGAATTTAATATTTAACGTTTGTATTTCATATCGTTTGTATCCGGTTAATTAAATTTATTGCATGTTAGGGATGCGTTTGAAATTGATTGACCAAGGAATTTGCAAACTTTGTTTTGATTATTTCATAATAAATTTGATGTTAAATTAATTAAATCAATTTACGTTAAAGTGCATTTATCGCATATTCGAAGTATTTATGTAAAAGCAAAATATCTTTTCTTTGCATTACCTAACAAATATTTCTTTCAATATCCAAATAATGTTAAGAAATTAAGAATTTCAATTATAAGAAGATAATATTTCCTTGTTGAAGTTGACTAATTCGTTATTCTACTCGATGTATCTCAGAGTATCGCACTCGATACATTATTTTAAGATTTTGAATTTTCTAATTTTTAATCTGATTATTTAAACGAAGCAGAAAACTGGAAAAAGTACTCCTTAGTTATCGCAATAGCAAATGATCGTTTGAAAACCGTAATTTTAGTTTCTATAATTTATAATTTTTCATAGATTTATCAAAAATCTATTTGCATTATAAATGCATTATTTAGTGAGCAATGAAAAATTTTATATTTACAGTCCATATAGATTATATCCATGTATTTATTAATTTTTTAAGTTACGTATATGCACTTAATGCATTACCATTAAATTAGTTCTCGTTAATTTTAATTTATGCAGTATAGACATATTTAAATGATTATTATTTTATTTCGTGTACAGTCATAAAAAATTTTCCATGTTGCTGAATATACAAAAAATCACGGGTTTACGAATTTCACTTGATTTTTCACGGTAAAACAATATTTTTATATCTACATATAAGGTACATTAATTAAAAGAGACATAAACAAATCCGTTTTAAGAGCCAATTAAATGCATACGTGTAATATTACACAATTGTGGAAAGCACGTTCATTAACATCATTTTATTCGAATATAATTTGATAGTACGTTTGAAAACTACAGACTTAAAAGAAAGAATATCTGTGCGTTTGTATGTACTTGCTTGAATTGTCAATTATTAAAACTTCGTGCATGACTTACATTCGTAATATTAATTGGATTCTTACGATAGTTATTTACTTCCGTAAATAACTCCCGCTACATTTTTCGAACGAAAACTCCAATTGGACATTATAGGTCACGTATAGTCACTAATGCCAAAATGATGAGATTTGGTCGCCAACACAAATATTCAGTGGATCTGGCATTTTAGAAATTTCTCCAACCTCTTTTGTTTCATCTTATTTTCGATCGGATTTTCTTCTTGTCGTATTTGACCTAGTCGTGCGATTTCTTACGAAGCTCATGAAAGTTTCTCCTGCAAGTGACGATGTATTTATTGTACGACAATTACGACGAAAATGTTCAAATTGGTGAAAAAAAAGGAATTTTCTAAATTTTCTAATGCTTTCATTATCTGGTTGTTGCAGAAATGGCAGCACAGATTTGGGTGAACATAGAAGTTTTCCCTTAATAGAGTTTCTAATTAAGGAACCAGAAGAACTTTTTAAAGTGATTTCATTTTGCAACAAGAATTTAACCAAATGATCACTTTAAAATGATTTCTATTCCGATGATTTGTTTTCACTCATATTATAGAATTCATAAAAGTTTTATGATCCAATACGGATTTTAGAAATAGTGGTTTTTAGACTAAATTATAGAAAGTAGAAAGGAATATAAAATAATATCTTCAATAGATTTTTATCTTGCAAGCGCTAATAGAGTTGCAAGGAATCTAGATAGATCTATGTGGGTAAAATAAAATCGAACGCTTCTATATTTAACTTTGAAACGATTTGTTAATAATATTTCTACGAATAATGTTCGACGTTGCTAATTCTCACCTCTTTGAGTGAAACCCTAAGCGTAAGTTTTGGATGTGCGAAGGCAAAAAATAATTATTAATGTACCTATAAGTCGCAAGTTTCACTATCGATATAAAATATGCTAACAACGAAAGTCAAGTCAACCATTTTATTTTTCACTTTTACAGAAGGTGACTGCATAAATATTTATGAACAAGTAAAATACTCAAATAATTCAAGTAACTTGAAAAATGATGCAGCAATATCAAAGGGAAAAGAGCAAAAGAATGAACAGTATGAAAAATAAAATCCTTCCAAATGAGATCAGTTTGTCGAAGAGTTAAGTCGTAACAAAAGGGAGTTGAAGGGGGATAGGATCGAGAACGATACGCTCTTAATATTTCAGACAGACGAGTGGCGCTTTTGTCAAGAAAAATCAGAACAGTTGCGCGGCTGTGCGCTCGCGCGTGCAATACAAAGTCGACCTTTTCGTTTTCAGGCATAGGCGTTGAAATGAAGAGTGAGAGAGAGAGAGAGAGAGAGAGAGAGAGAGAGAGAGAGAGAGACTTTCCAATTTTACAGAGGAAGAAAGAAGTACGTACTGCTGAGTTTGGCAAGCCATTCGCTATTTTCAGAGCTGCTTAAGACCTTTCGAGCAAAGATTACGGTGAAAATCTATCTCTCTATCCTAATCCTTCTCTTTTTTTTCGTCGTCTCCTTTTGGTCTTTGTTCTCCGTTCTTATTGTCTCGAACGATCTTCGATTATTGAGAGAAGTCTCTAGTTATGCGAAAGTTAGTCGTTGAAGGACTATTCCGATATTTTTATTCAGCATATTCTCGTAAAAATACGTGTAAAAAACTTTTTGAATTTTTCATTTTCTTTATCAGCATCGGAAGACATTGTTAAAAGGATTAAAAGGATATCGAGTGTCAATTTTACTACTTCAAATAGCTAGATATTTGTGTACGACGGTACTTCACCGATGTAAGTATATTTTTTCTTCGTTATGCGAGTCCAAATATCATTAAATTACGATTAATGTACAATAGCCATTGAAATCTTGAAAAAGAATTTGCGATATCAGTCGCAGTCTTCGTTTCAAATGCAAATGTACTGTACGTATAAAATTATTATTACGTAAATCTACTATCATCTTTTTATCGTGCTTACGTACTTTATTTATCCAGTAGTTCCAGTAGTTACTTTTTTTTAATTATCTTCCAAACCATCGAAGATATGTGCGTTATTTTATCTTGGTCTCGTACGTTGTACAAAAGTATTTGTCGACATGTTAGAAAGAAGCACACGTCCAATATTCGAAAATAATAACGATATTTCGCTGTATCGATAAGAATGCGCACGCCACGAACCATCGGCTGTGATCGCTTTGAAGAAGAAAAAAGAAGTAGGCATGTACGAGGAAACGACTCTACCTCCACTCCCGCACACATTCATCCGGATTCCACGAAACATATGACCTTCCTACAGCTGCAGCACGACTTTATGCATAAGCAATTGGCTAACGGTGCAAGCTCGTTTGATGCGCGGCACACGAATCCCTGGGGCCGCGATTCGTTGCCATTCGAAAGAATCTCGGCTCTGCATAATTCAACCGTCTCGAGGTATTCGACAGCTCGGAGATTTATCCGGGCGAGTGCGTTCCACCCTCTCAAAGCAGCTACTCATTGTATACTCATTGTAGCTTCCGAAGTCGAGAGGAGTTTTCCAAAATTGAGATCTCAGGCAGAAGTACATTTTCCAAAGTAAAAAGGTCATTTAAATGCGAAGGGAAGGACTGTATTAAAAGTCAATATTAAAAACTGCTTTTAAATTTTGTGTTCAAAGTGGTCTTCACTTTTTTCGCAAAAGTAATATTCGTGTGTACTTTTATGATAATGCTTAGCGGGGTTCGCTCTTACGTGGAAAGTGGATTTGCAAAAGTGACGTAACGTCCAGAAAGTTGTTACAACAGAAAAGTTAACTCAAAAATATAAAATACAACGTACGGGGCTTTTCGTGGACGAACTTTTAAGCCTTTACATTTTCCTAATCCTCGCCTTTGCAGTTGTTTCTCGAAACTTTACGAAACCTTTTAAATCGCCGCTTAACTGCATTTTTGTTACGGTCATCTTGTTTAAATTATAAAGATACTTACGAAGAATGATCGAATGTGCAAATATTTTCAAATTTGCTTTTAGGAGTAAAGGTTGCGATATCTCAATATACAACAAGTTGTAGCATTTTAATAAGTAACTGAACTGCACGAGACTCTTTAGATTTTCTCTGTGCGATTCGCTGTTTTTATGTTGAGGCAGGTTTATGATTGCTATGATCGTTATCGCAAATGCAGTCTACTGCCAAATAAAATCGGGTGTTACTCGAATTTACTGTATTTTTTAAATCAATTTACAGTCAAAGCCAATGCTTGTACGTGCAGTTATACTTACATTTTTTCACACCAAGTTTTAATATCTTTTATTTCACTTTCATATTTTTGCCTTAAAATGTCATTTTTATTAAACTATTCAGCGTAAATTAATGTTTATACTTTTTTCTCAACCATTTTTTACTTTTTGACATTATGAATATTCGTCTGAACTTGGGTCTGAACTTGCGTTCTTAAGTATGCACATATCAAATCCAAAGTACTTCGGATATAAATATAAAAAAATATGTATAATTATTAATTGTTACTTGCGTAAAGGAAACGTTGATCATAAATTTTGTTATGATAAAATAAATTATCATAAGTTTTATTTCCTAATCGCCGATCTATCATAGTCTACCGGTATCCGATAATAGTGACTGTATTAATGTATTGTTTATAACGATTATAAATAATTAAATTATAAACATGGTAAATGCTTTTTTATTACAATTTTCATACGAGTGCAAACTTGTACTTATGAAAATGAAAGTGATCATGTTCGTACATAGAGTATTTTCATGAGTTATAAAATTGCATACAATTCAAAAATAATTCAATTAATTAACTTTATAGAAATTCCTTTAATGCTGGTATTAATTTTAAAATTTATTACCGTAGAAATATGTGCAGTAGCTTTAAGAAATATTTTATAATAAAATCTGTATCATTGATGTTTTTGCTCGCGTACTTTTTACAAATATTCAATTACATAGATATTAATTAAAATACACGTATACAGCTTGTCATAATTACAAACATTCAAATAAATGATATGCTACATTTTGCATAATTTGTGAGTGAATATTTTAAACTGTCCACTTTAGAAAATAGTATTAAACACTTTAATATCTTTCTTTTTAATATTTTATGTAAACTATTTTCAATGATAGCTTGAGGAAAATAGTACTTTAAATTAATGTACAACATATTTCAAAAATTAACTCTAAGTTTATGATAAAATACAACGTGATTGATTAATTTTCGTAGAAGACTCGTTATTTTTTCAATTTATTTTTTTTTTATTTTTTTTCAACTATTGTCCTTAGCATACCTCTACGTTACGTAGTCAAGTTGTTTGTGTATTTAAATAAAATTATCAATTACGTCTCTTGCTTGAGTAAAGTTAACATTAATTTTGAAGGATTAAACAAAGGAGGAATTTTCAAATAATATTACCTACATTTACAATAATAAAGTTGGGACTAAAAATAATATAAGTATAAGGCAATGTTTTGAAGATATTAGTTTTCGTATCTAACTTTTTATCGAATTAACATCTCAAATGAATATTACAAAAGAGAATAAAATTTTTTATGGGAAAAGTTTAAAATGTATGGATATTTTTATAGAGCATTCGGAATATCTTTGGTAGTATGGAAAAGAAATATTCCAATGCAGTGTGTAAAAGAACTCTTTTCCGAAGGCAAGTATTTATTCGTTTGTCCTCGTGTTCTGGCAGTTAGCGAGTATCTTCGAGAGTCGTGCAAAGAAAGGTCACATTTTCTGCCTCTCACTTGTTTCATAGGTACGGCTGATGTAATCGTGCAGTACTTCGTTTTATTGGAAAAAGTTTATTTTAAATTTATTACAAGATTTAGTACATTTTTCATTAATTTCATATTTACACTGAAATTGAATATTGTTTACCGAGCTTTCAATGAAATATTTTTAGTATTATTTTAAGAAGCATTAATGTCATATTCCCATGTGTATAATATTCAATAGGAGCTCTTGTGTCTTGCTATTATAATAGATATAATCGAAAACCGGTAACTAAATTTTACGAGTTAAGCAATAAATATTGCACATAATATTTTAATATTATGTGAAGTAATCGACAGCTTTAAAAGGCAAACCATTTTTTGTATTTTAAATCTATTTATTACGATGCAAAAATGTTTTAAATAATTCATTGCATGACTATAATAGCGAGCTTGTATTTTAAATGTTTATCGATTAGACAATAGTAACGTGAATCGCCTAATAAATTTGAAATGTATTTTCAATAGTTACCCAAATACTTTCTTTAGCATTTGTCTTTGGCTGTACACGTCTTTGTTTCTTAACTTGCAATACTTTGTGTGCTTTAAATATAACTTTTGTAAGCTCTCTGTTCTGTGCGCACGGCAAAACGAGCCTTAGTAAAAGTTGCTTTCTTAAGTTTTCCTGAATTCAGAGAAAAACAATATCTTGTAAGCTCTTAGGAATCATTGTTGCCGTAGGTTAAGATAAGAATATTCAAGACAAGTAGATTACGAAATTATTGGCCTATAAGGCAGACACGAAGCTCTTGAAAATCTGAGATGGAATTTTACGTCTAGTTTTAATACGTATTATTATTTCTGTTGTAAAGCATATTGTTCCATAAATTAATATTACGTTATTTGCCGATAAAATATTATTTGCCTTAGATTAAATGTCGAGTATCGCATTTTTAACGTCGATTAAAGATTATTGCGTGAAATACGTATCCAATCTGCGTATTGTTTGCCAAAGTAAGTACGAACGTAGTGTTTGAAATTTAATAGTACAAAGCAACAAAGTCGATTTAGACGACACGTTTAAAGAAAAACCCTTATGTAGCGACAATCCTCCAGCGAACGACGTATAACGACTTCCCTAAGTACCGTTGAATTGAACATCCCTGAGCGCCACAGTGTAATGGTTGCTACAGTGGAGAGCAACAAGAGCGGTGCGAAGGGAACCTCAGAGGTCGTCTTCTAGAGCTCCACTGTTTTTTCTCTCGTACGAACATAATTGTATTCGATGGATAATCTGTGCACTCAAGCGAGTAGAAAGCGAACGTATACTAGAATCGCATTTATGAAGCATCTAAGAAGTTTTCAGTTAAAGGGAATTTTGTTTGAAATTATTTGTTCGCTCTCTCTCTCTCTCTCTCTCTCTCTCTCTCTCTCTCTCTCTCTCTATTCTCTGTACAACGGTATCCTCGTCATTTTCTTCTCTATACACGCGTGTGCGCTAAGAGGCCAATAGTTCAGTGCATCCAAATACAGCCTTTTTGTACCAGTAAGGACATCATTTTTAAAACTATTTTGAAAATATTACTTTCATTTCTGTGAAAACATGTGCTCGTATAAATAAAATTAAATATTTTGAGAAGCTTTAATTTTTCTTTTATCAGACACTAAATAAATCGTCGATACTAAAAGATTTCGTATCTCTTATCTCGTTTATTTTGAATATTGTTTACCGAGCTTCAATTGTAATATTTTACAAGGTTTTTAACTGTATGATTGATTTTCAAGAACTTCAAGGAATGAACAAAAAGTCATATATGTTTCTTTTTAAATATTGCATAGGTTCAGTAGAGGATTCCTTTTTCTTATTCCGTGTTTAATTTCGGATGATTATTAAGATTTACGAAATGTCTTTTAAACACTATTTGTTCAAAATGAAGCAAATGCGGCTTATTCGTGCTCAAACGTTCGTGTTAAACATTTCAGACGTGTTTATCGATAATGCCAATAATCTTTGTTAACTCTCTCGCTTTTACTCATTGATCTGTGAAAACGATTTGACGTTAGTTCTCTATCATTCACAGCGACTCTAGAAAACCATTTACTACGTGGTTTACCACCAGTACTTGTTCGATTCACTTTAAATTCCGCGACATAAAGCTCCATTTAACTGTTGCGTGTGACAGAGAAATGTCTTCGAATGTCGTATCAAACTTTTTAAATCTCTATCGCATTAAAGCTTTTCCGAGAAAATTATTTAACATATGAATGAATTTCACGTTTGTCCATTTTTCGAGATGAAACCGAATGCTCCAATTTCATGTATGATCTATATCAAGTAGCTATGGTAGTAGCAATATGGTACTTTAATGGTAACTTAATGAAAAATGGAAGCATGCAATACAGCCCCATGGAGAAAATAAGCACAGAAGCACCAACTCAATGCGAGATTGTAAGATCCCAAATTTATTATACAACCCATTTTTCTTTTATCAAATTCAAAAAGTTTCTTTAAAATACAATGATGATATATTGTTAAAACATTTATTTTCAATTTTATAGTATAGTAAGTGGCCCATTTAAAATGTTTTTGAAGATAAATATATTTAAGCATAATGTAATTCGATTATTTCATTACAGACCTCAACGGCAAACAAGTTTCAAGTTACTTAATGAAATCATAACATACGATATGATAGGAAAATTGAAGGAAAATAATAATATTATGATATTAAATACAGTATGAAATATTATATAAAATCTTATTGAAAATATTTTATAGGTACGCTTTCTGAGATACGTAAGCTATCGGGTCTATTTGCAGTGATAGATTGTGTTGCTGAAAACATCGAATCAGTAAGACTCTAACTTTAAATACATGAATCTAAATTAACTTCAAATAATACGAAAAAATTACGCTACGCTCCAAGCATACCTACAGAATTACGTTAATTGTGTCTGTATTATGACCAAGTGCATAATTATAGTTTACTTTTGAAAAACTTAGTAAATAAGAAAACCAGAAGGAAAATTATTTAATCTTGTCAAGATGAAATTCTCTTCAAATAATTTAAAATTACTATTTCATGTTGAATAATTCCAAATGTTGGGATAATAATTATAAGTTAAAACGAAGTCTCACTCACGCACAAAGTCTCTTTACAATTACTATCAAATCCTATTAGTATAAAAAAAAAACAGACAATTTTTCAACTAAAACTTTGCTACTAAACTCTACTTTAATTTTTTATAGTGTGTCATAATACTTAATTCTAAAAGTATATTTCCTTACTTCAGAACTTCAATTTTATGTAATTCCTTACAAAATCTTTTGTCGTTTTCTTAATTTTGACAAAGATTATACTTGCATAAGGTTTTTGCAGTATGGAGAAATAATAATACTTGCAGTGTTACAAATTATAAATAAAGTGCAGCAACGTAAAGATTTAAACGTACAAATATGAATTGAGAGAAATTATTAAAAATTGAAGCAATAAATGTAAGAAAAATATATTTAGAAAACTGAGTGTTAAAGTGTATATGCATGGTATATCACGAAGCTTTACACTGAATGATCTGTCATTTAATACATTTTTTAAACATTTAGTAAATTCATGTTTAAAATTCCTCGCCTAATATATATGTACATATTTGAAAGTTGGTGCAATTAAGCTTTCCTATAATATTAATATGGTGTACAGTTAGCAGCACACGAAGAACGAGTTAATACTTAACGCACTCATCTACGTGGTAAATGTGTTTTTAAAGTTTGTTTACATTTGTGCATGTGTACTCATCGTTCAGTCTTCAAGCGGAACCACGAGTAAAGTTAAATATTAGCTATCGTTTTTAAGGGAACAGCGATTAAAATTCCTATTTTACAAAACATCAGCGTGTAAATAATATTTTTTATTCTGTTTTAAGTCATATTCTTAGTATCTTTTACTGAAAAGTTTAAAGTATTTCATATGTATTTTTAAGGAAGAATGTATTTGTAATAAAAAAAATTACCAGTACTATACTGTACGAGAGTAGCGAAAGTTTTCGATTTTACTCTAGAGCAATGTTATGTTCTTGTTAGATATTTTGTTTGCTTCACTGCGCAAACGATTTCCGTTAGAAAACTATGTAAAGAAATGTTAAAGAGAAATTAGAATTAATTGAGGTTATCATGGTTAAAAAATAAGTTAAATAATTATTTGTGTTTCTTTATTATATTTATTATTTTGAAAACATTGGATTTATTTGATTTATTTATTAGATTTATGGAGTGCTTTAACATTGTATAAAAATTTTTCAATGTACGTTGACTTCATACTGGTATTTAATGTCACTGAAAATTCTTTTGAAGAAAGTAGCACCTGACATTCAAACTAGTTTACATGTGCGTTTATCGTGAAGGAAATTGGAAAATTTACATATTTTTTTAAAATGCATGAATGTATGAATCTCAGATCTTTGATAAACGGTATTCTTTAATGAAATTAGTAGTCTAATTTTCAAGGCACATAAATTGAACGATCTCATAGTTTCACTAAAATTATCTTTCTAAATTTACAAAATTTACAATACAATCTTTAAATCTTTACAAATTATTTGTGTAAACGATTTTAAAATAAATTGAATTGTTATTTGCGTGGTCTAATTGGCAATGAAAATGCAATGATAATCGATGAGATATGATTCATAAATAATTATAAATATTTTATACCACTGTCTTATGGGATTATTTGAATAAATAATGGTGGATAACGATAATGTGTTCTGAATGACAAGTAACGAATCCATTCGAATCTTATCTGAAAAAATGACCACTCTACGTGTATGCTTTTCACTATGATGATGATGCGATTCACTAACACTGATACAGTTAAAACTGCTCGAGAATCGAGTAGAAAGCTCAGCATGAGTTCGTCTATTTGTTCGTCTGTCTCGTTTTATTTACCTTGTTTTTGGTTGTTTTGGTTTCTCAATTTTAAATACTATTATAAACAAATTTAATAATTATTTAGTAGACGTTAAATAGAATACTAAAGTTTTATGTAGAATTGACATTATTTACTTCGAATATGTATTTATATTTTTGTGTAAATAATATGACATAATACACATACGTATGTACAAAGTTAAACCATTTTTCAGGATATTAGTAAGAACACGTATGTTGTATTTTTAAATATAATTACATAACTTGAGGAGATACTTTTATACGAAATGCAGATATCATGCGTCTTAAAACTTAATAGTGAAGTTAGAGGAAGATGAAAGTATAAGAATTTAAGTATAAATTCCATGTCCTTTCTCACTAATGTAATTCAATCAATCAAAAAATTGGATATTTTAATTGCCTAGTAGAGCAAAGCAAAACATTTTATTTACTCAGAAAGTATGGGAAAGCATATTTATTAATGTAATTTGGATGCCTGAAAAACGACCGCAGTAAATGTTATAAATGAATCATTTGACTAGATATCAGAGCTTAATTAGTATAGTTAGAAATCGTTAACTACCTTTGTCGTTCATAATAAGCATCGCAATTTTCATAGTTCAAAGACAACTTGTACTCTTTGAGCTTTATTCCTCTCAAGGGAAAAATAATAATAATAACGATAACAATAAGAATAATAATAATTTTAAGACGATAATAAAATGTGAGACAATAATATTTTTAACGGTGTGTAAAAATAGGAGATTACAAAACGAGCGAGAACATAATCTCATTACAAGCTATTAAACTTTTTACACTCGCACCATTTGAACGCGCTCGACTTTCTCGTTTCTATTATTATAAGAAGCTGCGTTTAGCGATGTACAGAATAAATAAAAGTATAACCCTCTATAAAAGAAATTAGAAACCGGGATAGAAATATAGAAGGAACAGAAAACCTCTGGGTGAAAGAGTCGAACTCTAAAGTCTCGCACGCGAGACAAAAAGGATTTCGATATGTCCAAAGGATTTCCACATTCTCTTGATAATACAAACTTGATAGAAACAAACAACGTTTTGTGTACAGTGGATGAGTTGCCATATTCGCTTTTATGATTCCGGATTTCCAATTCCTATTCTATCTCAGTATGTACAATTTTTTCCCTCTGCTCCTTACGTATTCACTATCCATCTTTCTCCACGTTCTTTGCTTCTCTGTTTTACTCGTTTCGATATCGGTCTGATACATTCCATCTTTTATTGAATTTAATTATTAACGTTACACTCCTGTCTCCGATGTATTCCTTTACTTGAAATTTGTCCACTATTATCGTTATGCATCTATTAACGACTTAAATCCTAACAAAAAGTTATTTTCGTAAATAAATTTATAATCTTATTAATGCGCTAATACAAGTAAATAATTGATAACTTAACAGATGACTTTCTGTAATATTTATCAAAGTATTTTTGTGCATAATATGTTACGAAACTCTGTAAGAATTTACTCTACATTATAAAACGTATGTAGTATACGTGTGTTACATATTTGTATTATGCGAGTAGATATTTATTTGACAATTGCTTATCTTATGTGACATAAAAATCTATTAAATATATTAGAAGGAATGAATTGCTTTAACTAGTTGAAACGAATATTTGACGAATGTTTGTTGAATGAAAGTGATTAATGTTTTAAAACTTGCTTTTATAAATAAAGTAATGGACACTTTTATAATAAAAGCACGATTTATGTAAGTTTTTACATTTTTCTTGAAAATTCGTATTAAGTTGTAAGCTGCTATTAAAAATTAAGGCATAGGATTATTACAAAGTCCAACTGTAAATATGAAAATTTTTTAATTTTTGAAATAAATCATTGGTCTAAAGAATTTTATGTGTTACGAAGAAAAAGCTGTAAATTTAATTGAAATGAACGAGTGTTCATCTTCAGAAGACAATTTCATAACTGTTTCTTTTATTTTATGTAATGGTGATAGTTCTCGAAATTATCAGTTTTTATAACGATACTAGGAAATTTGATGTATTACATAAAACGTTATTTTTTCATTTGGATCGGTGGAAGCGAGAAGAAGATGATATTTGCGGCGTTTTTAACAGGCTATAAAAATGTAATGATAATAAATTCGTGTTACATTCTGACACCGATATTAACCTGATGAATATTGATTACATTGGCATGTATAAATGATAAAGAAATTTTGCAATAAAACATTTCTAATTCTCAATTTTGATTGCACATTATTAACATTATTAAGAACAATATGGAGATATGATGCTTATAATTAACATAATACGGTCTTAGTAACTTACTAGTAACAGAAAAAGAGGTGTTAAATATTAAAGTCTGATACATTATTCATGCCGATTTGCGTATGCATTTTATAGTGAGATTATTCTTCCGCTACCGTATTTATGTATTAACTTCCTTTTTTCAAGTATTTTCATACCATTTATGAAGTAATTTAAGATTCTCGATTTATCTATAATGTAATGTACAATGTAATATCTATAATGATTATGTAAACTTTTATTCTAAAGATCATAAAGTGTAATTAAATTCTTCTCTAAATGGCTTTCATATTTAATTCTACATTTAATAGAAACAAGAATAACGTTCCATGAAATTCCATTATTTCATCGTTCGCATTTCTCAGGGCTTTTCGTTACTGTTTTGTCACTTACTTCATATATAATGCAATTTTACAAATTCTTCTTTCCACATACGTCCTCGGAGTTGTATATTTTTCAGGTACATATTTTAGCCATAACACTATTTCAACTGCTTTCCAACTTTTTACATTTTTGTTCTCATTGTTCTCATTGTTATAATTATAGTCGTCATTACTATCGTATTTTTTGTACGTTAAATTATATTATTGTACAGTAAATTGACACCAGTATATCAAAGTTCTCATCAGCAATGAATTTTGCTGAACAATTTGTATCAATATACAGATGCTGGCATACCACAAGTGCCTATTATAAAGGCAATACATTTATCTTGTAAAGTTCAACTTTTAGAATTATACCGCTTGCAATAATATAGAAATAACTAATGCATTAAATTATAGAGAACTACATAGAAAATTTTAAGTGCTCAAAGTAACTTTGTAAGATTTTTATTATTTTAATTATGAAATTATTTATCTTCACGAACATTACGTATTATACTATCATTTGTATGTATAGAAAATTATATTTATTATAACTCTAGTTCATCATTCGATACCTATGTAGTAATAATTATTTGATAATTATTTGGTATTTTTTAAGCTGTAGAAATTACAATATCGTTCTTTCTTTTGATTCTGCACTCGTTTTTCATTATGCTTTACGTATAATGCATTGCTATTGATCGACACTTTTAGTTTTTAACATTGAACTATAATGATTTATCTTCTACATAATCTTTCATGTTTTATAATGCAATGGGAGTTTTCTAGTGCACATGAGAGAGGAAAGATCTTATGCGATATTCTACAGCCAGGGATATAAATATATTCTGAATATGTTTAATTTGTAAATATTAAATTGAGATTAATGGAATGAAATAATTACTCATCATGAATGTGTCGATCAAAAATTTAATTTCCTATGCAATAGCGTAATACTTAGAATGTTATGATGCTTAGAAAGTATAAATGTCTGAAGATCTATTTTTTTATTTCTAGAGAAATTAGCTCAGTAACTCAATATTTACATTACGTAAAACTTAAAACAATCAAATTATAAAAAAACTGCAATATCTGCAGAATCACCGAAAGTATTAAAAAAAATTTCTGTACTTTATGCGCACGTAACTTATAACCAGGTAATTGTATTTTGTAATAATAAAAAAATTTGAGTATTAATATATTTCCTTTTGAAAATCTTTTTTACACATAATTTTTACAGAGTTAATATTATAGTGCTGATAAATGTAAGGATAAAACGAAAAAGCTAATAAAGTTAATTGGATTTAAGAAATCATTGATCGTGTTATTGTTGTTTTCTATGATAAAATGAAAAATTTAGTTTAATTTTGAAAATATAAATAACATAATTGTAGTAAAATAAGTAAAATCTTGCTATGACAAAAATCTTTGATATTTTTAATAATAGTATAGTTTTCAACGAGAAAATAAATGTGTAAATAACTGATGATACAAACAAAACAATGATTTACTTTCCAAACAGTGTTGCTTTTAACTTAAATATTCATTGGAACTATTAAAATATTCCTATAAAACATAGAATGTTTATGTTTTATCTTTTCTCAGTACTAAGATTATGTTCTTCAATTTAATACTGATTTTAATACTTTTTCATAAATTTTACTAATACTAAAGCTTTTTCCAAGTGAAGGTATTGAGTATTCTTTCACTTATATTTCTTTCTAGTATGTAGAAATAAACAAAATTACATTAGCAAAAAATAAGTTGTGGTAATTATTAAGCTTCTGTATTATTCAAATTTAAGTAATAATTTTAGTAAAATTTAAGTAATCATTACCGGTATTGTTAAAGATTCAGAGTTATAATTTTTCTTTGTGTTTACTTTTTATATTTTGTACATGAATCCATCTAGATTAACCAAGACGTATTAAATTCCAAAACTTGAACTTTAAAGTATTTCAAAAGTAAAAAAAAATCGCAATATAACTTTAACAAATTTCTTGATTATATGTAATACATATAAGATGAATTATGGAATATATGATTAGAAAGTAATTATTGTTTATTGTCTCGGAGATTAGTGTTTCCAATTTATATGAAGTTCGTGATAGAGGGGGAAGAGAGAGAGAGAGAGAGAGAGAGAGAGAGAGAGAGAGAGAGAGCGTGAGTGAGACTTTAAAAGGTAGAGAAGGAATAAATTGAGTGCAATAATGAATGCGATCGTGTAAGTAGCTACATATAAAAAAACAAATTTATTACAAGAATGAAAAGATAAAAAGAAAAAAGCAGAATAAAAGGAGATAAAAAAACTTTGAAATTAAACAATCGAGTAGAAAAAATGTGTAAGAAATAGAGAAATAAACAAACAAAAGAAATAATAATACTAAAGAAGGAATAAATGTGCTGTATTATGTATACTAAAATTGAACGTGAGGTTTCAAAGGGTACGTGCATTATATATTTTTAAACTGTTACTTTTAATTATAAATAAAAATTAATCTTGTTGATTCAACAAGATTTAAATTGTAAATGAATTTCTGTAAAACAGCTTTTTAAGGAATCTTAAATCGGATCTACCATGATTAAATAAGAAATTTATTTGTAACATTTTATTACGTTATTGAATCTAAAGTAATTTTATTTATGTTAGAGAATTTGGTTGTTTAATCCCTAATTGCAAATTTTTTATCTATAATATAAAACGTCTTTCAGTTCAAAATTCATTCGTTTTCATCCGTAGAAATATTTTAAATAAATGTATGCATACCAGCTAAATATGATAATTGGAAAGAAATAAAAAATATCTACGCAGAGAATAAAATTAGAATAAAAATATCTTCGATACAACATGAATATAAAATAGATCTTATTTCTTACGGATAAAATCTTTTAATAAAGTATTGAAATGTTATTTTCAGAATAAAACGTTGTGGTTGCGCTTGTAAAATGTACGCTAAGTTTTTACTGATTGCTGATCACAATTTGGGAATATATTTTTTCCATGCATAATTTAGTTTCATTCGTAACGTATACGAATTAGTACGATTTTTTCAATGTTCTCTTTAGTTATAGAGATTGTAAATTAACTTAATATTATTATTACATATTTATTTTACTTTTGGGAAAAAAAACATAAGAATGATAAATTTCTTGAAATGTTTGTCTATATACGAGTATGTATAAGTGATTTGTACATTCATAAATAAATTTGTTTTATTTCTTTGTAAATAAATTATATTTATAATAAAAGAGTTTTTAACAAAGATTCAGATTTTCGTGATGGCATAAAGGAACTTTTCCTATTGTACATCTGCTTTCCATACGAATGGCTAACACAGAGTTGGAACAAGTTCAAATGAGAAGAACAGTGATAAAATTAGATGTAACTAAGAGAAATAGCCTCCTGTTTAAATTTATACTAATATAAGTAACGCATACCAGTAAAAGCAAATTAATCGATAGCTTTTTTATAAATATTTACATTGATAAAATTTGTTCAAATACCGGTTTTATAATAATTCTTACGGAAAATAAATATTTTCTTGATCAATGGTCATTCTTCTTATCGCATAAGTTACTTAAGACCTTTTATTTGTGCTTTTGAAAATAGTACACAATTTATAATGGTATTTAATTAAATTGTTATAAGTACAGTAATTAACAGGAATGTTCTGTAATAATTTTCACATACTAATTATAAAATTTAATCGAAATATCCTTTTCGACTTACTCTTTTTATATCTGAAATGTGCTTGAAACTGTAGCTAAAGAAATAAAACGAAACAAATATAGGTGGAGCTCTCATCGTTGGAGTTATAAGAAAAATTGAATTTTTTTAAAAATGTTTAAATTTATGATCAAAATATTCTTTTAAATTGTGATTTCTGTTAATAAAGTAGTGCGAAAAATAGTTAAGAAAGTGAGATGAAATCATGCGTAGCACAATTTTTTAGTACCGGCAAATTTTGATTTAACTATTTCTTCTCTAACTTGTAAGGTATAAAACATGTAATGTTTAAAAATCGAACAACATTTAACGTTATATGTATTTTAGCACGATAATATGATAATATAGGGTTTAAAATTGTGATAATTAATGAAGTAGTTATTTTTACTTTTATTTTTATCATTTTACGTATTTAGCAACTTCTACTCGTAATTGAATTCCCAAAGTTCATTTTATAAATAATAAATATCTTTATATGCATTTATATGTAAATATACGTAAAAAAGATAACAAGCTTGAATAAATATTAATCCTATAAGATTTTAATATCGTTAGATTTTTCTTTGACTGTTGTACCCATTAATTTGTTAGTAACGTGGAGAAAATTATAGTTATATGTGTATTTCATGTATCCATTTAAAAAGCTTCAAATTTGCGAAATTTTAAGTATCTCAGATTTTGAATTTTATTACAATTTATTAATGTATTCTACTTTTACAAACATTTAGAAACATTATGCGGAAATTTTGCTTCTAAGCATTTTTTAAATGGAAATTTTAATTATTAATATTATTTCATACGATTTTTATTATTTGTGAATTACCTGTTGATTTCGTACTGTTAATCGATCGAAAGCTGTCAACAAAGATTTAGTCTACTTTGACTAACTTTTGCAACTTGAATAAAAACGCGATATCAATTTTTATTATTAACGAATCATGTCGTTTTTCTGAATTGTATATAATGTTAATTATGATATTGGAAAATTTCCATTCTTTCTTTACCAGTCTATTAATATTCATAAACTTGGATAATAAAACAAAATTGAAATTGATAGTTACCAATGTTATTTACATAGTAAATTAATCTCGCTAATGAACATTCTATATTAAATTGCAATGTGTAAATAATAGTAGTACATAAAAGTACTTTGTAAATGTTGTTATACGTTAAATGTCGTGTATAAAAGATCTTTTTCAAACATGTACACCATCTCTTTCTATGCCTTTAGTATAACCACTACGTTATTTTTCTTTAAAAACTGTAAACAATTACATATATATAAATTAGTTACTAATGCTCTTTCTCTATATTTAATTAATTAAATTATCAATTCAAGCAGCTTTATTGTTCAAGAGTCTTTTAATTAGCACAAATGCTAATTCAGGAATCTCTCGGCACTTATAAACAATTCGAACTCCGTATAATTGTATATCCTCTTTTATGTACCCAAAACTTATCTATTCCAATGTCGATATCTTCGTCTACAAAGGTCGACAATAAAATAGAGCTTAACAATGAAATTTTTCAAAGTAGTAATGAACATGATTATTACCCTTTTTCTTAGTAATAGCACGTAAAGTTCGTTATCTATTATTAATCTGAACAAATTTTTCCACTATAATTTTACGTAAAGATGATGGAGTTATTGCTCGCTGTAGTCGATAAAACATTGAAAAAAAGTAAATACCTTCAATATGGATAGTTAAATTCGTTTCCGTATAAATGTATATACGTATCATTAGAAACATCTCTACCACAGCCATCTTCGTAATTATTACTGTCACAGAAGGTATGATCTAAGAACTGCGATGTACTAACTATGAACTATGGGCAACAAACTAGAAATTACGAGCTAAGAACTATAAGTTTCAAACTGCGAACTAAAAACAAGCTACAAAATATAAAGTATAATGTAGAAACTATAAATTTAGCGTTAAAAACTGCAAACAAGTTATAAACTACTAGCTGTCGATAAAAGAAATTACAATCGGAAAGAAATTTTCATAAAATTTTAAAACTCCATTACTTCTAATTTTATGCATCTATTGCGGATTCTAAATGCCTCCACATATTTGGACCGACTTAAATACGTGTTTCGCTTTGATATCAACAAATACAGTAATGATTTTTTTTTTCAACAGTTGCAGAAAATAAAATTTTATCTCGTTCTTTATTAAAATAATAATCATTAAATAAAAAGAAAACAAATACAATGGGGTTTCAAGACTGTGGTTTTACAATTTTCTGTATTTCATTCTCATGCATATAAAATATAAATGCATATAAAAATTAAATTTCAAGCTTGTTATCCGAAAGGACACCAAAAAATGTTTACTTACGTACTTGTTATTAATTATATACAATATTAAAATAATTATTATTTCTTTTGCTGTTTAATAAGTTGTCTTTTATTCAAATTTAATTACATAAACTAGAAGAATTTAAAAATAAGCCTAAATACAAAATCTTTCTTTACGTTTGAAACAGTATTTATGTGTTTTCACATTATAACACAAGGGAACGTAACAAAGAATAAAGAATAAAATACACAATCGTAGATATTCATCATCATTTTATAAATCGACTATCTTTTGTAAATATTTAACCGACTATTATTCATTTAAGCGAGTTATTAAATTATATAATAAATTAATGATCAGCAAAGTAAAATATTCCAACGTTGAATTATCCAAAACAATTAGTTGCAACGTCTAAAAAACGTGCCTAATAAATACGGGCATTTGAAACAATATTAACAGAAATCTTAGAATTCAAATATAAATAAATCATTTCTTTATATTACGTAGCGTTATTGTACGCGTTCGTAAACACCACGTACAATAATGAAATAAAGCATAAGAACAAAATTGTTCGCTTTACTTAGAAAATTCATTTGAAAAGACATTACGTGTTAATGGCCTGCGTCGACATTTCTCATAAAATATCCGCTAATAATTTACTCGAACAATCCCACGAAGCCACTTGACTCGCAGCTCTACTCTTCGATATCGCTAATGCGCTCGTTGCAATATATTCTTGATTCAGTGCGTCCTCAAAAATAAAAGCAACCGAACGAAGCGACGAGCCACTTTCAAGCCCTCGTCATAATTCGATTGCGTCAGCGATACTCGGCACCGTTGTGAACACAGCCTCCAACCGAGGGTTGGCTCTACAAGGGCTGTCCAGAAAGCAACGAAGGGGGCACGCGATTCGCTCGGGCGGTGGGGATGCGTTGGTGCTCGGAGCGTAGGCACAGGGCGGCGCGAGCGGGAGGTTGAGGTCGCATTGATTTTGTCTAGACAGGGTGGAGACTAGATGATTCGCGACTCTCGCCGGTTCCTGCCACCGACGCGCCTCGCTCGTTCAGCGAGTCCGCGCATTTGGATCCGCACCAGGTCTCGATCGAGCACCTGGAGGGCCGGTTCGCCGGTACGTGCACCCAGGCGCACGAGTACCGGCTCTTCCTCGAGCGAACGTCCAAAGTCACGTAATATTGCCCAAGGGTAGCGCATGTCTCGCTTCTGCGGGGACGCGTGGGCGTACTCCGGGCGTTCGGCAGAGGCGGCCACATCGATTTTTACGTGGGTGAGGGCTATGGAATAGTAGAGGCGCAAAAAAGCCGCTGCGACCGAGTTCGGTGTGCGCGCTTCGATGTCGTCGGGGCCTCTCGGTGACTCGCGGGTCTTGTGCGCGTCATCGTAGACCGAGAGGAAAAAATGCGCCCCCGGCGCGGTGCGCACTGCGAGCACCGGCTGCTGAGGGCTGGAGCGACGGGGGAGGCGAAAGCGAAGCCGGAGGCTCGCGCTGCAGCTACGAGGGGATGTTGTCGGCGACGCCGATAAAGTTGTACCCGAGCGCGATGTGAGTTTATTCTACCAAGCACTGGGAAGTGCACGTTTTTTATTTTGCTTGCGTCGCTTTTGTATTACTTTTACTCTTCTAGTTGTTGTTTGGAGGTTCTTGTTCATGGATGCGTGTATTGACGGCGGGAGAACTTGTTTGGAGTTATTAATTTTGAAACGAGGACACTGCAACGTATTTCTATCTCGTAAACAACAAAAGTATATTTGAAAAAAGTGTATTAATCTTTGTTTGCGTGAACGGAACTTGTTAGGAGGAACGTATTATGCCTCTGACGGAATATTTAAAAAGGTTCATTATTTTACTTCTTTCGTTTTTTTTCTTCTTCTCTCCGTGATGCATTTGAATGGCTGTATAAGAAACTCGTACTTCCAAAAGTCAATTCAATAGTGATAGAGACAAATTTCTTTGAATATAGGGGTATAATAATCATCGATTGCGGATTTATTTACTCTGAAGTTGTAAAACAATTTTTATTTGGAGAAAATAACATATGTATGGTTAAGTTACAGTTTATTTAACGTTCCGATATAATATATAATTTATATAAAACGTTTTAACGTTTAGTTGTTTATTTTACTTATATGATGAAATAATTTGTGCAGGATTCTCATAATTAAAGTACTTGCAGTAATCGATTTCCATGTACATATTATGGAAGTGTTCACCGGGACTTCTTTTGTCATAAATATGTATGTGTATATATATAAATATATAATTTTATATTTTGCGACTAAGTTTGTCAGGAATGCAAATACAATAATAAAGCAGACTTAACAATAAAACTTATCGACTCAAAGAGTTGAAAATTTTATTAAATTGAAGTTTAAGTTTAGACATAAATGAATTAGCAAGTTTACTACTAAGTAAATTAAGATATCATCATGTTTATAGTAATTCTTAAAATTTATTTTACGTAATAAAATTTATTTATCAACAAATCAGTGAATCTGACAAATGCCTTACTTTTTTAAATGGATTTTTCGGAGAAAATATTTTGTATCATAATTTGAGCAATAGAAAATGTCGTAAAAATTTCTAATGTTAATGTAATAGTGTATTTTTATGAAAAGTTAAGAAAATATGAGTGGTTCAACATATACGTGATTACTAGGATAGAAGCTATTAATTTTTATGCAGCTTATACGTCCCTGACAAAAATTTTATAACTCACATACCGATAATACGTATTATAACCGAGTATTCAAGGAAATTCATTTTTTAACTAGTTTTTTTTTAAGTAGTTACTGGGAAAATGAGCAAATATTTATTTCAAAACTTTCTAAACAAGTGTTTGCTTCACTTTGGCATATATCGTACACTCAACATGAAAATGTAAATTAAATTCTTTTAATTTATTAATTTATTACTTGCTATCCTCGTTACAAATTACTTTACACAATTCACAACTATTTTTATTGCAGTTCATACTTTGACGACAGTTGATGTTGAAAATTGAATGAAAATTATTAAGCACGTAAGAAGCAAAACAAAAATTACCTTTTTATAATTCTAGTTGAAAGCGCATTCTACACTCCAATTTCTCTCGAGAACGTTGCTTGAAATTCTCCAAATGTAAAGATTACATTACATTTTTACGTATTTATTATCTTAATTCAGCGGAATTCTCGATATATTCATTATTGCTCGTATCTGAACTCGTTCTTGAAGAAAACAATCTTATTTCAAAAAGTAAACTCCCTTCTTTTGAAGCAACTAAACTGAAATCGACACTTCTATATAAAAATGACTTCTATATAAAAAATCATAAAATGTGTAATTGCAGACCACCACTGCAGGAGCAGCCGCACAGTTGAAATATAAATTAGTTCAATTTGCGTGAGTGCTGGTGGGATCAAGAATCGTTACTGCTATTCCAAGTGCAATATGCACGAACGACCGACTAGAGACCGACCACTCGATATACCGATCATTTCACTGTGTTGAGCTCTTGTGAGTAATCGATGAAATGGCAGGGATATAAAAGTGGTTGGATTATCGATGTAAAACCGTTCTGGAGTTTATGAGAGCTTTTGAACTGGACTCACAAATAGTGCATTTACGTTATTAACACTTAATTTTTCAATAACTTCTGCTATTCATTAATTCTTAAGCGAATTTATTTTGCCATATTTAAGATCGCATAATGTTCACGTACGGTATTAATTAACATTTGTTTTGTAATGATTTTTACGAAAGCCCTGTCCTCATTAGTATAACCGTTATCTATTACAAAGTAACTTTCTAACCTTGTATTAAAAATTATACAGATTATGTTGTGACCTTTGATTACCGTTTGAAATTCAAGTTGAATGAAAAAATTCAAGAATACTTTCTGCAAATTTAAAAATAAAAAGCACAAGGAAGACACTTAAGTATTTTATTTCTACGTGACCAAAGTCTCAAAATGCCGTAGTTCAGTTTTTTTTTTTGTTTTACGAATGATAGAATAGCATTCGAACGCGTTTCTTTGAATGAATGAACCTGTATTTGAAATCCATCGGCTTTTACATCAATTCTGATCAGAATATGATAAAGAAATTGGGATAAAATATTTGACGCCCTCGGGTTAGCAAAAATATAATTTTAATTCTTGTAAAGTGAAAATTATCAAACGTTTAATATTTATTAGTAGAGTAAATATTAATAAATGTTTTGTATGTTATAGCGACACCTTCAACCCCAGTGATGCCGGGTGGAACGCCAGGAACTCCGTCATCCAAAGCAAAGGTTAGATAATAATAAATAAGTCATTTGAAACATTAAACATAAAAATTATTTTATAATGTCAGCTATAACTGTATTTCAGATTACCATTAGAAACTTTTTTAAAAAAGTTTGTAAATAAAACATTAATATCGATATGTCGTATTTTCATGTGATAACTCAAAATTATAGGAAATGATTGGAGTTTATTAAATTGAAATAAAACTATTTCATTTTTTCAAATATTTAACAATACACTCTCTCGGATTTAAATGAATTTTATAACTTTCACCTTAATTTAGACAAATTTTCCATTAAATTATAAAGAATAATAGATAGGTGTCGTGGTAGATATTTCCTAGAGTGTTTTTTTTTTTATATTTATCAAAGTTCACTCATCTAGGAGTTCATATTTATGTGACATCGTGAATAAGCTTGAATCAACTCTTTTGCATAAGAATCTTGTAATTTGTATATTACAAATAACTGTCATCCTTGATATTTCATCTACGTTATTTTGTATTAAAGCAATATTAAAAATATGTCTAAGTAATTAAATTTAATCTTGTCAGACTGACAAATTACGCTCGTACAAAATAGTAATACCTGTCGTCAGTTATTGAAAATGTAACATATTCTAAGAAAAAATACATCGTCATTTATTCTTCATAGAAGTTGAGATGTTTGTGAAACAATTTTTTAATAAAAATAAAATCATTTTGTGAAAAAAGGGCTTAACGGCTAGTGTATCAACAAATTTTTTTGTCAAACTCATTTACTATGTCTGTTATTACAATTTATTTTACCATGTCACTTAAAAATAATGAACTTACGCGAGCGCAAAAGTATATTTAACATCATTTACTGTAAAAAATGTAATTGATATATATACCGGTGAATATATTACGCTTTATAAATGTGCAGTAAAATCAATAAATGTCAGTTGATTCAATTTGTTTGGTGATTAGAATAGAATTATTTTGTTATTTGAAGAATTTTATTGGATTCAGATTAGTGCATAAGTTATGCACTAATCCGAATCATTTGTTTTAAACGAGTAATATCAGCATCCCTTTGTAGAGTTCCTTATATTTGATAATTATTTTAACAATCATAATATTGATAATGGTATAATTCAGTAGAAACGTGTATATTACAATAATATCTGTAATACAATATGTAATGCAATGTATTCCTAAAAATATTTTAATCAAATTATTTCAAAATAACGTGTTTAATTTCCGTTTAATTAATATTAATAGGAGAAGCTGATGATACGCAGTAAAGTAGTAGTTGCTTTATATCCTTTTCGAGCTATTGAAGGTGGTGATCTTTCTCTGGAAAAGGTAAAATATCTAAACTGTTTCTACTAGACAAGGATTATTTAACAATTATTACAAATGAATTATAATTATTTATCTTTATTTGTTGTAAAATAACGTTGATAATAGAGTACTACATATCTGCTATAAATAACTGAAAATTTGGAAAATTTACATTACATAATATCTTTCGAATTATTTAATCCAAGAAATCCTTTTATTAAAATAATCCTTTGTAATTTTCCAAAATTAATTTTATTTTTATAATTAAAAATTCATCTTTTAATTTATTTTTTGGTTAATAAACAATGGATATTGAATAAAACTGCTTTAAGTGATAAAAATGTATTAATATGAGAAGGTGACTACAATAATTTACTTTGATTAAAATTTCTAAGGGTGCGGAATACGAGGTTCTTGATGATTCTCAGGAACACTGGTGGAAAGTTAAAGACGAACATGGGTAAGCCTTTGTAACCAATTTGTTTAGACAATGCTTGTTAATTTTGTAATAATAATTAAGGATACGTACACACAATGTATATTAGAGGTAAATCGTCTTAAATGAATTTATTTTAGTGGATTTATGAACTTGACGTTTCCGAGTTCTTATTGCACATCGTACATCTTCATAAATTTGTCTTCTTAATTTAATTTGATTAATCAATTATTTGCCTTTTGTCTTAAAATTTTACTTTATATAAATGTGTGTTTTAACGAATAGAAATATATTTTTATTATAATATATATATATATATATATATATAATTTTTATTTAGTTTATTTAAATAAAATTCTTAAACGAAGAAATAAATTATAATAAACTGTTTGATGGAGCGAAAGTTGTCGTAGCAAGTAAGATAGTGAGATGTAAGTTTTAGCAATAATAATAATGAATAAAAAAGTGTCTGAATTCATTAAAACAATATCTTAATAAAGTGTGAGCTATATGTACATAATTTACGAGAATGACGAATACATTTTTGAACTTTTCAGATCGATCGGATATATTCCGAGTAACTATGTCAAAGAAAAGGAGTTGCTTGGTCTCCAAAAATATGAGTTAGTATGATAAGTAGCAAATGATTCATTGGTTAAATAACTCTTTGAAGTATAGTTTACTGAACTTTTTAATTTTTAAATATTTAAGATGGTATGTGGGAGATATGTCGAGACAGCGTGCTGAATCGCTTCTCAAGCAGGAAGACAAGGAAGGATGTTTCGTTGTTCGAAATTCGTCTACGAAGGGCTTATATACTTTATCCTTATATACAAAAGTGTAAGTTTTTTTTTGGAATTTTAGAGTGTTCCGTAATATTAGAAGACATAAACTTATACACAATTGTAAAGTGATATATTATTTTACTATTTTTATAAAATGTTGTTGTAGCTACTTTATTATAATAATAGTCATTAAAAAGGTATACACCATATTTAGTATTTTACAGCTTCCAAAAATGAAATTATTTCGAGAAATTATATCTACAGTAAATTATAAAAAAATCTAATAGAAATAGGTTCATATCGTTCAATAAAAATAACGGAGTCACATTTACTTAAGAAAAAAATAAACTAACTAACTAACTAACTAACTAACTAATAATAATAATTTGACAGCCCACATCCTCATGTGAAGCATTATCACATTAAGCAAAATCAAAGAGGGGAATTTTATCTCTCGGAGAAGCATTGTTGTGGCTCCATTCCTGATCTCGTTAATTACCACAGACACAACAGTGGTGGACTTGCTAGCAGACTGAAGGCCAGTCCTTGTGATCGTCCTGTTCCGCCAACTGCCGGACTTAGTCACGGTATACAATTATCCGTTTCTTGATAAGCGACAGACTTTTCAAATAAAAATCATGATTTATTCAAAGGTTATTTGCATTTTAATTGAATTTCTGAACCCTTATACCAATATTTTTGGTGGTAACATAAAAAGTTATTTATCTCAAAATAAGCCTTTATATCATGTGGTTTAAACCTTGATCTATACAGTATGTAGCTGCTTTCATAAATTGATTACTGTAATTTTTAGACAAATGGGAGATTGATCCTGCTGAACTTCACTTACTCGAAGAACTTGGTTCTGGACAGTTTGGTGTTGTACGTAGAGGAAAATGGCGCGGATCTATTGACGTAGCTGTGAAGATGATGAAGGAAGGAACGATGTCAGAGGATGATTTTATCGAAGAAGCTAAAGTTATGACGTACGTATTAATCGCAATATATTACTTTTAAATGACATGTCGAGTTTTTAAACGTTACTTTGAATAATGAAATTATTTTATGTACAGTAAATTACAACATCAGAACTTAGTTCAGCTATACGGTGTTTGTAGCAAGGACAGACCTATTTATATTGTGACAGAATACATGCGTCATGGATCTTTACTAAACTACCTCCGTCGTCACGAAACTACGCTTGGAGTGAACGTCGGACTACTTTTAGATATGTGTATACAGGTAATTCCTATTTATAATTTAAGAATTTTTACATGTCATGCGTTTGAAATATCTATTTTAAGGATTCATCGTTTCAACAATAGTTGATGTTAACAATACTAGACGTATTCCATTTTAGTTTAAAAAAGTGTGTAAAAAAAGCGTATTATTAAATGAATCCATACGTATTTCCTTAAGACGAAGTATAGCTATCGAAATAATACAAGTTTTTATTAATTACAAGCCAAGAATTATTTTCATTCAAGATGTACCCAAAAATTATTTATGAAGGTACAATATGAATTATTCCTTTAAGCTTTCCCCCTGTAACTTCTCTATTTTTAAATATCGTACACCAATTAATGTAACAACTTTAGAAATACAATAATACCTGATAAACAAGATTAAAGCTTTTTTAAAATTTTATTTTTCTATTTGCACAGCTTTCTTACATTGCATTCAAGTATTTTGAAATCTGCAAATAACGTATTATATTACGTTACAATCATATTACTCAAATATACAACTGGTATTATATAAAGATAAATTATTTTAGCTTTAAATAAGCTGCTGTTAGAAAGCTCAAAGTTATTAATTTAAAATATAATAGAGCACTTTTGATTTTGTTATTGTACTATTAAATACGTTCAGGATACTTACTTTCATCATAATCCTTTCAAAGTAAATTTAATATCATCTTTTCGTAATTCTTCTAAGATCCTCTCGAAACTTTCACTTCATACTTGAATTGCTTAAGCTGTTATTTAATTGTAGTTAATATTATAATAACCGTATTGTTAAAATTAATCTGTTTTGCTAAATATTTTATTTGTATCTTGTACGTTAGGCTTTGAATGATTTAATGAATAATTAATAATCTATTTAATTCTTCATTTACTTTCTTATAATCTTAGTTTTGTTTCCGCAATTAATTTAATGTCACTATTTTCAATCATTATTTCTTTTCCGCGTCATAATATAAATCTTTAATATCTATGTATGATGCACTTCCTTCATATAATTGCAACGAATCTCTTTTTTGTAATTTATCAGTGATTTAACAGATTCTAAAACTAAATTAAATAAGAATCGTCATTGAGTATCTTCATCTTTGAATTCATTATAAAGTTTAAATAAATCTCAGATATTATTTCCTAACCTTCAATGTTTTATGACATTTTATATTAATTTTACTAAGATATAATAATGTACATGCTTATTCTGTTTTCCTTAACTTTTCATACTAAATACTTTGTGAATTATCCTGCAAAGTTTTAACTTTTTCTCCAATAACTAAGTAATTATGAATATTTAATCAATAGCTTTTAATAAATTAATACTAAAATCCAGAGATTTTTTCTCATATGAAGTGGCTTTTGTTGATTAAATATTAGATAGAACTTTGTAAACATGGACAGTACTGAAATGAATGTTTGTTGTTACATTTGTTTCCTTTTTTTAAGGGTAATATTTTATAAAAGCATATATTTGCCTATTCCATCATTGCGTAATTATTTTACTTAATAAGTATTTTACGTGAATTGTATATGGAACTTAAATTTGAAAGTCATTTCTTAAGAACAAATTTCAATATATAAATAATAAAAACTTCATTGTACGCTTCAAAAAATATATACCAATATGTTGTGGCTTCATATATTCAAATTTCATAATGATTCAAAATTTTTTTTCCTGAAAATACATAATATGATATTAATTTTGTATAATAATGATTGCTATTTATGTAAGAAAATTTTTTTCCTTATAAGATACAGATTTTTCCAATAATCGTTCTGCTGTAAATACATACAATTATAAAAATTATATATTGTGCATAGGACTTTAAAATATCTTTAAAAATATTTTCCTATTATTGTTATTTTATCTTAATTTACCGTTTATTATTAAATTTTAGGTCTGCAAGGGTATGGCATACTTGGAAAGGCATAATTACATTCATAGGGATCTAGCAGCTCGTAACTGTCTTGTTGGATCCGAAAATGTAGTAAAAGTAGCAGACTTTGGTTTAGCTAGGTAATTTAAAATACAGTCAGTGCGTAAAGTACAAATTTCGAAAAATATATGTAAAATTATTTATACTTTTTTTAGGTATGTTTTGGATGATCAGTATACAAGTAGTGGCGGAACAAAGTTTCCGATAAAGTGGGCTCCACCGGAAGTGTTGAACTATACTCGATTTAGCTCGAAATCGGATGTGTGGGCTTATGGTGTATTGATGTGGGAAGTATTTACATGCGGAAAGATGCCATATGGACGACTTAAGAACACCGAAGTTGTTGAGCGCGTTCAGCGTGGACTTATTCTAGAAAGACCGAAGGCTTGCTTCAAAGAAGTTTATGAGGTTAATTTACAAATTTTTCAAATTGATTTTACATTATGGTATATACCTTTATGTTTATTTAAAATCAATCTTTTTAAAATGTATTGATAACTGCCAAAGGTTTAACAGCAATTAGTTGACAATTTATTTATGTATTTTTTAATAGAAGATTGAAAAAACAAAAAGGAAAACGTTGGCGAACTAATAGAAGAAAGTATGTTTTATAAGTATTTTGTAAATTAAAATAGTCATCGATTGTTATTTGCTTGCTTTTAATCAGAAATCAATAATTAATCCTAATTTATTAAATTTAACGGCTTACGCGACTTTTTGTAGAATTAAAAGCATTACTAGTTTTCGCGTTTGTCAAAAATATCTTTCGCTTGATATTTATGAATATTGCATTACGTATGTGGACTTCCTGACAGCACATTCGTTTCTCAAACGTCTTATGCATTTCCTTAAATCGCTAAATTTTCTAGAAATCATCTCTAAGGAGACTAAAATCGTTGTTATATTTTATCAGGTAATGAGGAAATGCTGGGCCCATTGTCCGGAGGTCCGACCGTCATTCCGCGTACTGAAAGAACAGCTGATTAACGTATCTCAGGGTCTACTCAATGATTGACTCAGTCTCCTGCGGTGCTTACGTTTTTCCTCGCCAAGCTCCGCCGGCAGCGGCCGCACTTCCACAATCAGCACAACAACACCAGCCAACATCAAGTTACAATCACCTCGTTCGCCCTTCCTCGAGCGCAGTTCGATCAACGCAGCTTCCTCCAACAGCTCTTCCTCCTACAACTCGGCGACCTTACCGGCCTCGCACCGCGTCAAAAGTAGCACGTCGCTGCCCAGTGCCGCAGAACTGATCCACTTCTCCTCCAGCCTCTGCCGATCTGCCTCGAAGAAACGACAGTCGCGCGACACCATCCGCGAGCCGGACAGAATCATCGTCGGACAAGGGAGCGGTAGTGGCGATAGAAGCTCATCGAAACGAGAGAGCGGAGCTTCGAGCGCCAGTCCAGCGAGGCACGACGATCTTTCACAGCACCAGCAGCAGCATCACAGCGTAACCTCAAGCTCCACGAGCGTCTGCGATATTTGCAGCTCTTATGGTCATCCGTGGATAGAGATTTGTAAGGCCATTCGTGCTACAAAAGGCAAGTGATGATGATAGCCGACACGCCTAGCCTTCATCGACGATTGTGAATCTTTTTCATTTATTTGTGTATTTGAGATTGACGAGGCGAACACGAAAATACACGTGTATATATCGATGATTGTAGATGCATTATTTTATTGTTTGCTCATCGTGTATTATTTTCGTTCGCATTATTTTCATTTGATTGTTTTGTAAAAGTGATTAACAGTGCATTTGTATTTAAACGCTTGTTTCTAATGTATTCTGATGCGATTTTGCTTTTTATCAGAATTTCTACTTCATTTTAAAAGTAATCTCCGTTTATTATTACTTATTCATTATAGGTTCTTTATAGGAGTAGATAATATTGATTATTAATCAATTTTATGTGTACACTGTGAACAGAAACTGTGTATTCAGACGAGAGTCAGATTTATTTTCAGAAAAGGAAAAATGTTTTAAGAATTGATCGTCATCAAATATTTGTTATTACCTTACCAAACACCATCCATCTTTTATTTCTTTGATTTTGAATAATTATGATTCACTTTAAAGTCTTTATCTATAAGTGATTTTTTTCTTACTATTAATCACAATAATAAGGTAAGAAATAACGATTCCACGTAAAAGTGAATAGAAAAAAGCAGATATCTGTACTGTGTATGTGAATTTTGTAAAACAATTGATGTTAATAAATAAGTTGTATGAATAAACGAAAAATATGCATTTCAAAGTAAAACCAACACTCGTATTCGGGAAAGAGAGTCAGAGATCGACAAATCACTTTTTACCACACATTGGAAGACCTCTTTTTAAGACTTTGTAAGGAGAAATGAATGTATGTGAGAAAAATAATAATAACTGACTTAACAATTTTATAATTACGTATCGACTGTTTTGACGTACTGGATATGAGAGTTTTATGTGTGCATGTTGGAAAGTTGCCCTGTCGATGCTTCGAATCAAGTATGAGAATAAACTCATAGCGACTGTTTATTGTATATTTTTTACATAAATATTTTTCTCTAACAGTGAGCATCGAACACATAATTAATGTGGTTTATAAAGGGACCAGGAATGCACATCATTTCTTCATGCGATCCCTATTAAGACTTTCTCAAACCTCTACAACTAAGTGTTTTTCTCTGAGAAATTTCCGCTTTTTCTTTGAAGAATAGCATTATGACTTGTATATGAAAGAATTTTGAAACGATCGCTGTCTTTTCAATTGTATTTTACGTGTGGACTTAAGTTCATTGATTAGTTTAAATGAACATAGGGTGAAAACTCGATACGATGGTATATTGCAGTTCGATTAAAACGTACGCCACCGAAGTCATTGTTGAATTACAGTTTCATCAAAGACTAGTGATTATTTAATACGCCAGTATGGTGAAAAGTGATAATACTAATATAGTTTCGTACGCAAGTATATAATTTTCGTTTCCGATATCTTTTAATCTACATATAGGTATTCCGACTGACAAGAAAATACAAAAATAATTGGGTTAATTGATTTTGTCAATAGAATGGCGATAGGCAGAGACATTTTCGATTGATTTTCTAACTGCCGAATCAAAAGTGTAATCACTATGAAACAAGTCATGTATCGCCTAATAGTTATCTTCATAACAACGAACGCATATGACATACAAATACTAATTACTACAGGCGCTTATGTATTTAACAAGAAAAACGTTGTCAGTCCAAAAGTAACAAAAGAAACATTGAATCGCAATAATATTCATTATTTATCGATGCGATAATATCTTAGATTTTCGTAAATGATCAAACAATAATATGCATAAAACAGGCATGTGTACATATTAATAAAGTAAGTTTAGCGTAAGTTTCATGACAAGGACTTCTACTGAACCGCAACTGTACGGATGAAATATCATTACATAAGATTATCGTCATTTTGTTAGAGAAAAGGGAAATGAATCTCTTTATAACTCAAGTTTGTTAATAGTATACGTTGATATAAGTGGGCTAGGATCCAAAATTGTTTAGTATTTGCATTTGTGCTTGCGTAGGTGAAATAATGTAGAATTTGACTTAATGTACGTACGGTCAATTTTGGAGCCTAACTATGACTGCATATTCTTATAATTTATCTTTTCTCATTGATATTATTATCACTTTGAAATCAAAATAGATTTTATTATTCTGATTTCAATATTATCTTTTTTTAATAGTGATTATAAGTTGAAAAAACTAAAATCAGTGACTACATTAGAGATTGGCCATATCGAACTGTTTCATCTAGTAATCGTAGAAAAGAAAATATTCATTAACCGAAAAATAAAGCAGAGAGCTTAACTGTATTGGTTAAGCAACCATTTCAGTCCCTTCCGATAGTACATACGAAAGTTTTGTTGAGAGAAATGTCATTGCTTTTATAGTTATTCTAGAAATAAAATGTTATTTTACTGAAAATAGTTGGCTTATTTAAATATATTCTCATTAATCCCCATTCCTATTTCAGTAAAAGAATTTTGGAAGTACATTTTAAAAGTATTACTGATTTTATTGATTTTATAATGCTTAATATAAGCAAGATTATTTAATTTACAACGATTATAATATTAATATATATATATATATATATATATATGATATTAAATAAAATAAGATGTAAAACTCAAATGTAAAAAGTAAATTAAATGTAAATTATTTTAATATAGAATATAACTGTAGCTACATGCTATATTACGTTCAAATACAATGAATCTGTATTAAAGATGCTTGTAAATTTGAAAGATAAATTTACTTTTATGATAGATAACGATTTTATATGAAAGAAATAAAAATAAACAATAAAATAAAATAAAGTTATACAATTCACGTTTTAGCAAAATTACCTACTGCCATCATAAAGAAATTTACCAAAACCAAGGTCGGTATTATCGATAAGTGATAATTTATATCATAAAATTATATAATTAAAAAATTTAACTCTAAGATTCCGAATATACTTCAACAATTTATACAAACAATTTACTTATTGATACTATTTTATAAAACAATTATAAAATTAATTATAAAATTAATTATAAAATTAATATTACGATCAACGTCTGTCGCACATTTATTGTCTATAAAAATGTTATAGAAGAAAAACCTATTATCTTTTAATACAGTTAATGAAACGTAATTGCAAGCAAAATGAACGTAAATAGTTTGTTAACATTTTTCTGCTTTAGTGAAACACGAAAGTGCTATTGCACTTTGAAAAAACAAATTTTTGAATGATAGTAAGTACCGAAGTTACAAAGAATTTATTTGTAATAAGTAAAATTCTTATTCCGAGAAATAAAAACGAATAAAGAATTATTCAGTTAAAAAATATAATAAGATATTGCATTTTATTCAAAGAAAATATGAAAAATACATTGCAGTAATATATATATATATATATACAATTTATTTGAAAATAAAGTTTTTTTTATAATATATACTCTTTCACGAATAATATTTGGTCCGTTTAAAGTGAAATTTAAACATAAAAGTGATTGAGTGTGTTAGAAAATTGAACAACTTACATGAACAAGTATAGCATCATGTAATAAGAGATTTTTAAATGAATCACTCGTATTCAAAAATAAATTTAATAATGATCCTAACGAGAATTTCCGAATCTCTTACCTACGTAGTGTGGGTGTCAACGACTTACACGTTGTTGGCAAAATTAGAATATTATACGATGATATTTACGGAAACAAAACAAAAAGAGTGGACGTTTTCTTCTCTCATTACAGTCCTAACGCGAACAAAATGGTCAAATCGAAAATTGTGTATAAACTTCCTCATTCTGCATAATAAGACAAATTAAAATTAGTTAAAAGGTAATATTGAAAATGATATTTAATTTCAATTAAATTGTTGTTCTTTCTACTACCACATATATTGTGTGAGAAGATATATTGAATTAGTTATAAAACTAATTCAACTGTTTCATATATCATATAGAATTACTTGTATTAAGATATATATATTTTGTCTAATTAACTCCTAAATTACTTACCACGTATTTGTTTACACGTGTTGGAAAATGAGAGTAATTGGTTATTTCATGAATAACTACATACATTTAATTTTTATTATAAATTATATTTACGGCAATTTCACTGTTTCTATATAAAATAAGTTAAATTAAAATGAAATTTAGACAGATCGAATCAAATTATTAATTTGTTTATTAAAAATGAGATTTACATTAAGCATAAAAAAGATACTTATCTTTATTAAATACATTAGGTTATATTTTCTCATTTAATGCTAACTACATTACTCACAGTCATTGCGTTTTTTATTGTATCTGCGTATATTCTATTTTAATAATTAATGAATTCACTTAGCTCTGTCAGAATGATTTTAATTTTCTTTTCTTTAATAAAACACAGTATTGATGATTATACAAATGTAATAAAATCCGAGTATAAATAGGATAACTATAAAAACGCATATTAAGAAAGTATCTGAAATCAATAATTGATATTTTTGTATGAATTCTAATGTTTTCTTCTATTCAATAATACGAAATTTACAAAATTCAAAACCAAAAAACCTTAAATAATGTTTCATGGAACTCTAATTGTCTATAGTTAGAATTGTTTACTGTTATTTATTTAATGTACTGTTTCTTCTGGCAGTTAAAATCAATAACATTAGTTATTATTGGATATTATTTGTTATATTTAATCTACCTACATTTGTAAATTAGTTTATGCAACTAATATTATTACTACTATTTGTTTAGTTTTATGCAACTGAAAATATATGAATATTGTAAAATAAATTGTTTTCTTTTGTTTGAATTTGGTGTTTCATTGGAGGAACTAAACAGTCGTTTTCGTCGAAAAAACATTTTGCTTAACTTAATTATAAGAAAACGAAACCAAATACAAATTTGTTATTATCTCAATTTTATGCATTATATTATAAAATGAAAAAATTGAAATATAAATATGTTTCCTAGTTTATCTTCTATAAAAGTATAGTAACGCGATAAAATCTGAAAAAATTATAAGGAAAGGATAATTAAAATTGGTGATCAGAAAATGATCGTTTGGCTAAAGAAATTTTAAAACTTCACAACACATAAATTTCGTTTATGAAAAACTTAAATTTTTATAATTAAGTTTAAGGTTTATGAGCTAGCGACGTTTGAAAATATGTTTTACATATTTTCAAATTTTGTCATGTATATCTAAGCCTCTTTCCAATAACAAAGATCTAAAGTGAATTTAGAATTTTCTTAGACGCATTATGAAGTCCGCGCGTGGATTCATCTTCTCTGTTGTAAAACCAATATTTATGAAAATACCGATATTATATAATATATTATAGATTGCAAATATTTTTCTGTCGAAAAATATATAAAAAAATTGCTTTTCAACTGCCTAGACTTTCAGCGTTTTAAGATTATTTCAACTTGAAATAAATATAAAAATCACTATCACATTTCTCACCTATAAAGGCATAATATAATACAAATATATATTTCATCTATGAAGATCTCGAATAACGAAAAAGAAAGACGAATGCTCTATTTTATAACGGATTTACGTCCGTAATGAACCTACCGCAATCATGTAATCTTTTCGAAATAATGTTGATCGCGATCGCATGTACGTAGGCATCGATAACTGGGGCTCTGGATCAAGTGTCAGCCTCTCTCTCCCTCTCGCACTCTCATATGTTTTCATTCTCGTAAGCACGTTCGCATCGACGCGTCAAATATATCGTTGTCAATGTATCGACAGGCCAGGGCTTCTCCATTCTTTCATCTCGTCACGTATCCGTTGATCCGATATCATCTATCGAAGTGATCTCATCCTCTGTCTCTCTCTTGATTTAGCTAGTAACTTTTGCACGATCTCGATCTTGACTTTCGATGTTTTTTCTATACAAATCTATATGCACATAGGGAGTGAAGGATATCTGTACGTGAAAAAAACTCAAACTCACCGTCATTCATCCCTATTTAGAAAATCAAATGAATAAAATTGCAAGAGTATCTATTTTACTGATATTTATTTATTTCTTTTATTCATATGATTTTTCAATTCACTTTTTCGCCTTCTCTCCCGCCCACCCCCTCTCTCTCACTCTCACTCACTCTCACTCACTCACTCTCTCTCTCTCTCTCTCTCTCTCTTTATTTTTTACCCTATTATTCACGTAAAGAGCATTTATTGTTCAATTTTCATAGCAATATAGTCTTACATTTATATATTTATAGCTGTATATTTAATAATTATACATTTGGTAAATAAATCAAAACGCAGTTTAATCAATGCTAACAAATTTATTTCAACTTCGGCATTTAATTGGCAGTGTGCGCATACATCCGAATAGTAGAAATACAGACTTATGGCAGTGCACGATCTCGATCTTGACTTCCGACATACGTTCTGTTTAAATGTATAAATAATCTGTATACAAATGCAAATATATTAAATACGTATTTATACAGTTTACATTTGTGCAGTTCGATATGCCTCATGAAGGTGTGCATGAGGGACTAATTTTGAAATAAGAAAATAGATAGAGATGAATAGGTATACAGACAGATAAATAGAATATTCATGCTTTAAATAGTAATTTCGAAACGAATAAACCTCGATATTTTTCAAAAATAATTTTATTTCGAATGAATGATAAATGAGTAAAACAAGACGAAAAAGGTAATAGATTTAGAAAGTAAATAAAAAAATTCATTTTTTTTATCCAAAATATTTCTTAAGTTATAAAAAAATTGCAAATCTAATACTCAAAGTGAAATCCAGTTTCTTTTTAATTGAAAACATCATTAAGTTTATAATAACGTTTATAATAACTGTATATTTTACGGAATAATGCGATTAAAAACTAAAATTGATAAATAAATTTATTAATATTTGAATTTTTTTTATTTTTTTATATAATTTAATAAGCTTATTAATTTTAATTAATTTGGCATTTAATTTAATATTTGCTATTTAATTATTAAATAAATGGCATTTTAACTGAGATCTAGGATAGATTAAATAAGTAAAAATAAAATAAAAATCTTTATATCTTTATATCTCTTTATGCTATTAATTAGTAAATAATACATTAACTAATTCAGTTGCATTGGATTTCTTAGTTTTACTTTATATTTTTCCTTCTTCTATTAGTTAAAGCATTTGTATTGTGAATTAACACATTACTATTGATTTATACAAATCACATTTATTTACTTAAGGCTTTTTAAATCTTTTTGCAAAATCTATTTATTTCGTTTCTACATACATTGTTACTGCATACAAATTTATAATCCTGAATCAAAAAATAAATTTCATTATGTATATCTTTTGAAGTATTTATTCCTACAATAATGAAGGCGCTAATGTCGATCCATTCTTTATTTAATAATACACTTATAAGTACGGAAATAAGACAATTCAATGTAAATTCAGTTTTATAAAAAACTAATTATTTTTGCAATTAATCAAATACAAATCTTTTTAAAATATTTATATTCAGAATTTATATTTGCAAGAATATGTTTACTAAGAAAATAACCAATTTGAGAGCCTTGAGTTTTTAAACCACAAGGATATAATTGTAAAAAATTATCTATATTCAGTTTTGCTCAAGAGTTTCTTTTTTCATGTAATTTAAGTAATTAAATTTATGTAAACATCAGATAATATTTATGAAAAATTGTTCAAACTCTGAAAATAGAAAACTATATACCGAACAACCGGAAGCCACCTAATTATATTCGTTAAAATTGACGTAAGCATGAGTTTTAATGCTTAAACTAGAGAAATAAAGAACTTATTTCACTTTACATGCAAAAATCAATCTCTACTAGTACCTCGAATGAGTTTATTTAAATATTATTTGTAATGCAAAATAAAGTTAATGATGAAATTTTATTCAATACAAGATAAATTTATAGTTCAAAATATTATTACTAACCTCAAATGAAATTAATCATTTTAATCAATCAAAGCATACAGACGTATACACGTTAAATTACATTAATCTAATTTACGATAAGCACGAAACAATATATTGCATGAATATATTGCATGAAAAATTGTATTTTATAAATATTGTCCACTTTTTTAAAAGTTCAGATTTGAAACAGTTAATAAAACGTGTATTAAATGAGCAATTATAATTTTGTACTAATCATATATATGTCATTTTCTAATTTTAGCTACACTTTAACCGACCTTGATATATTTCCGTTTATTAGTTACTTATCTTATATTGTCTTTCCTTAAGTCGCGATAAAATTTTATTTTAATTCTGTAATTTGTCCAACGCACATGTATTTATAATTAGCAAGAAAGATTTAAAATATATGACAAAGGCTTTTTTAATATATGTGGTATATTTTGTTTTACATTTGTTAAATTATATTTCTGTTGGGGAAACAAATTGTACAACATTTTTTGGAATCTCTGCATAGCATCGAAAGCGACTTTATTTAAATATTTATTATGCGAAATATATACGTTAAACACGTTATTTACACTCACTTTAATCGATTATATTCCGTTGTCCTAAATAAAGAAGTGAACAGCTTATGCAAATTTTGAACACGAATTATCGAAAAAAAATGTTTTTACCGAAACACTTATGAAATATTGAAATATACTTTTTACGAGCCGTGACGAGGCGTATAAAAAAATATACATATATAAAACTGAATGTATTTTTCCGCGATTACCTCAATTTTATATTAACGTATATATTAAAGTGTAATGAAATAATAAATACCTACAGATGCAATTGACTTTGTTATTAATTAATCAAGTAGTTTAGTATATCTAAAGTTACATATATACATATATGTATGTGTGTATGTATGTGTGTATGTATGTATGTATGTATGATATTTAAAAAAATACGACTGTCATTCAACGTTGCTAAATATTATGTTAGTAATTATATTTTTACCACTATATTAGGAGTAAACGAGTTTAAAAAATGTCTTACGGATTATGATACTTAGAGCAATTTTTATGCCCATTTACCGTTTTGAAAAAAATGATCAATTGAAAATAACAAATATAATTTGACTTTTCAATCTATACACTCATTTGTTTAACGTAGTAAAAATATAATATTTAAAAAATCACTTCACGAGTTGAAAAATTTACTTTTAAGAAGAATGCATTAAGTTTTTTACGCGTAATTTTATGAGCACTAAAATTATGAAGTACTAAGATGAATATCTCTACACGTTTTATGTATATAATATCTATACAATATATCTCTACAGTCCCTGTTTTACTCTAATTTAGTTTATCTTTTAAATATTAATTGAATCCTTTAAGCAGTATAATATAACATTATAGCGTCAAACTAAGGAGCTGCGTTCTTCAGACGGTTTACGTTATTTAAAATTATTTATGAAATTTCAACATTTATTGGTGCGCCAACTATTTTTATCAATAAAAACTTGTTATTGAAGGCACACTATTCTTGTGAATTGGCCTGAAAAATTTCTGGATTCAAGCTCTTTAATGCTTAAAAAAAAAACCCATACAATTAGATAAGAACTTCCTCATTTGAAATCCCATTAATCGTTTCCGACGCAACCAAAGAAAAAAGAGGAAAAAACAGAGATTACCCGATGATTCTCTTTCAGAAGAATTAGGTAGAGCAGTTCGTATAACAGTGACAGATGGTTAGACGCGCGAAAAACCAAAACAAACTAGGAGGAAGGCACTTTGTGGGAAGCTGTCGATTACGACCGCACGGTCGAAGGTAGAAACTTGATCGACTTCCAAAACTTGTGTACATTTCCTCTCGACCGTATCGATAAGGCAGTGGCCAACCGTGCGCGATACGCTTAGCTCGATGAATACCCCCTCGCAGTTTCAATATGTATTTACGTTGCGACACACACGCGACAAAGGCGAGCACCAGTGTATTGGAGCTCGAGCTCCGGGCTCGGAGTCAAGCGTCGATACGATCAGCTGTGCAATGGTGCCGCGAGAAGAGAGTGTGGCCAGGAGAGTTTGACGCTGCGGGAACTTTCTCGCGCTAGTTTTGGAATTTCGTACAAGTGCCGAGCTGGCACTGACATTATGCTTGACTTTCTACTTCCTCCCCCGATCCTGTTCTTGAAGTCCTGATTTCAGACTGCGCCTATAGGAAGCACTTGTTCTCCGCTTGTTGTCTCACTTTTATGCTGGAAGCAGCCGTATTTCGAGAGTGACGATGTCCTCTTTTAGAAATTGAAGTCGAAAGAACCTTACAAAAGGAGGTTGCACGAGGAAGTATGCGCGAATGGTCTTGGTAACGCGGAGCATTTGGCTAAGAGAGCGGAAAAATATCTACATTAAGTTACGAAGTTTTAATCTGCCGTAGTCGAAGGAATAAAAAACGCGATAATGCGCGTTACTTATTAGACTTCGGGTTTCATCATATTTAAAATTTTAAAAATTCTTATGTTCCCTCTACGAAACAATATCCTTCTTATTTATGAGATTGTTGATTTAGTAACTGATAGCAGCTCTATTAAATTTAGTTTTCTATGGAATAAATAATAAATTTTTGTCAAAAGTTAAACTATTTTATTAAACATGTAACTTACGGCGTTACAGATATTGTTCTGTAAATATATTTATGCGTTTTTCACCTTTAATTAATATTACATCAAAATAAATTGGAGAATTTCACATTCATAATATTTAGTTGTAAGATTTTTATTTGATATAATTAATCCGACCACGAAGGATCATCTAGAATATTATCAGAAAGATACCGTCTCTCAACTGTCAAATTATATCGTTATTAATATATTTAATACAGTCTATTCAATGCATTTCTTTTAATTAGCTGTTGTGAATATTGTCTACTGGATGACTTAATACTTACCTAATATTTTTATATAAAAAGTTGGCGAAGCATACCCAAAATTTAATTATAAATTTTATATCATATCTGATGTCATACGTACCGGTTGGATATTTATCGATATAACAGTGAAAGAGAAGAAATTCTGATTGCGACTTTAAAAAAAGAGAAATAATTTACTAAAATAACTAGACTTTCAATTAAGAATTATCTACATCGATTTTAATTTTTAAAAGGAACTTTTCCATTTTCTGCCGTATCAATATATTTATTCTTACCGATCAATAATATTAAAATTTCATGAGCACACTGCAGAACTCTAAATATTATAGTAAGAGATCTCTTTAAAAAGTCGAATTGGTCGAATTGGTCGAATTGGTCGAATTGAGCAGTAATTTTAGATAAATATTTTATTTAATTAATAAATAAGCACACATGCGAAACTTGGTGTACGCATAATAAACAATCGATACTTGAAAGATTCATCAACTGCCAGCGTTTCATAACGCTGAATAGTTAAGGAGCACAAGGAAGGAGGAAATACCTACCGTTATTCCTCATTAGACCACCTTGAAAAATGATCATCCTACTACACTAATTTGTCTCAACACTATCTCTCCTTTCCCTACATAATCTCAAATCTGTGTATACGTGTACGGTATCTAACAGCCCACCACAATAGCTAGAATCCAGCCTGGAAACACGTATTTCGAAAATCGTTTAATTATTAATCGAGGGCACGTAATTGCACCAATGGAATTTTTGGTCTGGGAACTAAATTCTCAGTACACACATAGATATACGTATGCTTCTATGTGACTGAAAACAAATGAGCGTCTCGAGGGAATGATTTTGTCTGAAAAACGAACGAGCCTTTTGCACAATGCATTTTATAGGAAGAATCGTCTGTAAAATCGATAACTTCAAAAACTAGAGAAGTGATGATAATGTGCTATTTTAATAAAGACAAATAGCGAAGAAACGAGAGTGAAAAATAAAAAAAGAGTTGGATAGTGTGAATGAGAGGAAGAGGGAAAAAGAGTGCAAGAGGAGATGTTACTGATACGATAAAATCAATCTTAGTTTTATGTTGTGTGATTTGTAAAGGTATTTTCATCCTTGAAGTCAACACTCTGGTTGAGTTGAGAATCCCGGCTCTTTTTCCTTTTTCTTTCAAGTATAATAGTTAGGACAGACCTTTTCTCTCTTTTCTTATTTTCCGATTGGGAATTCTCTGACGGAGCATTTTCAATTTCAAGTTTGTTGGTTTCTTGATCCATCGACTTAAATTTACCTAATGTTTTGTATCTGTAATATAATATATTACAGGCAGAATACCGAAATTAACCGAACCGTAGGAATTAGTAAACGATTACCTTAGTATATTTTGTTGATTATTATTATTAAGATTAGTACCAAGACTACTTAATCTTTTACAGGAAAAAGTAGGCTATTAAAAAATTACAAAAATAAAATTAATGCTTGCATATACAAGTATTTTTAACACGCGTAATAGAAATTAATTAAGCTACTTATGATTTTTTTACTTGCTTTAAATAATAATATTTATTCTAGGCTAAATACATTATCTGACATTTAATAATTTTCAATAAAAATAAGGACCGACATGAGCGAATATTTATACTCATATCTACACGAGATTAAATAATATTTATTTTTAACCAAAAATTAATTTCCCATAAACCTATTGCCATTATAATGCTTATAATGGAACAGCGACTATTTGTAATTTTTGAATTATAAATTGCGTTGAAAGAAACAAAAAAAAAAAAAAAAAAAAAAAAAAAAAACTATTAATTAAACAATCGAGTGAATTATATATGCTAATATTTCACTAGAATGTTATATCAGAAAGAATATCACAATTAACTTATTCTGTATTCGCTGCGTTCCATATCTAAAAGATAATTGTTAGATTTAAAAATAAGTGCAACATAAAAAATTACTTCGCTTAAAAAAATGAAGCAAAATTTATTGAGAATTATTTAGAATTTATGCAAAATGGTCAACTAGATATAATTCGGTACAGCAGTACAGATACATATTTAAAATTAATCCTAAAGATCGAGCCGCAATCGATAATAAATTTTGGTACAAAGAAATTAAGATTGCAAGATTTTGTTAGACAAGAGGACAAGAGGAAAAAAGTGTCTTTCTTCTAGAGTCAGAGGATTTGCTGCGAGCGATATCCGTGGTGAAGAGGATAATCGTGACAGTAGAGGATCTCTCTATGATCGGCAGGTGAGTTACCGGCAATATTTCGTTGCATCAGAAAAGATCACGTTTAGTAAAGCAAGAACAGGGCCTCTGTAGTTTTATGTTTTCAAACCTTACCGAACACGATCGAGTCTCATAATTTCTAAACAGAAGTTTTCATGAGGATACGAAAGAGTTGAAATTAATTCGTTAGAAGTTGTAAAAGCAAAATCGAAGACAGGTTTTAAACGACGATCGATATAATGCTCTCAGCTTTCGAACGGAACAGCATTTTTATTACTCCGAGATATTTCTATAAAACCGCTTTGCTGTTCAAGCCCGCGTAAATCGATCAAATAAAAGTAACCGAAAAATAATTTATTTGTTGAAAAGAAGTGCCGAGAAGTTCCATCGGAATGAAAAGACAAACTCTGTAAAGAGACGGTGTCCTCTTTCAAAATTTGATTTTACGCGATTTTATCCACACGACGCGAAATCCGTGGCTTCTACCTACGGTTGCACAGAATTACCAAGACAAACTTTTGCTCTTGTTTACTCAGAAGTTAGATTATATAGAGAGGAAAGTACGATGAGCGAGGGTCGAGGGAGGAATTTCATGTATTCCTTTGTAAACTCGCGTCTTCCCTTTCGTATGCTCGATTAAATTTGATAAAGAAAAAAAAAGGCGAGCGAGCTCTTACCACCAGAGCGGACACAACTCACGTAATTCCCTTGGTGAATTCAAACGTCGGATTATACTCGCTGGTATCGAAGAACCGAGCTTACCAACGCGAGCACGGAAGAAGCGCAATTAATCGCAAGGAGCAAATGAAGTTGGCTACGCGAGTGTATCTTTTCATGCGCGCATCTTTTCTAAAGGGAAGGCTAATTATCCGGGGCAAATGATAAACGTTAATTAGAGAAAATTTTAATTGTCCGTTATTCATTTGAATAAAGAAATGAATGCCGACAACCTTGAAAAAGTCGCGGTCTATCTGAAAGAGCTTTTTTTATGCAAAGCGAGCAGCAATGCTTTTTTCTTTTTTAATCCGACTTGTATGTGTTTCTGAAGAGAAATAATTAATTCTTTTTTAATTGAATTATTTTGAAACTTAATAAATAATGTAAAACATACAAAAGATTATTTCCAAAGTTTGCATTATGGCTTTGTGCGACGGGTAATAATGATAAATAATTTCTCCGTATCGAAGACGCAGTACAATTTTTTTTCTCATTGCAATCAATGCGGTAGAAATACAATAGCTTCCAAGCTCCGAACCAACCATTTATCTGCTGTTATATTTTTTTCGCCACATATAGTACTTCAAGTCAGATTCGTGTTGTCAAAATATAGGTGTTTGTAGTATTTTTCACTTTCAAGGATGGAATATGTTGATGCACGTTTGGTATATTTCTAATAAAGATAAGAAAATGAATGGAAATCATCGTACATGTAACTAAAATCACAAGAAGGTGTACGTGCGAAATGAACTTACGTAATCAGACTTGAATGTCTGAATTTTATCTTACTATCTTCAGTGTATATATTAAAAGACAACGTACCGTAGTGTACCTGTACAGTGTACCTAAAAAATTATTTTTACAAAAATTCTTCTAAATTCTCAGGAATAAAATAAAAGCTTGGGAAAACGATATTTCCATGAACTCCAATTTAATATTCTGCTTATCGCCACTTTGATCAATTAATGCGATCACTGTCTCAACTATCCTTGTGAGATAATGAACGAGCACTAATGTTATAATGAAAACTCGTAGAGGAAAATTTCCTAAAAAATGAAAATATATTTTTTACAGAAGCAACAAAAACTTTTGCAATTTATTAAGGATAAAAAAGTGGCAATTACATAAGAAAAAACGTGTTCATTGATTAAACGAATTTCTACCATTTTAATCATTATTATCGCTTGAACGCGTAATTCTTTCCCGTTTATCCGAAAATAAAATGGAATAGGATATGCAGTTGCGGACTGACAATGTGGATACGCGTCACGATTTTAATAGGCACTCACGTCGCCATTTATACGTTGGGAATATATATACTTAATGAAAAAGTAAGCATTCCTACGTTTGAACAGGATCTTAATATTCAGCTTCTGACATCCTGTGCGCGCATACCTTACACTGTAAAAGAAAATTTCAAGGAATAATTTTATTCGGTGAACGAGAAACCAAAGTTCTATAATCAGTAAATGCTTATATCGCTCACATTAAATATATTTTTAATAGCAATTTAATTATAATATATATTTTCAAATTTTTCTCGTAGGCTCCTCTTAAACTCCATTTATCTTCTTTGTGGAAATATTTTTCATAAAAGTTACTTCAATGATTTATAATTATTATAACTTACCCAGTCTATATTTATAACCTGTACACATTGTGAAAAATAGAAACAATTAGCCCATACACTTTCAAGAAAGTCTTTGCGTTACTTTTCAACAATAATTTACGAAAGTGATTTTGAAATCAACTAAAACACAATGAAAGTTAACTGAACGATTAAACTCTATTTATAATAAATAAAAATTCTAAATAAAAATTGTAATTAAAACATGAAAGAGCTTGCTGGGAACAGAAATTTTTTATTTTCCATTAGAGTAAATTAAAATTGAAGTATCTTTGCGTACGTAAAAGTACTTTTTTACAATTATAAAATATCCTTTCAGATTTTACTTGATAAATGTGAAGCTGTATATTGATCGAGCAATTGAAATATGTCATATCTTTTTATAATATCATTTGCATAATAAAGATAACAGTATTTTGTTCTTAACATTTTGAGATACATTTTCTTTACAAATAGTCGATTTTGAATTTATCATTCGAAGAATGAATTGCGTAACAGATTGATTTCCACTCACAAAGTAATGTTAATATTCATTATTGGAAAAAAATACGAGTTACAAAGTAGAAGAGATAAGTGTTGTAGGTTCACTATTGAACTGATACCTAATATCTTCTGCTGAAAATCGAAGATATTTGAAAAATTATTTATTCATAGTTTCGATTATTCTAACATACATTACGACTTCTGTAATATTTTTTAATCCTTGTAAATACACCATTCTGAATAGTGATTTTGATAATGATATCGGTTTTTAAAGTATTATATAAATTAGTTATTTCTTACCGATTTGGTTACTTAAACATTCGCTGTCAATTGATTTTCTCTAACTTTTACATTCTCTTAGCATATTCAATATTAAACAAAAAGAATATACAAGAATGTACATTTTAGTTGCACAGAAATTTCTGACCGATTTATTTTCACGTTCGAAACTGTGAACTTGAACCTAAATTTTTCGATCTTCCAATGTTAGCCTTATAAAGGAATATAAGATTAAAAGTTTTCACTAATTACTTAGCTGTTCTAATGGTGGAGCTACGTCCATGCGGTAGAGTGAGGAAGAGAATGAAAAAGAAAGCGAGATCAACTAATCCTGCAATAACATTGAGCTTCTGAGGCATAAAGTCGAATAAGTCAACAAGACTAACAAGCATTTTACTCTATACGTTGACTATAGCAAAGAAACCTACGAAGGAAGTCCCAACTTAATCTTATTCATGTATAAGATTGACGCCAGTCTCGAAAGTCTCAAAAAACTGTTAATTGCATCAGATACCGCAGGTGCATGAAGCTCTTCTATCGATCTGTGAAATTTCGAAGCGCGACCTTCCTAATACCTTCTCCAACAAAGAATATCACAGAGAATATCACTTTATCTGTCAGTCGTTGTACGTAGTATTTACACTGTGTTTATGAAACTGATTTATCAAAGATGCGAAAATCGCAATGTGCTGCTCTCAAATAGATTCAAAATCTACATCGCGAATGTTTCTCCCGACCGAATCAATGATTTCCTTCAAGAGTTGATGAAAATCTATCAAGCACGTGTGCGATCCCGCAAATGTATTCTCTACATTCGGTAAATTACCGATATAATGGATAAATACAATTTGAATTTGTATCTCTCACCCTCTTCGCCCGGTCCCCCTCGAAATTAGTAGTTCTCATTGTGAGAATGAACGAGTAGATTAATGGTGACATGAGTATGCGTGACATTACCATACACATATTTGTAGGGCATTTACGTAAATACACATTCTTAATTTATGTATAAAAATAATATTAGTATTAATAATAATTGAAACATAAAAAGAAGAATAAATCGTAATAAATGTAACACGTTGAATGACATTGGCTTTCTTTATTTTCTACGTTATAGAACGTATAAATACGTTTATAAATACTACGCTTGTACGTACTTTTTTCATTAATCCTTTATGTAAAAAAACAGAACAATTTATAATTAATCGAACGTTGATCAAATGATTCAATCATCAATTATATTAATTATAATTCAATGTCTAAAAATCTCTTTTAAAAGTAAACTTTTTCTAATGATTATTTTGAAAATAGATATTAGTTATGAATTATCATTTTTAGCCATTGTGGATCGGAAGAAACTATTTTTTGAAACTACATTTCAATATTTTATAAAAAGAGGAAGTTGAACATTTTCACTGATTCGAGTGATATTAATGGGTAGAAGTTCCTAATAATTCTGTCTTTAGCTCTTAAAACCTAAATAAAATTTATTTCTTCTTTAAAAACATTTTAATTGTAAAAACAGTTTCTTAGCGTCAATAATAAAAACAAATTATTTCATTCACATACGTATATGCATTTGTTATCAGCATATAACTCATTGCGTTAATGTAATTTTATGTTTATTAATAAACGATAAAAAAAAATAAAGATTGATAATAATTTAAAAGCAGGGGGCACATATTAACGTAAGAATAAGGGTCGAGTGGAAAATCAACTGCTAAATAACTTAAGTTATGTAGCTTACTTTGAATACATAAAAGAAATCTATTATTATTGTCACATGTACAACGTAGTGCGACTTTCGGATTAGGCTGTAATATTGTGATATGGAAAGAACTCGAGGAAAGAATCGACATCATTCTTTCAGCCGAAAGAGAATTTATTGCGAAAACGGAAGCTTTAAGTTCCGGACCAATAAAGAGGTGTATCCCCCTTTTCCAATCTTCTTTCACAATTATTTATATTTTTAATTACACGTGATATTACATCTACACTTCGCGCTGTTTACAATTATCAATCACGCAGAGACGCTTCCACACGACTACCCTTCACCGACGTAAGGGGACTTGTCAACAAGTTACACTGTCACCAACCCCACGCAGTAGTCCTTGTAGCGATCGTGAGGTTCCTTGTATTGTCAAGTTAATTCTAAATTAAGGAGATCGTATACTGATATAAATCTCAAAATATGTAGCAGAACAGCATTGATCGCAAATTTATATGAATTTTAATCGTAAAATATTTAATACATAGAAAATTTTACGTGTCAATCAACCTAGATTTCTACGAATTAGTGGTTATTATGAAAATATAGATTCCTATGTAATTTTCGTTGTCTAAGTATACCTGACAATTATTACCAGGCTTCTGAAGTAATATTGCATGTTCATTTTTTTCTAATAAGATATAAGAAGGAATACGAAGTTAAGGGCTGACTTCTGTCCAGACCAGTGCAGAATAAGTTTTTACAGTCTATAACAAACCCTGTACTTTCGGAGGAAATTATATTAATCGAAAGTTTGAAATTACTTTGCATTTTCAAAATACAAACATACTTATAATAGAATAACTTCTGACTTTTTGCTGGTGTTATTCATTATTATAGCTATAACGACATAAATGTTTAACCAAAGGCAAATTTTATGAATCCTTTTATGACAAATTTTCATAATACGTCGTCAGATTCCATTAAATTTCTCTGGGAAGGAGAAGAATTCTTTATGCCTTATCTCGGATAGGAAGCTAAAAAAACAAAAATTTAATATGAAAGAATTATGAGCATTAAAGAACAATTAAGGAATTTATCCAGTTATATTGCCAAAAATTTGATTAATATGCAATGCTACTTTAATTTATATATTTTACTAAATTCAGTTAAAAATTCTGGTAAAAAAATACACCGGAAAGTCTTTTCATGGTCAGTTGCTCAGCAATTTATCTCGACGTTATGGTTATTTTTCATTTATTTAAGATAATGTTTATTAATTAAATAGCGACAACGTTTTATTCGAAACATTTGGAATCAACAAAACTAAAGTCATGATGTCATTCGCTCATTGGGTCTGATATATTCTGAATTAAATTATGTTTATTTCTCTTTATCTTTCAAGTTGGATAAAATAAACGAAAAAATTTCTCGTAAGATTATTCATAAGATGTATATTAATTGCGAATATTTTTAGTAATTACAGGAGAAAATTATAAAATTAAACCAAAAAAATGTGCTTGATTTTTTAAATTCAATATCATTATATTCAATGTGATGTAAAAGACGATTACAAAAAGGTTACTTTTCGTTTAATTTCGTATTATAAAAGCATTGTAACGTATTATATTTTCTAAAATATGAAATTTCAGATTACGTATTACGTAGAATATGTTCACTGAGTAATATCAAGCCAACTATTGGCTAAACCTACTGGATACTTTAAAATAAATTAATTAAAATTTGCATCTTTATTATAATTACGAATTAATTAATAAATACCTACACATGTAAATGCATTATCTCTAATGACGATGTCCACATACGATATTCTACACATTTATTATCTGAGCCTCCAATATTTTTGAAATATTAAAAAATATAAGTTCACTTAAAGTTTACTTAGTTGTGAAATTGATGTCTAGCGCAATACAGGGCTTGAAAAATTGGTACGCAAGTGCGTGTAATTATATTCATCATTTCAATTCGCGTTTGAGACAATGTTACTAAAAGTGGATTAAAAAGTTAAGAGATTAAAAGCGAGGCGCAATACCTAGATACAATTCTCCATGTATCTATTTACGTTTTTGTGGGTTTTCTTGAAAAAAGTTGTATCCTTATAAATTATTAACAATCACAATAACATCCACTACGAATCCGTCGATATTTTATCGAACATTTATAAACGAGCGCGTTATTATTACATGGATATATGTAATTTCAAAATAAAAGAATTAAGTCAATTTATGATGAATGCTAGATCGAAATAAAGTAGAAATTCCATCGGAATAGAAAGATATAACATCAATACCGAAGATTAAAATAAGCAGACTCCGAATCAAAGCTTAGGTATTATGAAAACAATCATTTTTATAGATGACTGAAAAGCTAAAAGAATCGTACCTTAAATCAATTCGTTAAATAGGTATATCTATCTAAAGATAAATAACGTTTCACCCACAATTCGCCTTAAAAATTTCCAAGGTATCCAAAGTAAATATGGTGAGCTTGCAAGCACTTAAATGTCATAATGTATTTATAGGTTGCATTTGAAATTTTGGTCAAATACATTGAAATATAAAAAAGTGCCAGGCAAAAAATAACCGTTATTTCGAAAATTTATCTTATAAAATTTCAATATTGAAAATAACTTATCCTCTCCTACTTAAACGAAGAATATTTTTAAAAGCATCCTTAGCACTCACGACTGGTTTATTGCTAGTGGATTATGCTGAAATCTAGAAAAATAAATGTCATGGGCAGTCCGTGATATATAAGAGAGGCGGTAGCATTGCGAGAGGGGAGGGAGGATCCGAGAGAGAGAGCGAGTTCTAGTGGAAGGGAGAAATGAGCTAGCGAGCACGAGAGAGAGAGAGAGAGAGAGAGAGAGAGAGTGAGTGGGCAAATCCGTAAGCGTAAGTTCTGCGCAAGCACAGGTGCAAGTTCGCAGGGGGTATAAAGAGGAGAAGCACGGTGGGGCCGAGCGCACTTTGTGTTTCCATTTGCCCGGCGAACGCCACATTAGCGCACGTACCGCCTGCACGGACACCTCCAGTATCCCCAGCCACACGTGAACGCCAAGCTTCACTAACTGACCAGTCCAAGAGGAAGACGAATTTCTCTCGAGTTTTTGCTCCAGCCGCTGTTCGCGCTTACTGTTATCGCCGACGCTTTCTTCCACTGCTTGCGCTGCTGTAATTTTCTTTCTCCGTCCGCAACAGCATTTGGATAAGTCGAGTGAGTAATTTCCCGATAAATTTATTATCCAGCAATGTGCTGTAAGTTATATAAATGAGGAAATTTAAATAAGACTGACACGGAGCGAGACGCAAATTCTACGGAAAAGGATATATTTATCAGATATACATCAAGGATATATATATTTTTCTTAGTTATAGTACGTCTATGCCTGCGTATAAGAATATTTATTGTGTACGCTTTCTTTGAACAACAATTTTTCTCTAAGCTAACTCTAAGCTACTCCTTCATCTATAATATTTTTATATTAGAATATGAAAGTAGGAAAATGTTTGCATATTTTTTTAAAAAATACTAGTTTAATACGTATTGTTTTATGCGTATGCAATGTAGATTTTACAGTAGATAAATATAATCGATAATTTTGTATAATTAGAAATTACATTTTTTCCAGATTTTCTAGATTTTAATTTAGAGAGCAACTTCTTTTTATTGAAACCATTAATTTGAATATAAGGCATCGGATAATTTGAAACTTGTAATCAGCAAAGATCAAATATTTCCAAAGCAACAATTTTCAATCGTTCGGTTACTTTGGTAATAGTTTGGAAAAATGCACATTTTAACAAATTGCTTATACAACTGTAATTACTGAATTCAAACCCTAATATAAATTCCCTGATATTGTTCCATTAAAAATTATACGTTAATAAATTGTATGAAGATAGGCATCGCAGTAAAAGTAAAGTAAAAATATTATGCAAACGTACGCTTTAATTTTTTATAACTGCTTTAAAAGATAGGTAAACGCGTGTGTATGTACATCAATTACGCCTTATTAATATAAGACGTCTTTGCCTATCGTGTTGTACTAAAATTGTTTATATTTTCCCATCGTTATTCGTGATTAAAAATTAAATCATTTTGATTTTTAATTTATATTTATTAGAACACATGGTCATTAGGGAATTGAATTAAAAGTGTGCAAACATTTATCATAACATTGTGGTAAGCTCTAAATTTGTTAGAGTCAAGTTTTAATTAGAACCATTCTTAATTCGAGTGTGAAAGATCAATTAAAATGAAAAAGAGATAGTTTAATTTGAAAAAACATGATTTGTATAATTACTCAATACAAGAGTACATTTAATCTGTATATTCGTGTAGTTGAAAATTATTTGTCAATTGTTTATAAATAACTAATTTTGTGCTAAAATGTTGAAATTATAATTTCGAAGGGTCGATACGTATGAAGACCGAAAGATGCCCGTTGCTTAAGCATTTCGTTTCAGACTGTGTATGTATCCGATAAGTGCGTAATAGACTTATTAGATTTATATTAAGATAATTACAATTTCAAAGGTTTATTTTACTTGGACAATTCTTTATCCATATCAGCTATACTCTTATACCTCTGCATAAAATGATAATCGTACATTTGTTCAGTTCGTATACAAATACAAATCCATGTACGCATGGCTGTACACACACACACATACGCGCGCGCGCGCGCGCGCAATATAAAAAATAATCGATTCAACGGAAGTTAAGAGCGCAAATGCGATTAATTGAATTACATGCAGGAAGTTATTAAAAACGATTTTTAGTTTCAATTATGGTTCACTCCGATGAAAGAGGTTTCAGTACTAGTATTAACACTGTACATGTAGACAAAAAGTTTTTTTATATATTGAAAGTATACGAATTTTTGCTTTCGCTCTCATAGTACACACCATTCTTTTTCTGATTCACTTTTCGTCATTCTGTCTCTTTCTTCCTCTCTGTATCTTTCTCTCCTTTTACTTTCGGCTCATCTCTCGCGCACTTCGCCTTGGTACAGTGTAATGTTATAGAGAAAACCGCTTTCAATGAGTCTCGTTAACCCGGAAGTATGTAATTGAACGTATTCACTGGTTGGGCTACTCGAGAATATATAAAACTAGCGTGAAAAAAGCTATATAAAAGACTATTTTTCCCGGTTGAATTGAAGTCACTCATATTTACAAAAGGGAAAAAGGCCAGAGTCAACCAAATGAGTGATACCTCAATGAAATTGTTATTAGCATTCATTAATATAATATCTAAAGTTGTAAGCCACGTCTATTTTCTATTCTTGGATGTTTTAAATAAAATCTTATCCTTTTTCCGTTCTCCTAATTTTTTCATTTTTATGTTGATAAATAATATATTTGTTTATAATATATTGAAATTTGATCGATTATTATTCAGGTAAAGTTAAAATTTTCTGTACCCTTCAAATTTATATATGAAGTTTAAAGTTGTTAGACAAAAATATTACGTATTCTAACGAAATAATAAAACTTGATCACTTGACATTTGTTGTGCAATCTCTATGAATTGAAAGCAGAATTAAGTACCTAGAATAAATCAGAAAAAAACACACATTTCATCAATGAAGAATAGACAAATATTATAAACGTATTTAATTTTAATACAACAGTAAAGATTTATTTTAAGTTTAAAAGTTCCTCAAAGAGTATCTGTTAGCTAGTCACAGAAATTAAGAAAAAAATCCTTTTAAACCTCAAAATTGTTCTACTTGGAATTATTGAAATTATTTTTCTAAAAGCAACAATATCGTAATGATTGTTTAAAACTAATCTTCTTAGTATGCATTAAAACATATACTATTATTTCATATATTTTATTATATTCCAACTAATTATTGTCTATTACATACCTTTTGTTTATATGAAGTATGGAAAATTTCTATGTCATTGATTTAAAAAGCTAATATTAAGTAATTTGAAAAATTCTAGAAATATGGTTTCTTGTGCGGAGTTTATTTTATAACTAATAATCTTCTGTCAGAGTAAACTAAACTTCTATGTAATTAAGATAAAATTTTTTGCGTAATTCTTAATTTAAGAAAGTATTTCTTTTTCACATATAAAGTAAAAGATAAATTATCGATAAAGAAATTAATGAGTTAATGTAAGATTAAAAAGCTAAAGTAATCATTAGCTTATTTTATATGAATATGAATTTTTCATAAAATTATTTTTAATTAAATATCGCCTTGTATATAAATAAAATTAATTTTTTTAATATAAATTGTGATGAAATAAACTTCGATTATAATTATATGTAGACGTAATCTTAAATAAATACGCACACATACGGACGTGGACATTAATATTAACCTTATCTTTGCTTATAAATCTTTATTTATAAAAATCGTTACGCTAGCGATAGATAATTTCAAACTTTCTAGATAGGCTTCATCAATCACACAATATTTAATGAGCATTTAAAAGTTTATAAGTTTTGCTCTCATTCTCGGACATCCCGCATATAACGGAAATTAAAATAAGAAATCTTTCGTTAACATATTCATATAATTAAACAGCCATAATTTGAAAGACTTAATTTGAAAGACGCGTTTGAATTGCTAGATTATTTATATTTTTAAAACTCTGATAGCCAGCATCAAACTTGTCATAACTATAAATTATAATTTAAATTACTTTTTTCATTTATAAAACGTGTATTGCAAATTTTTGTAAATTATTTTTAAATATTAATACTAACACACATGACAATTTAATGCATCCTCCCCTGACACATATTAAAATTAGTATGTTTATACTATACTATACAGAAGAATAAAAATTACGTTACGTGGTACTATTTTTATATTCAGCTCGGTTACTTTTATTCTAAGTGTACGATATACATAAAAGATTAAACATTTTGTATCATATATTAATACTTACATTCTACGAAAATAATAAAGTATCGATAGCAGCTTTAATATGTAAATTACTGTAATCAGTAGTTGCGTCGCATTTATTTGAAGATTATGACTTCTTAGTCAAATTAAATCAGCTGATAATATTAAAAGTGATTATAATTTTAATCTTACTTAATACCGTTAAGGTACAAATATGGAAATTAGCTAGCAACAACTTAAGATTCATTACTCGTAAATAACTAACTAAGGCTCTACCCGTTAAATACACTTCATGACGTTACATAGTATTTGATTCAATAAAATTACTTTTAATTGAAGAGAAATTTTCTTCTATTCTTATACGATCTTTTATTCACTTCGCGTGAATTGTCCTCGACATATAAATATATTATCTATGTATTTATTGGACGTATACGCGAGTACTCTACTCGAGTAACACTGTAATTACAGCAGTATAAGATCAACGTCTATCGTACTTAATAATCCAATCAATCTGTACAAATGTGTAACTTCTTACCTTCATTCAAGTTCTCCATTTTCTTATCTTAAGTTCTTCTTTTATTCTTCTATTTTCCAGCTGTGACTGTAATTGATGATCACTACATCTTCTATTCTTATTTTCTTTGTATCTACACCGCCGGGCTCGCGTTCGCGTCCTTAATCGTTGTTCGCTATTGGTGTGCAATTCAACTTTGCAAAATGTCACTCTTGCGCTGTCGGATACGTCGGCTATGTGCCTTGTCAAAGGAGCCTAGACAAAGGAGCGTCTTCCTTTAGCTAAAAGATCTTTACACGGTGAGAAGAACGTGTAAAGTTTACGCGCTCTTCATTTGCCCATGTTTCTATCATTACACGCAAAACTCGAAAAATACTCGTTCTCTAATTAAACGATGCATCACGTACAGACAGTCAAAGGAATACGAGTACCACGCACGTCCATATTTGCATATAACTCGCAATTTTCCACTCCCGTTGCCATTCCCGAGGCCATTTAACGAATTGCGCCCGACGGAATTTCATGCATGCATACCTGGAGCGGGAAAACACGTCTGTTTTCAATTTGGCCACTGTGTACGCAAAAAAACTCTTGCACACGAAACTCTTTGCGCGAATGTGGGAAGTCGAGTAATTTTTAACGTTCGATCCTTTTCTTCGTTGTTCTCGAGCGATTCTCTGATAGTGAAATAAAGGAATGAACTTAAAAATGTATACCTACCGCCTCGCTTTCTTACGCCTATTTTCGCGGAATAAATATGCAACCGCAGATATGAAAGAGGAGTACGATATTGTTCCGTTGGCGACGAAGAGGCGAATAGAAAAACGAGAAAGCTTTGTGTAAGTTTGTTTGATTCGATCTTCATTAAAGTTGCAAGTTTTATTTCTGCTTTTTCATTCCAAGTAAATATTTTCGAGTGAATGCAGATTCAATTCGTACTTTAAATAAGAGTCGTACAAAACATATTCATCGGAATCGAACCATTTATTGTTCTTGTCTTTACAAATAATTGAATTTATTAATGCATAATTTTTGCATAGATTGTTACGTTACTTCCAACGTAAATTAAATATAAATATAGGATGTATGCTAACTTATTCAACTTTTGGGATAAAAAGACAATTTTCTGCTCGTACATTTATAATCTAGTATTAATGACCAACCTAGACCTCTTGGATAGCAATCGTTCCAAATTTTACCCGAATATTCGGTAAGTATAAAATGTCTTTAAAATACACACCCAAGCTCTATTGGGACATTATTCAAATTTTCAATGGTAAAGCAAGACAAGTTAAAATGCAGGTCTAGACAGTGCTTAAGATATAAATTGATTCAAATTTGTGCCTTTTAAGCAAAGCATCAATAAAGTAATTGAGACTACAAGAAAATTTTTATTGCGATAATTTAAAATAAATAAAGGTATGCGCGTGCTATTATCATTAGTACCAACAGTCGTGCACATTTTCAATGAAAGTTAATACTTCAGATATAAATATTAATCGATGTTTATGAGACTGTTAATAAAATTAGCGCTTTAATACCGATTTTTCTCAAAGCTGCATGGTTAAGTTTAATCAGTGGTTCATTTGTTAAGAACTCTTTGAAGTCTATAAATAATCGTGCGACAAAATCAGATTTACACACGCCTCGTATTTTCATTACTACCCCCATCAACACTTTTTCAAACTCGGTAAATTCATTCGCATCATATACTTATGGCAATTCCCTTTTAATAAAAGAAGCAAATACGTCGCCGCGAAGTTTTATAAGATATCCTATCAGTAACCTCACAAGTCTGGTATTAGGTTTCATCCACGCCTCGAAAAATAGGTTATAAGAAACCTATCATTTAAAATCAATTATAAAATAATAATTCCGTTATGAAGGTCTGACTTTCCTTGCTTTCACTTTCACCTCTCTTTCACTCTCTTCCTTCAACTCTTTTTTATCTCGCGTTTCATCTCGCTTTTTATCTCTTTCGTTCCTCTTCCGAAGTCGATGTTCGTATCTACATCACGTGTTCTCCTCGGGGTATACAATGATCGAGTAGGTAAAGCCCGTGGAATCGCTTAAAAGCTCACACGCAGGGATGAGTACCGCCTGTCGTATAACAACTAAACCTTCTCTCTCTCTCTCTCTCTCTCTCTCTCTCTCTACAACCGAGAACATCCCTGCCGTGAGTCGTAAAAGTACGCATCTCACCAACTCGGGGAATGGAAAAATAGGTTTATACGTTTCGCTCGTCGTTGTGATGCGAGAGTACGATGATGGCTTGTCGTCGTTGGTTCGCATTAGGGTCGCACGAAAGTCAACGCAAGAATGCCGCAGAACGGAAAGCAATTTTCATAGATTTCCCGCTTATCGGCTCGGGATCACATTGAGCAGTGACTTTTCGATCTTCTTGTTCTTTTACCTTTTCTTGGCCTATTCACGCTTTATTCCTTATGAGGGTAAACGCTCGTGTGCCGTTGAGGAAATGTGCATGGCGATGGAACAATGGTACAATTTGCGTGGCGCAATTTTTGTCGAGCCTGACAAATGTTAACGGGGATCTCAAGAAATGTTTTATTTTTATAGTATTCGTCAGATTTACATCAGAAATCCCTTTACACGACTAATCCTTGTTTCTTCCTGATGTATGGTATTATAGAGAGAACTCGATTTCATGACATTCCAAACGAAATCATTCTTACGTATTTTAGCATTAAATTAATAATTACGTATATTGACGATTTGTAGTCGAAGCAAACCTCTGATAAATTTGAATTTGCGCAATCTTTGAGAGACTGTTGTATTTGCATTTGATATACTCCTAAGTTTGCTTGCTTCAAAGGACAAAAATTCGCAAAATTTACACATATTTAATAAGTACGTTTCATAGTTCTTTCAAATTTTTCGTTATTTATGTTTCAATAAAACATGCTGTTACCGAGGAAACTAAAATGCAATAATTACGTGCACATGACCTCATAATTCCTTTGCTTACAAATTGAAGCCAGGGAACAAGAAAATAAGAGAATTACATCAGACAATGAAACAGAAATCTGGAAAAAATAACTACGTCATCAAGGGTATCGCGTAAATCTACTGAAATTATAATATAAATGTGCAAAATAATTGAATACGAATAAAATATCGTAATAGCATCAAATCCATGATTCTCGGAATTTATCCTCGTAAATGGTTGATGGGTTTAGAGTTATTTTAATCGTTTTAATCATTTTCATTCAAAATATTCTTTAGTTTGAAAGGCGATATTAAAAGAATCCAATTAACAGTTAGTTAATCAAGTTTAAGTACATTTTTAAAATAAAGCGTTAAAATCATTTACAAATATTCATAGTGCATGTTCAAAAAATAACGCAATGAAAATTTTATTGAAACATTATTAAATCCAAATAGTTCTTAGGGTGTATAAGCACATTAACAAGGTTTCGTATGAAACTGACTGATTTCTTTGAAATAGAAAATCTAGAAGAATAATTACTTTAATTCTTTTGAACATTAAATTTTGGAAGAATTGAAATTTTTTAAATTTGGAAATTTGATGTAAAATAAAGTTGCATTAAAATATAGCTTAAAGGTAAAATCTTGATATCTATATAAGTGAATGTTTTCAACAAAATAGTTATGCCTGGAAAAATGTGCATTTTCATCGAGTTGTCAAAAAATTTCACGAGCACGTCGACAATAACACCAACACCAATACATTCCCTACACTTGGTAACCATTGAAATTAGAAAAAATATTACTACGCAAAAGCGTGCAAAAGCCTACATGATATCGATTAGAAAAAAGAACACGTCATATTATCATATACACCGGCACAAAGAGAACTAAGCAAAAAAAGTCAAGTAACATTTTTACGCTCGAAAATTGTTTATCATCCGTGTCTTATGCAGTTGCATGCATTTAATAACAACGTCGATTTTCCATGGACATTGCGTAAGACGCAATTTCCGATAAACTACGAGAAAGGCTCTTTTATCCAAAAACTTGCTGCCACTGCACATATCAATTTTAAATCTTGCAATGTGCAAATTAAATCAGTTCCTCTATATCTACATTACGCTCTGTCGCAGTAAAAAGAAAAGCGACCACTTTACTGATTTTCTGTACCGAGAGTTCGCTCTGCGATAAATTTCTGCATCTGATAATTCAGTTCCAAGAATGAAACGAATATTCAAAGTTAATTTTTGTGGCTTATGCACGAAGAGAAGAGGTTAATTAATATTTATCCAACCGAATGTGTACCTATCGTTTCATCATCTTCTTCGTTTGTCTTGCAATTTTGCTCTAATTTATAATAAAAACAGCGGGTGGAGTAGAAAATTTACTCCGTGAGAGATTTACTTAATCAATAAGCTAGAATTTCACGATAAAATATTTAGCGTGTAGTAAGTTCGGTTGGAGTTATATATCAATGTACGCTTGCAAGTCTTTGTGTAACACTTAAAAACTGAAAGTTATTTCCAAACAATAAGTGCGCACATCATGGCTCAGAATGAATTCTTTTATTAGTCTTTCGAATTCTTTTTTGACTTGGCGTCTGATTTTACCTTGATTAGCTCAAAATCTAGCGAACATGGATTTTAAATTCGGTATAAGAGACCGTTCGACTCATTAGGCGATTGCTCGTACACTCACGTAAGTCTGACGAGCGAGTTTTCGGCAGCCGCCCCTTCGGTGCGAAATTAATTGGTAGATCTGCCGGCGAATCCTTCCTAAAATTGTAGGTAAGCTCGGGGAAAACGAAGCAAAAGCTGACACGGTTTCTACCCTGCTTCCTCCCTAAATTTTACTCCGGGGGAGTCCCGTGTACTCGCAAACAGCCTTACGTGGGAAACTTAACTAAAGTACTCCTACTACGATGAACTACGTAGACTTAGATTAAGTATGGCGGACTCTCCAAAGCTTTCACGCATTACACATCCCGTTCTTTAATTACTACTCCTATCTCTCTCTCTCTCTCTCTCTCTCTCTCCCTCTTATTTTCATATTGTTATACCTGCAAACATACGTTTAAACATGTTTGCCTCCTCTGCATATTTACCAAGTAATCATTTATTCACGTACGCCTTTCATTCAAGTCTCACTCTGTATTCGTATTTCTTTGGGTTTGGTATGATACATATTTATGGGTACACAAATAGCATTTGGTTTTTTCGCTTTTTCTTTGTTTCTATTTCGACAATAATTAGACCTTTTTAGTCAATCATAATCAACGTAGTTACTCGTTTTAATTATTACTTTAGTGTAGAGATGGTAAAAAGATGAAAAAAATCCAATAAAGTGTTTTTTCCGTTTATTAATTTTAATAAAATTCGAATAATTAAATACATCTGCATTCACATGCTTGGGAAATAAATGTGTTATTTGAGTTTAAAATCAGAAAATTGCTTTTAAAACGCATTATATTTAGATGCCTAAGATATGAAATGTATGTTACTAACACAATTCGTAATTACCTTTTCATCGTAGCATGTACCGAAATAGAGTTAGATTAATTCCAGGAAATTTGACTGATTAATAAGTAACATTTTCTTAAAAAATTGAGTACGCTTTAAACATTTATATTATATTAGATCGCAATTGTCATTGCTACTACTTCGGAAAATTGTACGTCAGTCAAATTTATGTTTAAACTTATATGAGGTTTTTTATATAATTCAAGTTTGTCGAGCTAGATTATTCACTAGTACAATTCGCAACTCACGAATCAACTATGAATTACCGATAGGGAAATGTTGAGTACTTATATTTTCCTTTAAAAACAAAAATATCTACATGGAATAGTAATTTGATTTCTAATAGTACGAGTATTGATTATGCACAATTTTTATAGTGCAAAAGAATGCAAATATTAAGTGCATTTTTCATTCGTATTTTTACTTAGACTTTTGTCGCTAAAAGTGTACGAGACATAACGTTCATAATAATGAAATTAATTATCTGATTCTGAACGATGTGGATTTATTATGATTAATCAGATAAATTTTCACTGACTAGAATTCAGTAACTCCTTGAACAACGAAGTTCCGCATTTTAATTAATACCCAAAGCCAAGGTGAAATAATCGGGCAGATTAAGTTGTTGACAAGTGCACGCGCGATCTTTCCCAATTCAATTTTCAATACGAGCTTTGAGAAAGTTTACTTGGAAGTACATAAGAATATTGAGAGCGTTATTAGATTCGCCGAGAATCCGCGTTCTCGTAAACGGGATTTTCCAATAAGCATCTATAAGAGACCGAATATATCTATGTTGTCATCGAGAGTTTATAACACGTGGCAAGGGAGATGTATACACACATATATATAAAACTACTCGACGTTTAAATCAGCGGCTAAGTAAACTCACTTCCACAGCGTTACCTAGGAATAGTTGAATAGTTCTCTATTTCCTACTTACTTCGTCTGGCTTATCGGTAGAATTATCGGGAATTATTGGGAATTATCGGTTGGCTGACACGACACTCGCTTCCATCTGTCCTTCCTATCTTTTCTAACCCTCCGCTTCTCGTACCAGTGAATACCAATGTCGAGTAAGCTTTCTCGCTCACATGCATCGCATCTTCGATGCAAGACGACGACTTAAGGAGAAATTCATTTCGAGCGAAAAAACGGATGCAATTTTTTGCATATGGTGGAGCATCGGGTGATGTTCGTTCAAATTGCTTCGTAATTAGTTTTCTTTATTCCGTTAAATCCGATGCACGACATAATTCAGCAAATCAGTGCGTGTGCACACGTGCATCGGTCGTTGCTCATGACACTTCGCTTGCGTTTCGCTCGTGATTGTCAGGCGTACGAGGCTCCTCGTACAATCTGTTGTTCATACTATCGGAGCATGTGTTTTGTTAGTTCAAATGATGAAACCATCAATCAAATTTACGTAGCCTTAAACTGTTTTGTAAAAATATATATTACTGTCAGTATTTTGGTACGCGAGACTGTTAAAGTAAAATTACAAAAAACGTAGATTTATTATAATTCGTAGACTGCATGTACGTGGATGTAAAAGCATCATTATGTAATTTAAGCAACAATGTTTTATAAGATTCATGTGCATTTTCAATTGTTTATACTGCACTATGATCTTATTAAAAGAATTATGTACTCTACAAGAACATTCTTCAGGTATTTGCAAAAAGTACAGTATTAGATACAATTTATTATTTTCATTAATTTCCTCTAGAGTTATAAAAGATAGAATTAATTGTTGTATGCATTTTTAAATATCATATTCAAATATATCTTATTTCAGAATATTTCGACTAAGTGTAAGCTGAACGGACTTACGTATTAATTATGTGCAAATTAAGCAACAAGTAAATTTTACAGTTGTTAAGAGTACAAGTACAAACATTCTAAAGAGTGCAATGACAAAATACACAAAAGAATTAATTATTGCAGAATATATGAGAGTACTTCAAAAATATTTACTGCAAAACAGAAACATTAACGAAGTATATTAATGTAATCATAAAATGATTACATTTGATATAATATTACAGTAATTATTATGAATACGATGTTATTATCTTTAATGCAATATAAATATGTTATTGAATCAAGATATTCTTTTGAGTGTGAGTAAAAATATGCCTATGTTAGCAATTCAGAGCATAAATACTTTATACAAAATATTATAATTTTATACAAAATAGTATAATTTAACCGATTTCTAATATGTATTATTTGTTTGTGACTTTTATTTTTACGCGATACAAAGCATTGACTATTAAAATCCACTTATAAATTAGTAATAATTTTTCACGAGATATTTATATCTATCGTTATTTATAAATAAGACCAATATAATTTTTAATTATTTAATGTATTGTATATTATATTTATAGCATTATATTATACTGACGTCAGAAACACTTTCACTAAAATTCTTTTGGATATTAAGTTTATCGATGTTACCACGTATTGATATACATGTTTGTGTAAACGTTTATTGTTTTCTGGTATTAAATTTATCTTTTTTGTATTGTACCAGATGAAATATTAAATTTATTATTGACAATTTATTATTATCAGTTTTTCATTCTTGTAATGCTAAATGTATTCTTATTTAGTAGTTCAATCTCTCAATAATATTGTCATGTAAAAAAGAAATCGTATTTTACTTGATCCATTTTAATTGTTATTTGTATCAAAAATCTAAATAATTGATGTGAAAAAAATTAACGTTGTACTCGTTAAAAATATCGGTTCAAGCTTACGAACAATACTTTATTAAAATAAGCTTAATAATTCTGAAGAAGTTTTTACAACCTATTTTATTTAATATTAATTATCTCATGCATAAGTAAAGAGATTTAAACTTCGAATGGATTTGATCAATTTATGTGCTGGTTTTATTGACAAATACTTTAATCTAAATTATAACAGTTGGATTTCCATTTACTTTGGATTTAGCAGTAATAATATTCTAATGACAAAAGTTATTGAAAATCTAAGATTAAAATAAAAATAAATATTTATTTAAATCTATATTGAATTATATCAAGTCAACCATTATTTGAAAATCAAATAAATAAATTGAACATTCCTATTACATCAAATTCAGCATTATCCTCTTTATGAGCTAGTTGACATTATTAATTATTAAGTTTAAATAAGATCTGATGCACTAGTGTAATATGTTTCTACTTGAATTCACAGATTCACGAATTATTATACTAATTATGAAGATTATACCTTTATTTTAAAAATTGTAGAATCCATAATCGAGTAGTAAGGGCACTTTTCTCCATGTTCGATATTATTTCACATTATTCGATATATCGCAATTATTTTTATGTACTGGTTATATAAGTTAGAATAAAAATAATAATATTTCAAATAAAATATAAGCAATTTATCATGAATATTATGAAAGAATTTGATTTCAGAACACTCTAAGGTAAAAGGAGGTGATTGTACTTCGAAATAATATTCATGCTCGGATGATTTAATTGATTTCATGTTTACCGATTTATTCCATGACATTCTATAAATATAAAAATAATTCGGCTTGAATACTGCATTATGAATTTAATATCAATAATAATAATTAGATTTATTATATATATACATATATCACACACAACAAATCTGTTTCATTGAACATATAATAAACACTCCACCAAATACGGGGCTAATACAACTTTGTTTAAAAAATAAAGAATTTGTATTCGCAAACATGCACTTGAAAAGCTAAAGCAAATACTGAAAGTTTATAATTGTGAAATGGAAAACAATAGCTTTTCTTTTATTAAATTTCCTACTAGTTTTTGGGATTTCAGAAAGTATTCATTTTTTACTATTTTGAACGAGATATATCATAAAAGTACTGAAAACATACTACAAACTTGACATTTGACCTCACATGACGTATGATTTTTCTCGAATGGCAAGCCAATAAAAACATTGAAAAACGTTGTACTACATTGATATAGCTAATGCCCCGGTAAAATACGGATTACAGTAAAATCAGTAAAATCAAATGACTCGATAAAGCGTTTCAATTTTTTAGTTTCAATACTGCGTTTTCAGTAAGCATTTCAATGCGGGTCATCTTTACTCATGTGCGATCACACCGAATAACTGGGTAATTGCAAACTGCATTACCTTGAACCTTCTTCGCGTTTTTTTCATTATACCCTATGAAGAAAAATACGCAGATAATTAAGGAGCACATCCTAATTTAATAGCAGTGGTAAACGAGTGAGACGCGCATACTAAATTATGATTTTAAACATCTTTCCAAGGATTTATCGGTCGCTGCGGTTGTTGAGAGTACGAGAGATAGCATGACATAAAGTAGATGGCGGAGAGTTCCAACAAACTGTCACAGTTAATTTGATCTAGTTTAAATTATTACGGAAGGCTGTAGGATACTTGTCTTTTAGTATAAGTTAGCGCTGTTAAAGGAGCACAACAATTTTTCATTGCCGTTGAAGGTTTTGATCGAAGTCTGTGGTTTTCCGTGATTTTCCGTGATTTTCTGTGATTTTCTACACTCTACATGACTAACTTCTTTAAAAAAGAGTTTTATTCTTGTTGCAGAAAACATTTTACAGTACCTCCTAAATACTGCAATATAATGAAACTATAAAATATAATTTTATTAAACACTTCTATAAAACATCTTTATATATTTTCGAATGCTTTGTGCAAAAATAAGAAAAATATGATTTTTTAAAAGAATAAGCTTAGGAGAAATGTAGATATGTCGATGTAGTTAATACCGATGTGCGGGTGAATTCAAAATTCGTTTGAAATAAATAAACTATAAATTCAAGTTGTGTTCCTTGTAGTATAAAACACATTCTCTTTTGAAAAAGCGTAATTGCATTTTCTTTCATTGGCGTACTTTATATCAAATCAAACGTATTTTCCCGTCTATATTGACACCATCCTCGATTGCGCGTTGAAAAATCTTCGCTTTGGGTATCGAATAGATATAAGTTTGGATCTTAAAATTCTCAATAAGCCACGATATTGCAAAAGAAAAATTACGCAGCGAAAAGATTCTACAGGAGAAAGAGCTAGATTTTTCGCTTAAATAGCATATCATCGCTCGGATATATTATTATTTTATGCTCGTAGCTCTCGTGCTTTGTCCCGTTATTATTATAAGCCAGTGTCGTAAACTTCGTTATTTCTGGAATCGCGAAATAAAAAGCCTGCGTCTATGCGTGCCGATATATGTGCCACGGGAGCGTGAAGGCTTCCTTTCATTTTGCTCTCTCTCTCTCTCTCTCTTATTCTGCCCTCCTCTTTGATATGTATTATACATACCCGTAACGCTCTAAGCTGGCATATATATCGAGTTATATTGTCTTGCAACTGTTGATAAATGGATTACATTTTAAATCATGTAATATCTAATGTATTCTCATTCCTTCTCTCTCTTTCTCTACTTTTATTCACTCTAACTGCTTCTCTATGTGCTAAAGTTTTTTATATGGAAATGATCATACGCAAATGTTTGATGATCCTTTTTCGCTGAACACATCATTCTTTTTAATGTGAATACTACGAGAGGATAGAGTTCATTGCTGTTGTCGTTTTAAAGGGGAAATATGAGCGAGTTGTGAAAATTTCAATGGCACTTTACGATCTTTTGACGGAAATCATTCGCCCGTCATTTTATAGTCTTTTCTAAAGCTACAAGCGGGAATTAAACTGAATTTGAAATTGAAAGTTTTTAGCACGGATATTTCTTGAAAAGTATAAAAAGCCGAAAATAAATGCTTTTTCTCGTTTCAATAATGTTACGGTTATTCAAACACTCTTACGTTCAGTGTTATACTAAATATCCACAAAATACATTTCTTTTACAAATATTTAGATATCATTACAGAATAATGCCGAGCGAAATTGTAATTTTATCAGATACATATATATGTGTTAGAAGAAAATACATTTGTTCCACTTATAAAAGCATGAGATAAAGTGCAAGGTTTCAAAATAAATAAAATGTACGTAATTAATATTTCCCTAAGGGTACTGGTCAACCTCACATTTAATTAAGAAAGTCTTGCTCATTAGAATCCATAAAATTTAGTAGTGTTTTATAAGAAAAATTTTTATTTTTCACAAATTTAGTACTGATGTTTAAGTTAATCTTTATATACTTATACTTTCCAAAAGAAATTAAAACCAATAATGAAATCATTAAAAAAATCATAAATCACATGTATGCGAATCTTTTATGTTAATTCTTTATTGTATACACCTTTTCAAATAATAAATCCATGGAACATTCGAATAACTTTTAGTTTTACAATTTAAAGAGAAGTTAAATATAAATTAAAATATAATAAATACATTGGATATAACAAATTAAGTGCATATATGAAATAATTTAAATAATTTCAACATTGCCTTTTTAGGAAAATACAAACTTGACTTTCCTCTTAAATTGTAGAATTGTTAGAATGAATTATTATACACATAGTGATGAGCTTGAAGGAACTCAAAGGAAAGGTTAGATAGGGAAATTTACATACGTTATAGCAAGTAATTTCATTTATATTCTTCAGTCATTGTGTGTAATATCTAAATAGAACTGATCATAGCGACAACTAAGCAACTACTGATTTCCATTATAAAGTTATCTTCAATGAAAAGTCTGTGACTGTAAACGTAGAAAACTTTCTTTATTATTATTACAATATTCCTGGAAGAATTATCAAAATCATTGTAATATTTATTTAATGTTAAGATAGTAACTTACAAATAATTTATTATTATCTTATTGTATGAGTATAATCTTTACTGAGAATTGCAGTTGAATTATTTTAAATACTCTAAATACTAAATTATAAACCGATTATCTTTAGAATTAAATTTTATCTTATATTAACTTTTAAGGGTATTTATATATTTTCTGTAAATTTTACCTAAAAGTCTCTGTATATAATTCAAGAAATGAGTTAGAAATTTCGGAAAGTTTTAGTTGTGGATAAATTGAGAAAAGTAGGTTTGATTTTTAATTTAAACTTCTATATTCATATAATAGACCAATTATCATAAGTAGAATGAGCCAAAGTTTGACTATTGCATGCTTCGAATGTCTTAGAAAATCTATATATTACTAGATATAGGTTTAAATTCTTAATCTTAGCTACTAATGTTACAATATATATATATATATATATATATATACGATTCCGACTATTGATATTAAACAATTTTTCATAAGCAGGACAATGAATGAAAAAAATAGGGTGCAAAACGTGTAAGTTCGGTTAGAAATAATAGTTGAGTGGAGTTAAAGAAATTGCAGTAAAGGAATAGAAAATTTAATAGAAAGGGTAGATTCGTATTCAAAACTGAGGTTTCATAGGATATACAGACACTCGTTCATTATTTTTATCGATGTTATGTAGAAACTCGTATTTATACAGAAACTAATGTATTTGTAGCACAATATCAATATTTGCATAGATTATCGCATAGTACAGACATTATAAAGTATTAATAAAATTCACATAAATTTAATTACAGTTAAATTCCGTGTATATTAAGGAGAGATGTTTTAAATAAGATAGTAACGATCAAATATTAATGATTATTTAACTTAAATAAGCCGAATGTGTAATAGCTTGATCGTTAATCAAATTAATTTATTTACATATAGTAGGCCAAAGAGGCGATTACTTACTTCATTAGTTTTGAAATATGTTTTGAAAAAATTATTAAATTTTCAATCCAGAATCAGAATTGTGACATTTTACAGAAAGATAAAAGAAATTAGCTAAATACACCAAAATAAATTTCTCATAAAATTCTTTGTGAAGTACTTTGTAAAATACTTTCAAAATAAACATAATTTTTTATTTTAAATAAACTATTTGACATAAACTTTAAAATACTTTGATTTAATCATTGTTTGTCTTCTCTATTTAAATAAGGATTTATTTTTAATGATATAATAAGTTTCAAATATGAATAACTGATAAATTTACACTTGATAATAATGCAGCAAATTATTAAATAATTAAAATATTTTTAGGTAAATGTAAAATTAGTCTTGGAAAATTCATTTGCTAATTGCATTTTCATTAAAATTAATGTAGACGTAATTGCTGTTCTGAAATGCTTTTTTTCCATTTATCTGTCTGCCTATCTATCTCACTCATCTTGTTTTATCTTTTTGTCTGTCTATCTGTCCGTCTGTCTGTCTGTCTGTCTGTCCGTCTGTCTATCTGTTGCCTCCCTCTCACTCCCTTTTTCTTTTTAGCTATTCATCTATTATTCTTTTATCTCAGTTATCATAGTTGTCTTTGATGTAAGATAATTTATATGTTGTTCTGAAGATACTGGATAAAAATTCTTAGCCATAAATTAATCATTTAAGTAATGGTTATATCTGGACGTTAATAATAGAAGAAATTTTATGACTTACTTGTTAGTTAAAGTATAACTCAAAAATTTATTTTCTAAAATACAAAAATTTACTACCCGAGTGGCTATAAATTTTGAATATTTGAAGAATGATCACACGTTACGTAAAGACTACAAAAATAATTTTTCTTCTAAATGTGGCTTAAGTAGAATTAATTTCTAAAACTTCTGAAAGTTTTATTAAATCGTATATTAGGATGAGGATATAAGGAATTTGAATTGTATTTACCTTCACATGTATTTTCTTCAAAAACTTAAGCTTTTTACAAGAAAACTAATGAAAATTAAAAATATTTATAAGTTTAAATGCAAAATTATTTGATAAAATTCTACTTATGACTGTAATTCGGAAAACTTGATTCATCGTGAATCTTAATATTTAAAGTTATAAGATAGTTTTGTAATCATAAATACGTAATAAAATTATAGATAGTTAAAAAATTATTAAGAACCGATGTACTAACTTATATCGACACGTATAAAAATAACATAATTTAAATAATATACTAGTATTTCGTATGATCATCTTTATAATCTGTTTTTATAAAACATTTATCTATAAATTAACTTGAAACCAATAACAATTATATAATTATAGAACATTGCAGTTAAAATTATTTTTAGCAATATTAAATAATTTAATCAAATTTCATAAAAGAATTATATGCTTTTAACGAAGTGTCTTTCATTATAGAGTAAATGATTAAATTTTCTATTTTTAGTAATTCAAAGCAAATGAGCATGACATTCGATTATTGATTGTTTTGCTCAAAACTGATAATTATTTTGTTAATTCATTGGGTATACTAGGGATTGTTTCTAAATCAGAAAGTTTTGTAAATTTTCGATTTCGTTCATTAGATTTACATTTTATTCTTTCATTTTATTTTACAAAATTGTGATTTTTATTTCAAGAATAATTTTGACTTTTCCTCGCGAAACATCGCTTAAAACAGGACTTGAAATAAATCTGAAAATGATTCTGTATTAAAATAAATTTCCGATTTTACTGAAACAAAAAAAATTATTCTCTAGTCATGTATAATTATATAATTCATATTGATTTATAAATACATTTATATATACATATTTTACAATCAGTAAGCTTATAAAGATTTTGAAATAAAATATTTTTATATTTCCTTCTTTTCATTTACTATTAAATGTAAATAACCGTTGTTTATTAAAAGTGCTCCTAATCAGCGTTAAAATTATGTGATCGTATTTTACATTTTGAGATGTGTTTTATTTCTCATAGCATTACGATATTTTTTTTATGTACAGTCTGTATCATCGAGAAGAGTATTTGATGCTATTTTACCAAATACTATTTGTTTCACTAATTAATAATATACCATTACTAGTATTAATAACAGCAACAATACCATTAATTAATTATTTGAATTAATTAATTAAATGTGTATATAATTAGATATTTTATGTGAAGCAATATTTAATTCTAGTTATTACATGTAATAACTAATAGATGTTAATCTATCGGAATTACAATTATACGCTAAAATAATGTTGTAGTACAATAATGAAAATAATACAACAAGTATATCGAGTTCAATTTTTGCTAAGGTAATGATACATTTTCTAAGCATTTATATTGGCTATTTAATGGTCTTATTTCGAAGTTACAAAGTTCTCACCTTACAGATCTGATTAAAATAATTCAATGTACTCATTTCGCTAAGCTACGATTTGTCCCTCACCAATATAATATGTGTAAGACGCAGCATGCGCTACAATATAACTCGGTCGATTTCTCTATTTCGAATTCTACTAAAATTTGATCATTTCAAGTGTGAGTATACGCACGTAAGACATACTTAATAAATATTATTCAATATTATTTTGCATTTAAATTATGAAAAATGCAAATGATAACAATTCTGTAGGTATAGATTACGACATGCCAAGGTTTTCATACTCACCGAAACAGTATTTCGTAACTCTATTAAAATGCTTTGAAAGTTGTAGAAAAAATACATTCGGATTAATTAAGAGAGAAATACGTGGTTAGATTTAAAGAAAATTAAAACTTGGAATAGTTAAACGGAAGACCTTTATTACGTAACTTCACCTTATAGACCCACAAAGACTAAGATAGGAGAAAAAGTAAATAAGAATTGTGAAAAACAGCTGCTAATTATAAGAGCTATCAGTTCGTAAAATAGAGAGCTGCAACCTTCAATTTCAATTTGAAAAACAAATGAATGACGAAGAAGAAATTGGTGGCCTATCAACGAGGTATTTCCGTGCATATTTCGCCGTAAACTTCACTGAGGTACTCTACGCGAATAGCTACTGCCGGAAAGTCGTTTCGACACGACAATTCCCCTCAATTTTCGCGGTATAAACGTAGCACGTATTTAATAGGTTGCCGGAAGGAAGCGGTCATTAATTTCGCGGATAATAGAATATTTGCTACGTGAATCTTACTCTCATTTACAAGTAAACGTATATGTACAAGTATACTCGGATTTCATAGGCTGTCTGGGTATCCTTTTTGCTTTTTGACACTTGTTCAACGTGTCGCTGTCAGGGAATTTACGTAATTGGGCGCGTGTGTCTTGAAAAATGTAAAGGGGTACGAGCATATTACGGGGAGACTCGTAGAAAAGTAATTTCGAGGCAATTAGGAATAAGTAACTGAGCAGATTCGAAATTACGCGTCTGGTTTTTAGTTGCACGTCACTTACTCACGCGGTTATTCATCATGTGTCGAATCGCAAAGACTGTATCGATGACAAGCTATTTGGTCTATGTTTTACTGGCACAATTTACAAGGATATCGAGTATTTTTAATTTTATCGAACTTTCTTAATATGATCTCATTTAAGCACCAAAGCTATTCTTTTAATTTTCCTAGTAAGGTGAACACTGTCAGGTGTACAAGTTTTTAAATAGGCGCAGTAAAGAAGCAGTTAAGAGGAGTAGTAAAAATATTATTAAAAAATTAATTATTTTAAGTATTTAGAATCAAGTAATTGCAATTGGAATATGAAAGCGTCGATTTTTTTATATCTTTGATGAAATTAAAAGTAAAATTCTTTGTTAAATAAATAAACATGTCCGTGCGTATTTATTTTTGTTTCTGGACTCGATCGCGTCGGCTTAAAACCCTTCACTTTGTAAGTACATTTACACTGGCGTTCCCAACACTTTTTAAGAATTAAATGCAGAAGCTTAGAAGCTTTACAAGATTACGTCACTCATTAGCTTGAAGAATTAAAAAGTTCGGGACAAGTATTTTTAGAACACTTTGAATCGTACGAGGTATACGTATAAGTAGACGATCGTTTTTGGTGATTTTTTTAATAAAGCATAATTCGTTACGTGACTCATGGCACTATGTACTTATATGCACATACTCTCGCTTTGAAAACTCAAGCCGCTTCAAAGACTAGACCCTAAGGCGTTGATAAAGTATAAAACAGCAGAAAAACACAGTTTGTTACTTGAGCCAATATTAATTAACATTTTGACGTGGAACAAAATTCGTTTAAAAGAACTGAGAGCATAAATTTTTCGAGAAAGTTCGAGTAGCAATCGGTAGCCAATATTAATAAGCAATTGCCGGAGTTGGCGAGGCACGATATATTTTCTGTAGAATCACTTAATGGTATACAGCTGCAGTTACTTGAGCTATTGCCTGCTAAATTTAACATTTGAACGGGGCGTTACTATTAGCTGATTACTTTGTTGTACGTTACGAAAGTATGTATTAGGTTATCTGAACATTTAGTCATGCTTCGTACCTAATGAATTCTAAAATGCATTGATATTTTTTTCGATAATAAAAAAATCTCTAAGTCTGATCAGATGAGGATTCTCCGGGTGATTAACGATTATTTCACCTAATACGGCTTCTGTCGATATCGCGTAATTATTTAAATTGCAGTTTCATTATAACGCGAGTGCATAAGCATGCAATTGTAGGAAGTCTTCCGTTAAGTCGGTGAATTATAAGACTGTTTTATTTATTTCAACTATTAGCATTCAATTGCGTTTTCTATAATTTTTCATTGCTTATTTCTCATTATTTATTCATAAATTATATCGAGAGAAATTTTACCGTTTACCCTTAAAACCGTATTCTTAAACATTACGTTTAATGATTTGATAAGAAAGAAAAAAAAACGTACTTATAATTCTATTATTTTTACGTTTTCATTCTCATAATAAAATGTAATGAAATTTTGTTATTGAAACGCGTAATATTTTTTTATATTCGCTTAACCAATTTACGTGTGCTGGCGAATAATAATTCATAATTAAATTATATACCAATGCAAATATGCTTTTTTGTAAAGTACAGCAAAATTATTTGAAAATAAATTTTCATTATAATCTTGTTGACTCGTGCGCTAGATACTTGGACAAGTAGCATTGCGGGAAGTTTATTCAGCTGATCTTGAATATCCAAGAAAATTGTTATTGGTAGAAAAAGGAAAGAAATTTTTTATCCAATCACGTCTGCCAAAAGTGAATGATTTCAACAAAAATTCATCATCTTTATAACAGCTTCCATATTTCCTTAACAGATGAAAAAATGAAAATATGGGTATAATACTAATGTATAAGAATTTATCTCATTTAATTCGCATATCGTATTTCTTTACGACAATAGATTGCTTTAACAATGATCCTTTCGCAATGACAATTTGAATGACACTTAAATATTATTAATCACGTCACTTAATTTTTTATCGATTATACATAAATTTTGAAATGTTAACTTTTTTTAGTAGAGTGCCAATTTGATATACTAAAATTAGAACGTTTCATAATAGATCTTATAGGATGTTATACGTGAATGTCTTTTATATTTCTTTATATTTCATCTACATTTTATATTATTCACTTGCGCTAGAAAAGAAAATAATTTTAGTGCAGTAGTTTTGCACTAAAATTAAAAGTCTTTGTCCAATTCTAGAATACGTGATAGCTTAGAATTTCAATTTGGCCACTGTAGTGAGAGCGTGAACACTGTTCTTGAGTGGTAAGTGTTAATTGCTGGTAATGAAGAATTTATATCTTCGCTAACGTACGTTTTATTGTACGTTCCATCTACCTGAACGCTGACACGCTGTTACACGGTCGTGGCGTAGGATGATCCACCCCACCAAGACGGATAAGTACTCGTTTTAACTTTGAGTTTGACACGATCCCACAACGGAAATGTACTTCCGACGAGTTCCCATTCTATTGTTAGTCTTCGAATTATTATTATGAATATTATTATCATCATCATCATCATCATCATAATCATCATCATCATTATCATCACTATTATCATTAGTCTTTGTTAATGTAATATATTTATTAAAAAGGCAAGAAATTGTGAATTTTTCTTTGAAGAGTAATATTCTTGGTATATCGTGTATGAAAGTACTGAAACTTTTATAACAAACATTATTATTACACGATATATTAACCTGGTTAATATGTCATGAAATAAAGTTTCTTCGTTTTATTTCTCATTGATTATAATGGAAAACTCTCTAATGGTTCATTAGTAGTTTCTAATAAAATTATATTATTATTATTAATATCCGATGATTTGGAAGGATGAATTGTTTTCATTAAAATGAGTGTCAGTATAATGCATAATGAATAATTACATGATTATATTTTCCATATCATTCTTTAATTTATTTAAACGAATGGTTATATATTATTTAATTCGACGATTCGATAGATATTCTTAAAATGGGGAAAGGTAAGAGGATTTGAGCCGCATCCAATGAACGGATTTAAACTTTTGAGAGCCTTTATTTTGTAATGTGATATTTAGCTTATTTGGTAATGAATTCAAAGTTAAACTTCAAAGTTAAAATTTATTAGCAATCACTTTTAACGAGATAAAGCATCCAGTATAATTAATTCAAATACCTAATTAGCTCATCCATTTATCCGGAGCAATTAGACTTATTTTGGAATTGCTTAATTATTCGGTAAAAATTTTACTAAATCCTTTTAGCAAACGGAGTGAGGGGCGAAGCTAGATACCGTATCATACAAAAGCTTTCCATCTCGGTGATATCGTCGTGCAATAACTTAAATCCAACAAATGAATTCAACGGTTGAATCTCTATCTTGCAACTACTGCGCATCCTTGCATCCACCCTCAGCTACGTTAAATTTCACAAACCTACAGACTATTCCACACTTACTCCACATCTACTTTCGCACTGACATGCACGCATGCATACTTATAAGCCCACACGTCGGCACAATGCGATGCATCAGGTGGTATACCCTAACCCAGATATGCTCGTTACTTGGCCCAGTTGGCGTATTCGACGAGGAACAATAAACGTGGTTCCGTAATCAATGCATTCCTCCCTGAGACGTAGTTGTTCCTCCCTCTTTTCTCTTTCAAGAGCTCAACAGACTTCCACTCGCAGTCATTCCTGTTCACTCGAAAGCTTTTATATCGCCGAAATATTTCGGCATTAATAATCTAGGAGCATTTAAACTGAAACATCGTCTTTTTCTGTATCACGAATTTTCGTATCCCCTTGACGTAAGCTTGAATAATACCCTTGTAGGGTAAACGCGTAATTCGATTTCAATATTTTTTCGCGTAAAATATATTTCAGCGCGAGTACACTACGATAATATTATTTTACCTGAACATCAAGTTCAGTACCAATTCAAATTTTTACCTTTTTTTATTCTTTATTAATGAGTACCTAAACAAGCGAAAGCTACTGATTTATTATTTATTCTATGTAACAAATTATACATTATATTGATGTAGAAGAAACTACCAAAAATTATTCTACTTCTACTAATTGTCTAATAAAATTAAGCTGAAGAATATTTCGTTATTAAAAGCAATTAATGTAGGTGATGTTTGAAAATTTATGGTTTAATACTTAAACATTATGGATCTATAATTTTTTGAATTTTCTAAATATGCAAAGCATGTCATGTTTTTAATAATTTTACCCATCATTGCTCATTATCTAATACATAATTAAGCAAAGATAAGTAAATTTATTTGAAAAAGCATGAATCAAAAAGCAACAAAAGTATAATATTAATAACTGTCTGTAACATACAAATGTACGAAAAAGTGCTTAATGAATGATCGAATAATAATCATTAAGTTTATTAAGTTTACTAAGCTTATACATTAATTTTGTAATCTATGAAATATCACAAATTTAGCACTCGGTATCTCACATTCTACTTTAAATTCCTGTTTGTTTTCACTTACGTCAATGTCAATAATGTGCACGAATATTTCATCATGGTTATTGTCGCGTATTTTATAAATTTTAACCATATAATCAAAGTAGGTTGTCCAAAACTGTTGCCATTATAATTTATAATTAACTTAATAGTTTAAAATATATTGAATCAGTATTAATTATAAATTTATATAATGAAATATTAACTAGCAAACTTATCCGAATTTTAATAAATACCATTAGCATGATTCTAACTTACTCTACTATACGTTGAAGTATGCTAATTACTATTTTCAATCATCCAATCACTTTTTCCTGTATTTTACAATTTCTCATAATCTTAAGGTTTTACTTGTTGACAGAATATACTTTCACAATAGTATAACGTGTAACATAGTATTTGCAGTTACTATATTTTAAGCAATGACGTCAAAGTTTCTTATCACTATAAGCTAGAACGTGATTAAGGCAATATTTCGCTTTATATTTGATTCAATAATTAGTATTTGCACTAAAGCTGTACATCATTCGCGATGACTTTGTCTGAGAGTAAGTTCTTACAGATAAGATAATAGCAACCGTGTCAAGGTCTTGCCACGGACTTTCTTCTTTATCCACTGCTTTTTTCTTTTATGGATTATTAATTATTTTCGCGAAATCACTAACGAAATATATCTTCACATTTTTCAATTTCAATCTTACTAATACGAATGTACGATTCTTATTAAATGCCGTTCATTCTCGTTCAGATCCTTCAAAGAAATATTTAAAATTTTGTCTTGTTAAGATATAAAAGACTATAATTCGTAAGTTTCTGGGTATATACAAGCTAAATTTCGCGATAAATATAGATAAGGTTTACCGCTTTCTCAAATAGTTTTATAGTACAAGTTTATACTATTATCACACAGTTATCTGTTTAGTCATTTGTTAATTTATTATCAAGAAACTGTATTTATCGCTTTAAATGTTTAAAAGTAATATCTCATCGATTATTTATTATTAATTAATTAATATCAAATAATTAGTCATAGGTAACAATAATGGTACTACTATAATTTATGTACAAATAATTACAACGCGATGAAATCCATTTTTCACGCGCACGCACACGTATATAAGTGAGATAACAGTTGTAATATCCATCTCAATTTTTGTTCTGAAAGATGCAGCTGCTGACCTGCAAAATCGAGTATATTTTTTGTTACTTACATTGTGAATAAAATATTTACGCATTACTAGATATATCACAAACTCGTAGATTTCTGTACTTATTATGACAACAAAATAAAAAAGTTGTATAATATAATGTAACATAATATTAGTCATCCAATACGAAAAAATTTAATACGATAAAGTTAATGTTAATAATAATATTGTTCTTTATTTAACGCATGTTATTTCTACATAAGTTAATTAAAAATTAATTATACTTACATAATTACAAGCTTATCTTTTTAAGATAGAAAAATGAGGTATTTATAAAAGTGCGGGTAACTGTTTTATTGTTCACTTTAATAATTGTATGAAGATATGTTGATTAATAAGGATGAAATTAGCAAATAATTTATAATTCAATTACTATTATATTTAGAGGCAATTATAAAGACCTAATAAGTTAACGTTTAAGTTATTCATGTTTGTTTGTATTAAAAAGCTTCTAACTGCAAGGTTTTGCATTGAGATTAATTAAAAAAAATTTTCAAATGTACTCTTCTAAATTTCAAAGTTTTTGAAAAATTGTCTTTGTGAACATTTCTTACAATTCATATAAAAATGAACACTTTTATTTTTTCAATGACTCAAAATCAATAGGTAACGTAATAGGGATTCATAAATAATGTTAGTGATTTCATGTAATCTTTTCATTTAAATATATTGAAATAAACATCAACAAATATACTGAAAGTCGTTTGTGATACCTATGTCGTAACAAATACAATTTCAGTATTTGAAACAAAGAAAAATCCTTGAATGGCTCACTATATAGATTTCAATTTATTGGTTCTATAATTCAGTGTTAATTATAAATCAGTGTTTGCTATCCAAAATTTTCGACCTGATCCAACTGCATTTAATTTACCTAGACTGTAATTCTTATAAACTCTTGAGGCATCGATGTTACAACTTAATATTTGTCCAAATGTCAAAATATCAAAGCTCAGATTTGTTGAAAAGAAAAGTTGGAAACGCGTTTTTGACAGAAGTGCTTCGAGAAAAGTGAAGATGGGCTTTGCGCTCGTGATGCGCATATGTAATACGTATGAGAATATGTCGGAACGCGAATGAGTTGATCCAAACGGTTACTTTATAACGGCCAACTCCTATTTGCAAGCCACGGTTGTTATTAGCGTTTTGTGGTAGCCCTTTTGGGAGCCATATTTTCCCGTGAGAATGAATGAGCCCCGTGCGACTCTTGGATACAAGACTAAAACTATAATGAACTTGACACTCGTGGAATACGTTAATTGACAATGTCGCAGCTAAATTTAAGATTTAGCGGATCTTTTCTTACATTTCGATTGCTTGATTTCGTGATTCGATTGAATAATCGAAATGTCTTCACGAAATTCTAGCACTTGGCTCAACTCGTGAAGATATTTGCTACATCGGTTTCGTTGCCTTAATAATAGTTTAATAAATTATTTACTTATTTAATAAATTATTAGCAAGTCCGATAATTTTTGTAATGTAATTTAATACACTTTTATCGTAGCATAAACATTTAAATTACGCATTATATTGGTAAGTGAATTATAAAACACTTAAATGTATTAAAAAATACATCATTTAGTATATATCACTATTTAAATCTTGTATAATACTATAAATGGATAAGAATTTTCTACAATATATATTCTGTATATCAGAATTATTGTGCTAACAGAAATAAAAAACTAGATATATTATTTAAATCTCCATTTACTTTGATCAAAAAATTAACGTTGAACGTATATTTCTTTGACATTTACACACAAATATTTTAAATTTTAAATATCATGAAAAGTTGTGCATTAGAAGTAATAATTCATACTCAAACTTGTATTTGTTAACTTGAACAAGGTTCTTTTTGAATCTTATGAATATTAAGGAGTTCCGTATGAAAGGGCACTGATATTTTTATGAATTTAGTATGATGAAAATGGTTCTCTCGAGCGTAAAACTTTAAAATGCGATGGGACTTAAATATTCATGACTTAGATGCATTATAGAAAAATACGTCGTAATCTTAATTTTTGTATAATTGCATAAATCCAAATAACCCATTTTATTCGTTTGTAGAACTGGGCATGATTTTAGTTTACGTTTACGTATATTAGTCATATAATATTCATAAGAAAGTTTTTGTTATTCGCATGGTTTGTTTTCTTATAGTTACCTTTCTAATTTAGACACATTGACAATATGGACATTACATTTCTTACAATAAAATAATTCTAGGTAATATTTTCCATTTTTCAAAATATGTAAATGGGTTATAGGGGTTTTTACTTCTGTTTCCATTCCATCTATTTTGAGGAATGTAATTGAGAATTATTGAAATATTGCCATAATAATTGGTTATTTATAAAATTTCTAGTATTTGGGCTAAATCCGTTGTTCTTCTCTTTTCGTGTATTCTTATTTGATTGAGTGTGAATGGAAATGATCGGAATAGCTGTAATTCAAGAAAATCTCCTTACTATTCGTTATAAAACTGTTGCTAATGTAAAAAATATAAACAGATAAAGGAGATTGCAAATTTGTAAGAAATAAAATTAATGGATATCATTAAATACGTGGTTATATTCTTAGTAATATTTGGTTCTTTCACGTCTTAATACTTTTTAATAATTTTTAATACTTTGTAAGATGAGTGTAATTATAATCTAGATTTATAATTTATTTATAAATAATACATGAGCTTTGGAATAATTATTGCTAAATTTATTTTTTCATTATGCGCGCGTGTAAAATATTTAAAAAATTTAAACATAATTTCTAGTATAAAATTACGATAAATATGTATCACTTAGAATGCATACTCGTTCTTTGTTATGCTTAACGCAGTAGAGTTAAAAAGAAACTTGCTGTAATGAAAACCAAGCATTTCACTATAATCCAAGAAGATTCAAAAAAGTTTTTAAAACGTAGTAAAAAATTTTTAAATCTCAATGTTGTAAATGTTATGAGTAAATACCTTTTTATCTTACATATCGAGTTAAAAGTTTCAAAATTGATTAAAATCATAGTCTTTTAATCCCCACTAAAAGATTATTTAAATTTTTTCAAATTTTCACCTGTTTTTAGAAATATGAATCAACATCCTCAAAAAATATAAACAAGAAATTACTATAAAAGATAACAATCGAGCAAATTATCGAACTATAAGTTAATTATAACATTCCTTAATAATCCAAATGAAGTTTAGAATTTGTAGGAAACTGATGGAATATTTCGACAAATACTCTATTATTAATATTATTTATAAAATTGTATGAAAATGTGGAAATATACCGAGGAATTATCCTATCAATGAGTATGCCAATATAATAAGTAGTTGTTGTTGTTGTTATTATTATTCATTGAGGAATGAGAAAGTTCATCACCTTATTAACACAACAATGTTACTCTTTCGTTTCTGTACAAAGTTTATTTCAGATATTTGAACATACTTTACGAGATTAATAACATCAAGAACATAATCTTACGAGAATTTCGAGTACGTAATATCGTCACCTAATCTTAATAAATTCGTGAAAATGGACGTAATTTTATCTCATTTTTTATACATAAGTTTTCTGTATTTAGTGTAATTTCTAAAATTAGAATTATGATTTTTTATTTTCTTTCACTAAATCTAAATCATCTTCATATGATATCATTTTTCTTCTGGTATTTGAAACTCTTATTTTTATTTTTCGTATGAATTTAATAATGCATTTCGAAACTACATAGAACACTAAAAGTAATAGTACACTGTACTAAAAATCATTGTAGGCCTTGCGAGATTTTAATAAATTGTTTCGTATTTATACATTAAAGATATTATTATATTAGATTTTCGTTAATTCTATGAATTTTATAGTTATCTTTAACCATGATAGGATTTAGTTTTTATTACACAGTTGAATATCATCTCGAAGAATTTTTATTTTCAACAATAGTCTTTTAGAAATGAACGAATAATAACGCATTCTGTTGAACTTCATATTAAGTTAATATTACTTATTTGTAAAATTTTGTGAATAAATAGAACATTGTTATAAAGTAATGCAATAAAATGAGTTTTTTAGTTACTACAATATATTTATTCTGTTTCTTTTAATATTGTAATACTAAGTATTATTATTTTAATATTATTTATAATTTATTATTAAAAATATAATACTTTTCTTCTGTAATGTAGGCCTTTTAATTTAGAACCTTGAACTGCTATTTTTTCGATATACTTCAAAGAACGGTTCATCTTCTTTTGCTAATTTTTGTACATCCATATCTATAGAAGGTAATGACCTAATGCCAAATTTATACATCAATTTTTGAATTTTGACAAAAATAATGTTCAATATAATATAACTTTATGCGCGCGCGCGTGTGCGTGTGTGCGTGCGTAACATTCGTCGTTTTGTAATATATATCAAATTAGTACACATAACAAAAAAGATGGAACTGCATTCGATTTCATTTTATTTTTATAATTCAGTTTAAAAAAATGTTTATCTTCTATTCTTGCTTGATACATCATCAGATCAAATTATCGCTTATTACTTATTACATTTATATATGCATATATATTTGTAACTGTATTCTAATTTTTGTTAGATTTAACAAAATTGATATTTATATTTATATGTATAAATATAAATATAAATATATTTTTTTTATATTTTTTTCTTTTCTATATAAAATTTACTCTGTAAGAGTCTTAGACATTGAAAAATTTTTGTGCTTTGTGAATAAAGTACAATATTCATACCTTTATACACATTAGAGTACATAATACACTTTTTAGGAAACTTCTCTTTACCTTTCTCTCTCTCTCTCTCTTTTATATATGTCCATGAAATAACTGATGCAATAATTAACAATTACTCTCTATAGAATATTCGTAAGAAATAATAAGTATTACAAGATTGTATGCATATTTTTTAACTCTATATTCATAATTGCTTTTGAAAAATCAATAAGAAACTTGAATTGACTTAACATTAAAACACAGACAGATAGAATACGTACCTTACCAGTTTTCTATTTTTATTTTAATAAAATTTAATTATAAATAGATCCAATGAATTGTAACAGTTTTGAATTTATTATAAAATGTCGGTATTAAAAGACTATCTTTGGAAAAGCATTTTTTGATAATCAGCGAACTAACAGATGAACGAAATTATACTAAATAAGATGTAAGGTGAAAGCTTATTTGGAATTGAAATCGCCAAAATTTCAAAATTTTAATAATAGTAAACAATGATTCACTGCGATAACTAGATTTATCAATAACAATTTTCTTGCAAAAATAACCCACTTTAAAATTCCCTTCCGAGTGAAATTAAAGTGAAATTAAAGTAAGAAAAGTGTCATTAAAGGTAGTTTGTTAAAGTTGATGTTTCGGACACACAACATGTTCTTAGAAAAATGTACTATCATGACAATTAAATTTTAAATCGTACAATTCGAAAGAAAATCGTCTATTGTACGTCTGTTGTATTACCACGTGAACAATTGAAAATACAAAACTTGTGCAGGGAACGTGGCATGTGACTTGTACTCGTACCGAGTAGAGAGAGAAAAATCCAGACGAGAAAAGCTTTATCTAGGACGTAGATGTCGTTCTTGTAGAGCCACAAAATAAAAAATGGATATCCGCAGCAGTCTACGACTGCTCACAAATGCGCAATCTTGAGTTTATTCCAGCCTGCATGGCAATTTGCATTTGACTGCGATCTACGTTGCTGTATACGCGAATCTTATAGCCCACCCTTACTGAAAGTGCCCGTCGACAATTTATCTCTGTTGCGCATACTTTTCACGCTCTTCCCTATCCCTTAACTTCATTCTTAAATATCTCTTTTATCTTATTTTTATGTTCAATGCGCGCTTTTTTACGCGATGTTCGCGATGACAAGAATATTGGATACTTAACATTGTATATTTTTCATTTATCGTTATATTTATCTTTTACATTTAAGTGTACGCATGTTCGGCAAAAGGAGCTGCTTATTAAAATGATAGAAAATCTGCTCCATTTTTTTCATCTTCACTTATGTTTTACCAAGTATTTTTTACGCGATTGGAGTAATTAATGCGTTTATTGTATATTTTCAAATAAATAAAAAGTACAGTTCTAATTGAATTCTTTCTAAGGGTTCACTACAATTCTATACGTGCAATTTTATTTGATACAAAATAAGAAAAAAATTTTATTTCCAAATTACGCAACAGTATTAGTAAATTATTGTTGCATTTTATCTATTAAGCCGAATTACAAAATTAAAATCATTTTACAGAACTTTTTATGTTTTTAAAAATGACTACTTTCAAGAAAGCTTTGGTCTCATACAGTTGGTTTATAATTTTATTATATCGTGATTTTTAACAAGGATTAAGGAAAGAGAGTGATATTAAGACTATTTAATGTCACACTACTTTTATGACTTTTTAAGACATTACAAAAATTTCAACCAGATATGAATCTTTTTTTTTGATAGTTTTGCATTTTATTATCAATAAAAATGATAAATTGTTCAAATAAAAGAAAAAAAGTATAACAGTACAAAGAATAAAATGAGGCTTTAGTGATTTAGTAATCCATCGTCATTAAACTGGAATTAATGTATACTAAACGCTTTTAGTTAATTTTTATATTTTAGTTTACGAAAATTGTAAAGATTATATAAATTAATTAAATATTAGAGGTAAAATAAGTCAACTATTATGTAATATCATGTGAAATATGGTTGATTGATGATCTAATATTTTATACTTTTTATATCCTCATTACTGATATTTTAAAAAAAAACTTATTCAAGATATTTTTAAAGAGACTAATTTATAAAAAGTTGTTCTTTATTTTATATCGATGAAAAATTCAATCCAATCCAAATGTACCGGGAATATGCACATTGTTTAGTTTTTGATTGTAAAGGAGACTCAACATCTTCTTTTTAGAATAATATTGTTTTGTGGTCTACTTATTTATTTTTATGATAATGTTATTTGATAATAATTTCTTTTTCAAAAGAAGAGGTTGATAATATTGTGTAATATGATTTAAAAAATATCGCATTGGCTAAAGCATTTTCTTTTGTAATACAACAATTTCTTCTGACTAATTATTTTATATTATTTTTACATTAAATGATCTGATAAAAAAGTCAATAAATATTAAATCACAAGCACCCCAGAATGTAGAGGCCATTATCATTTCTCCTAGAACTGCTTTAATCTTCTTTGACGAAGATTTGCTCTCTATAATAAATTATTTTTGCTTGTTCTAACTTTTAGTATAAAAGTGGTATGTGCAAGATTTATTATTCGTTATGAAAAAATTGTAAAAATTTATCTCGATTATCGTCAGATTTTAATAATTTTGGCCGTTTGCAATACTCAAACGAAATACTATTTTTTCGTTTACTTGAATTTTGAAAATGGAACGTTATTTCGAGTTTTGAGTTCCATCAGGTTATCATGAATTTTCAAAATAAATTGTATACTTGAAATTTCATTCAATTAATTAGTGGTGCATTATGGTTTAAACTTATAAGAATCATTCCAAGTTTACTAAATATTCAAACTTACAACTTGTACATTATTTTAATCAATCAAATAGAGATATTAGATTATCTAACAAAGTTTTATCTAACAAAATATATTAAGAAATAAGAATGATATTGTCTTTGCGTTATTATCCTTTGACTTTTGTGTCTTGCTTACCGTAAGACATAAAAGCTCTATTAAGATACAAAATCCGTATTAAAAACTAAGGAATATTCGTTAATTAAGTATAAGAAATACAAAAATGAGTCCTCTAGTTTTGTTTATACTGTAGAAGGAAGGATGATACTACATTTTCCATCTGTATAAAGGTATTGAAAACACTATTCCAGAATACCTCCGCAAAACTTTCAGCCTGACTCCAACTGCAGATATGCGTAACTCCCCATCTTTCTTCTAACAGCACCTCATCTAAAAGAAGCTCTCTGCATTTTACCCTGATACTACCTACAGTACTCAGGAAGAATTCCATGCATCAGTTGAGAAGACCTTAGAATATTAAGCCCATGAATAATTGATGAAAGTGTGTCGCGTGAGCGCGAGCGCACCAGCTAAAGTGGCGATCGCGTGTTACCGCATGAATATAGTGCTCAATGCACGAGAGAAAGGAAGGAAAAGTACTTGCAAAAGTAGCTGTGCTACGATGAACAAAAATACATATGATGGGATCTTTACCAAGGAACTGATCTTTCGTATGCAGCGAGTGTAAAAAAGCCCAATGTATTTTTTAAAGAGCGAAGAGAAAAAGCTTCGCACGAGAGAATCAAATATTTAGAAAACGTTATTTGGAAATTGTATAAAATTATTCATACGCAGTATATTAGATTGATTCAAGTTATCTTTGATAAAAATGATGAATAGGCTAAGATGCACATAATTACCTAGTAATTTAGAGGTTTGCATTATATCATTGTTGCAACAGATCCTAAAATTATCAACAATATTCACTCATCCCTCTCATTTTTACAATTAATCTAGATCCTAATTTACAAACTCATTATAATACAAAAGAGTTTCTTTATTCTTTTCTATAAATTATAATTTCTTATTATCTTCAGTGGTAATTTTTGTTAGTTTACATAATAAACCTGATTTTCTCGAACGTTAATATACGAATTTGTGTGTTAATGTTTACTTCTTTCGAGAAAAGTAATACCAATCTTTGTGAAAGATGATCATATCTTAAATTAGAATAGAACTATGAATATATTTGATGAAATCAAACTAAAACACATCAACGCAAAGAGTTTACTGAGAAATATAGGAGAGAATGCTGTTGAGTTACTAATTATAGAAATATAAAGTCAAAATAGTGGATAAATTATGTAGAAAGATATTTTGTGATAGTATAGGCAGGTATTCTAATGAATTTTCTATAGAATTACTAATAAGGACATTGATTCTACTAGTCCACAAAGTTGTAATGTCCCAAAAACTATAGATAAAGAAGGACTATCCATGATAAGAAAAACGAAAAAAAAGTTATAAATTGAAAGTAAAAGAAAGCAATTTCTTTCTTTATTTAAGGAAGCTTTATGTAAGCTTTATTTTAATAATATATTCCAAAAGAATTATAGTACATGAAATTCAGTTTATTTTGATACGTAATTTTTTAAGATTAAATTTCTTTTTGGCATATTCTGTTCTCCCACTTATAATTGAAATATTTTTATTAAAAAAATTTCTAAATGAAACACATTTTTACATGTGTACAATTACTTAATACATTTACTTAACAATAAAATGCATATAATTTAATCTTTTAGAATTATTTGTGATCTTAAATCAATTTCTTAAAAATTTCAACAAATTTTTGAAATTGTATTCTCGTAATTGTAATATAGATATTGTATATCCATTATACTTTTAATTTATTCAAGATATGAAAATAAAAGTAAAGAAACATGTTTTTACACTTTGAAAAATTCTTTAAAATCCTATTAATGAAATTGTAACTAATTTGGACGATTATTATATTCGACTTACCGGAAGAAAAAAATGTAAATAAGTACCGTCATGAATGGAACATCAAAGAATAGACCTAATATGTTGAAAATCATTTCCTACGTTTTAATAATTTACTTAATGCATTTAATAATATTTTGAAATTAGAAAGTATTTCTAAATAGGTTATTTGATATGTTTGTATTAATTTATAACATTTATGTTTATAATATTAAATCATTCTGTGGACTAAGGGAGTTTGTGTTTTGATTTAAAATAGTTAAGACTTTGTAAATCTAAATTTTTTATAACATTATACGTGAAATACATCGTAAAAAGTTTCAATAAATTTTTTTCTGCTTATCGTTTTAAATACATAAAATTTGTACTTTGTAAAATTACAATCAAGCGAATGTAAGTATGTACTTTATTAAAATTAAATACTTAAATAAGATTAAGTGTTAAGAATTAATATATATATATGATTATCCTAAAGATTAAAGACACGCTTAAAATCTTATTTTCTTTATTAACGAAATCATTATAGAGCGTTAGTTAAAGTATAAAAGAAATATTTGGATTTTGTATACAGGCAAATTTTATTTGAAGCAGTTAAGACTAAAGTGAATATGTATTATTTACGTTATTTTAGAGTTTTCTTGAATATGAAATAATGTTTTAGTGCAACGAAATTCACAACGCGTCGACAAAGTGGAAGTTATAAAATGAAAATTGCACCACAATATTTTTTCTGTATTATGTCATGCAGACCAAAGAAACTCGTATTTTAAAGTAATCAAGTACTGATTTCTGAAGAATTATTTTCTTCGCGTATAAGTGATTGTTAAAATTTGTAATTAAGAAAATTAGGTTTAGAAATTTGTCAATAGCAAATTTACGAACAAAGGTATTATCTAAATAAAACTAAGAAACTGCAATAACACAAAAATGAGTATCAAAGAAGAAGCAGAATATTTATGTTTTATATCTATTGTAAAATTTTCATTCGTAATTTTATGACTGATGATTTGCAATAATTTTTGACCACAATTTATGAATCAGTAATATTACATTTTACATTTTCTTTATTTTATTATACTGGATTCATCTTGACAACATATTTATTGATTATTTTAGCGTGGATTTCCTTCTTTTCTAAGGAATGAGCTCGTATTTTGAGTTTATGCTTTATTTCTATTTTATATTCAGATACACTTTATCACAGTCTTTTTTGACAGAGAACCATTTTCACATAAATGACTACAGACTTTCTCGCATCCAGGTTACCTTTCATCATTGTTCTCGATATTCCAATCTTTTGCAGGTAAAATTATATGAAAGGTATTATCGAAATAAGTTTCATAGTAAACACTCTCAGTTTCTGAAAAATTGGGAGAGTAATTTATTCCACTTTACAAGTGGTACATGCTATTTCGTTTGAATGGCTATGTAAACAGGGATGTTATCTGATTTTTGAATGAGCAATTACGGATATTGTTGTTGGCATTATCTTGGGTAAAGCTGCAGTAACAATTAATCATATATTCGTCATTACCTCTGTGCGAGACTCTCAAACAGAGACTTCTTGATATCTACGAATATGTTACATTTATCCATTCAATGTAAGTTCCCATTGAAAGTGGAGCAGCGTAGTCGCTTTGAATAGCAAGTCACAGTTTTCGTTTCGTTCCTACAGCTCGTTTAATTAATCGTCTTTCCAGGTAATCTACTGCTTTTACTTTTACTTATTATTTAAAGGGAAAAATCGATTTTTTTAGATTCCCTTTCACTTTACCTGAGACAGTTTCTTTATAAATCCATGTTCCATTAATTCTGCATTCATTTAATTTTCTCTACATTTCTTTAAGTACAATACCGAGTAACTAGAGCTTTTTTAGTCATCTATGATCAACGTAAGTTAATCAGAATATAAAAAGTTCTAGCTTATGTGGTTCTAGTTTATATGGTTTGTCTGGAATTCTTAATCCTAAGCTGATAGAATCTGATGTTGATACATTTTCATCGTACATTTACGATCACTCATCAAAGAATGTATATTGTTCATTCGTATTGACAACTACGTATAAGCAGGATTTAATTTTTTACATTTTTTCGAAAATATAAAATAGTATTTGAAAATATTATTTGAAAATAGTATTTGAATTTGTATTAGTTAGCCAAAAATAAAGTTTACGTTAGTCTATCGTACTAGTGGCAAATTTCAACGAAATAAGCATATATTGCTTTTTACAACTTTTTGTTTTATATAGTTTGGTATATTTTGAATATGTACTCTTTTATATTTCTTCTTCCGAATATATTTCTGAAACATACAATTTATGAAAGTAAATTTAAAGTAGGAGAATACGAAAGTTTGTTCTACAAATGAACTTATCAAAAAAGTACGTTAATGCTTTGGGGCATTCTAAGGAGCTCATTTCGAGGAAATTTGAAATCTCAAGGACATAAATTTACAGGAGACTTTGATTTCTGGACCGTATTATCTCTAGCAGTGCATAAAAATTGAATTTAATCTCAATATACAAAGTGTGTTCAAATTAGTACAAACTTTTAGTGGAAGCGTAGGTGGTGAAAGGGAAGGAAAAAGAGAGATAAACTCAGATTAAAGAATTAAAGAATTAAAGAATTTCAGATCCTAAAGAAAGTTAAACTTATATAGACATATAAGGAGAGAGAGAGAGAGAGTGACAGTGAAAGAGAGAGAGAGAGAGAGAGAGAGAGAAAGCCAGAACAAAACAGACAGAGGGAAAGAGAAAACAAAAATGAAATAGAGAAGACACATAAAAGGATGAGAATAAGAAGACAAATCTATTCACAAACTTTTCTTTTTCCTTCAGTCAGTAATTGCTTTAAAATCTTTTGATTATATTGCATATATATGTAGCCTTTGGTGTAGTTGAAAATTCATCCGTATTTCTTTTCCATTATGGTCGTACAAATATGCTGCACACTAAAGCGATCACTTTAGAAATTTATAGAGTATAATCTGTCTTTAAAATCAAAATAAAAAATCGAAATAATGAGGTTATAAGTACCACAGGAAGTTTAGAGAGAAATTGAAAGATAAAGAGAGATAGAAAGAGAGAAGAAAAATTGGGAATGAATAGCATTAAATAAAAGTATAATTATAAAAGTAATAAAAAAGACTATATAGTTGAATTAATAAATATTCAATTCGTAATAAATTTACTGACAGTGAAAATCCATCACTTATTCATAAATAATAGAAATCATTGAAATATCCATTTAATAATCGTAAATTTAATTAGCGCGTTTAATAATCTGTAGAAAATGGCAATTGTATGCAATACAAATAATATTTAATACAAATAATACAAATCATATATCAATGTTCTTTTATTAATATTTTGAAAATTTAAAATATTTAATAATTCATCTTATTTATTACCATTTTTACAAATAATTATAATAATCATTAAAAATTGGTAAATATTATGAAGAAAAATATCGCTATCTGTACATTATGTAGTATATATTATGATTCATATAAAATATCTATTGTAAAAGAAGATCATGTAACAAATATTTATATAAAATTACAGCTAAGTAATTTATTTATTGTTACAATACTACTAAAAGTATAGTTTACACAAAGAATATTGATTTCACGTACACCAGCACTATATTAAAAATTATTTTTTGAAATCTGAAAAGGGCGCTTTGAGTATAACTTTATTGCCTAATAGCATTTGGAACGATCGAATGCATATATTCTTTCAACTAATTGTATAACTTAGTTGATTAGACTATCAGTAATCGGAAATGTTACGTGTATATAAATAGTGAACGCATGAATAGTGTCTTTACAATTTTCCAAGAAAATCATTTTTTTATAAAATAAAATAAATAATAATTAGAATTTTTCTTCGATATAGAATATTATTTAATTGATATATAGTAAACAATTCATTAAAATAAGAGTTAATAATTTAACGAATATGTATTACGTTATATTACATTCATACATAATTATGAAGATACGAAGAAAATACATTTAGTATTCGATAATAAGGGGTGCAAAGTATATTAAAGTATATTTAAACCAGTACGGTTGAATAATAAAATAGAGTAAAGAAGAATAAAGAAAGGAACGAATACAAGAATTTATATAATCAATAGATATGAAAATTTTGTAATTCCTTGTACTGATGATTAAATAGTACACATCAAAGAGCTATAAGCAGGTATATTGAATAAATAATGAAAGAAACAATCACATAGTAAGAAAGCAAAATACAGATACTTTAAAGGAAAACTGTGAAATGGAAGATCATTTATAAATCAAAACAAAGATAAAAGTTATGTTGACTTGAAATTAAATGGTATTCATTATATCTGTATATCTTATAGGTTCGAAAATAAATTCAGAGGCATAATATTCTTGTACTGATTAGATGAAAAATAATTCAGCTATTGATACTCAATACGGTATACATATTAACTAATAATTAATAAGTTGCATACTAGTATAATACTAATAGAATAATGCTTAGATAAAACATTATAAAGTAATTGCAAAATGAGCGTTTTAATAAAAAATATAACGAAGTATTTTCTCTGATACTTATAAGTTACAATGGCTTAAGTATATTATTTACTATTATATAAATTATAATTTGCTTTTTGTGCTATAAATCCTTAGTTTAAAAATTTCAAACATGAAATATATAATACTTCATCATTTTAGAGTAAATAGCCATAAAAATGGCCTTAATTTCTTTACTAATTATAAAATATTATCAAATAAAATATTTCAAGAAAAATTTAAAAAACTGCTGTCAGTGATTTTAGTTGATCTCATAGAATGAATTATAATTAAACTTATAATTTAAAGTTTATTTTAAAATTCAATTCTAAGAGTCTTAGAAAAAGAAGATTCGCATTTAATATCGTGAATGATGCACCCAATCAAATGAAAAGAAAAAACCAAGTCAAGCTGCTTTATTATCGCTGTACTTCCTTATATTGAAAAAATACATATAATTTATATAGAAAACGGAGCTTCATTTCAAATACTAGCAAAATAAGTACTGCTTTCTTATCGCATAATAAATCTTACGAGGTCTCCATCTGTTGCGGTTCTTCTACTACTTATTTTTCTTTTAAAAATTTACCTTAAATATCATAGGAATTTAAATTCTTTAAAGTATATTGATGGACGTATGATCGAAGTGTACCATTGTAAATAAATTTTAAAGTAATTTTAAATAATTTTAATTTTAATACCGTATGTATGCAAACCTTGCACACGTACAGTAACGAGTAACCTTGTTACTCAAATAATAATTTAAATAAGTTAAAATATGTTCTATTCTAGAAAATGTATTAAGTCATATGAAAGCATTAGTTTTATTGTAAAATTAAATGTTTTTTTTATAAGAATGAAATTCATCTAAGAATATATGTAAATACAAATAAAACATAAAAAAATTCTTTTCCGCGTAAAACAATATTTTTTACACAGTTTTAAATATAAAAAACAAAAGTTTTAAATAGTAATTATATTATTAGTTTTTATTCTAAAATTACTATATCAATAATAGTTAAATGTCTTTTTTCTAATAATACACGATGTAATAATAGACGCAGTTTTTTTATGAACTGTGTTCAGAGAAATAAGAAATATAAGTAAAGAATCGTAAAAGGGAGGCTAGTATGGATGGAGACAGCAATAGAAAGACAAGGTGTTTGACAAATACTCAAAGAGGCAGATGGAGAGAGAGAGAGAGAGAGAGAGAGAACAGAAAGAGAGATGCTTGATAGAGGGATGAAAATCTCTTTGTTCCTCGAACGCAACATATTTTGCTATACTTGTCGCCAGAAGCTTCAGAAAAATATCGCTTTCTTGACTGTGTTCATAAAAAAGGATGACACGTTTGGTGATAGAACAACAACATGCCTATGTATGTTTTTACGTGCATACATGCGTTTGTGTATATATTTTTTCTTTTATTAACTTTGAATATATATACTCAATGACGCATACACGTATACTTGCCTCTTATGATGAATCAAAGAAGAGCAAATGTATATTTTTGTATTATTTATCACTAATTTTCGATTATCTCTCTCTCTCTCTCTCTCTCTCTCTCTCTCTCTCTCTCTCTCTCTCTCTCTCTCTCTCTCTCTGAGTGGGTATACCAGTGTGTGTGCATTTAGTGTATTTTCTTTCGTATCATCATTGCATTACTGATTTATCGATTGTGCAAAGTTGCGTACATTTGAATATCCGTAGTGTTAATTTTTTATATTTTCAAGGTTTCTTCTTAACTGCTTTCTATAATGAATTTTTTTATTTACTCTTCACAATCGAATGAACTGAACATATATTAATAGCTTTGGCTCTTCCTTTATACTTATAAAATCAAACTGTAATCTTTAATTAAGATTTTAATCCTTAAATGTAGTCGAATATTTACTATAAATTAAATGTAAAAAAAATTATTAAAACATTTTTCTCGAAAATATTAATTCCATCTAAGATCTTACGTTTTTTATATTGTAAAAATATTCTCAATAAGTAAAGGAGAATATCTATCATATAATACAAGATATAATTTACTTTACTTGTAAAAAGATAGGAAAAACTTTTGTATAGAATGAAAGACATCTTTTAACACCATTTTTTAAATAATAACTTTTGAATAACTTTCCTTGTAAAAGCTACCAATTTTTTTTCTCTTAGTACATTCAGAATCTCTAAGATAATTGCAGAATAAACAGATTCTTAAATATTGATTTTAAGTCATTACCGCAGTTGATAATTTTCTGAAAACAACAACTAAGAATAATAGATAAACTAAATAAGTTTTAAATAAATGTTGCTCTTAATATTCTCATACTATATAGATCAATAATATATTAAAAGTATTATTATGCAAATATTGCGTCCTAGATATACTTTTTTGAAAATTATTTGACACAATAAAAGTTTTAGCCACCATTCATTTATCTATTAATTTTTTGTCTTAAATTATCATAATTTAAAAAATCTATCCCATATTTAGATAACTGCTAATTTTTAAACTAAATAAATTGAACTACGGTAATCTGTAAAAATTACTCACAGGACATTATTAAAAAAATATAAGAGATGCAAAAAGTAATATAGAGTCAGAAATAAAAAATAAAGATACAACTTGAAATGTTCACTCTCAAGTAAAATTCGATATTTGAGGGTTTTAATTGTTTTCTCTTGATAGTTACACTGAAAAAGTAATTACTTAAAAGCAATACAAATTTCCAATGTTTTACCGAGCTTCCATTTTAATTATTCAAGCAATACTTTTATTTGAAAAAATATATTCCTATCTAATATAATAAAACGTCAGCAATAAAATAGTATTTATTGTCAAAAAAAGGATTTAAAAAAAATGAATATTTCAGCAAATTTTGATTATTTAAAATGAGGCTGAATGTCCAGAGCTCGAAGACATAGGAAAGAGCCAGAAATATTTCTGTTGCTGTATCACTGCGAAAGTTGATCTAATGAAGATATGTAGATCCATCACGTTTTCTACACATTCATGGAGATTTATTTGAATTTAGGTCAAAGTTATGTAATTCATGTTCATACTTATGTATGAATTATTTATAAAGATTATTTATACGTATATTCTTTAATTTATGGAATTTAATCATAAATTTAAGAATTAAAAGTATAGCGCCGTTAATTTCACAAAAAATGATTACCTCATTTGTGTTATTTTATTACAAGAGAGGCATATACTTTAAGCTTTATACTAAAGATGTATTATCTTGGTATTAGGCTATTATTAAAAATAATTATTTATGTTCGCGTTATTTATATTATATTCATTTCAAATTAATTATATAAGTCATTATATAAAAAAAGTACTCTACGCTTTAATGTCACTAATCTTCATACGTTATTGGAAAACCGTCAACTCTTTGAAATGTCTTTACACTCGATAAGAATAGAGCACTTATTGTTCATTTCTTGAAATTAAATTCTTGTAGCAGAAGATTTGACGGCTATTTATTTGTCATCTTCAAATGTTCAAATTTCTTCATCTTTGGCTGATCTACAGGGCTCCATTTGAAAAATGCCACAAAATTTTTGCCGAAATTTGGACAGAATAAAATTATTTTTTTGAAAACACGAATACGCTTGAACGAATAATAAATAAGAAACTTAAATGTACTTTTAAGGGTCACTGAAAAAAATTTTTTAGACTCGAGTTTAATTTTAACTGTAATAATAATTTTTATTTAATGAGACGCAACTTATCTGTTAATATATAACAAAATTTTTCTAGAAATTCTGATAAAACTTTCATCTCTATCTAACTTGGTTGTCACTGCACAATCATATTTCAAAGTTTAGTTTCTCTATCTCTATATGCATAAAAAAGCGACGAATTGTTGATCTAATGAAGCCTGGCCACGCGTATTTCGCACAATCGAACCACACGTGTATCACATTCCTCTTTATTTTTCTTTCTTTGTAATTTCAAGTCTAACCTTTTTCCGTGTTTTCTCATTTTTTTTCGGCCCCGACTCTTTGTGATATCTTTCTTTTCTTCCGAATAACCTGTAATTTCGCTACCCAGTCTTCGAATATGTTTTTGCTTATATACGCTGACTTCTTCTTGATTGTTATTACATGGTGGACATATTCGGCTGCTTGTATCTTGCATAATTTTATATTATACTCATGGAAATAAATAATAAATAATAGCTAGATGTACGAAGTCCTCAATTTTTTATTAATATATCTTTTCTCATTTCTCATCATATTAAAAGCTTTGGTAACGCAGAAAGAAGAAAATATTATATGTTATTGCAAATTAATGACGACCAGAAATGTATATTTGTAAGATCGTAAAATATATTTAATTTTCGAAATATTTTTCTTTTATTTCGCATGTATATTCAATGCTTATTTTGATGAAAATACTTGTTGAAATAATTTATTGGGCTTTTTACTCGGACAAGGGAATATTTATTTATGTTTCAAATTCAAGTAATAAATAACGAATTGATTTCGTTGCATTCATAATGAAATCAATTATATTCGGAATTATTATCTGAAATAATTATAATTTATGAGTCACATCTTTATAATATACTTAAAAATAATTGTTGGATGTAGTTAACACATTTTATGTTGAATAAAATATAAAATACAAATGTCTTCGTATTTTCAAAAGTACATAATTTTGAAATTATGTATTTGAAATATTATAACTAGAGTAAATCTGTTAATTGAAATTCGACGTTTATTGTCTCGTTTTGAAGACCTTCAGGACATGTAATTTTGTAAATATTAAAATCCATTCCTTCATTACATACTATCGGTATTTAAAATATCGGAGTGACTGAAGTTTACTGTAGAATAAGACATTATATTTTCTACGTAATTACAGAAATATCCGAGTTACCCTCAAATATTCCTAAAATTAAGATTCGTTTTAATTATCTAAAGAATTATTTTTACAAATTTCTAAAAGTTTAGGAATTAATTTGTATCAGTTTTGCAAATAAAACTGTGAACATTTCAAAAAGATTATCAGGCTGATTTAAATTTATGAATGAAATTGAAATAATCGTTTGCATTTAAAATTGTCTTCTAATGTTTTTCCATACAAATCAGAACAAAACTTTTTATTAAAAAAATAGGCTTTTTATAAGATGAATGAAATATTAAAACTATTCAAAATGTTTAACGAAGAATTTTTGGCCTTTTCTATACTAGTCACGAGAATTAATATTTATAATCATTTTAAATTGAAATCACCTATCTCATTACTTGTAGTACAGTTTTCGTTTGAATTTGTAGGACAAGCTCATCAATTATATTTGTACAGAATACACCTCAGATGCACAGCGATAAATTGCTAATTACGCATACATTATCGTGTAATAATATAAATTTAAGTGAAAATATATATAAATGCACATCGCAGCCCAGAAACTGATAATTTATTCTACAAATATTTTACAAAAATATTTATTTATTTCCTAATCATATAAGTGTAAATAGTTTGCAATACTTTACTAAGTTTTTGTGACATTATTAACGAGAGAAAAACTTTTATTCTGTAACAAATTCATTTGTTTCACGGTAATGAGAATTCTATTTGATATTAAATTAAAAGGAATATACAAGAGTCTATACAACATTAGGATTATGAAGTATTAGGATATATCGTCTGTTTTTGCATAAATATTAATTGAAAATTCATCATTTTATACGTATATTAATAAAAAAATGTTTGTTGTATATATATAAATACATACTGCAATAGTATATGTTGCATCTAATTCCATTACTTTTACATTTTGAATGTAAAATAATTATTACAATTATTATAGTTTACTTATAATTATTATTAATTATAAAAGTAAAATTTAAATAAAATGCACTTGGGGAATTTATTGACATTTCCCATTTGAAAAACAGTAATTCTAATTATATGTAAATATGTTTAATGAAGAAATTATTTTAAAAATATAAAAGCTATTAATGCACAAGAAGACTCTTTGAAAACTACATTATAGTTATGAGGTTTTAATGAAAATAAATATTTTTATTCATAAGCATCGAATTAAATCTTTTAAGGGAAATGTAAAACTGAAGCACTTCTTACTTAATACTCCCTTTATACAGTTCAAAAGAATGCTTTACTCGTTATAGACCTTAATTTTATCCAGCTTGGCTCGGTTGTTCGGTTGAGTTTATGAACGTTATAATGTGACTATGAAAAGGAGAAAAAAAATAAAATAACCTTCGTCCCTAGATAGTCAAACCACGAGACTTTCGTCCCTGTAAAAATTTTCATTTTTCTCACCTCTTTCATAAAGAATGTTTATTATCTTATTATAAACTATTGAATATATATTTTTTTATATTCATCTAAAGTATACTGTACAATAGCTATAACGTTATAATAAAAGAAAGTGCGAGAATCGAGAATATTACGTTGTTATTAATCAATGATACAATAATATTTTTAATATTTTTAATATTTTTATCGTGTTTTAGATTACATTTATTTAGTTGAAATTAAGAAAATATACTACTTAATGAAACCCAATTTAATAATTCTATCTACTTATAGCTCTGTTATTAACGGCAATTAAATAGAACGAGCTATTCTCGGCACAGAAGTCAGTAATATACTTTCATTTTCACATCGAACGTGATTTTTTCGGAAACAAACAATAGATAAATTACAAACTCCTCGAATTAAATATGATCGACACTTACGTACAATAATTAATGAGTCGTTCGTGTAAAATACGTCGAGTTAAAATTAAAATGGTAAGCAAGCTTTTTAATTCTGTCGGTGTTATTTAAATTGAGTATATGTATGTATATATATCGTTTCGTAAGCTCCGAAATGCACTTCATTAGCGGCAAAAGCCCAAATTCTTTCATTTTATACGGTGGCTCACGCTGCCAAAACTTGGTTTACCGATCATTGCCTCTATCGTATGCACCGACTCATTCCTGGACAATCTAGACGATTTGGCCCGCAACTTGAACTACGCGAATAGGCCAAGAGCTGTTAAACGCCAACTGCCCATTATTACAGGCGCGATTAATTGCAGATATAGATATAGATGTGTAGGTGTTTAATGCATTATGCTTAGTGCCGACATCGTGGGGCACCCGAGTTTAAAAATTTATTTGGAAAAAAAGTTCGCGTGGATTATCGGATTAAACGAAGAATTATAGTTATTAGTCAAGATATTTTTATGGCAAAGGTGCGATCGTTTTAATTACATACAAATAAAATTTATTTTAAAAACATTATTTTTGCATATGCGTACTCCTAGTTACGGGCACAAAAATTTCATTTTACAAAATCTAAAATTCTACCTTAAATACTATTTGAAATTCAAGTATACAGTAGGATTAATTTTTCATAAGCAATGTTAATTACTCGCTCTTATCTAAAATTAGTTTCATTTGACTGAAATCATGGAAATAATGGACATTTTCTGAATACGTCACAGTTTTATTTACCCAACAATTATTCCTTTTATTACCGTGAAAATTTGCATTTTGGTTAAATAGGTTACAAGTACAAGGCAACTTTCGTGCAGTTGAAACGGTTTTAATAAACCTAGTTTTCTTGGGCATAACGAAATATTAGAATTTGTGCATCGGTCCTTATGATTTTTATAAATAGTTCTTTCGGTAGAAATCTTTTATTGTGTTTTTCAGTAAACTTGTAGCACTTGTAATACATTCAAAAAAATAAAAAATTAAAGTACAAGCAAGTATTACTAAATTATTTTTAATTAAGTAAGCCTATACGGCATCTGAATGTACATCTTATCAATGAAAATGAATTTCACTTTGATACGTATATATATGTACGTGTTAAATAATAATTCCATTAGAAATTAAACTGAATAATTTTACGCCTATTATTTTTCATTTTTCCAAAATTTTACTCTTTTTAGACTATTTACCGTGTAATTTATTTTGGGAAAAAATCTGTAACACGTAGTAAAGTCCAGAAGAATTTATAAATTGAATTCTATTTATTTCAAAATATTTGGAATTAAATTTTCATTCATTACTTAAATGAAGAACCTTTTAAAAAGTTTTACAGTGTAATGTAAGGCAACCAAACAGAAAAGAAAATACGTATAGGCATTCAAGTGTGCTATCTGTATAATTCGCTCAATTACACTAAGTTAGATATTTCAAAAGATAACTAAAAATACTTTTTCTCATTTAAACTCGTTTTAAAGCAATAGATGTTCCTCTGAAAGAACTCCGTCTGTGCGACTAATAAAAATTTAGCAAAGGTAGCGCATCGCCTATGCAGTTACATCCTCATAAGTAGACAAGATAATCGCGCTCCGATGGTTCAAGTAGCGCAATTATGTAAATTAAAGGGCGACCGATGGTGATTGCTAACGTTAGCTCCGACTACGGAAGACGATGGAGAAAGTCGATTTACGATCGCCGCGTGAGTATTTCGCGGGCAATTAGCCGTAAATACGCGATATCGTTTACGTGAGTATGGGTGTTTGAATATAATCGCACTTTACGGTGTGTGCGCGACGCTGACGCTCGTTTATTTAGGATCCACGTCGGCGTTCTGTTAAGTTTGCTTGTCGAGTTACGGCGGTTATATTCACCAAGGCACAAGAAGCAGAGGAGCGGAAATTCATTGTTCCTCGTTCTCCCTTAAGAGTAACAGCATTGACCCGACCAAAGTTGCAATTTTTGTTCTTTCTTTAACTATGGCCTATTTTAACAAAGACAACTTTCATTCGTTACGAATTATTATTAATTAAAATAAGGTTTCCATCTGGAGATAAATATATTCCTTGATAATGATTAATTGATTGGATAATATCGCACAAGAGTATTTGAGTTACCATCATCATTGAAATAGTAAGAAATAATAAACTAGAAAACAAAAAAAATTGAAACCTATCTGTTGTAATATAATCAACGGTTTCATTTATTGAAATTTTGACGTTCATAATCTTAGAAATATTTTATTTTAAGAAAGAAAATTTACTTTACAAATACTGCCTTCATAGCATACAATGATTAAGGTACTTTCGTATTCAAAGTAATTAATTATATCTGAAGAAAAGAGAGACTTATTTAAAATTTTTCATTTTAACTTAAGAATCTACGATTATATAATAAATTCGTACCTATTTACATAACTGTTGTTACCTTTTTGGAAGTTTTATAAAAGTAAATAAATTATTTTCCGAATGTATTTCTTCTGAAAAAAGCTTTTTACATTTAATTTTATTTACTTTGAAAAATGAAATATTTTCATTTATTTATTCCAAGTGAAATGGCTTCAGATCTTAGTTTAAGATGTCTAAGAAAAGAAAACTCGATTTAAGAGATCAACGTGACAGATTGAACTACGTGAGGAAATTTTTATTCTTGACACCTTAAATATAATACTATAAATAAAAATTTTTTCTTATAATTACATTATCATTTTTATAAAATCGTACGATAAGATTTTCTCTTAGCTTTACTTGAAATGATATTCGAAATAAATTTGTTTCCGTGGGTCTGTGCATTTAGATTATAAATATAATTTAATGGTGCAAGATAGTAATTATTTTGTAAATATATTTTTAATTTTATGCAAATAAAGTATTTAAAGACCGAAGGATAGGATGTGAAATACTAGTAATATTTTTGATAACGTGAATATTTAAATATGTAAATGAGTATACTCAAATGATATGACTTTAATTGTAATAGCGATTGCCTCATGATACGTTAATTTATGTTAAGTATTATAAACTGAGTAATGCCTAATTATCATTAAAATATATTCATATTTTTGAAAATATTTCATTTTCTCTTTAATATTCTAAATCTCGTACGTTTTAGAATCCGTTGATATACATATTTCTAATACAAAATATTAATAAAATAAACTAACATTTTAGCAATAACTGAATTAATATTGCAGTCATTTAACACGAGTTATGCATGTACTAGATATATAAATGTTCACTTATAGAATTATGCACTGCATACATCGACTAAAGTATCTATTATATTAAACTAAGTGCTATTAATTAGAAAAAAGTTAAATTTAATAAAGAAATATGTATATTTTGTTACGTTTTAAAATAAAAAAATATATATATATATATATATATATATATATATATATGCTTAATCTAGATTAATAGATTTTATTGCTGTGTCCTTCAATATTAAAATGTATGAATTACTCAAGCGAAATTAACATTGTTATATGTACAAGGATAAAATAATATAAATATATTAAATCATGACAAAATAATGTATGGAAGTTTTCGTGCATATAAGAATCTTTAATTCGGTACATTTTTTTAATAATTCGTCTTCGCCATATTAAATAAACTAATATAGATATCAGCAACTCACCTTGTAAATTTTCAAATTATCTTTGAAATTATATGTGATAAAGGAGATTTATTTATGATGTATAATACATATATATATGCGCGTGTATATTCTCACTAATGTGCATACTAATCCTGTACGAAGTAGTAATAATAACATATCATGATAAACAGTATATACAGTTAATGCAATAAGATACACAAAAGTCAATATTACATATTGGATATTCTCTGTCTCTCTTTTTCTCTCTTTATCTATGCTATTTTCATACACAAATATGTACGTGCGCTTAATTTATAAAAACTAAGGAATCGCGGAGAAAGATGTCGTATAATTGTAAAGGAGACTTGAAAAAAAAAGCAGGTACGATTTCGTAAAACGCATCGTAGAATACATTATTTTGATTGACTATCTTGATACGACCACATTGACCAGTGAAGAGGTTGATGCGACACCGGTATTTCGGAAAATGGATCTTTTATTGTGCCCCGGTGGCTTCTTCGCCTCCAATCTTTTACCGCCTTACATCCACGCACATATTGCGCATTTGCCTTCTGGGCCACGCAGGGCTTTTTCCTTTTTCTTCCAGAATCCCTACGTTTTCTCGTTATTTTCTCGTTTTCTTCCCGAGAGTGACTGAACTAAAAGAGAGGGTAAAGACTTTTTCAGATTTTCATACAGAAATTCACATTTCCCGCACAGAGATCAAGTTTCCGCTGATACGTTTGTCTACACGTTTCTGTGGGTGGAATTTTAGGTTCTGAAGACAAAGACAGGGGTAATTCGGTGTACCTGGAATTTATATTTTACAAACGCTAGCTTTTTACAACTCATATCGCTTTTATACGATGAAAAGAAATTAGAATGATATCTAGCAGGAATTTTTTATTCGACCCACTGATGATATTTAACAGCAATATTGTTATAAAAACAACATAAGAATAAGTTAATAAGGTATATATTGAGGGTGATTTCTTGATTTGAAAAATGTTACATACATATGTAAAATACGTAACATTTTTCTCCAGCATTTGAAAAAGTAAGAATATCGCATTAGTGTCTTCAGAGTATACAAAGTTGTTAAAGTTAAAGTGGTCCAAATGTGTTCCAGCTTACTGAAATTAAAACACCTCGAGAAGCGCGTTCCGTCTCTCCTATTATTAATCTCTTCTCTTCCCTCTTCTACGTTTCTTTTTTATACTCTATTCCTTATACACGCGCGCGCGCGCGCGCACGCACGCACGCACGTACACATAATTTTTGCTTTTCTTAGTTTCGTTTCCCCTTGCCGCCCTATTAACCTAACCATCTTTCCCCAATTCATCCTCTCTCTCTTGCTCTTGTTCACACCGACTTTATCCGTCAGTTGTTTCCCGATGGTCGGCCGACATCCCCTCGTTTGCCCGAGATTGAACGGCTTCGCTCCACGAGATTCTTTTGCTGTCCTAGAGGAATACTGCCACTGCTCGTATCTTCGTCTTTATATCTCGACACTGCCGCCGGGATTCCCCGATGTCTCCTTCTTCAGTCCTACCTACTTCACCGCGCGGGACCGGCGAATTATTTTTACGTCCTGCTTTCCGCCCCTTCACCGCAGGGAATCCGCCCGCGTGATTCCTCTGTCTTACTACCTAGGCATACGTGGGCCACGCGAAATAACGCGAAGCGTCTCGAAGAGGCGAAGGGGATTCGTTAAAATGTTCGTTTTACTTGCAAGGCGATTCTTAAATCAACTCTGGCGAAAGATTCATGAGAATCGCCGCGAGCGGCACTTATCTACGCAATGATGAAACAGAGGCGAGGAGGTATTACGATTTCACGGCTTATGGCAGGAGCCGTATAGGGTACAGTCATCAACTTTTTATTTTGATAACGCGTAAAACTACTCGTTATAGCAAATGGGAGGAATCATCGAGCGTTTCATCAATGTTTATATACGTGGAAGCGGGTGTTTGCGCTGAAATGCTCCGCACTAAATCAAATTAAGTAATATTTTTCCCGACGTACGACATAACTGCTATTATGTGGAATGATTTTGATCCTCGATATAGATATATCGATATCAAGATTTTATGACAATTATTGGCCATTAGAACTATTGTTGCGTTAGCGCTATGACTATTCTCGACACATGATATTAACATGATATTATTAACGTATTAAGGATCTTTTCAATGTTATGCAGATTTCTCTGTCAAAATGTAGACTAATTATTTTGTACGATAATACAAATTAACGATGATTTCTACAAGTTTATAAATCTAATAAACGCAGAATTTTGTAAAATAGTTATTTCTTGAATTTTCCATTTGTGAAATTATTTTCTTGTAAATTTTTAAAAACATACGTGATACCTATTATTATTTAATTAAAATTGAAGCTCTTACAAGGTTTCTAATCTTTTTAATATCTTTTGAATATACTTGGATGGCTTTAAATAATGATCACTAGAATGTAAGCTTAGGACAATGGAGGTAGATTTTTATTTTTTGATAGAAGTCTTATGGCCGACTTAATAATTCGTTTTTTAGCGATGAACTTTGATTAAAAATTTTTTTCTATTTTAAACAGTGACAAAAATTTTCTCTTTCATTCAATGCAGACATTGGACTATATCTCTTGTATATCTTAGTTTACAATTTGTCACAGTTGAAATCAGAATTACGTTGAAAAACGTAGAATTGGAGAAGAAAATCGTAAATTACGTAATATAACAAAATGTATCAAGAAACACATACATTTTAACGTGAATAAGATTTAGTAATTAAAATTGCAATCTAACAGTTAAGATATAACTTTTAACGAATAAGTTAATAATTTGAACCTCATGCTTATAAAATAATGCAATGTTTGTCGAGTTTAAATAATACATTTCCGTGTGTACTGCTACTAAACATGAAAATCCAATATATCAAATCACAATGTCAAATTACATTATGAGTTTCTTACTTTGAACTTAAGGAAATGTACAATCATACGGTAGTATTTAGCCGAAAAAACTTTAATACAGCATTTTATAAAATAACTACCAGGTAGCATTCAAGTAAAAATAACAGTACTCGAAATAAAAAAAAATTGCATATTTACTTGATGATTTAACTGGGCATTTATGATTGATAGGAGTTGCGCGATAAAATGAGCTTTCAATCACAATTTCAAATTCACAAAATATATTGTCTGATTACACTTACAGTAGCACTTGTCATTATCTAAAATTTACTTTCGTTTCATAAACATTATTTTTATTATAATATTTTGGATTATAAAAAATACATAAGAATATTCTTTTAAATTTAAGTATCAATAAATTTAAGGTGTGAAACTATTTTATCGTAGACAATGAAATTTTTCAAACCATGCATTTGGTAATTTATTAAATTAAATTTATGTGTTGGCAAAAGGTTTGATAGATTTTTAAAATATAAATTTTATTTTCGTAATATTAACGTAATGCTTACGAAAGCATTTTTGAAATTTTTATCAGATTTCTCCGTGTGAAATCAGTAATAGAAGGAATAAAATGCACAGTCACTGTATTAATTTCAAGTGAAAGGAGAATGAAGATACATTAAAGTTTTGTTCCGATTTTAAATAGCACTTCAATACCAATAGAATTATTATATTTTTGATTAACCTTGCATAACGGACTATAATTTATATAACCGATTTCTCTAATAAAATCTAAATATCTTACAGGCACGGAAATCTGAATAAAAATTGCTTTTGAATTTTCAATATGTTGAAGAATTCTCACGGAGGCTCGTATTTCATTACATAAAAAGTTGTGAAAGGGGATGGTAGGCAAATTTCCTTATGCGAATAAAGTTTTATTCTTTTTATGCACGTAGTCTATGAGACTAGTCGATTCTACAAGCAATTTTTTAAATTTACCATCAACCGAGCGAGCATCCGTTAAAAAAAACAGCAGTACTCTCCAAAAATTTTATTCGAGATTAACTCGGGCAAGTAAACTCAGTGGCGCGTATCGCATAAACACGCTGGCAAACTTTTTATTTAAAGTCTCTCAACCCATCTTACTTTCTTATTTCTATAATCGTTCGAAGTTGACTAACCCGAAAGCTACGATGTACAAAGGGATCTCAATTTATTAGAAGGGCGAAGGGCTTTATCGTCGTTGTGGAGGCCGAAGCGAGTCGATGGGATAACTTAAGTAATGGCCTTCGTTAGTAGAGAGAGAAAAAATTGATTGATATATTTTTGCCTAGAAGCTCGTTGTACTTCGATGGCTGCGTGAGAGTAATTCTTATTCTTTTTCTGCAATGAAACATCTGTTATTTTTAATATTGTTCATTTTTTTGTTTCTTCAACATTCCGGAACTTTTCGTTTGATTAAATGTTGGCTTTGAATCAATTTAATCCTGAAAAAATTTTTTTTTTCATAACTATAAATTGCTTCGTGAAAGCTTTACAACAATATATTTGCAACATCCGTGAATTTTAAAAGGGCTATCGGTCAAATGTAGAAAGTGTTACGCAAAGCTTAAAATAAGTAATGAGATAAAGACGCACAGTTTATTTATACTTCTTAAAAAGAAACCCTTAATATTATAAATCTCGAAAAGAAGAATTACAAAGTAAAGTCTATATGTTATATAATAATGCGTAATATTTTATCAGATTATAAACGTAATTTTTTAAAAAATGTGTAAAAGCTTCTAGTAAATAAATTTTTTAATATAAGGCGATCGTCTTGGCTGGAAAAAGTTTAATAACAAATATGGATGTCTTAAAAAACATAAGCTTTACCAATTTCACCTTAATAGGAAAAAATACTCATCGAAAATAAGGATTAGTTAATATAAAATGTGTATCCTAATACTCAGTTCACAGAAAATATATTGTTTTTAATATTATTAGTTTTATGAGTCAATCGTTTAAAATAATTCATATTTTATTTGATGTAAATTATTAAGTGCGCATTTTCAAAATAAAATTTTAAAAGAAATATGTTGATTTCATTTTAAGTTTGATCATCTTTTTACCCATTCAGCACGCAAGTATGTTTTACATGTGAATAATTACGTGAATTTTTTGTATGTTGAAAATATAATGTGGATTTCAATACTACAATTACTCAGAAAATCAACGAAGACGTTGAGATGATGAGAGATATATTTTTCAAACGCTCATTTGTTTGCCCAATTTCATCAAAGTCTGCAATTTAAGTCTGTGTACATACATCCAAAGTCGTTATTTATGATTCTCAATTTGATAAGAAAGAGGAAGATAGGTAGAGATAATGCGATAGATAAATACATAGATAGACAAGTAAAAAGAAAGTGAAACAGAAAAAGAAAGAGAAGGTGAGTTTAGATATCGCTGATTACTGTTGCGGTGTCATAAAAAATTATGAGGGAACTTACGTCATAATGGATTTAGTATTATTTTCTCCTCATCTCTTTCCTCTTTTATCTGCACACCCGTATGCTATACATTTGCATTGTATATATATGTATATACATTTATATGAGTTCGGTCCGATAAAAAAACGTACTCAGTGAAAGTCTACCCTTTGTGCTGTCTTTTCTTGTACATGTCTGCTTCTGTATGAAACTATATATATAAGTGTACACGTACATATGTACATGCTTACTTTCGTCACGAGTATAAGACTTTTAATAAAAGGTGAAGAAGAGAAAGATTGGCCAGTTTTCGAAAAGCCGTAGTAACGCTTAATTTCTGTTCGCGAACAAGTGTGCGTAAAAGAGTCGAAAGCTTTAAGCCACTAAAAGTTCAGCTGCGAGTTAAATGGAAGCGTATACTCGTTAATTTTAGTTGGCCTATTGTATGTGGGATACACTGTATTGAAAAGTAAAGCAGCTAGTAGACTTTTAACGAAAATAATTCAAACGTTCACTCGAAGAATTATTGAGGTCTATTGTACTTGGACATTAATTGACCGGGCACAGGAAAATATTTTTCCCTCGATCCTGCAATTCAATATCGCTAATAGTTATAAAACTACTCGATACAACTTATAAAACTCTGCCTGTGATAGAACAATATATGTGCATAATTTTCAAAACACTTTATAGAAACACATAATTTTGGTACGTATACCTGTCACTTTAAATATAATTGCGATATATCATTTTCGCGTAAAAGTTTGTCGTAGTTTAAAAAACCGTCGATCATTATTACGAACGTATAATTATTCAGAAATATGAAAATTTCTTCATAATAAGTTGTACCTACTATAATTATTTATCTGTCACCGCTAGGAAATTATGTACAGAATAAAATTACGTATCTCCTAACTTTTAAATAACTTTTACCGTAATTTATGTAAATGCAAACAAGACAGTCAAAAAGACATTTTGATGATTTCGGATTACGTGTTCTAGTTTGTAAATCATCAAATAGGAATTGATTTTATAAGAATGAAAAACGACGTTCATAAAACACGACGATTATTTTGGATTTAAATATGAACTTGACATTTAATAAATGTAGATTAAATTCCATCATTATGAGCAATTTGACGGTATGTCATTTATTACAGTGGCTCGAAAGTCAATTATGTCATTAGGAAGCTTTACTTTAAACAAACTAAAAGTTAAATGTGCACTCCACAATTTGACTCCGGGTATTGTTGTGAAAGAACTGATTCATTGCAAGTCTGTGCAATATAAATATCAAGGGATGGAAAGAGGAAGCGCACGCTGTGCGCGAGATCGCTTACGGAATTTGTTTTGGATCGACATTGTTTCCTACTCGCGCTTAATTTGCTTAAGCGACGGCACTTTTTAATTTGGCGAAGCCGCAATCTGGTATTCCAACGAAGGCGCTCATTGCCAGGACTTTACATGCAAATTGGTACTCCTATCGAAAAAAAATGCTAGAGTGGAGAAGAGCAAGTAAGACAGACACGTGGCCAGTGTTCGCTCTTCGAAAATCAGCATGTAGTTCAAGCCAATCGGAAATTGCGCATCGATTCCCTATTCACCGCTCCGCGTTACTCTTCGTACTTATTACAAAGAGAGCCGCTGCCATTGCTGTCGAGAAGAGCGCACTCGGGAGAGTAAGAGCTTCGACTGTGTGTTGAGAGATCGGGAGTGAGGGTGCGAGAGTGAAAGAGCGAAAAAATATGTCGAGAGGGGAAGAAGAAATATCTAAATCGGTGGTCTCTCTTGTTGCCCGTACATAACAGCTTTCCGATGGGGGAGCAAATCTTTATCCACGCGATAGCTTTTCCTATCTGAAATACACATCCTTGTGCGAAATCCAGCGCAATACTTTCGCGCTACGAATTTAATTGCACGTGGATTCGAAATGTTTATGAAAGGCGTTATTGTAACATTGTAACGTGCTATGATTGATCGAAGATACATAATTTTTCGAAAATAGCTAAACACTTAGGAACTTATTTACGAAAAATATCATAAGTATTGGGAAGCTTTTCATTGGATATCGTTTTATTTAAAAAATTAAAAAAATCTAAATTATTAAATAAAGTAGATATCGGAATAAATTGTGCCTTTTATAATTTAATACGGGAATCCCATTTGAAAATTTTGCTCTAGCTATAACGACTGCGTACATCTGTGGAATTTATTTACCAATATATGCAATTTCAACTGAGTTATGTCGTCGATAAATTATAGATTTCATTACGGTTTTAACGCACTTCATAAGGAGCTAATGGTACAATGCTTGCAAAGAAAAATGCTTTTTTAAAACGTCACTCATTTTAATAGCCAAGGGTTTACGAACGTTAAAACTAGAATGCGTAACGCAACAGGCTTGTGTACTTTAAGAAATCATAAAACCACTCTTTAAATAGATAAATCAGCCGTGCTCAGTTGCGTTAATTCTTTTTACGTTATTACTGATACGATGTATCGAATGTGACATTGTTCTACAGAAAATAACTAATGAAAAAGCCCGAGTAAACTGTTTTCTTCAAATTTTTAAATTTTTAAATAGTTACATTCGTACGAAGGTAAAAGAATATATTCATCATTTTCAAGAAGACTTTAAAATACGTGACTAATAGATCCAACAGAAATAGAACGTCCATTGTTTACTTTATCCCTTCTTTTAATATCTAAAAATAATTATCGGCGAAATCTATTATAAATAAAGACTCAAACTCATTTCGTTATTTTTTGTTACAGGGAAAGAATGCCGTTATCAGAATTCCGTAAGAAAAAGCTGCTCTTCGTCTTCAACACGTTTTTTGGTGAGTACATGCTTCAACTTTCAAGTACTTAATGTGCAGTTTTTGATCGATGTGTGCTCGTTAAGAGTAACAACAGCATCAAATTTGTAAATAAAGAGACGCGAGTTCAATAATGAAGACTAAAAAACAAGTACACGGCGAAAATGGAAGAACATCGTTGATTTTACAAATGAGCTTTATTCCACTAAATTTTTTGTAAGTCTTTATAAAAATTGTTTAACGGAGAAAGGTAAGAAGTGCGAGAGACACGGAGAAATACATTTTGGAGGTTTTTTGAAATTAATTTGTAAAATTCTCGTCCAATGGTGTTATAGCTCTCGGCCTGTAGTCTAAATATTTGATAAATATATTCAATGAAAGGTTTAAAATATCAAATGTAAACATCTTTATGAGGTGAAGAAAACGAATATGGTTTGGATAAAAGGCACCTTGAGTAGAGTATATATAGTACGATGGTACGATAATACGGAAAACTAGTTATTACTTTATTAGGCATGCAGGCTTTCTTTCAAAGAGTGCGCATCGTTACAAGCTGTACAGATAATTACATTTAGCCTAATATTTATTTGAGATTTAAATGGATTGTCTTTTACACGAAAAGCCAACATATAACATAAAACGAATTAACTTTAATATAGGAAATACGAGTCCATTAACGAAATAATTCCATAGACTTTTCTATTACTTGTGAAAATATTAAAAGCCTACAATTGTTCACTAGACTGCGAAACATTTACAAATGTATTTGTAGATAAGCTAAAGAAAATGAATCGGCATGGCTAAGAGTGTTAAGAAGAAATTGGATATTTATAAGGATTTTAGTCTCTATCAAAAATCGATTTGGCTTATGCCTTCTATGCTTTGCTTGATGCCTTGATACTTCGCCATAATTTAATTTACTTTTTACTCTTTCGTTATTTTACTCCTCCATTACGGAGGAATTTATAACAAAAAATATATTACGGCTTTTAACTTGGTATAAAAAGAAAATTCAACGCGATTAGAAAATTAGAAGAAATTTTCAAGTATTTATCAATTAAAATACATGTTTAGGTAAAGATGAACTAAATCTTGGTTAGGAAAAGAAATTTATCCTTAATTACAGAATTGATGCGAATATATGATACAGAAATGTAACATCTCTTGAGGTATAGGAAATTATTTTGCTCAACTTTTACTATTAAAAAATTAATTAAATCATTACTTATTGTGCAAAAGTGCTTTCAGCTCATTAAGTTACGAGATATTGTACTTGATTTTTTTCTAATTCTATAAATATAAAACTTTTGCTCATCTAATGATTTATTAATAATCAAAATTATCCTTACATAAATTCTATTTATTATAAATATCGAATGAATATTCTCTGCATTATTCTATAATTAATCAAACTAATTATAACTTTAATAATATATAGACGTATAAGTATATAAATATATAAGTGGAAAAATATGTTTTTTGAACAAATTGTCAATCTTTTAAGTAATCAATACAACGTAAAGTCCGCAATCAAAACTTTCATATTAACCAACAACTTCACTTCTTAATGTTATTTACAAAAAGTTTTCAAACACATAATAAAATGCAATTGAGTAGAATGTTGGAAAAAAAAAACTGAAAATATTGTTCTGAGAAAATTCTTGTTCAAAGATATGTGTTAGAAAATAAGAGAATAAAGGCGAGATATGAAATAGGCAATTTAAGTTAGTAAAGATACTTTTACAGTACAATTTCATCTTAACAGATCGAAACATCGTCATTATTAGAAATATAATGTCCCTTTCTTAAGAACAAAGAGCTAGATGTACATAAAAATAATTAAAATTCTTAAAAATGAATTTAATATTCGCCAAAAAGGGGAAGCTTAATAATAATGGTTGGAAGCAGTTGGTTATTTATCGTGAAATCGTTTCTCAAGTGTTACATTTGAGCATTTAGAACTTCTGCAGTTGAGTATTAAGTTTGAAATTTTTCCAAATTGGCTCCAAATAAAAATTGCAGAATTCAAAATGAATGAGTTTCTTGGTAAGAAATTATAAAAAAATCAACTTAATTTCGGAACTGTGTAAAGGGTAATACGACACTAAAAATGTCGTTTCAACAATCTCTCAACATCATTTCAACGAGATTTTCTTTCATCCCAGTGAAATTCTATAAGAAAGGACATTCATTCTAACAAAAGCCATTCCTCACATCACATCAACTTAAAGGGAAATTCCTCTCCTGACAAAAGGTTTTTGTTAGTTATAGGTCTCATTTTCCGAATTAACGAAAAATCCATCCGACCCAGTGAAAGCTCTCATAGCGTAGCACTTGCATCGGAAGCTGCACAAAAACTTTGCAGGGAATCGACTCGCCGACACGTAACGTCTCGCGAAGGTCGCAATCACGCGCAATAGAGATAAAAAGCAAGTCTCAGCAGCTCTTGAGCGCGTTGTGCTCACATGCCTCGTAGCTTTCATTAGTCCCTGCAACGGCTTCCTTCGCTCCTTTGACGAAGCTCTAAACATAACTCCCACTGCACACCGGATCACCGCGAGCCGCCGCGATAGCCTTCGATTATACAGCGTCGCACACATGTAAAGAGAAAAGACGAGGATGATCCCGGGCTTGTGATTTAAAAATTCACACCCTCGAGCGGAGCAACGATTGATTTTCCTACTTTCGCGTACGCTGTTTTTTCTCTTCACCGAGACCCGCGTGAATCGCTCGCGATGAGACTTTCCTTTCGTTCAAGGGAGGAGTAAAAATAAATTTATTCTCCACGTGTTTCTTCTTTAACGCTTCAACCTGTTCCCTGTACGCTTACTTCTGTTTGTCTTTTAACGGAATAGTAGATAACGAAAGGTTTTTTACTCTCAATAGAAATGTTCCATATTGAAAATGGAGGTAAAAGAGTTAGATGATTTCAATGTTTTCGGGATTTAAGGTTATCTATTCGCGTCTCTTCCAAGCCAGCTTATGAAAAAGAAAGAAAAAGCTCTTCTTCTACTTTGCCTATAAGCTTTATACTATGTTATACTTGCAAAGAAATTATTAATTATGAGAATTGTTCTTCTGAGGCGTGGAGTACTATCTAGGTAAAAGAATCCCTTCGAAAACTTACCAGTTTCGTACCAAAGTAAGTCTTTATATTCCTTTTCTTATAAATGAATTATTTTCGAACATATCTAGGAAGTAACGTTATTTCATTAAGCAAATACCTTACAATTACGTAAGTCCTAATATTACTAATAGACTGATATATTTTGTAGACAGTTATTTAGAAATTCGTATGTACATTATGCTATTTTATCTCGAAAAATGTTGAAAAATAAAAAGAATTGAACAATCCAAAAAGAAGGTATACCACTATGAATAATTGTATGCTTGGTATTCAGTACATTATTCATATCTAAATATTTCACGAAACCATATAATTTTTACGGAAAATTTATTTCCGTAAATTCAATAACTTTCAGCGTTTCAAAGTGTATCCATAAACTGATGCGTAGAAACTTAAACGAGTGCAAAGAATATCGTTCCGTTTTTACCGAATATGAAAAATTAACTTTATAAATCAGTATTTCCATTTTTTCCAAATTTATTATAACTTTTCCTTGATTATGAAATCTGATCTATTGTGTGTGTGTGTGTGTGTACACACACACAAACACACACACATATATTCAAGGCTTTTTATACGTACATATATGTAAGTATACATTTTATTTTAACACGAATTTTAGTGTTTTATAAAAGGACCTAGTTAAAATGAAATTCGTGATTTCAGAGCATAATATTAGGATCGTTTAATATTTATCATAATACCTGACTATATAAAGTTTATGAAATATTTAATCGCTCAATTTTGAGCTTTCGAGATTATTACTGAATAGACGTAGATAGATCCTGAAAATATTTTTGATAAAAATAACTTTGGGTGTAGAAAGTTGTATGGACGTTTTTCAAAATTTAATAAAAGATATTACAAAAGGATAATTCTCTATCTCTTCATAAATTAACTTACTTCGAAATATAAATTAGCTCGAAATTCACGCAAATTCTCATTTTTCATCTCGTTTTATGAATTCTAGTTTTATATTTGATAATCTTGGATTTATAGCACTAAAAAATCTTAGCCACTAAGAGATGAAAATTTTAATGTGTAAAACTATTGAGTCATACCATTAAATTCTATTAATTTTTCCTCCTTATTAGATTCACTAATATCAATATTATATATTAAAGATATTTTATAACAATTCTTCAAAGTGGTATTAACTATATCTTCAATGTAATTAATACGTATTTTTCTGAAAGTTTTCTTTGTTTAAGATTGTATGTATTTTCTACTTTTTTTATTATAATTAAAAATAGTTACTTTAATAAGAAGACAATTTAAACTCTTTAAAATTGTAGGATCAAAATCCAATCATTGAATGCATTGAATACGTTATATAAAATTTATGCAATAATTCAGTGTCAGAGAAGCACGTTAAAATAATAATTATTCAACTAAAAATTTTGAGAAGCTAAAATTTATTTTTTTTTTATTTTTGTGTAATTTAAAAAAGGTTTTGATGTAATTGAGTGTATAAATACATATTCTTGAATTAAGAAAATATAATTCTGTACTAAACCGATTGCTTATTCATTTATTGTACAAAGTATTGACTAATATTTCGTAGATCACAAGTAAATGTAGAAGACTATAGTTTTGTAATTGTCTATAATTTGACCTGATAAAATTATTGGTCAAGTTTGTGAGACAGGAAAGTTAGATTACCAAAATTCGAATTTATTTAAAATATTATTGAAATGAAAATTCTTCTAACAAAAATCTCCTCCTAACAAACACTATAATTGAATTATATGGGATCATGAAAAAATTTAAAAAATAAAGACCTGATAGTAGAATGAAAAAATATTGCGAATTAGTAATTATTGCATTTTTAACTCGATTAAGAATTTGACTAGGAATATTTTTATAGCTGTTATAGTTTTTCATCTGTATCGATATACCATATTAAGTTTCTATTCTTGTCCGTATATCATGAAAGTATTCGTGACATTAACCTTGTCATGTTTAAATTTAAAATGCGATCGTCCTTACACTGCTTAGACTTCTACTGACTTTCACAGCAACGTCATTCCATGTATGTTGATTACAGTTGACGGTAAGTCAATACTTGCTTTTGTCGTTTCGCAATCGCACGTTATAAAGCGGTTGCACGTATCAGGCGATTGTACATTAATTTTGCAATTAAGATAATAATAATTTATTATATTAGATTTACATTTATTATTTATTGTATATATCATTTTATACTAATGAATAAACACTTGAGAATAGTGTATTAAATTTGTTTAATTTGTTGAATAGTTCAGAATTGTATGCATTTGAATCAACAATATTACAGATAGTAGAAAATGAAATATTTGCAAATTAGAGAATAGAATCAAGAAACATATTAATACTTGATTTGAAAAGAGAATTACAGTTGAAAAGATAAACATCTTTTCAATTTCTGAATAATTAACGAATAACATTAATTCATAATTAATTGAAAGATAGAAAGAGTAAAAAAGTACTCATTAAATAAAAGGCAATAATTATTTGAATACCGAGACACATATTATCAACGTAATTTTGTTTATCATATTAACGATTCTAAGGTCTGCTATTTTAATAAAAAGGTTTATTTTTACCATCATTAAAGGTATAGAAGTAGAACTTGTATTATTTTAGTAGTATTATTTAATTATTTCATTATTTAATTCGAATTTTGTGCTAAAATTAAGAACTGAGCAATTGCATTATTAGAGCAATTAATTCTTGCACGGTGGATATTATAATTTCCGATATTCCAAATGGACAAAAATAATCAACGGAAGAATATATGCATGTATGTAAATCTCTATTCTCATTGATCTTGATTTTTCATCCCTTTCGCATGAATTTCTTAGTAGTAAATGAAGTATGTACGATTTCAGTAGATTATTCATTTTATTGTTGTAACACAGGTGACATGAAATATAAACTCTACATTATGGATACAGTATGAGATAGAATAAAAAAGATGTTTTTAGACTGGCAGTCTCACTGGTTATTTAAATTTAATAAGGAAAAATAAAAAAATTTTTCGTTAGAAATCTTTTAAATAAAAAGACTCAGACTGAATTTATGATTTTTAGATATTTATATTTTGATATTTATAATCATTAATTATAGAAGTTTATGTTGCTTTTAAGTGCTTGTTAAATTAAGAAATAATTTTAGTAATGTAAATATAAAATGAAGCATCATTCAATTATTATTTTAATCATTAACGAAAAAACTCTAAAAGTTAGGATATTCAATGTTTTAAATTTTCTAGTGAAATAACATCTTATTTTCATTCAGAAAACATTTTTGTCTTTTGAAAAATAAGGGAACTTAACTATTCCAACGAGTTTTTCATAAATACGTAATCTATATTTTGAAGCCATAATTCGCGTATTTTATTTTGTTTCACTTAAAAACCTGCAGTTTTTCCGCTCCTTTTGCTCTCTTCAAGTAAGGCAATAAAATGCAATAGTTTCAATTCCAGGATAATATTTAATTTTGTAGCTTCTGCGTTCTGAGATTCTTTATTTGAAAATAATGTCATTGTGATCTTAAATTTAGGATCATTTTATTGATGAGACCAAATTTTTAAAGCACTTGAGTAGTGGTTAGTAATATCTGTTATTTACTTTTCCTACTGTATAGGGTAATTTATTGGGGATTTTGCTAATAATTTATTAGAAAATAGAAAGTAGATACTTAATTTTAACATATAAATTGAAGGTATATAAGTTTCAATCATAAATGTATATTGGTGTTGTTCAAAAAATTGCTGTATCACATTCACCTAAGAAAATAATTTGGTTTCTGTTTTAACGAGCTATTATTGAAATGTTAAAAAAATGTATATTTTACAAATGAAACTTTTAAGTATAAAAGTGAATGTAGAACATAGCTTTCAGTAAGAGTAAAATAAATTACTTTTCAATATATAACATGAAACTACATTGTAAAGCTTGGTTTTACTGTAAAAGAATAACTGAAAACATGCATTCTCGTTACATTTTAATGTACGAATTAGACAATGTTAATAATGCACGTGTGTCTTAATCATTCTTAATATTATTATTATTTATCAACACCTACGTTTTATATTCGTTGCAAAATTTCGTATTTATCATTTAAATAGCATAATAACTTACGATTATGCATTATTTTATAACTGTCTTTTAAATGAATTATATCAAGTATTCGTAAAATTCTCATAAAGTTATATGATATGGCTTGTAAAACGTTAATGACACGATATCATGGAATTTATCTTATTATTATAAAAGAGCGTGAAAGATCATGGATATTTTATTTCGTAATAAGCTATTTACTAATTAAAACCATTATTAAACTACTTTTCTCTTTAAATTCGAATAGGATTTACAACTAGTTATTTTATCCTGTATTCAAACTAATACGTTACTCAATGTAAGTATGAAGTTATCTTCGTATATTTTTTAATGTACGTCATCGTCAAAAAGTGTATATTTCTGAAACAACAAACTTATACGTTTTTTATATTAATGAAGTCATTTGTTTTCCTGTTTACTGATACAATAAAATTTTAGGTAGATATATATCGTCCAAATTTTATACAGACTTGAAAAGTAATGCAATATTTGTAGTAATCAGTACTTAAAAGTTTATATCATAATTGGAATTACAATCTAAATGTAAATTCTAACTATATAATACATAGATTATGCGAGGAAGGTACATAACAATCAATTTTTTATATCACAAATATATTTTTAACGAAGCTAGCTAATATATCGTACTTGCGAGTCACTAAGTGTGAGTCGAGCGATAAAAGATTCTACCTACTTTCCAATTTCAAAGATTTAAACTTTGGGGAAAAATTCGCAGCACATGCTATAATTTATGTATTCAATGTTGCCAAAGATTTTTGCATTATACCGCAATCTATTAACTTGTATTATAAGAGCAATTAATTTTAGTCTCGGTTATAAATAAAATATAAAATTCGTTCCAATGCTGATGGGTTGTATATTACATAAAAATTGTGCAAGCATTGGTTTTGCTCAGGAAAGATGAATCGGTATTACCCTTCAATCTACTCAATACGAGAGAATGCATCTGTAAGCGAAGAGAAACGTATACAGAAATTCGACTTCTCGAGTACAAAGAAACTAATGATGCAGATTCTAGGTGCTACTGAAAACTAAATTTTAACATGGATGCTGTTTTAGAATGAGGTTAATCTTTATCGAGGCCAAATTCAATAGAGGAAGTGATTCACTATGAAAGCGAAGCGATCCCTATCAGTGCTGCATATCAACTTGGTCTCCACGATACTCAAAAAAACTCAAGAAAGCACTCCTTTTTCTTAGCTGTCTTGTCGATCGTTGGTTCGCACTTGAGATTTATCGAGGTAGATCGGCAGAAAAATAGATAGAAAGAGGTTAAGAGAGGGAGAGCGAGCGAGAGGGAGCGATGGAAAGGGAGAAGAGGAAAAATGGAGTGAGAGAGAACGAGAAAAATAAAGGAAGAAATTTTCAATTCATAAGTCAAGTGAGATGGAAAGAGCGAGAGAACAGGATATTTGAATGAAAAACACTGGAATAATATTAATGAAAGGCTATCGTGATACATTTATTAAATCTCAAACTATATGTGATTTGTTAAAAATTCTTTCGAAAATGAAAATGTCTTTATTCATGGACAAATGGTAGTGAAACAAAAGTATGAAAATTAATTATCCGTAAATATAATAGTAACTATTATTAGAGCTTTCGTTATTTGTAATAAACTATATAGATAAAGAAATAAATTTTGATTGAAACAAGTTATGTTGTATTATAGTGCAACATATCATGACGAGTAGATAATAGATTAATTTCAAACCACATTTTCTTAGTTCATTATTCTATCTTCTTTTAGTGCAACACGAGAGAAATGAATATTAAAAAATTGTTAGGAAAATGAAAATGATAGATGGTTTAAGGAATTAAGTATCATAATATAAAAAATCATTAATAGGAATACTTTAAAAATCGAGTTGACATTTTAGGAAGATGACGATATTTTATAGTTTTATCCATAATTATTTAGTAATAATATAAATGTTATTTAAGCAAAGACTGAAAAATCTTATGAAAACTTGAATGTATTTTGCAGATGTCAATCAGAGCGGATCAATCGATATTAAAGATTTTGATCTTGCAGTACATGTACGTTAATTTTTCACTAAATTATGTACAAGTTAGTTTTTAGCAATTTGAAAAAGTATTAATTTTTTTTTTAAACCAGAAAATCTGTGAAGCGAGGGGATGGGCTTCAAATCACCCAAGATTTCAGCAAACAAAGGATACTTTGAATAAAGTCTGGGACGGTCTTCAAAAACGAGCTGATGCTGACAATGACGGCCAAGTACGTAAAATAAAATAGAATACTATTTAGTTTATTATATCATTGCTGGCGTATGAATAAAAAGAATTTCATTATCCGTAATAATATTAAATTTACTTTTCATGAAAAATACAGGTAACAATTATTTTCAAATGATTATTTTTATGATCTAAAAATCTGTTCATTGGAACCGTTAGAAGTAATTTATTATTTAAAATAAATTCTTTTCTAATAATGTTTATATAATACTTACTTATTATAAATAAGAGTTATTTTTATAATGATTGGATTAAAAATGTTCTTCTTCGTGACAGGAGAATCAATAACTCTTATTATAATTTACTGTGTTTCACTTTATCTTTTCATTAACTATTATTATTATTCTAACAATTCGTTAACATTATTGCTTTTACTTCAAAAAATATCGTTTAATTATTCGTTAAAGTACAAAAATATTAATGTTCGTGTGTAATTTTGAAATTAGTCAAAATAATTTGTAAATAAATCGTTTCATTATAAATGCTTCGAATAGAGGTATAAAATTGAATTTTCTTATTAGATATGCAGATATGTAAATTACTGAATCACAACTAGAACAATCATTTCCATTCAAGTTAAATGGAAGAATTAATTATCTTTATCATATTTGTCAAAAGGTTAATATGTCATATATACATGCGAGATTGTATTAGCTTATATCCAATGATATACGTTTTACAAATCAGTAAGTTATAATTGAACGAAATAATTACAGACCATTTGCATTAAAAATTTTTACAAGAATTTAAAAATCATAAAATAATTTTAATTTATTCGAAGCCCAGAATTAAATATTTCATGTAAAAATCAAAACAAAAAATTTTCCTTTTTTTCCTTTAACTGGAAATGAGTGATAACGTGTTATAATTTATATGAATAGAATATTTATATCGTTAAGTCTAAAGTAAACTGTATTTCACATGAAATTGCATTCTAAAGTAATTCAAACGAAGATAATTCATATCAAATGTCATTTTTCACAATATAGTGAATTTGACCTACGAATATAAATAAATTAAAAGTTACACTTGATTTTCATTTGTGAAAGAAAAAATACTTGCCAAACACGTAAATATTCAAAACATATTTTAGTGCGTAGTATAAATAAGGGAAAAACGTATTTTTTTCACTCTCTGTTAACTATAATAATTAATGATACATTTATATCATATAATATTTTAGAATCCATTAAAAATATATTGGAAAAATTTTGTTTTCATTTTGAAAATATTGTTATACTATGGGGATGAAAATTAGTATTTTCATCGACTTACTTTAGTCATCAAATTTTTTAAAATATGACACATATTCAAAGATATAATTTTAATAATCTTAGGATTATTAAATGGAATGGGTAATTCTGATAAAGCTTTTCCTTATAAATATACTGAAACAACTTTTCTACATAAGGATGTGGAAAATCAGCAATGAAAGTAATTCGTATAAAAAAGAATAAAAATATAAAATTTCATTTCATATTTGGTAAATAAAGCCTCGGAATCGAAAAGAATTCGCACTTTCTTCGAGAGTCCCGTTCAGTTTGTGTATATTTCTAGAACTTTATAAATTTACTTTAGATGTATTTTTAGCTTAAAATAAGTAAAACTCGAAAGGAAAAAAACACAAAGAAATAAACTTAATCCGAGATCCCGATATCGTTTATAGTATCGTTTATTTTGACGTTTCGTAGTCGATCCTCGTATCAGCTCCGTGCATTCGCAGTACATCTCGAGTGGTTAAGTGGTTTAGATTGTCGCAGTTTCAGACTTAACTAGATAATCCATTAGTTGAATCGCTATTGCTAGCGAGCACAAAAGTCTCGTTAGGCATCAAGTAGCAGCAGCCTTGCACGCGTATGCGTTTTTCCTCATACTCTTTCCTTTCTTTTTCGAGTAATCGACTATTTTGAATGATTGGCTTGTAGATCAGCCGAGATGAATGGTACTCGATGTGGGAGGAGTACGCCAAGGATCCAGAACACGCGGTCGAATGGCAAAAGACTTACATGAATCTCGTCTTCGACCTTGAGGATACTTCTGGTGAGTTGGCGATGATTCGCTTGTTCGGGGATTCTTCTCTGGAGTTCTCCGTAAAGTTCTAGGAAAATGTTTTCCTTAGAAAAGATGATGAATGCATTTTGAAGTTGCTTGTTACAGGCAAATGTAAACTAACTGCTCATTAATTTACAAATTTCAATTCTTTTGATAAATTGCAAAGTTTATTTTCAATTAAGATTTTTGAAATGAAATACTTTCCAGTGTTTGAATTTAAATATCTAATCATTTTTCAAATATCACATACTTTCCTTTGAAGAAAAACATTCATTTTATAACGAAATAAATTATGTCATTTACTGTGTTTAAGAAAACGCCACATATTAGAAACTAATAGAAGCAGAATAAATGTAATATAAAATTGCAATTGATTTATAATTCATTGTAAATTAAATATTCAACGACACCCTAGATTGTGCATGATTCACATAAAGCTAAGTATGACGTATAAATATAACCTTTCAACATTGAAAAATTATAACTTAAATTGGAAACTTTCTATGTATAAAAACGAAAGTGTATAAATACTTTTGACGAAAGGCGATAAATATATGTAAAATATCGAATGGCCTAGATTATTGTGCGTATTGTGAATTCGCATGGAATAAACTAACTGATTTATCGAGTTCTAGTCAGGACAATAAGGCGCAAAGACTTTTTCCTGAAAATTGCAATGTCAGATGATGATTATGTTGCCTTCATAGGTGACGGATCAATCGACGAGACAGAATTCAGTCAGGTGTGTCGAAGCTACGGCGTCGAGGAGAGTGAGTCGCGAGAGTCCTTCAAGAAGCTCCAAGTTGTAAGTTTCCGTTTTCCATTAACGCATTTGCATTAAAGAGCTCTTATTCATTGAATGAAAGATGTCTGTGAACAGGATGTTTTATTCAAGTTTTTAACAAATAGGAAGAAGATGTGCAATCATCCAGGCATCACAAGATGAGATCATTTTCTTATTTACAGTTTTATTTCTATCCGACGGTTGATAATTCACTGACTGTTTAAATAAACGTTTACTTTTGGTTTTCGATATAAAATAATATTTACGTAGTTCGGGAAAATATCTTTTGTATTTTCAAATATCTCAATCGAGTAAAAATACGTCGTAATAGAAAAATTGATTTTCCAATATTATCTAAGTATCTAATTCACTTCGTATATTGAATTGGTCGAATTTTTACGTAATAGCATTTTATTACATGACATACGAAGGTATTGAAAACTTAACGTAACTTAAAAAGTTAGTAAGAAAATAATTTTTAAGCAAAAGTAATTATTTAAAAAGGTAAGTGTTTATTATTTATATTAAGCTTTTCATTATTTTTCTCATATGCGTATAAATTACGTACTTTTTGCTTTGGCAAGCAAAAAATATGCATTTGCTAATATAATTATTGCATTTTATTTGATTTACTTATTGAATCGTTCACATTTTTAATGGAAATCAATCTTCTAACATGTGTGCAAGAAATTGATATTGGAAATAAAAATATATTATATTCCAAATTTTTGGTCCACGAAGGTCCACGTATGCATATTAAAAAATTCTGAATTTTTTTTCAAATAACCTGATCATAAAAGTTTTTAAAAGTATTTTAAGTAGACGCCTATATTAATTACTCTTGTTACATAATACATATTCCAGCAAATTTTCGTATTATTTTAAATTACCTTAGGGAAATTAATCTTTATAAACTTAATCATAGACAGGAAGATTGAAACTCGTAAGCAAGAACTTTCACCTGTAAAAAGTATTTAATTTCGAAATAAAGAGTTTCAAAATTGATCTTAATTATCATCTTAACTCATATTTATGTTACGTGAGGTAGCTTAAATAAATTTGAATGTAAGTTTTCTTCGTTGTTTACATATTACCATGTCCTTCGGTAACCTGTCGTTTTTTTATCTTTTAAAAAATTATATAAAATAAATAAAAAATAATTGAAAAAAGAACAGAATATTTTTACCAAAGAAGACTCTGATTCTCGTGTGAAATAAAGATTGTTTGCATTTGTATATATTGTAGAATTATTAATTCTGGCATTAATTAATTGTAAAGGAAAGTCACGACGATGACGAGTCAATTAATCGTTTCTGAATAACTTTCAGGGCAAAGAAGTAACGCGTGAGAAGTTTGAAAAGCTCTGGATGCAATTCTTCTCATCTGATGACCCTAGTACAGCCGGCAACTTTATATTCGGCAAGACGTTCCATTAAATGATCCACAATACAAATGAGACCATCATATGCGCAGACGACATTTTTTCGTTCTAACCGCTCGACATCGACGGCAATGAGCTTTGCAACCGACAGACAATGGAAAACCGATAGGCAAATACAGTTGAATAAAATACTATAGAGCTGCAATACAAAACAGACAAAAGAAAAACAAGAAGCAACAAGAATAAATGATTATAATTGAGAAACTTCCATCCGCGTCGAAAGCGCGGATCGGCTTCTACCACTAACAAATACCCACTACTTTTGCTTCGCTTACGTGCGATGGTGATCACTTGCCTTTAAAATATCACACTTCTTTGAGCTTGCTTTCCTAATACATAATTACTATACTTTTCGGATTTAGCTTAACGTTAATTTGCTATTTTTCTTCGAATTTTAAATATTGTGTACTTCTTTATTTTCAATCTGTAATCGATTGTAAGGTAAAGCGATAAAAATGAAATTGCAAAGTTTAATCAACGTTCCTAGCTAACTACTATACCAAAAATGTCAATAAACAAATGAAAAGTAACTAAAATAACAACATATATTGAATATAATCGAGTTGATTTCATGTTTCAATGTCTTTATTCAATTGCTGTAAAAATGTGCTTCAATTGTTAATGATTATATCAAAGTCTAAAAATCTTCTAAAAATAAAACAATACTTATTTTATGTTTATTTTTTTAATCATTTAAACTAATGATTGTACCTACATATCTTCACGAATAAGACAAAAAAGTGTTCATGTACTTCTGGTTGTATTTTGATCAAAGAATGAAAGTGGAGAGCAAAGTAAATATATCAAACAATCGAGATGAGCCACTAAAAAGAATATTTTAGTATTCTCAAAGAAAAAGAAAGAAGTAATTAATCCATCGTAACATTAAAGCTATAGAACTTTACACAGACGAAATATTTTTCAATTCATCAATCGACAAATGTAGGAAAAAAGTAAGTGAAGACGTAAGACGTTATGATTAATTGTACCAACAAAAATTTAAAAGCTGGAAAGAAAGGATTGAACGATTGTTTGACTTCTTAAGGAAATATATTATATGCCATGTCTATAAAGTTGTTACGTCATAGTGTATGTTTTAACGAATATAGCATGTATATTTCTGCGTTGAAAATAATATATATATATATATATATGTATATGTATATGTATATGTATATTTATGTATGTATGTATGATGTATGTATGTATGTATGTACGTATGCGTGTGTGTACGTATGTATGTAATCATAATTGTCATATAGAAGTTATCGTATAAAAATGTCGTTATTAAGTATAATATACAAAAAGAAAAAAAGAATGTAAACATTTGTTTGAAAATTTAAGGATTGCTATACAACTTCTTTATGTATTAAGTATTACAAGAAATGAATGAAAAAACAAACATTCCAAATCATATTTTACAAGAATAAATGTGTATTGGCGTATTATTGACAAAACATAAGATTCGAGTTTGTCAATTCTGAAACGTCGATCACTGCCCAGTAACATACGCGAAAATAAGCCCTCAAATCGATGCTTTACTACGAAAATACCCTACTCATTAATCATATAAAATAAGAGAATAGGAAGAAAAATGAACAAATAATAAATTTAATGAGATTTGAATCTTTATTGGAGGCAAGTGATTTGACATATAAAAATCATTTTTCTTTTATCTGCTAACTATCATCTAGTCCTTAGATGTTCATAATCAACAGTAAGAAATTGACCTCTTAACACATAAAAAATTAAACCTATGAAATAAAAAGTGAAAAAATTCTCTATATAAAAATAGTATTGAATTACTACAATGGACGTATTATGTACAAAGGCAATCGGATATGTGGTATTAAGGGATCAAATGATACTATCAAATTCTCAATATTTATTCATTATTTTTGAAGCAGTACTATTGATGTACAAGAAATTATTTGCTTTCTTCGCGTCTGATTTCAAATTAGGTTCTTCATACTCACTTCGTTAATGAATAAATGCATAAAAAGTAGAAGTTTATTCCAAGCTTCATTGCAATTTTCTGACTCGATGGTAAATGTTTATGTCATTGCTGTTCACATGTGCTGATTGTAAACGTAAAAGTACATAAATATAAGATGAATGCCCGTTAAAATTATTGACTATGTTACACATATTTAGTCATTCTATATAAATATTAATATATAATGTATTGTTTAACATGTGAAATACTTTCCAGAGTAAATAAAAAATCAATATTTGTCTTGAGTTGTTTAAGGTAAGATTTTTTCTATTATTATATAATATTATACATCATCCTTAATTCTAAAATTATAGTAAAATATAAATTGTAGTAAATATTAATTATAGTAAAATATTATAGTAAAGTATTAAATTAAAATAAATAGGATTAAATTTAGTACCCTTTACCGAAACTAATGAATTGCAGTGGTTTTCTCAATAAAACGCGTGAAAAGGGAAATACTGCATAAATAATACGCAAATAATTATTTATTTCTTGAATACGTAGTCTTTCAGTTATTTGATGGTCAAAAATAATGTATTAACGGGAAATTGCAATTCATATAATATCTATTATACATCAGATCATTTAGATCTATATATAAAACATTCACTGAAATTACCTCGTAAATCAATTCATAAATAATTATATCAATGAATGTTTTATACATTTTTTATTTATTGAGCTACTATAATATTATAAGACAAAGATACGAGATATCAAAGAATAATAACTTAATGATTTATACATACATAAAAAGATGCAAAATAGTTTAATTGTAAAATGATATATATTCTGATAATCGAAATATAGAAACTTACCATATATTGGTCAGTAATTTATACGTATCTCTACACCCATTTAATTATGAATTCATCGGTAAAGTAGTAAACCTCTCATTCATTAAACATGTAACTAGTTTTAATTTTCATCATTAAATACATGAAATAGAAATTTCATTATATATTGCGCTTTGTATCAATTTCAATGTAAAAGTTATTTTTATCGAATATTATTGACTGTACCGTTAAAAAAGAATATTTTATTTTAATTTACTTTCAAATTTATTCAAATTTAATTAGTGTATGTTACACGTAGTAATATGCAATATATAATAAACAATCCGTAATACAATATTTTTAATAAAAAGAAGATGCTGACTAACGTATTAAAATTTTATTGTACGCTGCTTTATCTGCAGACAGATAAAGTATAGTGGATTACCATGAAAAGATCCATGTAAAAAACATGTTTTTCATTCGATTAAGATTTTTTATTTAACTCGAATACAAATAAAATCAGATTAATTTTTGACTTTATATATACTTTATCGATACGTTTCATAATTTACAAATAACAATCGATATTATAATATGTCTTCTTTGTTGTATAACTAATATTTATAAAATTCAATATATTTAAGACTATACGTAAACGTAGTAAAAGATATTAGAAAATATAATTACTAATAATTATTGATATAATCGTATTATGTTTCGCTCTATAAGTTATAAAATTGAAAATTACAGACGTATACTTTGTAAAATGTAAGTCTATCAGTAAAAAGATTTATTTTATTAGAAAAATTTTCTCTAGATACTTTTAGCAATTTAGGTAAAGAGAAATACTCAATCTTGTCTTTAAATTATAGATCTTTTTATAATTATGTTTAGTATTACGTTGTGGATATTAATAATATATATATTAGTAAGAAATTGCGCTAATTATCACTTAATATTTAATTTAATTTTAACGAGTAATTAATATTTGAAAAATGTCCGTAGCTTATTATAAAATGAAAACATACACTTTGTAACATATTTTGCATATTACATGTAATATTTTTTCAGGTCAAATTATGTCGAATCATAAAGATTAGATTTTTCTCTGAAATATTACTTTACTTATCTTTCATTTAATGAGTCTAAATTTTTTACACTTTTGAAAATGTGTTAAGTATACAATATATAGAGCTGTAGTAATTTAATACAGAATGTAATAGATAATACAGATATTCTCTAATAATTTATAAATTGTAAGTCCTAATATTGTTGTAATACATGTCATAATATCTGAATTACAAGTATTAACGAGTACTATTACGAGTACTATTGTAGATGGAAAACTATGAATACCAAATGCAATATCAATATAAACAAAATTATGTTTAATCTGTTTTTTTTAATAGAACATTGCCTCCATTTTTGTATGGTTTTTTTTCAGTTTTAACATAATGGTTTATTATATAAAAACTCTTTGTATAATATGAATTATTTTTCGATCTATTACTTTTTTAAAAAATATATCAATCCTCATGCTGCGTAAACACGTATGTAAGAGAATATATGCATATGTGTATATTTAATTATGTACATCAATTTAACTAGTGTTGAGATAAAAGTTGTATTTTTTATATACATTCGAGAAAAAGAATCAATTGAAAATTCTTTATATCGCAGTCGTCATACTTTTAAAATTTGCTTCAAACAATAATTTAATAATTTGAATATTAGAAAAATATTAAGTATAAATTAATAATTAATAGTTGAAAGTACTTCATTTGTTTGTAAATGTAAAATTTTATTGCTTTTAATAATAAATGTTATTATACTTATCGTTAAAAATTGATTTTCTTATTTACATGGAGATATTTTATACTGCATTGAAAATATTTAAATTGAAAAATTAAATAAATTATGATGTTCACAATTTGTGTTTCAACTTATAATATAATGACAACATTAATTTTTTTAAATGTTTTGGAAAGTTTTATTAAGTATTTTAATTTATGATTTATATCAAGAAAATTATTTTATAATATTTGCAAAATTTGTACTCTAATTGAAAGGTATTAGACGAAAAAAAAATAAATAAAAAATTCTATTTCAATTATTTAGATAAATATTTATAGATAATAAATATAGATAAATTGATAGAAATGAAAAATTATGATCACTGTACCATTTATAATATTAGAAAATGCATGAAAAACTTTAGCGGATAAATAGATTAATATTTTGATTAATTTACATCAATAATCTCAATAATTTATTCAGGAACTTTTTTAATGTTATACTATATTCATGTACTTACTTTAACATTTTCGCTTTGTGTGCAAATATGCAAAGTGGAAGCTCTTAATTTTTAGTGCTATAAATTTATGATACATTCCCAAAAGTGGCGTGCATAATGTACTTAATGATGCAACACAACTCTTCATTCACTGAATCCAATTTCCAGAGTCTCTGTGTCTTCTATAGTAATTTAATAAATATAAAATAGATAGGAAAGGGTTATAAGATAAACGTATGTGAGATCGAATGTTTTATGTTTAGGTTTTAATTTCAAAATTGATTAATTCATAACAAACTACATGAAAAAGATCTCATTCACTATTTTCTATAAAGTCTTTATAAAAATATTTTTAAGTATATACTTTAAGTTACTTTTTTGATATTATTATAAGTTCTAATCTCTAAGGCTTGAGCAAATTCACTTAATTTGTGCTATTTTTAATCCATGATTTAGATTAAGAAAACTTGTATTTTCATATTTTAAGTGAATCTGGAATAATTTAATTTTATAGTTAGATCAATGTAAATATTATCAATAATATTTACTATTTCAGAATCCAAAAAATTATAACCTTTTTAATATAAAAATTTAATTCTTGTTTATTTATGTGAAATACTTCTGAGATCCTCTAACATAATTTACTTCACTTAATATTCACTTAATATCAAGATTAATATTATCATTTACTTATTGTTTTTCTTATTAAAATTCAACAAACTGCTTTTCAATTTAAAATTTTAGCTAAATATCTGGTCTGTCGTAAATTATGCATTTTAATCACTTTAAAAATATTGTAGGAAAGACAGAATTCTTTGAAGTCTTGTGGATTCAGTGAGCTCGGATCGTTTTTTTCCAATATTATTCTATACTTTCTGTATTTTTTAAATTAATTTTTTCATATTTTAAAAGAGTTTTCTTAGAATCTACAAATTCTGTTTTACAAGTACGTAATATTAACTAAGCTTCCTGTACTTTCTTAAAGGAGGGTAAATATTTTTATTTAATATATTATAGATGACTAATAGTCGATACTTGATTTCTTTCTTCAAATCATTTTCTTTATTTATCATCGCTAAATTATGTATATCTTAATTGTTTATCTATCTTATTAATTTCAATTATATTAGTTATCCTAGGTATAAAATTATTTTCTTTATTTGTTATTAAACTGTTTTGAGTATTTTTAGGAGGGTAAAACGAACTACCGGATTAGAATAATCAATTTTTCATTGTAATGGATAATATACCTGTGACGTTTAACTGTTTATTTTTTTAATTGAAAACCCCACTAAAGATTTAGATGTATAGATGAAGATAATATAAAATATAAAAAAATATTTAAGTCAAATTAAATAACATTTTTTAGTTTATCGTGATTTTGAAGCAATGTACGCGTTAATTCGCGTTACAGAAAAAGAAAATTTTTTGGTGAATATTTGTATATTACTATGCACATCATCAAAGTTTGATAATAAAAAAAATGCATATTTAATATAAGAAGAGGATAGAGTAACGTAAATAACTATATTTAACAAAACTAATGAGCAGTTTATTGTATAAATAAAATTCCTGAACAAGTTATCTATGCATTTATGTATATTACGTCAATATTTAAATACGTATACAGAGACAACTATATATATATATATATATATATATATATACAGTATCGATTTTCTTATGCATGAAAAGTCTAGAATATTGAGAAACGGTTTTCAAATTATATTTCTATATTTTAAGAGCATAGCCGTCGATATTTCTATTATGCAATGCGCGTAAGTAAACTAATAAAATATATATTTATACCTCCTTACTTCTTTAAATATTAATTCTTGGTATTATTAGAAATTAGTTTTCAGGAAGGATTATTTTTAGATAGCATTTCCAAATCAAATGTTGGTGCTTATAGGGAATACTTATATTAATTGTAAAGGATTTTCTAATATTAATCTTTCACTCCCATAACAATTAACAATAAACCTTCAAGACTTAATAAAATATTGATAAATATCATATTGTAAATTATTAATTCTTTTTTTTTAATTTCATTATATTTACAAATAAAGAAATAATATAATGTTACTTTGGTTATTCAGTTAATAAATATATCAGGCACCAGCAAAATATTTTTTATTTCAGAATTTAATGAAATTATAATAATTTTGTATTATTGTAAAAACTTCAAAATATACATTTAATAAAAATGTTCAAATAAAATCATTAAATAAGTATAAAATTACTTTCATTTATGATTACAGTCATTTAATAAGTTTTTGCTTTACGTGCTTGCACAATTGCTAATTACCGAATAGCTATATACTTAATAGCTTAAAATAATTCACATATATTTAGATCTATTTCATAAAATATGTAAATATATGGTTATATCAAATTTGTACTTATAACGGTAATTTAAAAAGTCTATAAATTAAAACTAAAGAACTTCAATTCCTAAAGTTCTTGAATAATTAAATCACATCAGTGAACGATTAAATTATTGAGTTGAAAGTACTGAATCTCTACTTAAGCTATATCTGCTGCTTCTTTTAGTAAAAGATTATTTTTGTGTAAATTGAGACATAATCAAAAAGACAATTAATAATGCTTTCAACCTTTATTATTCTTCATCTTGCAATCAAATAAAACGTTTTCATTTATTATTTGTAATTTTCCGATACTTCAGTTAAATTAATATGAATATCATTATAATTAAATATTTGAAAATATAATTATTACATAAAAAAGTTCTTTCCATAAGAGTCCTCAATTTTTTATACTATTTTTAAGATAATATTGAAATTAATACATATAATTGCCTTATGTTACCAATATTTTCTCTTTTAAGTAAAGTATTAATCATGAAAGGTTTCAATTTGTAAATACATATAAAATTCAATACCATAAATTAGAAATATTTATGATATTTATTAAAAATTACTTGTGAGATTTTTTAATTTTAGCACTCAAATTTCAATATTCGTTGTATTAAATTAAAATCAAATTTCAGATTTTAATGTTACAACTAGTTCGTTTATTAATAAAGTTATAGTAATTTATTTGTGGTTATACATTATTACCGTTTCAGTATTACATTATATTATGCATTTATTGAACAACACAATTAAAACAGTTTACAAAATTAACAATATAATTAATAAAATTACTACATTAATGGAATGCAGATAAAAAAATATAAATAAAATGTAAGAAATATAAGTTCGATGAAAAAAATTTCTCAATTTTAGTACAATTCGACGTTTTTTATAGAACACCAATTTTATTAGAAAATATATACTTTATTTTTAACAGCAAAAGATGTTTGCATATTTCTGTAGTAATCACTAGCGTATTTACGTCACTGCTGTCGGAACCTTGTAAAATCAGTTTCTCTGCGACTTTCATTTAGGTATTCTATCTCGCCGATGAAAAAGTAATGAATAGTTCCGTATTTTCAAGAACATGATTCGTACATTATTCGTTCTCTCGGCTAATCATAAGTAGGAAATTGACACCTATCGATATTTTCGCTAGTAGAATTTTTAAAATGCAAGAATGATTTCCTGCTTTTTAATCGAAATGCAATGGTTCAATTAATATTCTTTACTATAAACTTCCGAGCATTTTGAATATACACGATTATTTTTTTATAATAGTTACAGATTTTTAAAGAAATTGTGTAATATAAAAGTATTTCATGTACGTAATAACTAATTTATAAAATTTTTTTAATAGTTATTTATTTAAATTCATTAAATAAATTAATAGTCAAATTTGTAGTGATTGTATCATTGGATTACATCATAAATTAATAAATAAATAATAAAATTAATATACTATTTATTGTACATTCTTTTTATTTTTAAATATATTTTGTATAAATACTGCATATACTATATTTAAAAATACAATAAAATGCATTTATTTATATTGTGTTTAAATTCAATTACAAGATTAGAAAAACAGGAAGTTTTAAGGTATACCGTATGTATATATAAGTAAAGTAATCCTCATAATTTATTATGACGATTACTTTAAATTACATATTTTATATACTTTAATACATATTTTAAATTACAATTTAAAATACGTATTAACCATTGCATACAGTAAAATTTATATCTGCTAAAAGCACAATACATTGCATTCAAGTGTTTAATATCTTTTAATAAATGGAAAATTTAATATTTTATAGGTGAATATGTAGATGTAGATGTAAATATGTGAATATGTAAAATGTAGATTTTATAAATTAGACTATAATTTATTCATTAGTGAACATAAAATTATTATCTTTATTCGTCTTATTATGTACTAATTTCTACTAATTCCTTATCAAATTTCTGACTCAAAAATTCTGACATTTATTTGCATAAAATTTTTTACATGTTATTTTCATCTATTTCGCGCTTAATTTAAAAGTTTTTGGTAGATAGAGTAAAATCAAAATGAAAGTTTAAAAGACGCATAAAAATGTCTAAACTTCTTTATTCTGAGAAGGAACAACATAAAACAAAAAATTATTTTAAATTATTTTAAGAGAGACGAAGAGAAGATCGGAATAGATGATAAAACTCGCTCGATTAAAATTATAAATGAAACAGACATCTACATGCTGTTTGTCTGACGAGAGTCTCTTTTATCGGGCGTAAATAATGCGTATTATCTACTTTTTTATATAATTCTGAGTGTTCTTACTACTGAGTTACGATTAAATGCAACAATAGCAGGGCATTCGTGTTCGTTCAATCGACGTTACATTTCAAATCAACGAAGCGACGAATTTCGCGCGAAATCAGGTTTAATTATTCTGAAAATAGGGTGCTCCAATACATCAAGACTAAACTCGCTCTTCTTTCTCTTTTTACATATAAATTATCGTATTTTTTTATATTGCATAATCCATACTAAAACTATTACACGCTTTGTTAATTTCGCAAGCTCTAAACTTCTATACATGCGATTGTTACTTTATTAATACTAACTTTAACTATTCCTACGATTTCTTCACACATTCAATTTAGAGGAATATATATAGCATTTATTTTACCAATTTACAAGATATCAATTTTCAAAATTATTTTTCAAGAATCTACAACGTTTAAGATAAGATCAAATTTTAAAAGAAAAAATTCATCGCCGTTGGCCCATAAAATTTGAATCTTTTCAACGTAACGATTGATTATATTTAAACGTATTAATTGATTAATATAAAACTTGAATGTATTCTTATTCTATAAGAACACCTATGCAGGTAATATGTACTGAATTTGATTATATTTGAAAATGATTTCGTAAATAAAAGTCTAAACTTTTTACAATCCTTTAAACTTCGGTACAAAAATTAAATTTTTTTCAAATATTTTATCTTTCTATAGAAAGAAAATGTAACATTTTACAATAACTTTAGAAGTATACTAAAGTATGTTGATAAGGTAAAAAAGAAGTTTGACTATAAATTGATCAAATTCGGTCCTTACGAATATCAATTAATATTGTCTGAACTAGACAATTAATGGCAAATATTTTATTTCCCTTCATAAAATCGATTATTCGTGCGTTAACTCGAGTTTTTATCGTGCGTCGCGCGTCAAAGAAGTACATAAAAATGCTCACACATTCGCTGAAATAAATGACAACGTTATTATTATTGCATTTCTGTGAAATTTCGAATGAATAGTTTGAGGCTTAGCTGAAATATCAAATTTTTTTGGTTAAATAATAACAATCAGCAATTCTTTTTTATATTTTTAAACTTTATAATCAAAGATTAACTTCTTAGACAAATTAGTTTACTTTCACTAATTATTTTAACTATTGAGTAAGTAACTGGTGTTGCTTACATTATGTAAAGATGAAAAACCTATACTCGTATTAGTGCTGATTTATATTTTACCAATTAACGTAGTAGTTGTATTAATCTCTCTAAGCATAAAGCCAAAAGTTCCTTAATTTGTAGAAATTTATGTATTATATACGTGTAGTTGAAAAGTTTTTTCAACTTTTTAAAATATAATTTTTAAAATATAAAGAGTTTTCATTATAACATTAAGAAGAAATTTATTTTAATCAGACTGGTTTTTCTTCGGATATTATTAAAAGAAAACATAATGAATAGCTTTAAACTTATAGAACGCTGAAAACACAAATACAAGATTATAATAAAATAACTTACCTACGCATAATCTAAATAAAATAAGTTTGTTGTTATAATAAATGAATTTATTCAACGTTGTATATAATAATATTTTGTGTCTCTATTAAAAATAATAAGGCGCTAATCTTTATCGTCGTTCAGTAATTACAAAGACTAAAATTAAATTCTAAGAATTAGTATAAATAAATTAAATTAAAAAGTATATATAACTTTTGAAACTATTATAAAAAAATTATTTTAGGCTAAACATTAATTACTTTTAAATTGCGATTTAAGTATTAAGAAATAAGTCAAGATATGAATAATTGCTTTTAAAACAAATTTTTATCATAAACCAGTAAAATTCATAATACCGCGAGTCAAAGAAGATTAATTTACTTAATATTCATGACGTTGGCATCCTAATACCATGTATTTGACAATTATTTTACGTACAACTCAATCAGATTTAGTGAATTACGTCAATATCTACTATGCGAAAATCACTCATGCGTTTGCATGCGTGTGAGCGTATATGTGAAGCTAGTTGAAGCCAAATTATACGAAGAAAAATTATTCGAATGCAGATCTTTCAATAGGTTGGAATCTAATTACAAGAAATATCTATTATTAAGATTTCACAAGTAAGCTGTGTTAATATGTAGTATGAAATAATACAAAGTAAGAGGAAATATCTCTTGGATTTCCTTGAGCAGCTTCGAGAGCCGAAGATATGCGTTAACCTACGCGATAGATTTGATATCACAAAATGATCGAAGGTATTACCAGTAGAAAAATCAGAAGCTGAATAAGTTCTGATATATTTATGAAAATTTACCTGAGTAAAATTTATACAAAATATGAAAGAGTATATAAAATAATACGAATAATATAGTATGTAAATTTAAGGGTATTCATATAAGGCGTAGTAATAGATTGTTACACGAGAATGATCTTAGGTACATATATGTACATTCATTGCTTGTTCTAATTAATATTTGATCGGATTTCCCTCGTCTTTCTTTTTGAAATATCATAAAATTAACATTTGTTTTTTTATTTAAATCAATTGAATATAATATGAACTGTAAAAAGGTCTTTCTAACTATCTTAGTATTTTCTTAATTATTATCTTTTTAGCTATTTTATCCCCTTAAAAATACAAAATATTAATACTTTTTCTTTATAAGAAACTGTACCTCATCCTTTTATTATTCTATAATAATTGAAAGTTCTTAAATCATATTGCGTTAACATATTTATAGAAAATGTTTGATCGTAACAAAACTTATTATTCTTATGTATTTTATAATAATAACAATAAAGGATCTTATTATTAATATACAATAAATTCATAACAATAAAATATTTAATTATTACAGTGTTATTAAAACTTAATATACCTTTTGAAAAGAAAAATACTAATTTCATCATCCCTAGAATTAAAGTTTATTATTGCGTTTGATACATTAAAATATAACTAGAATTTACGCGTAAATATGATATAAATTTATTTATTAACATACAATATGCATTTACAATTTTCTAGCTGAGGCTTCGTTCAATGTAGCGTCATTTTATTCGCAGTACTTCTTTCTTTGCATATTATCTAGAGTTTCAAATTATGTAAAACCAGTATTAACTTGAATTATTTTAAAAAGAAAAATAAGTTCTTTTAACATATAATTCCCAATATTTAGAATTTTAATTTTGTATATGCTTATTATTATTTAAAAATAAAATGAACACAACATTTGAAATGAAATTTACAAAGCTCTTTCCAGATTATGCTACACCAAAGAATAAAAATTATCTATAAATTTCATTAACTAATCGAATACTAAATTATTTTAAGACTGTGAAATTTGATAAGTGTTTCTGTGCAAGGAATCGTGAAATTTCACGAATCGTAACTGAATCGGAACAACCGATCGAGTGTTCTTATAAAAGCAACTGGGCATAGATAATTTCATGTAAACTACTACTACTAATTATGGAGAAAAAGCTGCTAATGGTATATGATTTTATAAAAAATTAGCTAGCGAAAATAGTAAAAAAGCATATGAACGAGACGAAGGTTTGACTCATGCACAAGCGCGTAATTTACGTAGTTAATTATAGAATTACGAGTAGCTACTTGACTTTCCTTCTAATACAAAATGTCCATTTTTTCTTTTCTTTTAGCTATGCCATAAATAAATATTTTCAACGTTTGTGATCTCAATTTGTTGTCGCTGTCTTTGTGTCGGATAATTAAATTATTTTATTTTATTGCAAATCAATTTCTTCTCGATATTCTTATATGTATAATGCTAAAAGTTGATTAAAATTATAACTCTGTATACATTATATAAGATTAAAAAGAAACGAAAAAATACAAAATTAATTACTTATAGAATTATACTGTTTATATTCAAAAATAATCTTCGTAGTATAACTGTTCTTACCCAAATATACCCTCACATCTTATTTTTGTATAATTTATGATTTAATATAATCTTCTAAAATTAGCAAGATTCCAAAAAATAAATTTTGTTCAACTCCTCTATAAAATGTAGCATTTAAGATTTAAAACTATCCGTATTATAAATGAATAAATAAAGTGTTTCAATTAATTAAACAGCCGTTAAAGAATTTATCAAGTGTAATAATACAGATAAGAGTAAAAATAACGAATTTATTAAAGTGTTGTATGTTACAAGAATCTCTTACAAATTTGGGCTTTATTTGCTAGTTCTGATACAAGGTAAAAGGAATTTTTTCAACCGACAAAAATCGAAATGAACTTATTATATTTATGACCAATCGTTCATTTATAGCCACACTCGAATGTATATGTATATGTGTATATATATATATATATATATATATATATATATATATATCCTATGCATATATTCTACGAGTAAATGCAACATAGGCGTCTTTGTAAATTCCATCGAGTAGTAAAAGCTGGTTTTAGTCTGCCGTGAAGAGTTTCGTATTTCAGATTGCAGTAAATTTATGTTCAGTTTATCTGTTTTTATAATTCGACGTACTTACTTAAGATGAAGAAATTCAAGAAATTCTTTAGAATTATCTTTTTTACAGTCTAGAGAATTTATTTCAGTAAAGTCTTATTGAAGCGAATCTTATTTTTATATTTTTACATGAAACGTGTGTACTATGTTTATGTTTTAAAGGTCTTAGGCGTGATCGTAATCTTTTACGATATTTGACTTACAAAACTAAAGTTACATGACTACATATTTCTCATACCAATCGGTATGAGCTAAAATATTTGAAACTATGGGAGGTCTATATTTAAAGCTACTTGAAAAAAACCATTTCAACCAAACTATTATTTCTAATACACACGTAATAGAAAATATAGGCTTTATTAAAAAGTTTTTAGTGATAAATTAATTTATATTGAATATACTGTACTTTGCATACATATGATATGCTAGGAGTTCAATATCTCAGATTCTTTTTAATTTTATAATTATATTACTATTATTATTTATTCTATTATGTTGACTCAATTGTTAATGAACTTTTAAATCTTTAGTAAATTAGTTATTTAACATGTATTTGAGGTAAAGTAATGTTCTCAAATTTATCGTTTTAAAATATCATTGTTAGTACGAATTAAGAAAAGTTATTTGACTGAATATTTGCTCATGTTATAAAATGTTAATGTTGCTTGCTACAGTGTGATATGCATTATTTCTCGTGGTATGAAAACTGTTCACAAACGGTAAAATAAAAGCTGAGAAAAAGCACTAACGAAGAGCCCTGAACGTTTCGATCGTGTAGAGTGTACGTGGATTAATATAAACTCAGGTGCACTCTACGCAAACCACATGCCTTGAGCCTCTACAGGTGTGCATAGTCGAGTTTCGTTGAGCACTATAATCGAGACGAGCGTCGACTTCTCGACGTTACCGCCCTCATAATCGTCTTATTTGCCTTGCACGCAACCATTTAATGTTAATATCATGCAAGAGAGAGAGAGAGAGATAAAGGGTCTCGAATGCGCGATGGGAAGGGAGGGAATAGGGAAGAATATACCGCTTGAATGCCCAGATTTTACACATTGCTTATACTTGGTTTGTATACGTATCGCATCATGGAAGTATTACATTTTACGCAGCGGGAAACGAGGATATAGTTACGATGCGAACTGAGTGCATACCGTAGATAGACTTTTCTGTTTACTTCTGAATGTTGCACAGACGATAGTATAGTGCTATTAAAAATATATTTTTCTTTCTTTAATTTTTTGAATTTACTTAAAAAATGTGTTTTAACGAGAATCCTTTATAAATTAATAATTTACAAACAAATAAAAGGATGATATTTTACAGTGGTACTAGCTATAAAATAGATTTTCTTATGGCAAAATCAAAATCAATTATTCGTTAGCTTTACAATTTAAGCTATTATGGATAAAATACTTACTGTATCAATAGAAATGTTAATAATTTTTTCACATCGATATTTAGGAATATCATAAGAAACAAAATTAAAATTATATTTTGTATTTGTATATTTTAAAATGTTTATAAAATAATATCAATAATATTTTTATAATTTTCTAGATAACGTAGAATATTTCACTTATCTGTTTCTTCTCTTTCAAGATATTACTAATATAATTTAATATTACGCGTATAATGTGTATTACATTATTTTAAATATAATATAATATAATTCTAATCATCTATTTTTTACGAAGCTAGGACTAGAAAAATCGACTGCCAATAGTAATTTTTATTTTTAAGTATTAAAAAGATTTTTCACATCACAATAAAAATACGTAGATGTCTAGTTGATATGACAATTTGTATCAGATAGATTAAAAAGGCAGTCTAATAAAACACAAACTATTACTTTTAGACATATAAAATAATCAATAGATGCTCCTTAAAAATCTATAACACTGTATAAAAGTTTCTTTTATAAATAATACAACTTCTTCTCTATAAATTCAGAACTATTTTGAAACACATATTTAAAAACTTATTAAAACTTTGAATGCTTTATGAGATGATTGTATCTAATATCATAACTCTCTTGAAATAGAATGTACGTCAAATTTTGTAATATTTCAAGAATTATATTAAAATAGGATTATCTGAAGTGCAATACAGATAATTCCATGTAATACCACATAATAATTATAATTCTATTTAGTAATATAAGAAAAATTATTCACAATTTTAAAATCGTGAACCAAAATAAATAATGCAAAAGTTACTAAGAATTTGTACTAAGGAAGTATTTTAACTACTATTATTTCTAGTTAACTTAATATTATTTTAAGCAAACTAAGATTTATTTATTCAAATTATTAGAATTCATATGTTGCATGTATTGTTACGTAATCAAATTTTTTTTTAAGATTTTAATAATATTTAATATTAAATTTAATATATTTTAATATTGTTGAGCGTGTGATTTAAAAAAATATATATATCTAATTTCTCATTATTATTAGCTTTAGTAAAAATTATTAGAGAGTGATCCAAGTGATTTGAGTTTTCAATTTATATCACTGATGATGTTATGATTTTAAACATTAATTAAAAATAGCTGTATATTTTAATTTCTTTAGTTATTAATAAATTATATCGACTAAATAATATATTTTAGTAGTCAATTCGAGAAGTAGCCCATATATCTAGCTTAATTTTTAATAATTAATTGTTTTATGTCTTCGTGAAATGAATGCAAGTATACTGAAATTTATAAGTTTATTAAATGAGTGTATTAAAAAAATATACCTATAAAGTTCAAAGTTCTTATGATTAGCAATGGGAACGATTTTTCTTGAATTATTTGAATCTGTATTCGTCAAGATATTCTGATTTTTCAAATTACAGCCTTTTCATTTACAGAAAAAAGGAAATGATTATTTTATGCACTTTATAGAAAAGTAATTATTGGAGTCTCTAACTAATTGTTACATTTTTAAAATCATCACTTATAAAGGCAGTATTAATATTTCTTACATAATGTATATATTCTGTTGAATTTATTCGATTGATAATTTTATATTATATTGAAACGTATGTATCATCTAATTTTGTAAACTTTTTATTTAAACTTTTTTTATAAATACAATAAGGGAATCAGTTAACATCAATATTATACAATTAAATCTTACATTCAGTCCTGTGGTTATATTAATTATTCTTATAAGAAAGTGTATTAAATGTTCCTATAACTTATTTGAAAAACTTTTTCCGAAAAATGTGATACATCCGGCTATTAAGAATGACGCGAGTGACACCCTTAAAGATAGATTTTATTATCAGTTTGTTAAAGTAAAAAGTAATCGAAATAAATTTTTGATAACTATGACGCACTAACTTTGCGAGCACGCTCGATTAGATAATATACATGAGATTAAGTCAAATGTAATCGTTTATTAATAGTAAGTCAATTTTTCTACAAAAGAAAGAGAGGCTATTTATGCTGTCTTTCAAACTCGATGATTAAATTTCAGGTGCGCTGATATTTCAATCACTTTATGATATTATTAGGATATTTCAAGTTCATTTTCGCATGTATGTTTTATTAAGGCAACGCTATTTTGTGTCACAGAGTCTTATTCATTTTAGAAGAAACGATAAAGCTAAAGTGTATAATATATATATATATATTAAAAATTTGTATTCATCAATTGCACAAAGAACAAAATATTTTTTATATGAACAAAGTTGTTTTTAGTTACACGGATCTCTTTTATGTTTTATATATTAAAAATTATTTAAAACATGTATTCATACAGTTTGAAATTAACAACATTTATGTTTAATATTTCTATACATTAAAAATATATATAACATCCTATACGTAAAATCAATAACATATCGGTAGAAAATCGATATTTTTAGGCTTTTGTATATATATATATATATATATATATATATATATAATACATTACTGAAAAGTTTCATAGAAAGTTATTATATATTATCTAATTACCTATTTGCATAGTAAGATAACAAAATAGAATTTTTTTATTAATTTTATTATTGCTCTCGATACTGATATGATTTTTAATTAACTATTAAATTAATGTTTATGTCATTTACTATGTAAGACTTAAAATATTTCAACTGCATCTATACGTGAATTTATTACGGATTTTGCATAAATTATTTTTGATTTACATTATAGCTAGGATATTAGTATTATACAGGTTTCCGATATGTATTAATAATAAGGATGTAAAAATTAAAATATCATGCATATTAATATTAGTTTTTCAACTGATTTATTAATAAACTAATGTCTATTTTAAATAAAATCAAATTTAGATATAAATTTTTATTTTTATTTATAATGTGAAAACGCTGGAGTTTTTCAGTTCTATTATTATTGACTATTAATATTCAGTATTATATATTTATTAATTTCAAATAATAATTAAATATTATTAATTTTTTAGAATCTCCATGATTAATAAGTAATTTCTTTTATAAATAAGTTAAATGTAATTTATATAGTACAAATTCTGACTCAATTTAGAAATAACAATTAAAGAAGCATCTTCAGGTGCAATATTCATTTATATTTTTAAATATCTTTAATTTTTTAGATTCGCTACTTAGAAAATATTTCATAATACTGATCGAAATTTTCGTAATTTATTATCTTATAATGTGTACTTATTGTTCGTCAATTCTCCTCAAAGTATTACTTGAAATATACGATGAAATTTCATAAGTTTCACTTGTAAATGCTTATATGTTAAATGTTTAAACTGCTTAATCAATAATCTATTTTGTATAATTTTGAAGGGCAGTAACTTTTTAAAAAAGAATATAAATTTTTAAATTATAAACTATATTTCAACAATATTCAATAGACAAAATTTATTAATCTTAATTTATAAATTTCTATTCTCGATACCTAATAAATTCGGTTCTGAGGCCATTGTTTATACATACGAGTTTACAATTAAATCATGTTGTGCATCATTCTAGCTCATATGCCACATTCTTTGAAGAGTTACATGAATTACAATCCACAGTACACGTAAACCGCTAAGAAAAATAGGTAAACAGGTAAAAAATTAGATTTATTCACGCAATAAATCTTACTTATATGATAAGCATTTAATTAATTGTTATGAATTGTCGACGAATTCCTTGCAAGAATTCGTCGGACGTTACGAGAAAATATTGATTACTTCAGCAGTTCTAACTTCGGAGTCTTTCTTTTCTTTCTCAATATATTTGTTGTTCGATAATTACAATACTTACTATTTTATTTTTATACATTATCATTTTTCTGGTAGACGATTTTTTAATCTCTTGTTCACCTTCAAGTATATCCGTTTGCTACATGATATATATTCTTTCAATGATTGTGAGATGGTCCGTAAAGGAAAATCTTTGATTCCTAGCGATTCTTTACAGTTGTCGGGTTGGTGGTTTCCGCGGTGCTTAACTATATATCGATATCGATAAGTTTTTAACTTTCTCCTCTATTATTTCGATGTATTTGCTTCGTTCCTTTTTCATCGAGAATATCGATAATTTATTCTGCAAAATTTAAAGAAGATGGTTACAGTAATTATTGTAATCTTGAAAATTACCTTAAAGTTATAACCAACGTTTAAAATAAATATTATAAATTAATTGATGTATTACGTTCTTCTGGTATAGCTGCAGTGTAAATTAAAAGCGATATTCTTAATCCATTATAATTCTCGATCCTCATAAAATCTAAATCTTGAATGGAATTAATATTTAAAGAGTAATACAATACGTAATAATACAATATTCGATGATTTTATAAGTATTCGTAAGAGATATTATTTTATTTTTGAGTGTTTACGAGAAACAATGGATTGTGTTTACAACGTACTGAATTGATATAATATAATTATGTGTATTAACAAATAATTAAATTATCAGTTATTTCTTATTTTAAATCAAAATTTAATTAAGGTGATCTTACGATCTTAGAAAAATTACTATGCAATCATGAAGATGTTTGAATGTAATATCAAATTTTTAATTTATAAGAAATATGGTACATTGGCAAAATATACATTATGCTGCTAATAAAATATAATATTTAGAAATTTCTATATTGAGTGAATAATTTACTCACAAATTATAATACGAATTGTTAGCTTGAATAGTACACTGGATTAGTGAAAATGTATCTTGTTACGTACCGGAATATTTTTGAAATATTTCATTTTTAATTAAAAATTTTAAATTTAAAAAGTTACGACTCCGTTGCATTTTTTCTCGAAATGCCATAAGAATGTAAGTAACTTAATTAAGTTAAATTAATTTGAGAATTTTTCCATTGATTTTTAATGATATTACGTAAGCTGGCTATTTCTATGTAACTGACCACCCACTTTAAAACGCTATTATTTGAATTATAAAATTCAAATAGTATCACATGCAACAAATAATCAAAATCAGTTTCTAAGCATACGAGTCCGTATACTAATCTCAAGACTTTTTATAGAAATCCACATCCTGTCCAACAGAAGATTTCTTGTTCACAATATAAATTTTGAAAATTGCTTTCTTTAGCTTATTTGCCTTTGCATACATATGTATAGATTATATGTTCGTATGTATTATCACTATTGCGATCAAACAAGTTTTTCATAATCTCGTATTATTTAAAATAATAAATAAATGATTTGGCAGGCAAGATTAGATATTATAAGTAAATCACCAGCTGCGCTGTGAAGAAAAGAAGAAACAGAGTCCGTGGGTTAGATGATCTTCTGAATGGAGCGACCACAACGTATATCAACTTGACTATACGCAAAAATTGTGTAGCTCTGTTATTACAAAAGAAGCCAATTTGTGACTATTTGTGCCTGTTGAAGTTTAAAAACTATGCAATCAAGCTTTAAAATTATTTCAGCTGCATCGATGGGATAGTTCTTCGCGATAAAAACATTTATTCTAATGTTTATTATCTTCAGAATCAAATAAAAATAGAAAAATAAAGAATTATTAATCATCAAGATTATTCGTTCAGTAGAAATATAGAATAATATTAGCATTTTTTAAGACTTTTATTTTATGATTACATTCAACAATAAAAGATAAAATTATAAAACATATAAAGCAATATTAATTAGCATTAATAAGCAACAATATTAATACATTTACATTAATAAGGCCTTCACTAATGATTTATTATTATTATTGTCTATCTGCTGAAAAATGTTTACCTTTATCATAAAACTTTATCAATTTATAAATAATCAATTGGTTATTCATACACTGCTCTAAAAAGCCAAACTTAAAATATATATAAATTTAACAAAAAAATAATAAAATTAAAATTATTTCTTATAATAATCGTTACTCAGTTGGTGCTAATAAAATTTATCAATTTAATTTAATTTATTTGATGAAAAATATTTTATCATTTAAATGTACAACGTATATTGAAATTGACAATTATAGGAGGTAGTCTGGAAATAATGTAATACACGAATTTTCAAATGGCGTTAAATTAAAAATTAATATTCTTTTCTTCAGAGTACAAAATAGAATTTTTAACGTAAATCTTAATTTACGTTTCATGATTACTTTACTTTTCTATGACGCCCAATGTTTAATATGGAACATTTGAGGGTAGACATTATAATTACGATGTAATTATAAAAAATTTAACGTAAGCTCCATGAATAACGTAAAATATTAACGGATAACGTTTTGATATTGTTGGTGATAATTTGACACCAGTATTGTTGTTAACAGCTTAATGGTAAGCACTGAAAGGAATGTGTCAGTGTAGGAAGTTTAATGATTAGTATTTATAAATGCGATGTTGATTTAAAAATTTAGAGATTGATTTTTTAATCGCATTATTAATTCTAGAAGCACAATGTGCGAGATTTAATTCTTTTATAAAATGAACTAGAAAGTTTTAATATTAATAATAACATTATCGGATATAACATTATTGTTACATGATAACATTATTATTACATAATGCACAGTCTTCGAATGTCTAACATCAATTTATTCATCAATCTGTGAAAATTGGGTTTAAAATGCTTACAAAATGGTTCTCTCTTAAAAAATGATTTCAATTAATTGGTGTATTTTTACATGGTATTTTTAAAACTGTAATATTCATAATGGCGTCAACCGCAACGTAGATAAATTAAACGTGAAAATTTCCTTGAATAATAGAAGTAATATTGGCAGCACATTAAAATTGATAATTATATAAACATAAAGATAATTATAATAAAATATATTTCGTTAAATAGATAAAAATTTATTTTATTAAACAATTATAAATAACTATATTATTAATGCGTTGATAAAAATAATACCATAATAGATTTTTCTCACAGTACTTTAGATGATTATAATTAATTTTAATAAAATCGTAAGATATAATGTTTTTGAACCACTTACATTTATGAAAAAATTGAATTTACATAGTAATTACACATTGAAAATATTGGAATAGCTAATTTCGTCATAAGTATAAGTTTATATACTCCTTGTACTATTGAATAAAAAAGATTCTTTATTTAAAAATAAAAGTACATTATTCACTCAACAATTGTAACAATATAGTTGTGAATCGAAAATTTTAAAATTCAGAATCGTTTTACCATTCGAGTGGTATTGTTATTCAAAGGCTGAATTTTCTTATTTAAACTTTTCTTTGAGTTAATAGCATTATTATTTTATTTATCACAGAAAATTTGCTTTATCTAAGAAGCCAATTATACATAAATGTTTATATCTCATATAATAGTGTATTTCTTATTAACGAGTAGCATTTGTTCATATTTAACTTTATTGAAAAACTTCCTTTTAATTTAAGTATATTTAAATAAATGTTGAAGAAATGTAATTCTAGTAAATCTGAATTTGAAATTGTTTTTTAGGTACATAAGATGGTGAGCATTAATAAGACCTATATTATCATACTTTTATTTAGTGATGCAAAGTTAAAGAGGTATTTACAGTAGCTGCTCTCTCTTCTCTCTCTCTATATATATATATATATATATATATAATAAAAGATATTAAGATTTAATTAATCGCAATTCATAATAATCATGTCGTTAGCAAAATATCTCATCGATAAAATATCACAGGTAATGCATAGTAACGTGAGGATTAAGAATAACAAATTATATTTACAAAAACATCATCGTTTGATATTTTACGCACAGCATTACAAGAAAACACAGACCTGGAAGTAGAAGTATTTTAAACGAAATGGCAAGATGCATGATTTCCGTTTAATGAAAAGCGAAAACCGTTCTTACGAGATCAATGAAATCCTCACGAAAGAAGCTGTTCTTCGCCCAGAAAAGAGTAACAGGAGCGATGCGTTTGTGAAGTGCATAGCGACGATACTCGCGTAGCGAATGTATATGCAACAATAGAGATTCATGATCCGAATGGCTTTCGCCCCACCCCATGGACCAATGGCGCGCCATGAGCTTACAAGCTCTTCTGCCTCACCCACGTACACACAGACACAGGCTCCCTCCCAGTGCCTATGAGGTAGAGTGCGCGGAGCGTCTATAAAAGCCCTCGTGCTCGACTTCTCCCGGCGAGTTCAGGTGTACACCCTTCGGCACCTCTTCGTCGACGCGCGCGTGTCACTCCTAAGCCGTCGTCGAGTAAATCTTTGACTCCCGCTCGAAATTATTCGGTTATCTCATCCCCCGTAATACGCACTCAGCGCGAAACATCGAGGACGCCGTCGGTGAAAGAATATCAGTGCAAGGTCCTTTTAGTAACATTGTCAACGAGGTAATTTTTTTCGCTTTTGTGCTTCTAATTGTTTAGCAATTCAAGTCCCAAGTCACGCGCATGGTGTCCGATTTTCCGTATTTAATCGAATTCTTTTCTTTGACTTCTGCTGACGGAATCATTCGGTGAAATAGGATGCAGTTGCGAGAACGATCTTACTGACGGTTGAACAAATCAAAACTTATTATTTCTTTTTTTGTCTCTTTCTCAAGATCTTTGGTATATTTACGGTTATTATAAGGTTGTTTGTATTATATATTTGACTAATTTTATTTTATACTAAGACGCTTACTTAAAACACCTGTACCAGGTTATTCACAGGACATTTCCTTAAAGTATTAACTATACGTTAATAGGTATCATTTAACAATATTTTAATTAATTATTTAGCGATAAACTTTGAATTTTTTATATTTACTAGTATCGTGACATTATTTGTGTTTTTGATCGATTTCGTGAAGTAATTATATCCTATATTTTATATAATATAATATTATTCCTTTTCCACAAAATGCAACCGATATATCATAATAATATGAAATATATAAATAATCCTAGCATTTAAAATATAAAGGTACAAAATAAATAACTTGATGTAAAGATGTTCTTTTCGTCTTTTTATGTTACCATCATCCATTCAGCGTTTCGCATATGATTTCAAAAATTATTACTAGATAGATATTGCTTAATCTAATATCGTTTTAAATTATAAGCCTCTATTTTAGATTGTAGAAAATAACAGAATATCAGATTGGCTAATATTTGTTAGGTGAATCGTAAATATTTTTTTTCGTAATATAACGTAATCGTACATATAAATGATTTTCTAAATACTCTGCAATTCTTAATTTTTTCTTTTCATTCAAATAAAGCTTAATTTTAAATATTTGGTATCTCAAAAAACTATTATTTTTTTTTTTGATAAACTAGTATTTCAAACGCATTTGGCTGTTATCTTTATCTGTTTATTTTATTATAAAACTTACCGATAATTTAATTTTTAATCAGTAATGATCATGAAATTGTAATCTTTAATAATATGTGAAAAAAATTTGTAACTTTCTTCATAAAATTATTCTTTTTCATACTTCTCGTTAAAAATATCAATAGTTCATATCTGATTAAAAAGACTCTAAGTTTCCGATCTATATATATTACTTTCATGATTTTGAAGTGAACTATTTGAGATCTATTATCTGTAATATTCTACTTAAGAATAATACAGCAAATAATTACATAAATTTCTATCACTAAATGCATTAACTGCTAAATTTACAAGAAAGGAAGTAATAAACTTTGCCCCTTTTAAAAAAACATGTAAAAAAATCGTCTTTTGCAGGAATCTATAAAAGATGAAAATAACTAACATTTTACTAAAGATATTTTTTCAATAACTCTCACATTTTTAATATCGTGCAAAAGTAAGGGACTATCAATATTTTCAATAGTATATTAGAAAAGTTTTCAAAATAAACTAAAGCTAAGAATCATTTAATATTAGTTAAATAACTTTAAGAAATTTACGCTCTATTAGTAAAAATTTAGATACAGTGAATGAGTCGGGTATCTTAAAACCTTACTCAATTCGTTATTCCAGTGAATAAAAACAAATTATTCCTTAAATAAGACTTTCCTTTCAATATTAATCTTAATCGAACCTTTTTTTATCACTCACATGTTAAAAAACTAGAATATTCAATAAAAATACAATTCTTTTGCAATTCATTTTCATCTTAAGCTGTAATAATACTCTTAGCGTTATTTTAAGAAACTGATTAAGAAACAGATTACTATAAAAATAGAACTTTGGTAAACTTAAATTCCTAACATGACACGATAATTGTTACACGATTGAAATACAAAAACTATAATATTTTGTTGTAAAAAATTACAATCTTTAAAAATGTAAATAGATTAAATCCAATTATAGGAATCGTATATATTTTGATAAGAAAATCAATATAAAAGAAATAAGTTATGGAGGCTTAGAAACCGGATATACAAATAAGGTACAAAATTAGATTTATTTTAACAGGAAACTCAACTTGGCTCTTAGAATATTTATTCTTTGCTTATAATTTATATGCATTGTACTTTCAACTACTTAAATTAAATTTTGAATTTCTTCTCGAATCAAATATATACTTCTACGAAAAAATTATCATTTAAATGTTGTCATAAGCAAAGCTACATATGTACTCTAACTTTATTCTAAAATTATACTCTAAAATTATTTGAACAATTAAACTATATATCTTCGATCAAAGCTATTGATATTTCTACAAAAAGATAAGTTGCATTTACAAGTAAATAAGCAATAGTTAAAAAAATTTAGAAATGCTTTATCAATATTTTTCATGTAAGTAACTTTAATAGTAGTTTATAAGTGATGAAAATTTGGGAGATTTAGAAATTTTAACTCTATAATATTCGTAATTCTTGAAAGCTTATCTTTTAGACTTAGTTGACGTATTTATCTATCTTGACAGTACAATAAAGTATAATGAATTTTTTTACAAAGACGCGTAGCACTTAATATTAATCAAAAAGAATATTTCGAAAAACATTAAGTTTATAAATTGTACTCGTAAATAATTTTGAAGGTATATCTTAAACACTTATCATTCTGTATAACTGGACAGAAAAAGTTATACAAACTTCTATGTAATAATTGAAACTAAATATCCGTTGTAAATATGATTAATGATAAGTTATTAGTAATATATTCTTTTAAACTTACATTGAAAGACATTATCAATTTTTCGATAAATAAGAAAATCGATTAAGGGATTACTGAAATGACAGACAGAAACTTCACTATAGAGTTAGAAACAAATTTATGATAGCGAATTCAAGTCTATCTTTCAAACATCTTTTTAAAATTGACATACTTAAGTACCACTAAAGCTTTAATCTAACCCTGATAAACGGATGGACACACAAACGATATGAATTTAAAAATCCCTTCCGTTTCATAATTTTTATGCCACACTACAGCGTTAACAAAGAAAGTAAGAAAATTGTAAATCTTTAATTTGCATTTTATCGTTGATTAAAGGAGTATTTGCGAATAAATAACTAAAAACGTCATTTTATATTTAGATCATTAATGACTACAATAATTATTGTACGAAATTAAAGCACAAATTAGTATTATTGAAATATAACTAAAACTTCTCGATTAAATACGTATTTTATGGCTTGGAATTTCTGAAAATTTTCTTATGTTATTGGTATGAATACATTAATAATGCAACTCAAATTCCTTAAATTGGATCAGAAAATTAAATCTTATAATTTTAATTTTTTAAATTCTTAAAACTTAAATATGATGTTAAATTATTTCAAATTATAAAGAAAATTAATGAAATACGATAATCATTTCATCGACTCTTATTTTCGCCAGATTTTCAGGGTGATTTCGGATTTCACACAGTATTATTCATATTTCTTAAATTAAAAATATATTAAGAATATTATTTTTTAATCTGTTTTAAGACTTAGAGTATTTACGATTCACTAACTTTTGCCAACATCCCTTCTACATTATAATTAATTTTGAGATAACACTTTATTCAATATATATATATATTAGAATTACTGAAATATACCGTTTATTATATTTATACATGTAATTGTTTTATTACATTAGAATGAGATAACATGAAGAATTGAATGTATAATTTTTTAAAGATCCAAATAAGAGCTTAAAATAGACTAAAGATACTGATTTATTTAACTTCATCATTATCATTTAATCAGTTATGAATTAATCAATACTGTTGTTAAATTTTGATTTTCATGTAGCTACTTGAAATACTTTATTGACGATTGGTTACTAGTGTGCCTTACAGAAATTTTTAAATAATGCTCCCTTAGCTGATTTAAGATTTAAATTATACGTAGAGAAAAAGTAGATATGCAATAAAAACCATTCAAAAATGTATAAAATACCAATTAAAATTTATGAAATAAGTGAGAAATTTTATTAATTAACGTTGACAATGTCCTGATTAAACTTTATCGTGCTAAAGTCTTTAGAATGCTTCTTCCTATACCCAGCTTATCTGTAGCATATTTTTAGAATATGATTAAACTATCTTAACATTTTTTAGCCATATGTACCTTATAAATATATATATCTGCAGAAATCAGAAAATATGCATGCTACTTCTTAAATCAGATTTGATGAATTATTCATGAAATTGTGAATGTGTATTTTCAGATATTAACTTATAACATCAAACAGAACGTGTCGTCTAATAGTACTGAGTGAAAATGCGAGGAAAAACTGAATTAGTGACCTTGAGGAAGAGCTACTGTCTAGTCGCTGTCTTAATATTAATTTCTTCTTTCGCCGGATGTGCAGCAGGTATAATTCATAAAAGTTTTGCAAATATTCAGAAAAGTTATATTTTTATATTCAGTATTAAAGAGCAATTTATTAATGTACACGCATATTATAAAAGTTTCCATATATTATTGAAAAAGGATTGTCCGTAGAAATTAATTTCATAGTTTGTAATAATTGAATTGAAGTTCTAAACACAACAAGAACAGAGTAATTGAAACGTTATTAAGTATTATTAAATACAGATAGTACAAAGTTATGAAAATCAAAACAATGATTATCCATATGTTAGACTTATAAAAGATTTTACCGATTTTGTCATAAAAGAATCATAAAATCTCGTAAGACTAATCGATCTTAAAAGGATTATCTCAAAATATCTTTAAAATAGTATGAAGAAATAGCGGATACTTTTTTATTAACTGTTTAAATATATCGATATTATCACACAGAAATGATTTATCCATTTAATAAACTTCATTATATATCAAATAGAATTACTACAAAATTACCTAAATAATTAAATTGCTTATTGTGAAATGTTTTATAGGAAATTTAAAAAATTTTGAAACTTTAAAAATAATTTCTAAACTTATTTATGATTATATGATTTAAATTCTATTATTCACTATTATATTTTACATAAATTCTATTAATATTGTCTGTTACCATTCATACCAATATGTGGATCAATTTTCTTTGTAAAAGTATTTAGAACTATGTGTTTGCTCTTTCGTAAGAAGCACTTGTTTTACACAATGTCTAGAACCCTTGTACTGTATGGTACTGTAAGTGACATGGTACTGTAAGTGACATGGTACTGTAAGTGACTATTTCACTCTAAGAAGTAACTATTTACACATTTTAAGAACAACATTTTTAGAAACTGAACATATTAATTAGGATCATTAATTATAACTTAAGAGATATTTTTTAAGGAAAAATTTTCTATAAATCCTTTATTTTTTATTTTAATAAAAATGTATATTATATAACTTATAATTTCCACATCATTTACTTTTGATTTAATGAAAAAATGTTTATTCTCATTACTCCTCCGCGGTATCGTATATTTTTTCATTTAATCATTTAGTACATTAATATATATTACTCTAGAGAATTCATTAAATATCCATTATTTTTAATAAATATTATAAAGTAATAAATGTTCAAAATATCTCAACTATTCAATTTTATTAATATAGTTATGCTAATATTTAACAATTACCTTTGAGTTTCAACCCAAGAAAATATTGATTATTGAAGGCTAGGAAAACGTACTCCAATGCTTACACATAACAAACAACAATCCATCTAGGAATCAGCGAGTATCGTTACCGATTCATAAAATCATAAAGATTTCATTCGCATAGCACATAACGGTTTTTCAGTTGCACTCGATCCCAAGCGCTGCTAAAATCAACTCTGATGAATTTTCCTTGATGACATCTTGCACCAAATCTATCTATATATAAACATATTACTATTTCGATTTACACAATGAAAAAGTCAAAGCTATCGCAGTTTCAAGCTTACGTCATAAAATATAAATTGCCGATTTCAGAAGCGTAAATGTGATCATATGCTTCACGACATGCGCCATTTCATAAGGGGTAAACGCTACGACTTCGCAAATAAATGTTGCACGAACGACTTAATGTGCGTAATCGCTGAATAGAAGAATCTTTCTTGTTTATTAAATGTCAATAAAAGCTGATTAAACTTGTTATGAATTTATTATTTATTTTGTAGGTATGCACAGTCGCAACGACAATCTTCCTTAAGATGTGAATGAGATTCATAATCTCTTGCACAAAACACTAAAATAAATAACACACTATTCTTATTTATTTAATATTTGACAATTGTTCGTTGTTGTAGCTAAGTTCTTGATTAGTTTAATGATTAAATTACTTCGTAGGATTATTTACTAAATAAGGTACTTATCAAAAATTGAATTTATCATTTCATCATAAATCAATTATTGTAACGATATAAGTGTAATGGTTAAGTTTCTTGAAAATTATTTCCCGTAAATATTATAAGATAAATTATCACTCAACAGTACATCATATGATATATCAAGTATCCAAATAAATTAGACTTTGATAATAAAAGTTCGTTTTAAAAAATGTTACTTTATTCATTATTTGTTTATCATATTTTGGTGCTCTTATTCATATTATTTCGATTTCATATTAATAAGTTCGTACATAAAATTTTTATACAAATATAAAGCTTACCCAGACGTTTGGAATTCAGAATTTGTTAAATATTTTCCTATTAAAGATTTAATTATTTTGCCACATGAAGAAACTCGAATTACGCGTGACATAATTAATCAAATATTTTAGACAATACAGTTATAATCGATATACTTTATTTTACATAATGGTAATACTTCTTCTGTTGTAGGTATGTAAAGATTGTTCTCATATCGTTGTACTTTAATTGATAAGAAATAGAGAAATTAAATGATTGGATATTTTAATTATTCTATCTTACAGGAAGTAAAATACGAATCAGTGCATAAAAAAGTCAGTTTCGTTTAATTTGTTGGTTTAATTTTCATATAAAATATTTTAATATAACATATTATCAATGATTTGTGAACAATTTGAGTTATGAAGTGAATAATTAAAAACAATAATATATACATTATGCTCATAGTGTATTTGTACATTTACATCCTTTAATTACTTTTGGTTGAAGATGGATTAATGATATTTAATGTATTTTATTATTGCCTCTATTTCTTTTCCATGATAATAAATGAAAAGCTGTATGTAAAAAAGATGATGTTTAATTATGGAACTATTTTACAAAGCAGATATTTTTATTTACCTTGTCAAATTAACTGTCTAAATTTTTAACAAACTAAATATAAAATTTTCAGTATTTGTTTCATTACTTTTATTTTAAAAGTTATTTAATACAAAATAGTAATTTGTATATTGCTCTTGGCTTATATTAATATTTTGTAACACACTTTAAAAGAAGAATTTACTTTACCAATGTAATTAGAATTTACTTATGCTTTAATCGAATTTATTTGAAAACTTAATTGAAATTTTGTTAAACCCAAAGTAAATTTACGCAACTGCTTAATTCAGTGTCGATTTATTAATACGAATTAATATTTAAGCAAATTCTATTCTATAATAAAACTATTCACATAGTCAAAATTTATTTTTATACAAGAATCCTATAAACATGATTTTGAAACAAATTATTGTCACAAAATTAAAGGAAACTATGAATGAAATGAGAAAGAACAAGAATTTTTATAGAAACAGCTTGAAAATTGTTATATTTTGCTATGTCTATAATTATATATTTAATTCTTATGTAATTAGTTCACAAAACACTTGTTAAAAGTAAAATCTATTTGAAATCTATATATGTGTGCGTTAATTCATTTAGTTAAATAGATAAATATTGTTTCCAAAATATGTTCTATTAACTTACTATGTCAATAGTATTTTAATGAACATGTTGATTATTAAAATAAAACAAGAAATAAACGTTTTTATGTATAAAAAGATTTAAAAAATAACTATCAAGGACTCGTATATATTTGAAAGTTAATTAAAACAATGCACGTTTAGATTTATAAATAATTCATTCAAATTTTAGAATGCATGTAAGGCATAATTTATTTCATATAATAATATTAAATGAATTCTATAAATTTGATATTATTTATAAAATTTTAATAAATATATTTTCATTTTACTATTGAAATGTAGAACATAGGTTTTCTTATAATAAACTGTTGTAAAGCTTATACATTATAATTTCTTGTATAATTTGAAAACATAATTGAGAAACATTCACTATAATTTTTCTGAAATATCTACTTTATAAACACAATGTATTTTTTATACGCTAGAAGTCCGAATGAGTTTATTAAAGTCCAATCGATCCCTAATAACATTCTAAAGTTCAATATCAAATTAAATTTAAATATTGCATAGGAAGTTGGAATATAGCAGAAAATTACCTGCTTCACTTTCACGCCTCATCTGGGAAATATTAAGATTATGACTATTTATGAAAACTAAACTTATGCACAATTTTTATCTGTCTACCTTTTTTATCGTCAATTACCAACTCATTGAATATAAATTCATTTGGATAAACGCACAGAAACATTTGCTCTTTACTCAAATTCTTATTCGTTAAAATAAACTTTTGCACATTTCAAAGATATTTCTGAATTTTGTTTGAAATTTTCAAAATAACATTGATTTAACTATTTCGGTAAAAATAGTTATCCTAAAAATTCTTTACAAGAATTCATAAAACTTAATTTTTGAAAAAAAATTTTAATATCTCTAGGTGTTGGAATCGTTGATAAGATAAACTAAGCATTTATTTTTTCCTAGAATATCACTAAAAGTAATTTAATAACATATCTTTAAATAGTTTAACGTTTATTAAATAAAGGAGTTAAAAACGTGTATAAAATGTACATAACATATGTTATAATAATCCCAGTAATTCATTAAATGTATCAAAACATGAATTTTAATACCAGTAGATGTATAAATAAATTAAATAAATATTGGCAGTAATAAATTACGGAAAAACAGATAAATGTAGAACATGTGGCTGTTTAACTCTTTTAGAATGGATAGTGATGTAAAATTTATTACTTTCATTATATAAAAAATCAAATCATCGAGTACGTACTTGATTATTACATTGGACTATCTGTTAATGATTAATTATTAATCATTAATTAATGAAGGACAGTCAGATACATCTAAAATTTTAAATAATTAGCATAATTACTAATATCATGCAGATCTTTTTATAATATATTCACGGGTCATTTTGACTAGTACTGCCTGATCAGTTGATACAATGATTCTGTTATTCAGCTTTAAAATTCGTTAATATTAGAGAATTTAGGTATTATTAATATATAATTCATGTGAAATGTGTTTAATGTTTAAATTATGAATTACGTATAACAATGTTAACCGTGACCTGTAAGATTTATCTGTAACAATTTTTTTTTAGACCTTCCCTCATTCACTCTCTCTCTTTCTTTCTCTCGGCTTATATATAATATACGATGTATAATGTGAAGGCTTATAATAAAAACAACTTTAATAGAAAGTTTCAGAAATGAAGACTTTTTCAGAATTAGAAATATTAAATTTGTTACAATCAGTTTCAAAATTCATTATAATTTTATTATAATACTATCAAAATTAAAACTGCTCAAGATTAATTATTTGACCATAATAAAATTATTGTCAAATGTTTAATATTTTGCATAATTTTAAGAAACACGTTCTATAAAATATTATTATAAAATATTATTGACTGTCGTATAATCTGGAATTATTTTCATTTTAAATACTGTTGTGCTTATTTTTATATTATATTTAAGGAAAAGATTGAAATAAATAGTTGTATAAATTCATGATATACGAGAAAGCTATCCGATATATATTATTACATTACATATGACATTAGTACACGTATGTATCAATATGTTAACAATTACATTTGAATTAATTTACTTTTATAAAAATTCAAAAAAACTAAATATCAATGATTTAAAATTTTAAAAAGTATAGATAGATACATCAAGGAGTAGAAAAGGCTTTAAGATTTTGCGTTTTCTAAATTCCCAAGGCGATTTTTCACTTCTTAAAGTTTACAGTAGAAAATGGTTGAATAGATATACATATTATTGTAACTCGCTCTACCACTATATAAAAAGAATGAGATTTGTAATAATCGCGAACGTTTTTCCAATAGTGGTATATACACGTGTAAGCAATTCAATACACTTTACACTTCGAAAAGTGTATTGCGGAAGTCAGCAATGTGTCTACTAGGTTGTTAATATCATGAAAAAAACAAAATATAAACAAAATGAAAGAACTTTAGATAGAGGTTTTTTTCAAATATTGAATATTATTGGTGACGTATAGGAAGGTGCATTACCAATATCACTAAAGAAAATATATGAATGCGCTATTTTTAAAGTTGTGAATCTTATTACTATTATAGTACGTTCGTAAATAAAAGTCACTCAGTTATACAAAGGTTTTTAAGTACACATTGTTATATTTATTATTTTTTTCAGTTATGTAAACCCAAACATTGTTTACGTTCAAACAAATTGTTCGAATAAATTACTAGATTATAAGATACTTAAATTAAATTTTACAAATTATTTTGTAATCACGTATTTTCTAAAAAGCTTACAATATCTACGCCTTCTTATAATCTTTCAAATTTTCATAAAAAGTAGTTTAGAAATAAAAGTAAAGCTCTAATTGAAGTGTATAAAAATGCAAATGAATGAAAAAGCAGCTATAAAAAACGGAATAAAAGTAAAAGACTCTTGTTGTTTCAAAGAAGCTACAATTTCTTTTCATTGGCTGGAATCACTGCAGTGTATCAGGTAACAGGCACCTGTTGATTTATGTGATATTGTCGGAATGACGAGTTAAAGCTTGATAATATTGAGGGAAAAAATTCAGGAGCACGATTGTGCCTCCCTTGAAGACGAGGTATCGCTCGAATTATCCACTACGCGGTTTTTCTTTCTCCCTCACTTGAACATTCTCGACATATTTTTCTGTTTATTTTGGACAATTCTTTCTCTTTCCATGCTTAATGTTTTTAATGTCCAGCTATTTGCGAGCGCAATGTGCCGCATTTACCATTATTTCATTCTGTGTTAAATTGTTATTTCCTTTATTTTACTGTTATATCATAAGATGCGATGGGAACGTTTACTTTAATGTGATACTGTTATTGACGAATTTTTTTTCTTTTTTTTTTTTTTTTTAGTAATGCTCTATATTGCTTTTTATATTGAAAACTTTATTTCAATTATACGTCATCAAAATGCATGCATTAGCGAAGATTATCATATAAATGAGTATTAGAAATACATAAAAAATACAGGGAAGGCAACAAATATTTTATTGCAAACTTTAAATAACTATTTTAAGAATTGTTCGTGTTTATATTTAATGGTGAAATTCTTATTTTGGAAACTTTATTTTTCTAAGTTTAAAACAGATTATAAATCTCTTATATGATAATATTTATAGGAAATCAATTATTTATATTTCAATATATTTCAGATTATCTTTCGAATACTCTACCATTTCTAATCAATTAAAAAGAATAATACGCATTTATAAACTTTCTCTTATACCAATTAGTGCAGTGTAGTATGACACGAGTGTTTATTATGATTAATTTCTTTAATTATTCACTATGATATATAATTCTTCGGTCACTTTCATACAAAAGCTTTAGAGAAACTTTGCTGAAAAGAATACAGGCTGTTCAGCCTGGGTAAAGCCACTTTGTCAGCAAATATAATTTCATTTTATTCTCAATTGTTCTTATTAAACTTAAATAATCATGAAAGATGAATATTGCCCTTTTGTAATTATGACTTAATTCTGAATCCTTAGTAATTATATATTTTAATTCGAGTTTCAGGTTCCTGTTTAAGTTATGGGCACTCGTGCTGGGGTGGTAAGTATATTTGTGAATAAATCGATAATTCCAGAAGTCTTATGCAGAACGGTATTTGTATATACTTCTAAACTCTATAAAAATTTATAGTTTTAGCTAACCACTTTTGTAAAAAGTACAGTTGATAACCAAAAAAGCGCACATCTAACATAGTTATAAATTTTTATTCATCCTTCCTTTTAGAATACGTAAATACATAATTCTTACATATGTACATAAGGAGCTTTAATAATAGTTTAATACTATAAATGCACGCAGTACATAGTCGGTCATTGGGTCACACGAAAACTTGGAATGAAAAATAGCAATTTGAGTAGTGCGTCAGTTCAGGTGTTAAAGAGTGAGCGGAAGGCGTCCGATTCGCGGGAGATTCGCCCCTAATGACCGAAAGTTTCAGCTCACGGCAAGCGCAACGGCTTGAATCCCGGTATCGCTGACAAAAGGATGACCCCCTCGAACTTGGACGAGCGGTGGCTTTTCTCGCGGATGGTCAACCGTCAACTCACGCAGGCGCCTCTGAGGGCAAGATTCCGCTCGCGGCTGCTTCCCGAGCTAACGATCCCTGCAAAGTCCAGGATCAGGTACATTCTCCCTTATTCTGGTCATTCACCTTTATTTTAGTGACCTTGTACGGAAAGTACGAGGTTCGTTGGTAATAGGTAAAACTTGTGTTGTACATAGAGAGAGAATGTTTACTTTAGAGAAAATCCTGGAAAACTTGGACGTATAAGCTGTAACTACATTACTTATACATTTCGTAACTTTATATTAGTTATGAAAATAGAATAAGTATTAAAAATTTCTAACCATCTGACTAATGAATCAAATTGCAAGTATGAAAAAATAAAGACAGTAAAAAAGTTACATATACCTTTAACTTTTTCATTTTTTTAGTTTACACTACTTCTTTAATTTGTTGAAAATAGGTTAGAAGATTTTTGAAAATATTTGAAAATAATTAAAAATACGGGGAATTAAAAATTTTCAAAGTATGATTAATTTCGATTAACGTTATAGGAACGACAACTTAAGCAATTTAGAATGAGAAATTAAGAAAGTACATTGAGTTCACCGTACAAATATTTTACAAGCTTTTAATACGATATTACATAAGTTCATCATATATCATCTTTATTTAAATGAATGAAAATATAATGTTTAATGGTAAAAGAATGTAAAAAAATACCTTACTGACTAAATAGACTATATTAAAAATTTGTTTCTTAAGAAAAAGAATCTATTACGAAAGCAATTTTTTAATGTTAATAATAACAAACTGTCTAGTTATCAATTTCAGTGTCAGAAGTTGTCTTATATTTTACCGCATGCATAAGTAAAAACTTCTTCGAGTTAAAAAATAGTTCTATCACAGTAAGTACAGCTAACTTGGCTATTACTCATTTAAATCTAATTTAATTATTTTTAATGATCAGTAACACAACGAAATTTAATTTCTGAATTAAAACTTTAAATGTTCTGCAATATACGTTCACATACTTCTTTGTTACATTATAGTAGTAAGAGGTAGTAAGAGGCTAGCAAATAGTTTATTATCCAAACCATTTGCAAAATTGATATCACAAAATTTTATACTTGAAACACTAAAAAACTCAAAAACTTTTAAGTATTTTAATAAAGAACGAAAATACATTGAAATTTACATTAAATATTTTACATTGAAAAATCACTTCTGTTTTTTATTACATCTTTTGAATGTTAAAATGATATTTAATGAAGATTTTACGCTCAAATAAATGTTTAAATTGAAGAAAATAAAAGAGTTTTATTTTCTATGAATGAAAACTAAAATATAAATTAAATGATTCTTTAAAACGTAGTTTTTTACACTGATAATCTTTATTGACGTATACTTCAATTTACATTGATATATTTACATATTTATATTTTGAACAAAAATTTTATAACAATTTAAATCGCACACTTTTAATTAAATAATTTATATGAATGAGACTGTATCTTTTTCAAATAATATTTAAATATTTTAAATATATCTTTGTGAATAATTAAATTATTGACAATGACGTGTTTTTATATAATAACTTCATTTAAGCAAATTCAGCCGCTTAAAAGAATTATTTATACTTTTGAAAAATATATTGCGGTATACCGTTAAAACCATGCCAAATTATCTTATTTCCATGAAATGAAAATTTACCTTTTCATATATAATTTTTTCTTAATTATTTATTTTGAACATCTTCAAGATTATTTTCGATTAAAATCAATGCTCACTAATTCTCATATCATTTCAAATTTAGTAACAAATTCGGTAAATGTTAAAATACAAATATTAAATTATTTCTATTTCTTCGAAAAATGCTTGAAGTTCAAAACAATTTCATATTGATATATAACATAATTAATTATTATTACCTTAGATTATTAGATTATTAGGATACAGTTATTTCTGGTAAATGGAATACAATTTGAATATTATGTTACAATCATAATGAAAATAAATTTAAATTTATTTCGCAATTTAAATTTAATTTTACGATTTAACGTAATAATTTTAAAATAACTTATTTTAGAAAAATTATTGCATTAATGATAGTCACCACCTCTGCCGGCAATTATAGCTCTTTGATATTCTTATAATTTTCTTTAATTTGAATAGATACTTTCTATAATTACTTAATATCGTACTAATATTTTTCTCATTAAATATTACCATAAACTTAGAAATAAAAAGTTAGTCAACAAATTTAAAGTATTATTACATTTGAAAACAAAATATGAATATATACTGTAATGAAGTTGTTATAAGTAAATCTATTAAATATAAAATTTTGCAGTCTTTTCAATAATTAAAAATAGCTGTGGTTTTCTTGATCAAAATTATTATTTAACAGATATATGAAATTTTATATCCCATAAATGGAAAACGCTATATTTCATTACTAAATGTCGTAAAATATTACAATAGTAATAATTTAATAACTACATAAGAGTATCGTATAATAATATTTTAAATATATTTTAACAGTAATATAGTGGAAAATTTTTCTGAAGATATTAACGGCAGAGATATTTCAAGAGGTGAGTCAAAAGTCCAAGAAGAAATTTCACCTGATATTCTGTTAGTTCCGAGACAAAAAGATTTAAACAATAATAATGACCAGGCAGTAAAGATTGGACTATATAGAATACTAGTAAGATTTACATTTCTTTTAATTTACTAATTTATATATTACCTTCTATTGATTTAACATATTAATGTGAATTGTATATTTCAGCAAGATATCGACGATAAATTGAAATAAGAGTACCTTCTTTCTCTCGTCATCTCTCTTTACTATGATTAAAATTTCAACAAAAAGCCACTTGAATATGATTTAATTACTACAACTTTTTAGGTCTATGAAGAAGTAAAAAAATTCTAAGTTTGAAAATGATAATATTGACATGCTTATATAAAAATTAGGAAACTATTTTGTCTAGATTATAACTGTCTTCCATAGTATATTCTAGAATATTTATTCTTCTTTGCTAAAATTATCAACAACTCTGTACAAGTTTTCATCTATGTTGAGTTAAATTTAATTATCGAAATTTCAAATTAGAAAATACAAGACTCTAAATCAAATATTCAAATATATAACATCACAATATATTAATGTATTTTCAACAAAAAATACTCAAACCTTTTCAAAAAATATGAACAGTGGGAAGATTTATGCGTTATAAATAATAAATAGAGTTTGTCCGAATTATTTACAATCAAGAACGATATTTGCTATGTGACAATGGCTAGACAGAAGAAACGAAATTACATGTCGAATGAGCAATTTAAAGAAGGGAAAAGTTGTAAAATATTTCAGTTCTACCAGTAACTTGGTACATATTTATCGAGAATACGTAAATAAAGAAGTATAAGATTGAATAGAAATATATCAAAGCTCTCAACTAAAATGAAAATATTTTAATCACATTTAGAGAAGAACATTCATACTTTTGATCGGATTAATTGAATGTTTAATCAAAATAACTCTAAACTGTCTAAACTGTAATCAAATTTCCTAAGAATTAATTGAAAATAGTCATGTTATTAACTTTAATAATCGATACTTAACGACAGTTTATAGTAAAATCATTTAATTATAACGAATTTGAAGTTTTATTCCAATTTCTTAAAGCTTTTTTTGAATTTACAGTAAACAAAAGATAATATCATTGTGTTTCTGAAAATTTTTTCCGTTTGCAACTAATGAATAATAATAATTCATTTAAGTAAACTTTATTTATTAGAAATTTAAAAATTACAAATTGATTATTTTAACTTGATTACAATTTCCTTTCAATCCACTGTTAAATAATAAATAATTGCTTATTCTTTATTTTTTTACATAATTTAAAAAATTATATTAAAATATAGTTACTTGTTATATTTAATAAAGAATGAAATATGTAGAAAATTAATAATTTGCAATTTTAGGTTTTCAAATTAAAAACATTATAACGCTTTGTTGGAAAAAGAAAAACATATGTACAACGTTAGTAGTTAAACATAAGCTTCTATTTAAAAATAATAAATGTTCAATTTCAATTATTGCAATATTGTTAATGGTATTTTTGTATACTACTTTAATAAAAATGTATATATTCATTGCACATTTCCATATAATTTTCAGATGACTTCTGAACTTACCGTAAGTAGATAAATGTTAAGATAATCGATTAGTAAGATTCCTAGTATACCAACATACGCAATTGTTACAATATACAAGACCAAAACAGATGGCGCAGTATTAGAAATTTTACTTATTTTTGGAAAAATATCTGTTAATTTTTAATCATTTATTGTTTCGACGAACACTGATGGAGTATTGTTTTAATTGTTGTTAAAAAGATCGTTTATAATTAAACTACGTTACAATAATAATAACTCATTCAAAGGTTTCTTTAAATTAATTTAACAAATATACAAAATTCCATCATTTACTTAAGCATAAAATAGAAATTTCGTGTAGCGAATAAGAATTAGATTTCAAAGTGTTCTTGGAGAAAAACGGTTAATAAGGTATTATATGAACATTACAAATATTTTACTTTTATTTGTTGCATGAAAAATTTAAATATAATATTAAAAAATTATTAAATTATTAAATTATTAAATATTAAATTTAAAAAATATTAGTACGAAGATATTTAATATCGTAATCATAATTAATAATTAATTTATAATGGTATCATAATATATAGTCATCTCTAATTTACACTTATTTATTTATATTTTTCATTTTAATTTTTTCAAATGTTTTCAAGTCAGACTTCAGCAATATTATTTAATAAAGAAAAGTACATTATTTTTACAAAATATGTACATATGCTCGCATATGAATATATTCATATAAAATATGTGACGATTTCTTCGTTTTCTCGGTCCCACGTAACGTTGTTAGATGGGCTTTTTCCTCTTGATTTCTCCTTCCTTGTCTCCTCGTCACTCTGCTGTTGTTGGTTGCGGGTCTCTCGTACTCCCCGTCTGTCCCGTCCCGGAGAGCTCGAGGTCGGGCCAGGTTCGTGGCAAGAGGAGGGAAGTGCAGAGAGGCCGGGTCGGAATGAACAAGGCCTTTTTCTTATTATTTTTTTTTTTTTTATATTTAATAGACGAAAAACTGTTTTATTGTTTCTAGTTACATTTGCCTTTTCTCGTGCGGTGCGCTCACCGCTTACAGACGAAGGCTTGATACATTGTATTTTCTTATATTCTAAACGCGGTGTTTCTTTTCTCTCGTGCTTTATTCGTATTCGGCGAACAATGGTTTACTTGTTCTACGTTTCAGCACATACAATACGGCGCGATAGTAACAACGTTCCGTACGTCGAAATTATACAATTTACTAAGTATTTACGGCGGTTTACAAGTATTTTTCGCGACGGAAACTTACATGCTAGACGGTGCACCTTCGCTACGGCGTGATGTTAATTTGCTAACGCGCGGCGCAACATGACGGGGAAGAGTCCAGCCCGCCGGCTGTGACTCCACGCACGCGGTCGCGGCCCTAAACCTACACCGGAGATACGACACGAGTCGCGCCTCCGGGAGCCCCTCGTGCGCCAAAAGTCGCTCGACCAGGGAGCCTGTGCTCCCTGAGCTCTTCCTCCTGGAGTTCCCCGGTGCGCCGAAAGTCGCTCGACCGGGAAGCCTTCGCTTCCCGAACTCCACCTCCTGGAGTTCCCTGGTGCGCCAAAAGTCGCTCCAAGGGATCGTGCGCCAAAAGTCGCTCGACCGGGAAACCTGCGCTTCCCGAACTCCACCCCCGTCTTTCGCTTTCTTCCCGGCTCGGCTTCCACGGCAATGCCGTCCCTTCGCGACGAAATTATTCGTCGCAAATATATGAATATTTTAATATTTATATATTGCCATATCTTAAGAAAAATTAAATTATTTTTATCGGAGAGGTTTATTTTTTTTATTTATTTTTTATCTATGCTAAAATTAATATATTAATGCTGTCTTTTAAAAAGTTCGTAAACTTGTATTTAAAATATTGTTGAATCAAATGTTTAAAAGAATGCTATCAGTATTTTCTTAAAAATACAATTAATTTATTTTTTCAATGAAATTTAATTTGAAACAAAATAATCTATTCGTAAATCGTATTAATTACTAGACATCATAATGTATGCTTACATATTTAATTGATAACATTATTTTAAAAGTAAATTAGAAAAATTATGTTACATTACGTAAATTAATGACAAAAAACAGGAGGAAAACTCAAAATAAGTTTCGTTGATTGAGGTGTTCTTACATTACAATCGTTTACTTACCATTTGCACTGTACATCACGCCCACGCATACACTCACACACCCACATGGTAGTCCTGAAATAGCGACATTTTTAAAATTTATTTTTTTGAAATTTTCAAATTCATCTGCATTTTATAACATTGAGTTTCATTCTTTTTTTTTATTGAAGTTTGAAATTCATTAACTATAGATTGAAACTGTGTAAAGAATGTTATTTTAATTGTTATTTTTTATTTTATTACTTATGTATTCATCTATTGACTTTCCAATATTATTGATTTAATTTTTTCCATCAAATTAACTGCTCTAATATACTAAGATTCATTCTAGAATAATTTATTTCAATATTTTTTTCTCTATAATAATTATTTACAAATTAGTATTATTTGTATCTTAGATTCATTTATTGAAACCGGAATGTACTTGTAAAATTTATAGATATAGCTAAATAGAGCATGTATAAAATAAGAAATAATGAATGATAAGCGACGTCTTTAAAATTCATAAGATAACATCATTTGTAAGTGATGTCTGTCTTTTTTTTAACCATAGTTTGGATTCAACATTAGGTATTAGATTTTCATGAAATACTTAAATTAAAATTAAAAATTTTAAATTAAATAATCAGAAAGGTATTTTTGTTCAACTAAACTTATAAAATTCATGATATAATGTTTGATTCTTATTAATAATCCATTTATGTGATAATAATTAGTTTGTTTTTAAACTGTCCGTAATATCCATTTAATTGATAAATAGTACATCGTATACTCAATATGACAATCACAAGCCACTGGTTATTTCTTTCAATAAGGATTACAGGATTAAAATATCTTTATTGCATTATTTAAATCATTGAAAAATCATCTTTAGTATATATAATGTTTTTATTAAAATGTATCACTTTAGATGTATAATTGGATATATAAGTATCAACATATGTACAACTTATTGTAAAAAATTTTGTTAATACGTTAAACTAACTATAAACTAAAGTTATTTTAACAAATACCTATAAAATACCGTTTTATTTTTAAAACTTACTACTATTAGATTTTTTGATTATTACAAATGCTTATTAATAAAAAAGTGTATTCTATGAATTATCTCTCATAATATTTAAAAGAAACAGTTTCTTGTTAAATTAAAAATAAAAAAGTTATGAAAAATACGTATGCTGTTTTCCAATGGTACCTCATTTCATTAAAATAGAATTTTTGAAAAAATAAAAGAAATTTTAATATATTGAAATATAATTAAGTAAGATGTAATTAAAAATTAGTTAGATAGTTAGATTTATACTTTATACGTTATATGTTACTGCAGGTCTTTAAAACATAAATAAAAATCCTAGTGTTTTTTTAATTTTTATTAATAAATATGTATATATATACACACACAAAGAACGTTAATATTATTCTAAATATAAATTACTATATCTCTCTGTTAAGAAAAGAAAATCAATTTAATGACAAATGATTATATGTATTTACCCTACTTTTATGGAACGCACCGACCCTTCCAATGAAGGAAACGTATCTTGACCAACTGACACATCATCGTTTATTTGTTAGTATGTATTATACTATAAATAGGAATATCGAATTAGATTTTATTTATAGTAGCAATTTAAAAAGGGAAACTCTTTTTACTTATTTCTTTCTATTTGCTTACCGATATTATGAAGAATATACCATCAAATTACAGAATAACATTTTTAATGGAGAAGATCTTAAATACATTCATAGAAATTGTTGGGAAAATTGCATTCATTTTTTTTAAATAACATCAATTATAATTATATTTTAGTCTGACGTAAATAATTTGTTGTAACAATTACAAAACTATGATTGTAGAAACAATTTTTATATTAAAAATTTATAAAAACAAAATCAAATCAGAATACATAAATATACATAATATCACACATTATATAAAAAAATTTAAAGCGGATGAATTATTTTTTCACATATTCAAAATATAAATAATAATAAATAAATATTCATTTGAATGTTAAAGTCAGTGATTATTATAAAATTTGTAAAAGGAATTTAATATTTTTACTTACGCAAAATAACTGTTTTATGTATCTGGAAAAACTTATAACAAAAAAGGATCTACATTCATTTTATTACTTTTAACCCTACAGAAAAAACAATGCTTAACTTATAGAATGAGTTAAATAATGAAACTGGAATAATAAAGTAAAGGTTATCAAAAAATGAAACATAAAAAATTATATATATTAAATATTATACGTTTTAATGAAATACTCAGATAAATACCAAAGATTTAACTTTATAATTTATAAAATTGAAACTAGTAATAGCATTTACATCGATATATTTTCATTGTAAATATATTAAACGTAATATTTAAATTATAATTTTTTATGATAAGCATACAAATTTCAGATTATATTAAATTTTCTATTTCTAGTACAATACACTAAATTATATGCATTATTTTTTTAATTCATATTTTAAATTTTATTAAACAGGACTATACTTTTGAATACATTACAAAGTATAGGTTCTTATTAGAATTTTATTCTTGGATTTATTTACAATTTTATACAGATTTTTGTTGTACTGAACTACTTTCTGAATTTAATTATAATATAATTAAATATTAACAGAAATATTTTTACTGAAATTGAAGATATTAATTTAATAAGAGAATAACTTAAAGTACAAGCGTAACTATATTCTCAAGTTATTTACCAAATAAAAAATAAATATGCTTTAACTTTTTCGACTATTTGATAAATATTATTATTTACGTTCATCTTTCGATTCGTATGTCAATAATAATTTGATTGAAATTTCACACAAAATTATAACTTAAATTAAATTTAAACTCTTATTTATTATGTAAACATTTTATTGTTCAAGTAATTAATTCATTTTGGAAGGAATCATGCAACTATAGATAATTAAAAGAGTGACATTGTCATTCAGTCTTATTTGTAAATGTAATATTTTATAATAAAGTTTTTGACACTTAATTTTAAATAGAAACAAAAACATATGATGCCTTTGATTATTTAACAAATAACTATTAATATATTGTTTCAAATGATAGTTTTTTTGAATATACGTATATACATATATATACACATATATTCTATTTATATTATTTTTAGTATTTGTTTAACAACATTCAGAAATATAAGAAGAAAAGTTAAGATATTTTCATGGATTTATTAATTGTGTCGGATTACTCCTTGTCTAATAGCTTCATATTTATAAACATTTACACGAAAATATATTAAGCCATTCACTTTTGAACTTCGGAAGAGGCCAGATAAGGACGTCGGAACGGCACCAACTGTAAAATTCAAACTCGGTTATTAATTTATACGCGCTATATTTCAATGCATATTGTTTCATTACAAATCGATTGTGTCAGGTATCATATTCATTAGTAGATGAACTCAAAATAATATTACTGTCCTGAATTACATAACACTGTTCAACATTCTGTGCAAATTCTACACTTTGGAAAAGAATTCGATGCAATTTAAACAATTCAATAAATAGAACATGCATTCCCACATCTTAAATAATTTTATGTACTTTCCACAATAGATACTCGTTAACAAAATAGTCAGTTTTCAAATACCCCAATAGGACACCAAAAATAAACAAATTTTAGTATTTCAATATAAAGATCATATTTTTAAAATTTTCACAACTCTTAGCACTTTAAATAACATTAATAAACAATTTTACTTTGAGTCAAAAATATTACTCAACTAATAAATGCCAACTGTTCTTTTATTTTATTTAGTTGTGTTTTATATTTTACAAAGGTAAAGAATTCTTTGAGATCTTAATATTTTCTGCATAAAAATAATTTTGTCACATTTATACTCTGACTAATCCAAAGAATATTTATATATGTAGATTATGCATTTTAATAATGTAAAATCTCTTGGCTCACCAACTTCCTGATAAACAGAGACCAAGAATTTGAGATTGGACGCTCGTGTATCGAATTCGTCATGCGTTGATCAGGCCGATTGTATCCTTGTGAGGGTATAAGTGCCAAACTGTCATCGTTCAATCTGCCTAAATCGTAGTTTATCTGAGGTTCATCTTTGTTCTTTATTATGTCAAACTCTAAAGTTTCCGGGTACGATCTCTTTCCATGTCCACCATAACACGAGTGTCCGAACGAAGAGCAGCCACCTTTAATTTTTAATGTTTCTTCTGTCAATTTTCTTTAGAATAGTAAGAATACTATTAAGCCAATATGATTAGGTATAACGAAACATTGATTACCGATTTCTTCTTCATTTTTAATAAATTTAAATTAAGTTAAAAATTAAATTACTTGTAGGAACTCGAAATTTTTCTTCTGGAATTTGTTTTATTATTCTATATGAAAATACACCAAACGTTAAAAATGAAAATATATTTATTCTACAAAAAATTATAAAAGTTTCGATTTAATTGTAGAAAATTTACTTTTATGTACATACATAAGTATGGATATGATTCACAATTAATAAAAAGAAAATAAAATATCTATGAATAGATCAACACACAGTATGATTTGAAAATGTATTCATGAAAGGTTGAAAATAATAGAAAGTACGCACAACGAGCAGGAGTATAAGGATTCTTGTTTTAATGGAAAATTAATAAAATCTTCTACCTCTAAATAGAAAAAAATACAACTTGAATCGTTTCGTCGACTAACCCATAGAAAATGAATTGTAATTGATTGAAAAGCAAAAGATTTGTCTTCTAATACAGCTGCTAGAAATAACAATTCATTTATCGTACTTTTCCGTAAATCCTGAAAGACTGATTGCTATTTTTTTTCATTTTCCAAAACTGCGTATTAACAACTAAGAAACGACTTTTCAAACTTTAAATAATTAACAGCTTCTTTTATTGCATTGCAATTAGTAACATAGTTGATCAGTAAGGTTTATTTATTGTCAGTAGGTAATGATCTCACGGAGTCTATTTAATTTTCAATTCGAAAAAAGTTAACTTAACAATTATTTTTTTTAATGACGATTGTATTTGACTTATAAAAGCTGAAATTTTTTTACTAAACTATATAAAAAGATGATCAATGAAAAGATTATCAGTAAAAACATGATCTTGTCGAATTACTGAATCTCTAAATTTCTTAATTAATTTGATATCAAATTCCTTTTATTATTCAGAAAATTTAAATACAAAATTTAAATGTAAATAATAAAATACAATTAATAATGTAATAATTTTATAATTATTATACGAAAAATAGCATATTAAAGCTGTAATTGGAATGTAAACTATTTCTGCACTGAAAATATAGTCAAATTGACGTTAATTAATATATTTAATTATAATTGCAATTATTCATGTAATTTCTTATTTTCATTTGAATTTTTTTAAACAAAATTTAGATTCGAAGCATGAAAAAACAATATCAAAGAAGGACATGTTTTTAAAGAAATATTTTGAATATATACATGTTATAATTGATAAAAGAATGTTCTGATCTTAATGTATTTATAAAAAATAAATTGGATTTTTTCACTTGAAAATAACTTATTTGTTTCTTAATTCATAACTTAAGCTTTCAATTTACGTTGTACTGAAATGAAGCATTCTGTTCGACGCTAACGGTTTCAATCCTTTTTTTATATCACTCTATATTTATTTTATCATTTTCTTTCGATTATGTAAATGTTAACAATATAACATTATACTTATGCTGTTACGGATACATTAGAATAGAAAATATTTGTATTACTCTCTATCTCTGGTACTATTTGAATTTCATTAAAATGAAAGCGTAAAATGGAAAATATAAATGTAGTTATAATTTTCTACAATATTTTTAGGAATAAATATAGCAAAAAATGTGTATTACGTATTAAATTAAAATAAATAAATACTTAGATTATATTTAGTTAAAAATACTATGTAAATTACATATATATAAATAAAGATATATACGAAGATGATCGAATAAAAATTTTAGTTGCCTATTAGAGATGACAGTATTATTTTAAGATTCTTATTATTGTTTTCAACTATAAAAATAATTTCAAATTATGCTTCTGTATATATAATTTAATAATAAAAAAAAATTTTATTTTTAAAAATAAACTAAAATGTATAAGAAGATAATGTGTTAGATTATATATTTAATGTAGATTATATATTGAATATAATCTTTCTATTTCTCGTTTCATTTAATCTATGCATCACTAACTATAAATTGGATATATTTTTATATTAATAATATTTTCGTACGTTTCATTATTTACGATGTAAAAGAAGCTTATGTAAAAGAATACTTCAAATAGTTGTTTACAGAATTGGATTCTGGAATTAATTGATAATGAAAAAAAATGTTCTTCTTGAGAATCCCTTTTTATATTTTGTATCAATAAACGTGCTTAATATATTGTACGTTTTTAAAAATATTTTATCTATCCAGACTAATACTTTTAGTATTAACTTAAAGATATTTGAAAAAAAACTGTTAAAAAAGAATCGAACAAATTTATATTCAAACATTGGTTTTATTAAAATAAGCAAATTGTATATTTAATAAAATATTTTTAACTTCGTTTTTCATAGTTTATGAATGCGGTAACTAAACTGAAAATAAATTATAAGCTTAGTTAAGATTGAATTTACCATTAATTGTTATTTTACGTAGTTGGAATATTAAATTTATTCGTTTTCTCAAGACTTTTTTGTATCTAATTTTAGTGATGATATCATCAAATTTTGATCTATGATAATATTAAAAATTTTTGAACAATTAACCATCTTAAAAAAATTTTCATCATTTCAATTTAAAGATTCTATGAATTATTTAAAAATAATCATATATTTTGTGCAAACCTCTAAAATAAATTCTTGTAATTTCCATTATAATTAATATCACATTTTCTCATACGTTTTCATTAAAAATTGATATTAATATAATCACCACTTTCTTCATAGTAAAAATGTTTGTTTATTTGTGGCTGACTATTAACAACTTGTACTACTAGGAAGCTTTAAAAATGTACATATGAATGTTGAACTCATTTTTAATTGCATAATAATTATCTTATAAAAAGATTTTGTTATCGTTGAAGTAATGGCAAAATTATTTCATTATAAATAATTAATTTTCAGAAAATATTTAATTTTTTGAAATACATAAATACTTATAAACTTGGAGTAAATATCTGGTGAAATACTATTTTGCTATTATTGTACAGTTTTATCAACAATTTTTTTTAATTTACATTTGTTTATTCATAATCTTTGTATGATTGAAGGATTATTAGGACTTACCCCATCATCACGAAAGGCCCTTTTAAATAATCCTATTTAAACAATAATTTCAATAAGGTTTTTTAAGTTCCAATAATACTAATATATCATAAACAAATATGTATATAATCTATTACACAATGTAATTATGCTGAAGATATTCCATTCATAAATATTTTATAATTTAACTAAATATTTAGCTAAATTTCTCAAAATAGTAATCAGAAATTAGTCATTGTCTCTTTCATATACAATAACTTCAGTAAATCAGCCAATGTTTAATTAATTAAATTTTTCCAAATTAAACAACACAAAATAATAGAAATTTATAACATGTAATATAAGAATTTGCAAACGAAGCCTTGTTATATCAAATTGCATATGAAAACGTAACAGTTATCTGTAATATTGTCTCGTATTAATTTTATAATTAGAATTAAATAAACATTAATATTGAACAAAATTATAAATATTGTATTTCATGAAATCTATCAATCTTTTAAAAACTATAAAATAATATAGTCAACAGTAAAATGTTTAGTATATCGAGATAACTTGTGGATATCGATATTATTTTAAGAAATAATATTGTAAAAATAATAATTTCTTAAAAATTTTGTTCACAATGCATTTCTCAGATTTTTATTATACATATATATATATACTAGAAAATCTTATTCAATTTGTGATGGTATACTAAATAGAAATATTCATCATCTAATAAATCTTAGGTAATACGTACCATCTATACTACGATTATTAAAACGATTTCTTCAACATGATCATTGCAAAATGATTGTGTTTACAGATCACGTCGTCACAATAACGCACGCCTCCCTCTTATTCGCACTATTTTTATTTACAAAAAAGGAAGCAGATAGAACCGAAAACTGCCGCATCGGGACTTCGTGGAAGTCCCTTGAAATGTCCGACCGCAAGTACGCTCGTCACGTAATCGTGTACACGCGTTCTTGTAATTCGACAGACCGACAGTCACGAGAGACAAAAGGACGCCACAACTGCTCTTGTAATCTGAATCACCTGGTACAAATGTTATATCCAGGGACATTTATTCTATAAGGGATAGTTCCGTTATAACGTATGACACTATTGCTACACGTATAAGAAACACTCGGCTAGGGGTCTTATTACTTTTTCATTCATTTAAATTTGTTGTTTTAGTAGTACTTAAGAAATCCGTAATATAAAAGACAAAAAATTTACTCTTATAAAGATGTAAATAATGTTCTATTTAACTTAAGTAAATCGTTTAGATAAAAGTCACTTTCATCGCCTATTCGCTTAAGACTCCAAGCAACAGTCACTAGGAGTACGGTTCAAAAATAAAGATAATACAGGATAAAGGGCCAATCTCTTTATTCCTTGAATATTACAAGCTAATCGTATGGTTGTACATAAATTAAAAGTAGATCTTCATCGAAGTAATCATTCTTATATGATAACTAAGCCTTTATTTGAAGAAACGAATTGTCCTTTTAACTAGCTCACGAGGGATCGAGACGTCGTACTTTCAAAAATACCGAAAGCTGATAATCGATTCCTTCCTCGGCTTCCTGACCATAGTTAACTAAATATATATACTTTATATTCCGTCGAATATGCATTTCAGAACGTCTCGCGGTTGTACGCGACAGTTTCGTAGAGATTATAATTATCAAAAGGGTCGAGTCTTTTATTCCTAGTAATAATGGCCTGAAGAAAGATTTTTTTAATAGAATAAACAATAACTATAATTATCTTTTCAGTGTACATATTATATTATTATAAAAGAAAATTAATTATTCAATCTGGCAAAATATACTCTTTGAATTTGAGCAAATTTGCATATACTCATTTAAACATAATATAATAAATTGAAATATTGTAATATAATTAATTTTTGAAAAAGGCTTGCATTAATACTGCTTAATTATTGTAACTGGTGCTGTAAAACCGAGATACATGATATTTTCATCTGATATTTATTGCACCCAATAACACGTGTCGACGTATTCTGACGAAGACGTGCGAAAATCAAGCGCAATAATTTGGGCTCGACCACGAAGTGACATTTAACTTACAAACAACGCATATGTGTTAATGAAGTGCTTGTTTTATTTAAATCATTTTTATTCAAACAATTTTTACCAATCTAACTTACTATTGTTTACTATTCTTTTACTAATTTTACGTTGTATCGTATTTGTACATTATTCTTTATGAATAAGAATATGATTTTATTTATATCTTCTAATACTTTTTAATGCGGAGTGTCTAATACTTTTTAACGGGACATAATCGGAAAACATTATTCGCTAATGTCAACGCAACTTCTAAAGAAATCCGAATGATCGATATTATTGTTAAAAAGAAAAAGTGGTTACTTATTTTCGCGGTCTAGAATAAACTGTCAAACACGCATACATATTACACATGCCTTTGGAATAAACGGGTCATTTCCTTAACAGCTGATGCATTTTGGATATGGTCAATACTTTAACCGCGACGTCTCAAGCTGTGGTCATGGTTCTTCAACGCATTTATGGAAGACATCACCTAGTGTCTATCGTTCAACGGTGCTTTCATACTCAAGTGCGTCCGATAGATCCTAAATTATCTTTTTTGCGCAAGACAAACTTCTCATTAGGATGCAAATATCTTGATCACTATTTGCAGCAGAAAATATATAGTCTTATATAATATAAACTTGACAATAATGAATTGTCGGTTTGTTCATTCGTGACGAATTCCTTCTACGTTACTTGTAAGCTATATTTTATCACGAACACACTTTCTGTTGTTCGTTAGCCTTTACATGAGATAATAACGTACTTATTAGATAAATAATAGTAATTTGGAAGTTATTATTTAATGGACAATGGGCAATATAATTCCAATAAAAGGACAAAAAAAGTACTGAAAATGTCTTATCTCAATTATGGTAGTAAAAGGTGTATTTTTGCCAAGTGCCTTATCACCATTTATTAAGATAGCGATGACAAATCTTATACATCTATTAATTGCTTTCAAAAATAGTAGCAAGTTTACGCATCATAAAATTACGTAGCAACAATCTCAAAACTTACCATTTTACCAACAAGTTGACGGATCAGCTTGCGCTGTAGTACTAAAAGGTTGCCTGTTGCGCAACGAAAAGTTTCTTCCCTGTTTAGTAATTTTTTTGAAAAGAATTCAACCGATTATAGTTACATAGTCCTGTAATTATAAAATACTGTTTTTCCCTTTTTCGTATTCGTCTACGTCATTTTCATAAGACAAATCTATGGTGCAAAAAATCTTAGAAATTGATTGTATATTCTGAATTTTATTTTTAACAATTATTTATGTGCATTTTAATGCATATCCTTCATTCTTCTAAGTGCAATCATATAAACTATATTTTGTATATGTCTGACAATCGCTCTTTCGATATAGTAGGGAAATTTAAATTTTTCTAATTTTAATTTTTCTTTTTTTAATCACATCTTAAATATGTGAAATAATATATTATCCTTTGCAGCTCTACATTTACTTGCTAATTATATTATAAGTTTACTGGTTTTCACTAGTAAAATTATGCAAAATTTTAGTAAAAATTTATTTATCGGTAACGAAATATCACAATTTTTTTGTGCTTTAGAACTATTAAAAATATTGCAAGCTTCCTAAGTGTAAAATACAATAACATTTCAAAATTTTTGTAACGATATAAATTTCTAAAAGAAAAAAAACAGGCGTTAATCATGGTACATGATTTAACAATTTTTCTAAATGATTTTTGTACTCAGCATTTTTCATTTCTACTTGTAGTATAAGTACACGTGCATCTAAAAATAAGTACAAATAATAAAAGAAAATATTAATATATTAATATTAATATTGATAGAAAATATCTAAAAAAATGTTTTGTTTTACTTAATTTAGGCACCAGCATGAAAGAAATGATAATATTAGTTAATTATTATCACGGCTCCCTCTACGTCAAAACTAGTATGATACTAGTTTTAATATACGTAAGTATATTAAAGTACGATATAAAAGTTTCACTTCAACATCAATCTAATATCTCGATGAATTTTCCACATGCTTTGATCCACCAAAACGTTATAGGATTTTCGATGCATGTTCACGTTCGATCCTCTTATCATTGATATTTGAAACTTGATTTCAATCAAAAAAATTTAATTATTATTGCCGTTGTTATTTAACTTGAAGGAAACTAAAATGAATTAAAATCAGTTGCTCAGAGAAGAGTAATAAAAATGAAAAAACAAAGATTATAGATTTTATCTATTTCTTTGACAAAATAGATAGACTTTAATTTTAGTTCAGCTATTTTTTATTTACTATAGTAAATAAAAATCCTTATTAATATTACAATTTTTTTTCGCGCTGTTAATCAATCGACAGATAATTTTGATTCATCAATTATTTTTATAAATATTTGCTCCGTGTAATCTATTACATTACAAGTACAACTAATACCAAAAAAAAATTATTAACCTGAATTTCTTACAATTTTTATTCAATATTTTTTCAATATATTATTAACTAACTGTTAAAGAATTCTTAAATCTTATTTAAAAAAAAACTAATTAGAAATCCTATCGTTTCAATGGTTTTAGTAACATTAACATTGTACTTTTTGACCTGTTAGTTGAAGATCGTCAAATAATTGAAATACATTTTTATCACGTCTTGTTATAAAAGCCAATATAATGGAACGTTTTGGCATGTCATCGAATTACAAATAACATTGTAGACTTTATGAGTATTTTTATAAAATAGTATTTCTAAAACCATTAAACATTCTATATTTCTTCTAAAGTTCTTTTATACGTGTATTTTAAAAGCTCTTTGTGCTCGTGTCAAATTATAATGAAAATTGTATTTGTGCGATTAATGTAACTGTTAAAAGTAATGCGATGGTATGTTTAAGATAACATTAATCCATGAAATAAATTTTTAAAATATTATAGATATCTTTAAATTTATATAAAAAGCTCTTTTTTGTTATTAACATTTATTTATTAATTTTTTCTTCACAAATTATTCAAGTTACATTTCAGTTTTCAATCTGAAGTACATTGCCATGCACTAAGGGAACTAGGCAATCGAAAAATCAATTTTTTATTGCATTTTTCAAAAGCAAAACCCTTCAGAAGCTTATGTCAAATTTCTCATATTTGTTGATTTTATATCAGCAAAGAGGACATCTTATGTAGAATTTACAGTTTATTTAGTAAACTCTAAATGATCGAAAAGTTCTTTTTTATTATTTTTACGTTTTAATTTTTAGGTAGAGACAAAACTGGGTCATAAAGTTCAAACTTCTTTAGAAAAATTCGACATTTTTTTATAAAAGAAGTCATAAATTATACGTATTAGGATCGCATCATTTTAAAAAGAAAAAAACCGTTTTCCATCTACAATTTTTACCATTTTTTTAAAAATAATACAGATTTCGCTATTAAATTATAGAAATATATATATTATATACAATTTTTACAATTGTCTAATACTTATAAATATGAAGTAATAAGTCTTACCTGTATTTGCTTGCATTTTTTATAATTTAGTATATTAAAAAATTTTTTTCGTCAATAACGCAAGATTTACTCCTCTTAGTAAATCACTTAACTTAAATAATATTTTATGTAAACACCTTTTAGAGTATCTCGAATTTCGATAAATTTTTATAGACTAAATTGTGTAAAAAGAATAATCGTATTTTTTAAGATTCTAGTTTAAATATTAGATTAAAAACTAAAAACCTTCCAAAGTATGTATGTGTAAAAAAAATCTCGCTTAAACCGTAAATAATATAAGCGAAGCTAAAATTATTCAAAATTACTAGACTTTACAATAGAGTATTTAATTAAATTAGTCATTCTATCAAGTAACAGCTTAACATATTATAAAAATACTAAATTATCCTATATATGTCATCAATTCTATTCGTCACTTAATTTTTATTTGAAATAAAATAGAATTTACGATTTCACAATTCTAATAAAAATTTTAGTTAAGACTTCATTTTAATGATGATATTAATTAAACTTTTATTCCAACCAAATATCAATACGTAATTAGTTAACTTTTTTACATAAAATTTTTATAAATGTGCATATATAGGACTTAAAATATTCCCATTGTAAAAGGCTTCATTAAAATTTAGTGTAAAAAATTTTATAAGGATACACTACATTCATCATTAAGAAATTTATATAAATGAGAATCATCTCCCTAGATACTTTGTTAACTAACTTCATTCTCTTTATATTGTGAAACTAGCACTAGCATCATAACTATTACAATAGATTTCATAATTACAGAAGCACCTTAATTTCAAATGAAAACATTATATACACGTTATATATACATATACGTAGATACAAGAGATTTATTTTATTGTAAAAACTAATGATTAATGTATAATATTAACATAGCACCAATCATAATAATTACGCTAATGTGATTGTTTAAAACTATCCGCTATTACGTATTTTTTGGAGTTTAGTGTTCTTTCTATGTACAAAAATCACAAGATTTAAAGGCAGGATACTAAATGAAATCTAAGTAAATAATTATTTAAAATTATTTGTTTTTATTTAGTATTATTATGCTTTAAATGATATATATTTTTTCAAGAGCTCAAATAAAAACGAATTTTAGTAGAACATAATAGGTTTTCCTCTTTTATAAATGATAGAAACATAGTAGTAATCACGTGAAACTTCAATAAATTGCGCAATAATATTCTTAAATGTCTATTAATTACTGTATAATATATTGAAAATAAAAGTTAGAGCAAAGAAAAAGTTTCGCACGAATAGAACTTTAAATTATTCATCCAGCGAATGAATCTGTGAACAATTTGAGTTACATAAAAGCAAATTTGCAGTTGGACATCTTGCATAGAATAACGTAGTGACTAATACACTAAAGCTCAGCATATCTTAAAAGAAGAAACTTTATACAGTCTATAAAGCTGTTTCAGTACCGTAAAAATGCTGAAATTTACATAATCAAATATGCATGCTAATTGAAATAAAATGAAAAATGTAAATATAAGAATACGATGCAATCGCAAGCTGAAATAGAAATTTAAATTATATTTAAATTTATTTTACAGTCCGATATTTGATTACGATTAAAGAAATACAATTTATATAGTTCTAATATTAGTTATCATATTAAAAAGGTCTGAAGAAAACCATTAGTATTTTTGCATGGGAATTTCGGAGGTCAAAGCCTAATGGTTCTGGATGCTTAGCTTATTCATCTTATAAGATGAACATACAGAAATACATTTTCAATATAATACAAATCATTTATTATCATCTTCTGAAATCAAGCCACTAAAAGCTTTAACGTCTTTTTACAAATTAACGTATCATTGAATGTGGCTAAGCGAGAAAACAGTGCCACATAGATAACGATATTTTAACTTTGTTATATCCGGTCTATTCTGATGTCCAAAGTTCAAAAGAAAATTTGTCAGCAATTCTTTAGCATAAGATATATCCTTCAACTAATCAAAGTAATTTAATAACATGACTGACTGTAGCACAATTTTTCAAGTTTAGGAACAAAATTACAATGTAATTACAAAACATTGATAAAACTAAATAATTCCAATAATAATTTAATTATATAATGTATGATGATGATAATTGTGAGTTATATGATTTCTTTTAAGTAAATAAATTTTATTATTAAACAGTAAGAATATAAATTACGTATGAATAAATTTCTTCAACATATATCTCTTTCACTACATGCTATAGCTTCTAAAATGTTTAATATTTCTCACGTGAATAAGTAATTATTAAATTTGCAATTAATACCGAAAAACAGTTCATTTTTAAATGAACCGGATTCCCTATATCGACATTCTGTACGATATGATAATTTCGATTGCAAAACTTTCTTATTCATCGTTGTATCAGAATACAAAAAAGCTTAGATCGTAAACGCGAATTTTCTTTACACTGGCTAATCGATTTTCTTTCCATTCCTGTCTCTTAAGAGAAAAATCTACAATATGAGTAAAGTTAACCAACAGATACTTTTACAACCCTTCAATTGTTACCTTATAACAAGTAAAGTGAGCTTTCAACGTTCCAACCACAGCCACAAAAACGTAATATCCTTATCTTATTATCCAACGAAACATGTTTCATGAATAATAGATCTCTGTTTCTAATTTTTATTCGAATTCCGATAAAAATAGTCATGTTATATATATATATATATATATATATATATATATATTACGTACGCTATTTATATTTTTATAAGGATTCACTTACATCTAACTATATTCGTATTTTCTGTGAAGAGTATATTCATTTATATTTGTATTTAAAGCAATGCTCATCAAATAAAATACACGTATAATAATATCTATTTGCAACATTCAATATCTTTCTTCAATATAATTTCTGCCAATTATTGTTCAAATTTTATTTCATTCATTCGTGCACTATCTAGCATGAAGTATAACAAATACTATAAAATCATAAAAATAATTTACTCAAATTTTATAATTAAACATCTTATTATATTACAGAATTTTTGTACGTCTCATTATTATTTTTTCATTTCATAATTATGACTTTATATCAATAATTACTTAAAACAGACTAAATGAGCAGATTTAAAAAATATTATTAGAAGTCTTCAATAATTTGAAATAATAGAACAACACTGATGGTTAAAAAAATTTCAAATTAACCGATGCCATATTTATATTCTTAATAAATTATATAATAATTTTTTATCTTAATTAAATAATTTTTATCAACTTTCTATAATTTTTATTAAATGACTACTTATATAGAATATTATAAATTATTTTACATAATATAAGTGATTCTTTAAGATATCACAAAATTAAATTCGTTACTTAATTACTTGAATTAATAATCTTATACATATATATGTATCTAAAGAAATGCGTCTTTAATCGAAAACTTTCACTCAAGTTTTAAAATTATTTTTTACATAGTTAATAACACAAAGGAGCACAAGCAAACATATTTATGAGCTAACAGTTATTGTAATAAGTTAAAATTGGATACTAAGCTTCCCAAAAGATTACTCTATACTTACGCGAACATTTGTCATATAATTACAACAGTTATTTCCAAGTAGGGCGTGTCAAACCTTAAAATATAAAGAAAAGATAAATGAATTTTCTTTCTTTCCATTGGCTATCGTTATCTTTTTTCTGTTTTCTTCGCATTTATCTTCTCTTTTTGAAAAAAATAACAAAAAATACTCTACAACGACTCTAGAAAATGTAGGATTTAGAACGTCAACTGAACGTCCAAGCTGATGACTTGAATTTCCTTCAAAGTACATTGAGATTAGCTTTTTGTTATTTTTTGTTTTCTTAAATATCTTTTAGCAATTGATAAAAAAGCTCATTGAAGTTTTTAGACAATACGACTTTTTATGCTAGATAAGACAAAGTATTAATGTTTTAATTTTATTTATGTCTTTAGTGAAAATAACAATTTAATGATATTTTAACTACTTTATTAAACAATTTATATTATTTAAAAGATTATAGAATAACTGTAAATGTTTCGAAAAGATTTACTTAGGTTTAATTGCATTAAAAATACCGTGTACAATACAAATATTTGAGGAGAATTATTGATTGTTACCCTTAACCTTTTACAAAATAGAATATCCTTTCACTGACAATTAAAATAAACTGTTGATTTATTATTGCTAAGAATAGATAGAAAATAAAAATAATTTTTAAGATGAATAATTAAATAAATGTTAAAAATTGATTATTATAATCATAATAATTAGTGCATTTATGCCGAATACCTTGATCAATTACCCTAATTTTAGAAATATTAGTTATAAAGATTTTTTAATTCAATATAGAACCACGTAAATACGTATGATAAATATTTTTTTATTCATAAAATTTTATCTAAATTTAATGCTGCAATGATCAAACTATAAATATCTTAATAAACTAATGTACGTCACGAGATGGTTTCTTATTTATAAAAAATAGTTCTATTTATATTTTATTTTCAGCTCTATATAAGATTTGATAGTAATCAGCAAATTATAAGCAAAACTAGATCAATATTTATATAGTATTCATCTTTTACTTTTTACAATTATTTGAAAGAAAATATAGTATATACTTTCAACAATACAATGAATTACAATAGTCAGATAAAATCTTGAAATAAACATCAACAAGATAAGTTTAACTAACTTACATAAATACTTTTTTACCCAATTTCAATTCAATCGACTCTTGTATTTTCTTTTGTTCTAGTTTTCAAATAGGATAATTGAAACACGCGGTTAACATGGTTAAATTGCGGAAGCTTTAAGGAACTCTAACCTTTTCTGCATTTTTCAAATTTAATTTATTTTTCTACGTCTCTATGAAATGGAAAGACAAGTTTTATCGAAAACATTTTTAATAATATATTAATAATATTTGAAGATTGCAAGTCGTATGCTTAATTGTTAACTGAACATAGGAAAACAATAACTAAGAAAAATAATTTAACAGAACATTAAATGCTTTTTTCTTATTCTCTTTAACTTTTAATTAACTAGAAAACCGTGCATTTGATACCTTCTACATATCACAAACACATTAAGCAAAATATGCACAGTACTATTATAATATTTTCAATTCTTCTTTCAACTCGCTCAAAATATTACTAATTAGTTAATTAACTTACATATGAAGTATAACATTTGTACTTAATTTAAATGTTATTGTTGAATCTTCTATACCAAAGAGTTTATTTGCAGTTTAGGATCGCGAAATAATATTACTTATATCAACTGCTTTTTATACTTATACTTGTATACATATCGAATAACGTAACATTTTTTATAAACAGTTGCATATAAGTGAATTATTTTGTTAAGATAAAAAATTGATTCAAATTATAGTTATTATTAGTTTAATTTATTTTATTTCACTCTACCAATACTCAATTAATAGACTTTTTCTCTTTCTTAGCATGTTATTGTATTTTGAGTTTTTATCATTCGAGAAAACCGTATTAACTTCTTTCAACTACTTTCAAGTTAATTTTTAAACTTCATAGAATCTATCTATAACTGATGTATGTAGAACGTAACTAACGATTAAATACAAGGGAAGTTTGACTTACATGAGATCATAAACAAAAAATTAAACTTTTAATTTCAAAATATATATGGAGAATTATTTTCAGTGATGGTTAATAATAATTAATTAGTCAAATTATTATTCGAATTTGTGAATACCAACAATGGATCTCGATAAAAGAGAACTTAATAATTCGGTTATTTTTAATTTACGTTCAACTATCAAAATTTTAGAGTTATAGATTTTCGATTGTTGTTCTTATTAAACAAAAGGAAAATACATTTATTTTTAAAATAAAACTATTTCTGCTTAAAACAGAATAAAATATTTATGACTAAGGAATAAAAATAGAATTATTGAAAGCTTGAAATCATTGAATATCATCACTTTATGATTATACTTGTTAATTTGATCATGTGAACATTCAAATATCACCGCATATATACAAGGTAATTTATGAAATAAAATATTCTTACTAAGCATGATGATATTTTTCATCTAAGACTTAAAATTAATGTTCAATTATTTTCAACTACTTATTAAAGATCAAATATTTCTTTTGAAATTCCAACTTTCAAAAAATTTACTCCTTTTTTTATATCAAGAACCACGAAAATATATAAAAATATGTAGTGTACATTTAGAAAAATGTACATTAGAAAGTTATGTGTACATTACTTTAAGTTAAGTTAAGTTAAGTTATGTGTTACATTAGTGTACATTAGAAAAATTTATAAGTTACAATAGATTGTGAGTAACTTAATACTGGAAATTGAAGATATGTCAAAATTATTGATAATCAACTGATTACAAAAGTACTTTTATGAGAGTATTTAGGATAAAATGCCGTATACGTTTATAAAATAACAATTTGAAAAGCTATAAATAAACAGTGAGAATTTTATCTCCATTTTGTGAAAATTCAAAATATTTATATTAAGGATCGTGATAATATTTTGAAAATTCTTTGAGTAATCTTAAGTCAGCTTTTATAATTTCGAGAGAATAGGAAACATATGTGAAGAAAGGGTAAAAAATAGTGTATGTAAAGGTGTAACTTTTCACCATATAATAATAATAAAAAGAAAGTAATTAAGATAAAAAAATCTATTATATGACTATCAAGTACGTTTATTATGATAAATTATTCATCGTAATTTATTAATTAATAAAATGCAAATTATTAAGACATTTTGATAATATTTTGATATTGACTTCGAATTAAGTGGAATAATTTGATGAACTAGTTTTTATTTTTCATAATGCAAGAAGAAATGATAATATTTGATAATCATGATATGAGAATTTAAAAATATTCTAAAATGAATTAAAACTATTTTGACATACTTTAAGAATCCGTTTAAATTTTTGGTTTCAAGGCATTATGTACTTTCGTGGTCATTTTAACCTTCTTTTATCAATATCTTCACATCACCAAATTCTGAGGTTTGATATGTTGATATTTTTTAATTAATTTTTCATTAAATATAATTTGGAGTGTATAAAATTTAAAACTAATAGAAAAATTCAATGAAATTTTGAAATGAATAATTTCCAAAACATATGGAAGAATCTCTTTTACGTGCAACCTAATGTTTCACTTACATAATTTTATAATTACGTCAATACATTATTATGTCAAGAAATTATTCAATAAACTTTGCAGCGCTATGTAAACTTTAATCACATAGTATTTACGCAACATAAAATAAAAATAAATATCTTTAAGATTATACTATTTGTAAACAGAAATATTTTTTCTAATATATGATTACTTTGTCTCGATTAAAATAATTTTATTCTATGAAGATTATTTTTTTCTCTATATCTAAAATTCTTCTATAAAATTTTTGTTTCACCATTTCATATAAAATTTAATACTATTTATCACGTAACTTAATTTATCTTCTATATAAATAACAGTTATATAATACATAACTTATATAATAAATAAAAAATAACGTACTTAACAAAATTAATATTATCTTAAATTTGTCTTTAAATTTTACATATTCATATTAATTTATTTAATATATTCATGTATTAACCAATCATTTTAAATAACATATATTATTCAATATTAATTGTAAAATAAAAATTTTACTTTTCTTTTATTTCTAAAGAATTATTATTTCTTTTATCTCAAAAGAATATTTATGCATGAGGATTATAGTGCATATACAAGAAATGAAAAGAAGCTCATATTGAGACACTAATAGCTAAAGTGAAAAAAGTATTAATTTTTAAAAAGAGTTTATATAAATATAATATTTAAGATGTAAAATGAACATTGACAGAAAGAATACAGATAACAGTTGATCGTTACAATGTGCGTAGCAAAGCAATAGAATTATTTTATAAAAAGGAAAATAATATATTTATCAAAATGTATTTCAAGTAAGAAAAAAATTTTTTTTTATACTATATATTAATCATATATATTATTAAATATATTATATATATTAAAATCATATATATTAATAAGCCATAAAATTTTGAGCAATAAAATTTGATGATCTAATAAAAGTTTTTATAAAATCCATTGATTAAATGGATGTATAGGGATTATTAAACATTTTTTAATACTTTTGATCTATCAATTATAAGTAAAAATGGAAATCTAAATTTTTGAAAGTTTTAATGTAATTAGAAATCTAAAGTGATAAATTTTAAAGTATATCCTAGTTTATTAAGTAAATTAGAATCTCCTAAGTAACTAAGTAATTTTGTATAAAATTAATTAGCTACTCCTAGCAAATAACATTAGAGGTATTTAATATTAATTACTTATTAAATAATTATTCAAAGTGTAACTATAATTTGACTCTACCTAATTCTAGTTTTTTTTTTTATTTTATGAGTTATTCTTTCATTATATTTGTAAAATTGTGATTGTTTTACGTTTGCAGTTCAGTTTGTGGACCACTTGTTGCATTCACCCTACAATATAAATCATTCTTTGTTATTAGAAGCCATTTTATTTATAGAAACAGTCTAGCCAAATCCATGATGACAATAACAATGAAATTTCTTAGAAAAAAATTACCATACGAATTTATCAAATGTAAAGTTATTAAAAACTTGAAATCTCTTGCATAAACTATAATTAGTAAATAATGTAACGAAAATGTTGAAATTGCGCTAAATATAAATGAACATTTCGACAAAGAGCATTTAGATATTTAAATAATTTAAAAGCATTATTTTACTCAATAATAAATCCATAATAATTTTAATAAAAGGATATGCAAATTATTATATTTAAAACAATTCTTATAAAATGAAATAGTACTCTTCGCGAATCTCAGAGATAATTATATTAAGAATAAAATTTAAATACAATCTTAAAAAAAATAAATAAAACCTTCAACTTGAATAATATTTTCACGTATTCACAAATAAAATATGTTGCGTAGATCTAATATATTATTCTTTATACTTTTTCCTCCGAGATTTTATACTTTCTAAGAAACTATAAAATAAATCGGTACGCTTCACTTATAACCTATAAAAAGTGTTACCCTTTATAAAAATTTTCTTATATTTGAATCAGCGCTTCTTTATTTCAGCTTTGAAAAGGTTTGAATTTAAAATTTCTTACATGCCATCTGATAATATAGTTTGTTTCAATGCATAGTGCCGAAAGCATTTGGCAAAATTTATACAAAAATAAGATTGTTTAAATCCCGTTAAATCCCGTTCTATAAAAATTAATTATTTTTGTTTTTATAAATTATCTTCTTAATATAAAGTATCATTATTATTTTATAAATATTGTCACTTTTTGATTAACAAATTATTTTTAATTTTTTTAATTTTCTACGTACAAAAACAAATATTGTTAAAAAAATTTAAGTTTTCACAAAAAGTAATTTTACTTCGGAAATTATATTCACTTTTAACCATGTAATTTTTTTAATAAAGAAGATGTTCCTATTTATGCATAAAATATACACAAAATTTCATATATGCAAATAACTTCATTATTAATAATCATGTTTATATTTTCATTAATTTTGAAACGTACAATTCATTTGAGGTGAAACTGTACTTTTTCAACTAATTTATAATTTTAATAAAAAATAAGTTTAAAAGTCTTATATTATGCCATTGAATTTGTGCCACTAAATAAATATCATTTTAATTAAAAGCTATGCCATATCAAAAAGTGAATCGTATTAATATGTTAATATACACGGATTCTAAAAGATCAAAAATATTCTTGCAAAAGCGAACCTACTGATTCTCATTTTCCAAACGCTATTGAAAATCTCTATATGCTAAATCTAAATGAATCAAGTCTAGACATTTTTTTTGTAAATTCTACTGCAGCTCTTTTTCATTTATGCAGTATTTTAATATTTAGTTTATTACATGGGTTCATGAATATAAGCTTAAATAGTTTTGTATAAATTGTAATAAAACATTTTAAAGTATCAATCAATAGACATCAAAACTTGAAATAACGTATCCAACTTTTGATTTAATCATTAGTACTCTATGTCTTCATTATAAAATATTATTAATACCAGATTTCGTAGGCAAAAGAATAAAATTTTATAAATAAATTATGAAGTTTTGTTAATAGTCTTAGACTGTTTTCATCGATACAAATAAAATATGTTCTTGAAATAAGAAATAAATAGAATACAAATAAAATCTTATGAGTCATATTTATTTATAAATTAATAATATTTAATGAAATTTTAGAAATTATTTTATTTTAATTATTTCATCTAAACGAATTATATAGTTTGCGTTGGGTTGATTGTGACAATCTTAAGGTAATAACTAGATTTGAATTTAACATTTGTATTCGATTAACTTTTCAAAAGTTACAATATTAAACATAATATTAATAAACATAATATTAAACATTATACATAATATTAAACATTATACATAATATTAAACATTGTACATAATATTAAACATTATACATAATATTAAACATTATACATAATATTAAACAAGTACTTTAATGAATAGAAAAGTCTTCGAAACTTGCAATCGTAAGTTTATAATTAATTACAAATATAATTTATGATTTTTGAAAACAAGTTTGATTACACAAATGAAAAAATGCTGAGATTCTTTTTATGATTCTTTGTATAAATGAACTTATCAATGAAAGAGGAAATTATACAATATATGTAAAGTATAACTTTATTGATATATATATATCAATAAATATAGATAGGTTCATTTGAAAATATTTAAAAAATAGTAACTTATTTTAAACTATTAAAGCAATACGAGTGAATGTACATATAATCCGGAACATGAATACGTGTACAAGCGTGTAGTCTTGCAATATTAAGATTTATTACACACTAAGTACTGCATAATTTATTATATTTTAAGAAGTATATAAATATATACAAAAGAAAGTCTCACCGAGATAAAACCTTATATTTCATACGGTTTAGAGCAGACATTTTGACATTTACTACGAAAGTTCTTGAAACGTTCATATTTTAGTTTATTTTCAACTATTAGTATAAAGTAATTATTATATTACATAAAAAAAGTATGTATGAAAAAATTGAGCTTTTGTAAATATTTCTAATGAAAAACTCATTTGAGTTAAACAATTGTTTTGTTTGAACTGATAATTTTCAATTTAAAAATTTCTTTGAAGTTACAGAATTCGAAAACATGTATTTAATTCTTTAAAATTCCATATTAAACTGAAAACCGAACAGAATATTTCTTTTGAAAATTACAATCGTCATTTAAATAAGAACTAAGAGTGTCTCAGTATAAGTTTGTTTTAGATTTTTTATTCAAAGATCGTCGAAAGATCTTAAGGAAGGCCATTGTCGAATTTATCTTATGATATAGAATACATCAATATAATTTTAGTGCTTTAATTTATAGAATTGAATAGTAAGAAAAATATAAGTAAAGTAGAATATAATGCATTGATATCTTTGGAATAAGATCTTCCTATTTGTTTTAGTCTAAAAGTAAAATTTTTTATTCAAATTACTGATTTTTTCATAAATTTAGTTTTTTAAAGAAAAACTTTAATTGGTCCTTAATATAATATACCAGAATAAAATGGATTGAAGAAAGAGTGAATTATTTCTCTGTAAGGGATTTTACTTAAGATTATTTATTTCGATTATAAATGGTATTTTAATTCATATAAATTTTTTAATATTTTATACAAAACTATCTTCTTTTTATTAGCATCCAAAAATATTTGTATGCAGCCCATAAGTTTTTCTATGTAAAACTTTATATATTCTACAATATTATGTATGGATAGAGTTAACGATTAATAATCAACAATGAATCAAAAGTAAAGTATAGAACACGAAATAAGCGAAATAATTTTATTGCGGTTGAAGTTAATTTTGGGATCTTGAAGATTTCGTGAAGAATATTTTTTCATTGATTTATTTACATCTAAATAACGTGACATAAAAATGTAAAATTAAATAATAAATAATTAATTTCTATTTTTCATTTCACTTATCTATAATCGTTGTGTAATAGATTACGTTAAAGTTTTAGATTTCGATATTAATGCGAATGATCGCTTTGTTTTTGCACAAACAAAATGTATAAGTATTGTTGAAAGTAACTTCTTGAAAAATTTCACGTGTTCGTCTCTAAATTGGATTTATTAAGTTCGGTCTTAGCTTTTAATATTAGGAAGGGGCATTATTAAAATAAATTGTAATAAAATAGTAGTTTGGTAATTCGATAGTAATGAACACATTTGCTTATTCCTTAAGAATTTACAATTACTAAAAGAGCTTAAAAATAATTTTATTCATAAGAATTTAATTTTAATAATCGCTATGAAATATTGTTTCGAAATGACAATTCTTTTGTAGAAAAAATGAGAGAAAATCACAGGAGTATAATATTTGTTATAATACGTATTACCTATTGTTACGAAGTTTTAAGATAAAATCTTAGAACTCCAATCAAATATTTTTCGAATTCCATAATAGGTTATGATTCACAATCTATAGTTTTTTAAAATAACTATCATTAACTCACAAAAGTGTTGAACCTATAATATTGTTTGGTATTAAAAAATTGGTAAAATCTGTGGGAAAAAATGTAGAGAGAGAGAGGGAGAGAGAGTGAGTGAGAGTGCCCTCGCAATTACCTTTGGGTACGTCATGTTAGGTGACAGAAGGGTATTATAAAATATCCAATGATGGAACCGAGCGATTTCTACGTTGTTATGAAAAAAGAATAGAACGAGTACGTGTTCTTCCTGTACGAATGAAACTAATATTTTGACAAAATTTCAAGCCTAAAATTGTGCAATGGATGAAAAATTATTTTTAACGTAAATTTTAGCAAGCTAGAGAAATTTATTAACATGAAATTTGGAAACTTTTTTTTAATACGAATGAACCTTAAAGTTATGAATATTAAAACGGTCAATATGAAAAGCGTTTGATGAATGATCGAATTGCGTGTGAATTTCTCATAAAATCAAGCTATAAATTAAAAATTAGGGGTCTTTTTCTATCTAGGCAGTAAAAAATGGACGATACATGCAATACGTTGCTGTCGTATGACGAACTTACGTTTTCCGGAAATTTCGACGCCCAAGGAAAGAACGAAAAGAAATGTCATAAATATTGTTAAACATGTCGGAGTTGAGCCTGTCATGATGATGCTTTTCATTGTCTTCCGAAATCCTTGCGGTTCACTTAGTTTGGCGTCCTCGTCTAAATCTGTATACGCATAAGTGAAAGAAAATGTATTTAAATTCTGTAGGAGGATTCATAAAAGACATTGTTTTGAAGATTTAAATCACGCAAAAGCATTTACTCGAATGTCAATGACTTTGTGAAGTTATTTAAAGTCATTAACATAAGTTACTTTTTTAGAATTTGCATTATTATAATATCTGTTGAATGAACAAGACAATTGTAGTTTATAATCTCGAAAACAAATTTCTATTAGTAGGACTAGAAGGTATTATGTATTAATATTTATTTTAATTTTACATGCTAATATAGTTCAGTACAAATACATTCCACAGGAAGTTGTAAGATTTATGATGTACAACCAAGTAATAATATATTCTTTGAAATACGGTTTGAAGTATCAGTTATAATAATGCCTTAATCTAAATGTTATGTAACAAAAAATAAATAATTTATGAGTCGTATACAATCGTAGTACTTTAGAAAGTAGATTGGTTAAAAATAAATACATAACTACATAATTATTTGGAACAATGAGTGGGACATTTTTATATTCTACGTATAAAATTATCAGAAGTTTTCGAAAGAATATTAAATTTTCTTCAACAACATATTATTCGAAAATTTTAAATGTCCAATAATTACATTTAATTATATTTAACTAAACATGCGCTAATTAAAGGAAAATAAATTGCAAAGTGTAAAGAAAACATTTACCGAGCAAGCAATAAGAAAGGGAAGTTTTGTAAAATTTTTCATTCCTTCGAAACTAATATAATAAAATATATTAAATATCTCATTGAAAGTTGAGCTATCACATTTTTTTATGAAGTTATCAAGGAAGATTTGATGTCTTCTTCGTTAAATCACCAAACTATAAAAATTCTATAGGTTCTTATGCAATTTGAAACAAAGTATACTTTAAACATAGAAGTTTTTGGAAATCCAAGGAATTAAATCATTCTCATGCATACTTGCACATTTATATTTCTTATTAATATGAACTAAAAATTACACGATGTAAATTCAATAGGTAAATGGGCAATGAATATGAATAGTAGATGTCATTACTAATCGAATTTGAGATCGGTAAAAATCAAACAATTATTATACAAAGTAATTTGCGTATTGGCATCGAAATGTGCTACTATTGTTATTGCCATTTGAAGTCGTAGCACACGTAAAAACAGCAATGCAAATATTATACTTTCACAAAGTCTCTTCTACATCTATGCGCGACTAGATTAAGCGACCGAAATCGATGATAACTCAAACAAACGAGGAGCGCCACATGCCAAAGAACAATAGCAAGAAAAAAAATCAAAAAATAAAAACTATATCTGTAAAAGTTATGTACTTACGCTTCGAGAGGGTGAGAGGGTGAGAGGGTGAGAGAGAGAGAGAGAGAGAGAGAGAGAGACGAAAGATTCGAATGGGAGCGCGCGAAAGCCGTTGGAGTGTAGAAATCTAAAGGAAATAAGCGAACTTGTCGCTTGTCTTGTCGATTGCGGCTGTACGCGTGTGCGGGGATGGTCGAAGGGATGTATGTGCTCCTGGACTGTTGCTCGCCCGTCTCTCGAACCTTCCGCGACGACCAGGTGATTCTGAATGGGGCGAAAATTCCGCGCTGTGCTCGAGGTGATCCCTTTTCTATGCGTCTCGGCGGCGGCAACGGCGACGGCAACGGCGACGGCGGCGCCCGCGCCTCGCTGTACCTGTGTGTGTGTGAGCGAATCCCGGCGTAGCGAAAATTATTTTCCCTTCTCGGGTGAGTTTTTCTCTGTTGAACGACCAACTTCGCTCCTCGTTTACCATTAGTTTCGCAACCGAAGAAACTCATTGCCTTTCTTCTTTCTCTCGCACTACTCATCGGATTAAATTGACACGTGTATATTGATTGTCGCGCGCTCTTTGGGACACGACTATTTCGCTTAAAAGTCTGCCTGAATTTCTTTACGTATTTGCCTGTATTTTTTAAAGAAACTTATATCGTGTTTGAATATAGGAAACCTCGAGCTTTCGTTTGTTGATGAACATTCATTTCGTGTCTTATAAGTGCATAATAAATACGTGAATTTAGTTTTTATACTTCCTTTAAAAGTACATTGAAAAAGATTACGAAAGCATAAACTTGCATTTCAAATATGAAGTAATTAGTATGCTTGCCTTGTTTACAATTCTCCTTTTTAACGCTTTATTTCGTTTTAAATGCATAAAACCTGCACATATTGACAGTAAATTAATATAAATTGAAAAGGTAAGATAAATCTTGCCAAAGTTGGGACTAAATATTTCAATGTTTCTAGGTTCTCGATGCATTATAAAATATGTAAAATAAAAAGAATATTAACCAGATAGAATAGTGATTGCTGGACATAGTGGGAAATAATACCTGTTTGCGGAAATATACCAGTCTTACGTACGTATCCATTTCCATTGGCTATGCGATTGTATTGACGAATATCTTTAAAAATTAAATATCACAATCAGGCCTTTCTTTATAAGCAGTACCTTAATATTATTTTAATATAAATTTTAATAATACTTTTCTTCGTAATTCTTATTTATTTGTTAAACATTCTAATTGCTGACAATTCACAGTTGGGAATCTTATTTATTAAATAAATTAAAGGAATCCTGTGTACCTATTCTATTGTTTAAATCGCAATCAGTTAATCAAAAAAACATGCATCAACGCAATAGGTTATTCATAACGACATATTTTGTTAATAATTTTAATGTAGTACAAAGTTTCCAATAAAAAGACTATCCATTATGTTTATCGTGATATTATTATTCTTTCGTAATTGTAGATAAGATGGATTACGTATATCAACTTTTATCAAAGTATTATAACCAGAGGTTGAATTTTAAGGGATAGATACGTGCGAGTAGCTGTTGTGCTACATTGTGAATTTTTTCCACGGCTTACATTACAGAATGCTCACTCTTTCTCTGTAGAAAAGATATAAATAGTTGAGGAAATTATATTTTGTGGAAAATCAATGATTTTATACTAAATTCTGCCTATAAAATGGATATAATGTAAACTTCATTTTTTTCTATGCCAAGAAATAATCAATCGGATTCGACTATTAATATTTTACTGTAATTAAATATAATGTAATGTGATATTTATTTTTATTTATTTAATTTGAAATCCCTAGATTCAATGTATACTTTTGCAGTGCTAATTTCTCATTAATTATGTGTTTAATTTTCATTTTGACAATTTGTTAAGCATATATTCAATTTTCAGGAAAAGTAGATGTTTTCGGACAAGCATAGGAACGAAGATTTGTGTTCATTATCAAGTTTTGCAAAAATTTTTTAGCATCAACTAGATTTCTTAGTTGGAAATCTTTAGAGCTTATCCATTTTTACTATTAATATCCAAGAATTAGTTTTTATTTACAATATATTATTGAAAATTTTTCATTTTACACAAAAGAATTTATCATCAATAAATACAACAATGCTTATTTTGTTAATTTATTAAAAGTTTCTGAAAATAAATACCGCGAAAATTAAGATTACAGTGTATATGTGTTTGTTATACTAAAAAATCATGTTCGTTATTTATTAAAAAATAATTAACGTTGAAAGGCAAAATTGAAAGGCAAAAAAATTAAAAATGATATTTAATTTAATTAATTCAATAAAAATAATAAGAATAATTAGTTTTATCGGTGAAAAGAACATAAGTATAAAAGAATTCCTGATTGAAATACTTTCCATCGAAACTAAATCTCGTAAATAAATGATTCCAGATGTTTCTTATATTTTCTTTGGTATTTTTTATTTTGAATTAGATTTTTATTGGTTAAAGTATTATGATTCCACCAATACTTATCCTATTATCTATTGCTGAAATAAATGCAGATAAATGTAGAAAATTCTAAATCATTAAACTCTTACGTATAATTTTTTATTTTATAAACAAAACAGATATTCTCAATTTTTCTTGATATAAATTTATCTATTAGGCTTATTTTAACCAAAAAAATTATTTAATTTATTTTATCAGTAATATTTTTATTAAATTTTATTTAAAATTCCTCAACCTGGTAAAATAATAGTAAAATTTCTTTGTTGGTATAGATGGTATAGATTTATCTCATACAATGTTTTCAATAGCTTTTACCTAGGACTACTTGTATCTATCGTCGATTTTACGCTTAAAAACTGTCTAGCTTCTTTATAATTTTTTTTTATTTTTTATCGTGTACTAGGTTACTCGTGTAAAGGAGCGACTCCTGTCACTCCTCAGTTGTATAACCCAATAATTGATGTGTAAATAATGCAAATAAAAGGTAGAAGATGTCTTAAGACAAAAGTAATAACTATAGGTAAACGCATAAAGTCAGCTTCATTAAAACTGGTAATAGTGATGGGCGACGACAATGAGACGGAATGGTAATGACATCATTCAAATCGCAGAATTGTTTTGAATCTTTTCTTTCGAGGATTTAAGTTTCAGGCGTGACATAAACTTTACAAAAGGTTCAAAGGGTGGATAAGAATACAACAAAATATCGATATAAAATTCAACTTAAAAATGCACTATTATTTTCTACTTAAAATAAAAAAATAAAAAATAATACTTTTTCACAAATCAAAAAATTGGAAATGCACATAATGTTAGCGATATAAATTTATTTCTAAAATCACAAATGATAATTTAATAAAAATAAGCGAGAAGATATATTTATCAAGAGAATATAAATTAAATTACCTTGCGTATTGAGGTAAATAAAATATTATAATTTAATGAAATTTTATAAAATCCTATATATTTCTTTAACAAAATCCTTTATTATTATTACTTTAGTTTTAGCTTCATATAAATTCTTCATAAAAATTCCTTCAAATACATAAAAAAAGGTTTAATTTTTTATGTATTTGCCATAAACTTTTATTTGTTACTGCTGAAAATTTTCTCGATGCTTCTTTGCGTGCGTACATATCTGCCTGTATTTGTATGTTTCTATTTCATGATGTATTCATATGTCCAAGCATTCTATCTTGACGATCAATGATCGATTTTAATGAATAAGATACCGTTTACATTAATATTTGCAGATGAGTTTAATTAACATAAACTACGTAATTTAAGATGACAATTTAAATTCGGGATTTAAAAAAAATTGTTTTAGAAAGATAATAAATTGATATTCAGTTGAAAAATTTATTAATTTATTAAAAATTAAATAACAAATAGTATAACGAGTCTCGAAATCTATTAAGAGAAAATTAAATCCAGAATCAATATAATAAAAAAAACCATGTAAAAATATAAAGCAAAGCAAAAGAGATCGATTGTATTTAATTTCAGATCAGTCCTATATTATTTATATTATATTATAGACTTTTTTAAAAAAAAAAGTAGGAAAAGTAGGTGCAGACTTACTTTCGCAGAATCTTTTTAAAATATGCCATGTTTTCTTATTGTTGAGAAATCAGAAATAAATAAGTGAATAAAATTTAAGTTAACGTCGTCAATTTGCTAAAGTATAATGAAATTGATCAATTAAATAGTTTCATCCAATTTGACACGCATTTCTAACCGTAAATATCTCTCTTAAAACCTAAAAGGCTTTTGTCTATTGCAAGCTTGCTCTCACAGTGCGACTGCTTTAGTACTACATTTAACGAGGATAAAATGATTGTAGCTCGATGTAAAGTTGGCACTATCTATAAATGTAAACAAGACTTGCAATATCGTGTTGCCTCTTTTTCACAATATACTAGTTCTTGACAAATTACTTCTAAATGCATCGGGGAGTTTCTAGGATTAAGCGTAAATTATTAGTGCCGCAGCAATTACTCACTCAATAATCCTACATATCAATTTGACGTTTTATATAAAAGTGATAAAATTTATCTCAAAACTTTACTTAGATACCTAAATAATCATTCAATTTCTGCGATGTATTTATATGAATCTCAATTTTGATAATTTTTATGAGCTTTTTAAATTTAGCTCACTAAATTTTTCTCTGAATTCAAAAGTTTAGATTTACCTAAAATCAAACAAATTTTATTATTATATAAATTTAAAATTTTTTTTTTAACTTTTGGTATTATGAAAAGATATTTTTGTATCTATGCTTCTGTATACAACTATAGTGTCGATAATATATTATAATAAATTATCATTAAAAATGAAGCAATTCTTAAGTTTTTTTTTTTACTGAATATTGGATTTCTGCTTCAATTCTTCTTATCATGTCTTTTTATAAAAGCCATGGGTCGAAATTAAAATTGTCCATTTAATTCTAAAAGATCAAGGATTTTTAACACGTAACAATGCATATTGTAACAAAATGGAATAGAATTATTTTATGAGATTTCAAACTACTCAACAAAGAATCTTAACATATACGCGTTTTTATTAAAAAGTTGAATTAATAAAAAAATGTTTCTTTAATTCGCAACATCACTGCTTAACGATCGTATAATACAATAATTAACGCACAATGTTCATAATGCACATGTAAAACTTTTTCCTTATTTGGTAATGGTGAAACAATTTACCTGAAATATCTACCAGAAGAAATGTCTGGATACGCGTAAAAAACTCTTTCTCTTTAATTGTACCATCCTGCGGTGGATGTCTTCATTATCTCCTCAATCACCGTCATAAAATAACATACTCATTCGGTAGATATGATGTTTATACAGTTTTAATTACCGTTTTGACGAGCTAAAAATAAAGTTTCCCTTATAATTTTAAAATTTATGGAGCATTTAAGGAAAAAGACACTAAAATATCAAGGCCGAGCACCTTTTTGCTTCCAATGAAATGCACAAAAGAAATTTTCCGAAATCTTCAAACTGACAATGTAAAAATATAATTCCAGTACATCGACTATATTATATAATCTTCTCAATTTCTGAACCTAAATATTTTGTAATATACTAAATTTATTTGGTGTTTCTAAGATTTTTAAAACTTTAAACAAGAAAAAGTTCATTAAATAAAATCACACTCAAATAAAAATTTAACAGAAATCTTTATAGTTATATTTTGTTGATTTCCTTCGTAGATAAAATTATTTATCAATTATCTGAAATTTTATAAGACCACTTATATAAAGCTTATGAAAATTTTCATATAATAATAACAATTTTTTTAACAGTATCAAAATTTTATGCAATTCTTTTATTCAAATCTTCTATTTAATTTCATTTATGAAAATAATATGGAAACACACAAGTGATTTTAGAAAAAATTAAGTAGATTCAAATTCTTCTTTCCGTCTGTTTAAAGTCTATAAACTATCGGAATGCAAAAATTCTTTTTAAATATTTATCTTTTTGTATTAAGTATTTTTCATCTACTATAAAAATCTGGCAACTTTAAAATTTTAGACGCTATTTTCCATGTACGTACACATACATACATCTCCCTCTTCTATGTAATAAGCATAAATATGGAACGAAGTGAAAAGTTTAAATTTATCCAGAAGTCTTTTCAAGTAATTAAAAAGTTCATTCTTATAAAGAAATCTGACTAATTTGTACTTTTAAAATAATAAAACATCTGTTATCATTCACTTGTACTTGAGGAAAAAGTTATTATATATAATGGATAATAATAAAAATAAAGATAATAATAAATTTTTTATAAAATACCTTATTGCATTATATTATTGATGTCATTCTTCGATTAAATTATTTTACATTACATTTTATGTTAATTATTATAGAATGAAATAATAATTCGTTGCGTTAAAACTTTCTTTAATAAAAAAAGGAAAACATAACAAAAAAAATTAAACGCTTTTTTTACAGAAAAAGTTGGTATATCTGCGCATGCATGGCTTACTATCTCATGTTTATATTAGTAAGTATATAAAGTAACTAACTTTTGATGTTTGTTAATTAAGTTTATACTCAAGTTGTTCTTCAAATAAATAGAAAGCTTTTGATTCTGGCTTACATTATGTGAGTACGCCAGAAACATAGATTTTTTAAATTAATCATCTCATATTTTCAGTTATCTTTTTTAAAATAAACGAAATAAATCTTTTCTTTACCTCTGGCAATCTAAAAGAATCACGTGTAATTTTACAAATTTCAAAGAAATTTAAATTCTAATTATGTACGCGTCTAATAGAAATATAAAAGTGATGAAAAGTAAATTAAATTTCGAGTAAAAATGTTATTAAAATGAATGAAAAATTTATTCTTCCAACGTAAATTTGAATCTGAATGATCTCTGAACTACAAAGCGAGAGCATTAAAAGAAATGTTAAGCGTTTGAAGTAATAATTATACCTCCATTCATTAATAATCTAGTGTTTTGTTCGATGTTTTACTATCTGATATTGCATATAGAGATATCAGGCGTGTAATATATAACACGAAATATATTCACACGTAATAAAAATTATATACGCATATAAGTGAAATAAAGTCGTCTTAGGTTATAGAAAACGTTATCGAAAAAAAAAATACAAAGTTTCAGTGTTTTTTTTTAATTATTGCAAACATTTACGTAGAGTTTCAAATTGTTAATACAATTTAAACTTAAACTTGGAGAAAATAAAAACTAGTTTTTTTTGCTAAGCATATTAATGATGGAGATTTACAAAAAAATTTTGCTCAACTGCTAATTTTACTTTAAACCTTTTATTTTGCAGACCATTTTTACAAACTGAGTTTTTACATATCCGTTTATTTCTCCAGATTATCCATTTATTAAAATCATACTGAAAACGTGAAACTTTTGCGCTTGCATTTCATAAGAACAATGATATTAGACATTTAAAAACATTCACAACTTCAATATTATTTAATACAATTGTGAAATATCATTGTAGATTTAAAGGAAAATAGTAGTTTCATTTAATATTCGTATTTAATATTTAATATTTCATTCTACTTTATAGTTCGTTAAATCATGAATACCATGGCTATAACTTTGTGACTTTCATTAAAAAGTTACAAAAATGATGTATCGTTAATTATAATAAAAGTATATTTTTGACAATAAAGCGAATCAAAACTAAATGTCACAATTACATTACTTTTATGACCATCAAACAAAATGCGCCTCGCGTATATATTATAAACTAATACATGATAAATATTTCTGTAATTATGAATTCTGTGATTATGATAATATCTGAAAAAGTATTTACTTTATCGTGTAAGTTCTTTCAGCTCTTCGTCACCAGTAACGCGCGATACCGACAATACGAGCGGAATAGGATAACAGCATTAAACCATAAAAAATATCAACTCGTTGCAATTTACCTTGTTGTTCTGAATATGATATGAATCGTGTAAAATGTGTACAATACTTGATTCTGTAGGCGAGTAATCGGGGCATTGGATTCAGGCAGTAATGCAGCCTGAAATTTATATTAAAGATTAATTAAAATTGTACATCGAGGAAATGAAAAATTCTTCTTTATTCTGTATTTCAAAGCTGCAGCCCATTTTAAAACGGGAAATAACAATAAATCTAGAGAAAGAGGGAGAAATAGAGAAGTTGCGGCGGCGCTAATATTCGAAGGCGTAAGTTACCGCGATTAATTCCTTTCGGGAGTGACAGCCAGTCATTCGAGTATCGCCACGAGTTCGGTCGTCGTCCATCTTCTCTCTGGGTCGTCCTGCCGTCGTCGGAAGGAAAATATCTCGGCCTCGTATAGAGCAGCACTCGTACTTACTCGGGTGGGCCACCATCAGCCTATTCACTTCCCAAGACTCGCAGCAAAGTACATCGTGCAATAAACCGGTTGAAATGAACGAGTCTATCGCGTATCCCCTCCGTCGTTGGAATCTAGAGCGCATCGTCCCTGAATAGCGACATCTACGCAAAGACAGCGAGCGAATCGTCGCCAGATAACTAGCAAAGTAAATGAGAGATCAAACGATCGAGTCCATCCTTTCATGCACTTGCGATATAATTCAAACTTTATACTCTCGAGGTATGAAGTTACAATGAAAGCAACGCGGGTTTCATTGATTACAAAATTCCTAAATATCGATGATCGGTTTATTACGATTTTCCAGAAATTTTATATAGTTGGAACATATTAAAGTACATAAAGACACTTCAATACTTTATTAAGAACTCCAGTAATGCAGATTTCAATGGTATTTTTCAAAATTATATTGAAAACTGATTATATCAACATTTTAATATGTATATATATGTAATCTTCTTAATAGCCGATGCACTCGAAAATACTGCTTATTTTCTGTTTATTAAAAGATTAAATAATCTTTTAATAAAAAGTCAATTACTTCCCTTAGGTACTCTTCTATAATAAAAACGCTTGGCTAACCTTAGGGTTCATTTGACTATGGTTCATAGTACATTAAACTGCGATTATGCAAGTGTCCATTAACTTAAAATTATTCAACTTATAGCATCAGTGTCTTCTCATAATATAAAATGTACAAAATAACATTACGTCCAAAATAATCGAGAACCTGTACATTTCATTAAAACTTATATAAAGCCTTAAATAACAGAAATACAAATAAGAAATTTTTTATAAAATTAAAATTATAGACTTATATTTTTGTTACTCGCTAAGATTTGAAAAGATTTATGTTGTCTGAATAAATTTTTTAGCTATACTTTTCTAGAAAATGTTGCTAATATATTTGTATCTATTATTAGTGTATTATTATTATCTATCTATTATTATTATTATTATCATTTTTACGGATTAATATTATTAAATTATTGCACATATTGATATGAATTTTGACTTAAAGAAGTAAAAAATTCGAATTCTTTGTTTTAAATAAATTATCGACACAGACTGTAGATTTAGTCTGCTATATATTATTAGTAAGGAATTATCACATTGTATAATTAATTCTAGCTTATAAAGACATTTAAGCTCCAAAAGAGTTAAAATTTTGAAATTAAAATTATACTTATCTTCGACTATATGTAAAATTTAGTAAATATGTTTTACGTTACATTGAAAAAATGAAATTATAAATTCATTATAGAGCCCGTAAAACTACATCAGTACTTTATATTTGGACATTTTACAACATTAAAATTCTTATTTTATCATTAGAATGCAGCTTTAGAAATAAAATATGAAATATTATAACAATAATTGTCAACAATCATTGTTAAAACAGTTCATAGGTATACGCAATACAATAACCATTATGAATGTCCTTCTCATCCGTATTGTTTCTTCTTTTTGTCATACTAATAGAAAGTTTTCAATAATTTTTAAATTCTTATTTTACTATCTTCTGCAAATATCACGGAGCCTTGCAAAATTTCAACAAAATATCGGCTTTGAGAAAACTGAGAGATAAAAATAAAAGCAGTTTAGAATTTGCACTCACACTTTACAACTATTACTCTTGGCACGTTCTTTTATCCCCGATAAAAGACAAGAAAAAGAAGAATTGTTCTTGTTTCGAACACCTGCCAATAATACGCGTCTAAATATGGAGCAAAAGTTTACTGGGAACGTTTATAGGACTTTTATACAGCGATTGTTATATCGATAGGAAAGTTTTCAAACTAGATGTTGTAAGAAGATTGTGAAAGAAGCGGGTGAATTACAAATTTGAAACTCTTAATGATCTTTGTTTACTTTGTCACTGACATATGTAGTATAAGCACGTTTTATGATATGTTTATCATGAATTTATTTTGAAAATTTTTTGATACTGCATTGTATAAATAATGAAAATTTGTTAATTTACGAAGATTTTAAATAATCCTTTCCAAAAGATTCTACACAACTAAATTAACAGTAGTGCAAATGTGATTCAAAACTTTTATAAAAATTATGATTTGTCAATAAAATTATACGTGCATACATAATAAATTTTAATAATTAGCTCATTCTTAAGGATACTTGCAACACTATGGAATAAATTAAAATCATATAGCAAACATACTGAAAAAATAAAGTTGCATTTAATTTTTTGATTTATTACAAATCCATCAATTGACTGACAATTTTAATAGAAAATATGTAATCGATAGGAGTAAAAAAACGATTAAAATACAATTTGAAAAAACAATAACAACACATGAAATTGTAATATTGTAAGTAATTGCTATTCACAATACAGCCGCAGTATTCAGTTTTTTCTAACTAAATTGAAAGTTTCAATAACACTGAAAGCTATTGTGCTATGTACATAAAAGGATTTACATCCATGCGATATTTTGTGCATCTCAAGTAGTGAAATAGATAATAGAAATAATATAATTACGTTAACTACGTTAGCTGACATCAGTATAGAACAATGATCCACCTCAGCCAGGAAAATCTCACGGTCTTTATAGATGACAGGCGCTGCCAATATAATCACATAACGGAAGCGTATGTTAAAATGATGATCTATTGTATCGTTCTTGAATGCCTTTATGCACATAATCAAACAATACGTTTAATAAAATTTGTTTCGCTTCGCTCCCTACGAATTTATCATTAGAATTTGTAAATTCAATCAGCTTTTGACAAAAAATGACTTATTTATATTTTATTAATATTTTGAACTACGTATTAATTTGTTGTATTAATAAATAATACAATAGTATAGAATTTCAACGTAATTATTCGAAAATATATGTATTTGAATAAGTAGCTAAAGCTGCGGTACATTAAACAGTTAGTCTGCTAACTATAATAACATATAGTAATTCTTAATAAAATTTTTACCCAATACGTTGTCACCATGAAAAATCTCGTTATAATAAGTAAAGAGGAAAATGCAAGAAAATGTATTCACAGCAAACTTGGTGAATTCGATCAATAGAAATTTACGTCAATAGCAAAATTGGTACACCATTACGAAAAATACTTTAAGCGCTAATTTTCTCTTAATCAAGTCTTCTTAATTGATAGAAACCCAGATAGAAAATTCATTCATTCAAAAGACGTAATATATGCCATTCATGGTTTCTAGTTGAGTTCGCAAACAAGTTATATATATATATATATATAAGTAATAAACATGAAATATATATATACAAGTTATATATATTTCATGAATAATATTTCTCTCTATTTTTGAACTAAGGCTTGTAATCTAATATAACGATATAATGAAACTGGTATTGTGAACCGTCTTTGCTACTTGGAATTAGACATTTTTATTTCAATAACTAAAAAAAGCAAATTACCTAATAATAATAATTAGATAATATTGGTAATATAATTGATAATATAATAATGCTTTTTTCAATAGCTTCGTGAGATTATTGTCGCATTTCTTTTAATATAATTATGAATCACTCTCTTATTACGAAATTTATATTAAAAAATTTCCTAAAAGTAAGCGTATAAAATACCCTTACTAAATTAGCAAATCCATCATACAGTACCAAAAGTTCAACTGGGATTCTAAAATGAATAAAAGCTCAAACCAATTAAAATCAACATATAAATATAATATATACGTATAATATTTTACTTAGTTAAATTAGTTTGATATTTTAGTTTTATATAAAACTAAACCTCATTATAAAAATGTTAAAACATGATTAAAAATTGCAACGTGTAGAAAATCACATGATGTAATGCTAAAATGTAACAGAAATAAAATATTTATAAAATGTCCAGTGGTATCATATGGAAATAATATTGATTAAATATTTCCGTTATTTATTGATCCATCTTCAATGATAGTAGGTCAGTCAACTGGCTGTAGTAGTTCAGAATGCTAAATCTCGGTATTTAATCTTACATTCGATCATACGTTTGCTTATTAACAAGAATAATTAAGATGCAAAATTCAAGATCTTATAAAAAGGATAGTTCTTGATCACTGGTAATTTAATCTTTAAAAGCTGGTTTAACTAGTAAATCGTTAATTCCAAAAAAATATTGGAAAGAAACGTAAATCCTATTGATGAAACAGATAATTTTAAAACGTCCGCAATATCAAAAAGACTGATATCAAAAGCAACCCAACAATATTCATTGAGCAAGATACTTATATGAATTTTTTGCCAATTAAAACTTCTCACGTGTAGAATAAAATAGCCGAAGAATACAATTGCATTAAAAAAATGATGTTTACAAAAGGGAACAGAAGTTTCACTTGAAAAAATATTACTCATACTCTACCTATTATAATTAGTAACAATTAGTAATAATTCGTAATAATTAGTAATAATTAGTGTTACAGATATTGTTTTACCATACAAAAACCTAAAGATATAAAATCATGATGGTTTTAAACATATATTCATTGAGACGATACGAATAATTTATTCCACTTTTGAATTCTTTGATCAAGTTATTTCGAATACAGTTATGTGAATAAAATGTAAAAAATAGATAATTCAAGTGGATATTCTACATACGTGTAAGTACAGTTACCGCTTTTATGACGTCAATAAATTTTATATTTCATAAAAATAATTCAAATATGAAAAATGACAGTATTAAATATTAATATTTAACGCGGTAAAAAATAATAATAATGATAATAATAATAATACTAATATTGCAAATAAAGTTAAATTATTCTCAATATTTCCAAACAGTAATACGATTGATGCCATAATAAAAAATAGTTTGTGAGACTATTCATATTCGTACTGTCATTTCATGTTCTATAATAATTATTTTAAATTTTTTTCATTATTTTAATCAAAATACTTGGTGTAAATCATAAATAAACTATACAGCTTGAAACATGAAGTAATTCGACAGCATCGTGTGAATTAATAAAAGTATCTAATCCATAATCAAACAACAATAGTAACTTCATATTTTCATAAGTATTCTTAATAAATTTGAAAAATAAATTCACAGCGTAATTGCGTACGTAAATTTTATTAATTTCAAAAAACTAATGTTGGCGCGAACGACAGTAACAAGTACGATTATGTGTGCCTAATACGTAGACATGATAAGCACTGAGAAAACTTTTAGACAATAAATATTAATAATCTTTCAACGCAAAAGTTGCTGACGAGTCTAGCTTATATTATCTTACGCTCTGAAATTATATGTAACATTATATGAAAATCAAACCAGGCAAGTCCACTTGCTACATTCGCGCGCAATTACAAAGACTTTGCTTTGAGGCAACTCACATCTAGTTCTATTAGGATATTTAAGAAATAACAATGAGTTTAAAATTCATTTTTATAATTCTTGAAAAATAATATTGAGCGTTATCTTATTTTTCAATATTTTGTTTAAAGAAGTCGATATTTCACGCCCACCTACTTCTCTACGTAGGCAATGGCAAGTTGAAATTTTTTGCTTTTTAGCCTTATTGGCAATTTATCTTCCTTTCCGTTTTTTACTGAATCGTAAGTCAAGTCTTTCAATTAAATGAATATTGGCAGTGATTTCTTGACGTTCTTGAATTCAGTACTATTAATTTAGTATTAATAACAATAGTGCACGCTAATCCTCATAATTTGTAGTAAAATTCATGAAATTATTTTATTATAAAATTCAGCCAAATTCGAACTGAGTGACCTTCAAATTTAATATTATCGGGGAAAAAATAAATGTTATTATGTTTTTATGTTTTACAAATTTAAATCTACTGTAGCATTTTATTGCAGTTGGATGAAACTTAAAAAAGTTTCAAATTTAAAATTTAATGTAATTGTGGCAATAATTACATTAAATTTAATGTAAAAGAATAACTGGCTATTCAAGAACTTTAACTCGTATAAAATTATATAGAACTTAATGAGTAGAAGTAAAAATGCAATTAAATATACTAAATTTCTTTTAAAAATTTTAATATTCAATAATGAATATATTTTTAGTACAATATGTTTATACCGGATTTTAAAATAACGTCATCTTAAATGTATCATTTATTAATACATAATTATTTAGATATTAATAATAAACTCGGGTGGTGAAAATGTGAATACTATTTGGTGAAGAATGCATTTTAAAAAACGATTTAGATTTTCACCAATTATTTGGTATAATAGATACCCACCATGGGGTAACATTTAGCAAGTATTTATTCGAACCGTTTTTTATGAAAACCGTGAATCCAGCTGTAGAATATTGCCACCCAATTCTGATTTAAAATTCCAAATACTCTCCCCTAGCATAAGCTATATCTCGCTATTTTTACTCTGGATCAAATAAATTATTATTTATTCTTTTTTCTCTTTATTATTCTTAACCTTTATAACGTATACTTCTTTGTTCAATTCTCTAAAAAATTTAAATAATTTTATTATTATTCCTATTAAATTATTAATATTTCGTTTCCTATATTATTGTTTATCGTGTATATACGCTGGTTAGTTTTAGAAAATGTTATAATTCTTTCGCACTTTAATGATTATATTTTCAAAATATTTTCAAATACTTGTCAGACCGACATTTTTACAATTTTTTAGTAATAATTGTCATATGTAATTATTAATCGCATGCGGTGTCGCAATTAAAGTTCTTTTTTTTAATTAACCATAAGTAAATACGATATTTTTAAAACTAATCGGTATTGATATAAACTGCTTTACAACTATATGATTTTATTTTATAATAAAATATGGTTATATACACGTCGCATGCTTTAAATCAATAATTTACTACTTTTTTCATGTAGGATGAAATTCTTGTAAATACATTCCCTTTCTCCTCCTACAAAATTAAATATACTTATAAATTTTTTTCATTTCAGTCAGTAATAATTCTAATAATTAGATTTTTCGTGATTCTAACATTTTTTAGGCCAATGGCAGAAGTATATTAAAGAAGATTATCGATTCTTATAATTGTTATTGAATCTAGACACAATTAATAAATTTTAATTAATCTCGATTAATAAATTGAATTAAATTTTTTTAAGTGACTGTCTTTTTAAAAAATACAGTCTTATGAAATACTTATACGTAGCAAGATATTCTATAATAAAAGCGATATGTAATAAAATAGACGTATTTAAAAAAAAAATTTGGAAATATTATAAAATAATATTATAGCGATAAATAAATGAAAAAATATATTCTAGAGTTTTAAATATCAAAATAAACTACATTTACGTTCAGCAGAATACTAGCATAATTAATATGTAAAAAAGTAAATGTATTAAACATTTCTTAAAATACAATTGTCTTTTTTTATGTAATCATTACATAAATGCATGCATTTATAAATGCATTAAATAAATGCATAATTGTATTTCAAAATGTGGTGGAAGAACAGTGAATGAAAAAAGGAAGCAAGTTATTCAATTCCTATGGTATTTGTTCTCTTGATTATTGGAATAGAACTTACAGAATCAACAAATTAGAAATTTTCTATGACAATAATCAATTATTAGGTATATGGTAACGCATTATTTTCGCAATGTTTTCTTCCTTTTCTATACCTTGACAATTACTTGTAAAAACCGTTTTATTATATTTATTTTATATGTTAAAAGAAAAAATGATTTTTGATATCTTTGGTCTTTCGATTTGAATCCTTAGACATATGAATATTTTCTGAGAAAGAAAATAAATTCAAATAAAAAGCTAAAATAATTTTAAAAAACCGTAAAAAGTCTTAAAAATATAAAAATATATTACAAAATCTTAAAAGTAATTCTTAGAATGAGCTTCTGTAAGTTTATGCTAAATAAAATATTAAAAATGAAACGTTAATATGCTACATTATATTTATAATAATAAATAATACTAATTCATCTTTTATTTCATATTTGAGGCTTTTGCTAGGAAATAAAATAGGTTTAAGTGATTAGTTCTTTAAACATCTTGCATAGAAATCTTCAATAGAAATTAGGTACACTAGATAAAATAATATTTACAGCTTTTAATAAATAATGATTTTAATGATTGAAGAAATTTTTAAATCCTTAATTTTTATTAAATATCATACGTTTACAGTTTTCCTGAATAAATTGTCTTATCTAAAATAAATTATCTTTGGAAATACATTTTACAAGATTCTAAGGATATAATCCATTTTAATAGTTTTCAAGACTCTGTTGCTTCTTATTCTCATCTTCAACTGAAAAAGCCTTAAAAAAATAAATAACGATGTTAAATTAAACCAATACCTATTTATAATTCATCCTTATGAAACGTTAAGGAAAAATATACTATATAAGTCATGTATTTACGAAATTTACTTTTCTGCTAACTTTATTAATAAAAATAAAATATTTCTATAGTTGACATAAAAATGAACATTTTTAGTTGAAAATCTATATTTAAAAAAAAATACTTTATCTTTATTAAATGCATTTGCATTAATAAACTAATTCAACTTAAATATAAATTTACCAATTATTATTCTTTAAGTAATATGAGGAACTTATAGCTATCATCTTAACAATACAAAACTTTCACTTTTTCTTATTCTTTCCAAAATCTATCCAGAATATTTAGTCATACCCTGATTCTTTTAACTTTAATTTAATATTATCTTCGCATCTATATCTTGATTTACGAAAATATCTTACTTTGAAACTCTATACTACGTTTTTATTTCTCGTTTAATCTAGAAGCCTAACTTATTTTAATCTGCCTAATTTGATTATACTTACTACATAAGGTGAAGTATAGAATTCTCTTATCTTATAAGTTAATCTATAATTTTCTAAATTTCCCTATTTTTCGATTTTGCAAAATATTCGTCTAGGCACTTTATTTTCAAATACTACATAAAATTCTTCTCGGATATTTAATTTCAATTTCACATCTTACATCCGCGTAGAACTGTAGATAACAATATTTTTTTATGATCACATAATTCTGAATTCCTTACCAAAAGTCACGATTATAGTAGGATATTAATGGAGTATAAAATGAATATTTTACGAGTGCAATCTGTTCTTTATTACTTCTTTTATTTTATTACATAAATTATTATTGTCTCAAGACTTTTAAATAATTAACACAATTTATTAGAGATCTTCTTAATAGCATGGCTACTCGTCTAAAGTAAAAAACGAATGCACTTTTCTTTGTACAAGAAAAGAGATTTATTTGAATGCAATGGTATAGATATTCCAAATTTAAAAAAAATGTCACAAATTATGATGGAAATTCGAACAAAATCACTGGCGCATATCACCGGTTTCCTTTTTTCTTGTCGTATATTATATAGTTGTAACAGAGAGCTCTACTATATACATAAACGAATACAATATGAAAATGAAATCACGTGCCTGCTACTAAATATCCATTATCAGTTTTAGTCTTTTCTCTACAGAGCTGCTTTTCTGTTGCACAACAAATTTCATTACTTTTGATTAAGCCGAGATAAAGCTTATTATTACAGTATCATGCAATGTCAATTAGTGCGACATTTCCATTTATCCCGAACGTTATGCAGCAAACTTTTCGAAATTTTTTCAGCTTCATGCGAGATACAATAAATGTTATGACAAATTCCTTTATCAGATCGATTTTTCGAAGTGATTACGTTCGTAGTTGATCTAAAGTAATTGAGTCTTGACATTACTTTCATATCTGAAACTTTCCACTTTATTTATACGAAATTATATTTTAAGTTTGTACTTTTGAACACATTATTTTAAAAAATTTAAGAAATTAACTCTTATCCCGGCTTTATGTATGCTGTTTCACCATCTTGATATTTCATTACATAACAGATTTAAAAGTCTGTCCAAAAAATTATTTAAAGTATGAATTCTTAATAATCGAAAATAATGAAGTAATAAGACAAACTTAATACCGCATAACTTAAGAAATTGTACCAATTTTCCTTCTCTTTAAGTTATAAGAATTTATCATTTATTCTTTAAAAATTGGACTTTACGTTTTTTTAACTTTACGTTTAACCAAATCCGTTTCTATACATAATAATGTGCATATATTTACATTTATGCATTAATTTGTATATGTTTACTATTACATACATAAAAAATATTCTGATATTTGAACGTTAATATGATGATAATTCTTTTAATTAATCGATTAAAAGTAATATAATACTTGGGGAACTGGTAATAAAATGAAAAACTTATTTTACTATTATTTTAAGTTTTAATTACAAATATATTTCAAGCATAGAAATTATTATCATAATAACAATAATTTTCCGATAGCTAATAAAGAAAATTGTAGGATCACGGTATCGTGAAAAGTCAAGATATGATATTCAAATATATTTGTTCAGGTATGTAAATATATATCTTTGTCAAATTTTTGGAAGACTACAATTATTGTAAATTATTATAATCTTTTATGTCGGTTAAATACATAATATATATTAGTTACATTATCGCGAATAAAAATTAGACAAATTATCTTACTGTCAGTTATCATGGGTTTAAATCGCTAAAAAATATAGTTACGAAACGTTAATGCAAGTAATTTGTAGATATATTGATTAATATATGCATGTAAATAAAGGTTGCAAGATATTCCATAACAATATAAATTGAAAATAGACAGCTTAAATGTATTGAATTACAGTATGTTATTAATACCATTTCTGTATTTTTGAATTAAGAATATTCCTATCATAAATTTTTGTTCATTGATAAACAAAGTACATAAAATCCTCTAAGAATATCAGATTTATTGAAGCACTTGCATCTTTAAAAGTAATAAATTAAATAAATAATCCATTTATTTTAGAGAATTTTTTTAACTTAAGAAACAGTTCGTTATTTAAACACATACCAGCATTTGCCTTAACGTTCAAAATGAAATATTAAATATAAAAATTATTAAGATACTAAAGTACAAATTGTAATTCCTATAAAATATTTATGAACAAATATATTTAAAATAATGTAACAAAATAATGGAATAACAAAATCGTTAAATTAACTAAACTATAACGATTCATTAGCATTACCACTAATTTTAATTAACGTAAGAGTATTTGGATGCAGATTGTCTAAAATATTCATAATTTTTTAACAATATTATTATTATGCTCTAAAATTTAATTATTATTATTTGGTATCTTTGTTCTTGAAAATTATTGCCAGAGAGAGTGAGATAGTTATCCACGCAAATAAAGTAGGTTTGGGTAACATGGCACTATTTCAAATTCCAATACAATCTGTTAAATGACTTTTCAAATGAAACTATTTCGAAATAGAAAAAAATTTTTCTACATCGAAGAATTCGTCTAACAGTTTTGTTCTTTTATAATTAACCAATTTTGAACTCATTTCCAATTATCTCTCCTTCATTGTAAGAATGACAAAGTAAGAACGACAAAGTAATACCACGAGAACTCATCCATAAAAGTGAACAAATAGAAACATAAACTACTTTTTCTTCATAATGAATTATTTCAAATAGATTAATGAAAGAGTCCGTGAAGCGAATAATGTATTCCTGCGTCATTTTAATAGGAGTTCGCGTTTAAAGAAAAAGTAATTTCCGTACAATCTAATAAGTAACCAACAAATACTTATTTGTCGGTTCAAATTTCTTAATTGTTAAAACAAGTTTTAAGAAGTAATCATATAATATTTATACTTTCGATTTCCCTTTTCTTTAATCTAAAGACCGTGATCAATATACATCATTAGTAGTCATGCGTCATGGCACGCGTTGCGTGTCGATATACAGCAAGACAAACAAATGCAGAATCATGCACTAAATTAAACAATAGAAAAATACAAAGAAACTTTGGCATATTATATGATTAAGTAATTATTATATTAAGGTGAATAATATTAAGCATCAACGATGAAAATTTGCGATAATATTGAGCTATTCATTGTATAAAAAATTTAAATCCAATTTTATGAAAAATTGTTCGTAACTAAAAAAAATATTAATTCTATTTTCATTCTATAGTGAAAACCAAGATTGTATTTAATATTAAGCACCTGAATAGTGTGAAAGATTAAATATCTTTTACACATATCGAATATATAAAAATGAGTATTAATATAATATTTCAATGAAGATCTTGAATATGCATTTATATATTAATTATCAGATAATTATTAAATATTTATTTCTCATTAGAAATCTGTTACGATTTCTAATACGATAAATATCATAAATAATTATCATGTATATGAATATTAAAGAATTATAGTACTACCACTTTTTTGCGTAATTACATAAATGTATATTTAAGTGACTTTGTACCAATTGATTATTAAATCTTTCATATATTATAAAATTGATTAAAAAATTATGAAATCGTATATTTCTTAATAAAAATACTAATTCCAAATTTTATAATGTATTATTACGGAATAGTAAAAAATTTTCACCTTTTAGAAATAATTTACGTTATATGAAAATTTTTCCAATAAACAAGTATTTATTTAAAATCTTCTTTATAATTACAAATTACATATTTATAGAACATGCTTTAAGTTAATATGAAAAAGTTAAATAAATTTATAACTTTTCAATGAATTTCATTAAGTTTAAAATTAATATATTAGTATTATTGATCGAATATTCGATAAACATTTGAATAGTAATAATTTCATAGGGATAAGTATTGCTTGCATGTAATAAAGAAGGTTGATATTAGGCCTATATATATACGTGCTAACCAATTTCCATTTATTCTATCGCAATATTAAATAGATCTTGATTCGTGTGTATAAATTTCAAATACATATGGATACTTTGGAAATATTCTAATAAAGTTATAATTTCAAAAGCAAACAAAAATAAGTTTTAAATTTTTAAGTTCAAAATCTAATTTCAGGATGCGAACTCTACATACACATATAAACAAGTGTATGAAATCCCAAAAGATACAGCTTTTTATTTCACTAAAAAATTTTATTGCGTAAGAAGGGCGATTGTTATTGCTTATATACCATTAGATTTTCTATTTTTAAGACTAAAATGTAAACACTAGTTTTTCTTTTTTTTCAATTTTCTTTCTAAAACTTGCTAATAGCTTAAAAACATATATGTAATGATGTCATGGTGAATGTTGTGAATTTTTATGACATCTTTGTCAATAAAATTTTTGTAAATAAATAAAAATATTATGTGTAAAATATGTAAATATTTTACACATTTTACTTTTGGTCTAGAAACCAAAAGTAGTTTTAAATTATTTTAAGACATCTTCCAATCATCGCTCAATATATAAATTGGTAATAAATTTATTAGAATTTAATTACGTGAGGTATGATATTGCATAGAATGCTTTTGTTCTTTTCTTAACTCATTTATTTGAGAAATGGAAAAAAATTAATTTAAGAGGCGTTATCCGTCGAGAATATTACGATGAAGCAATTCATTAGATGTTCATTAGAAGATTACTAGTTTTGCACGCATCGCAAGATATCAATTTTTTCTTTCGCAAATATTAATCAAAGAGCTTAGAAAGGGTATTGCTAAAATACTCATTTGTCCTTTGAAATCAAACAGACAAACAACGTCCATGAGCATTGAAATATTGAGACATCTTTCAACTGACTAGTTAACGATAAATTTAATTGGTAGAAAGTTTCGTTTTATTATTTGAAGTAAAATATTAGAAACCGATTATTCTCATACCGAAGAGCAATGAAGTACATATAAGTAGTAAAGCTGCGTTACCGATGTACCTGCAATTTATATTATTGTATTCTATAGCAGTTTGCTTGCAATTAAGTTTGATTTTCGTTTCACATTAATGTAGAAAATAACGAAGATGATGCAACTTTAATTAAAACTAATTATAATTATATTTATCTAAGGAAAATTAATTCGGCTCTGGTCAACTAGAAGTCAGGGGTTCCTCTTCTCAAGATATTATATTTTAAGGCTCTCTACTCATAATTTGTATATACCGATGCGAATGAAGTAATATCCATCGATCATTAAAATCCTTTATTAGTATTACTAGACGTAATACAGTAGACGTAACAGCGCGTAAAATCGAATTCGGTATGAATTGCTAAAAAGTGACGATCTCGCACCATGCAAAATGGTAAGGAGTACACCCGCTCGAAAACCTCACCGCAATATCCATTACATAAAATCGCACACAGAAGGTATAAAAGAACAGGTTCCGCAGCTTCATCGGCCTTTTCGAATTCGCGTTCTCATAATGACGACATTACGAAACGAAGCTGGGACCGAGCGCCTCGGTATGCCATGCGTACGCGATTATTAAAACGAGCACTCGGGAAACTGCGCAAAGAAAATTGATATTTTTCTTAAGTGATTTTAAGCGTGGGTTGCGCAAATTAGCCGATGTGCGAAAGGCTCTCGGTTTTCCGACTGAGAGTGAGAGGTCAAGCGTATATATATAATCGGATATACGCCCTCGCGCACGCGCACGTATCCACGTGATCGTGGGCGTTTTCTGGAAATATAAAATTGAAGTAATCATTACGCGTGCCCCGAGGGTACGAAGGAAATCATCGGGATAATTTTGCGGTGACCACGCGGAATTCAAAACGGCGATTTAGTCGCATTGGGCACGCGCTTGCAACGCCTCGACTCATATGATTGATGGACAATCAATCGCGATTAATCCAAGTGGCACGGGAGCATATTTTAATACTTCTGTTTTCATTGATCCGCACGTAGCTACGTGTTGTAGCGCTATTTTATCTCTGATATCCGCATTATCGAGGAATGACAACGCATTGTGTAAAACAGTAATCGGCTTCTAAGCTATACTCGACGAGCTGCATAAAATTATTTTAAGACATACTTAATATTTGTTATATCTCGTCTTTATTATTGCTCTTTCGACATTACCATGTACACTCTTTTGCAATTTAGCATAAAATCGTGGTTTTAATACAAAAGATACTTTACGCTTATCCGCAATTACCTATGACGCATTTATTAAGTAATGAAGACGCAGTATTTCATTAAGAAATTTATTTGATTTTGAATTCTTATTATTTCTAACTATACGTATTAAATACTTTTTCATATCTCAAGCGGCATTTCTTTTAATACAAATTTATGAACTTAGTATCGGTGAATTAATTATAAATCAGAGAATACGCTAAAGACATTGATATTATCCGTTTAACATAAAGGGATAAATAATTTATAATTCTTATATAAAAAGTGCTGTAAGTTATTTATATATTACTTATATATTATTTATAAATATACAATTATTTAAGAAAACTCTTTAATTATTAATCAGCTAAGAATTTCAGAAATATAGCTCTATAAATTTGTGTTAAAAAAAGAGTCTTCGCACAATTATTGCATTGCATTTTATTAGGATCATTTTATTTTTTAAATCCGTTAGAACATGTATATTTTTTGTTAATAATTTGGGCATTCGAGAAAAAACTTTTCTAGTTCATATTTACAATTTTCAATATTATCAGATTTCACAAATTTTTCCTTCAAAAATATTAAATTCTTAAGGCTTACATGATTCTTTGATAATTTGTCATTTATAAATATGAAAAATGGAAATTTCCATCACATACGCAAAGAAAATCAAATTGGAACTTTAATTCTTATTTTTTAATTTTAAACATTATCTAAGATCATTAATGTACATTTATATTAAATCGTATGCATGAAGGATAAAAAGCTTTATGATTAAAATAAATACTGAAAACTACAGAATTTTTTAACATGTTATGTTCTATATTATATTTGAAAAAATAAATGGACACTGTGATCTCGATATTTTAATGAGAGACTCTTTTGAAAAATGTATACTTTATTAAAGATTTAATTAAAACTTTGTTGGATCTTTTAATTGAAGAAAATAATTTCAAAACACTTTTATAGTTTTAGGTAATATGGTTTTTGAATCATATAACGTATTACCATGGATTATGAAATTTTGTTGTAAAAATGATTATTCAACATCTAAAAGTCGAAAGTACAAAAGCTTACACGAACAAAAGATGTTTCGTCATTTCCCTCGTACCCAAATTGTTTGAAAAAACTAGTTTACCATTTTCTTTCATAACTTCTAAATAGAGTATTTTTACTAGAACTATCATGTGTTTCATCTTAAACTACTTGCATAACGTTCCGTAAAGTGGTTTAAGTGCTACCGGTAAATATATACCCCGGAGCGTATGGTAAAAGGAATTCTAACCGAAATCTAAAACAATTACCCGATAAACGAGTCACTTATTGTTGTTAGTAATCTCTTTCCCCCCCCCCTAAACGATAACATAACAGAATTAATTGGATAAGCAAAACCACAAAATTAACGATTAAATGCGAATATATTAAGAAGGGAATTTTTCTAAAGCATCCTGCATGATACAACAACTCTCAACTTAAAATGAAGTAAATTGTAAATAATACTCATTATACAATAGTTACAAAATTTAAAGGTAATTCGATGATACAAGTCACAAACAACAATAGTAGTCATAATTCAAACGATCAAAGAATTTATCATCTAATCGTATGCTGGATCGATAATAAAGATCATAAATTTACACATTTTTTTATATTTATATTTTGAATAATTCCATATATTTTTTCTAAAATTTGTAAGCATTTTATTCTATATATTAATAACTGAAATAACTGTGAATATAATGGGCATAAAAAATACAAAATTATTTAAATAAATGAGATCTGAAATTGTTTATTTTACTTGTTTCATCTGTAAAATTCATAATATAAATTAAAATGGAAGGTACAAACTCGTTTAGAAGTAATTAATATTAAAACGTACTTTTCAAAAAATAAACAAAATATGTATTACATTGCAATGAAAAAGAACTGAATTTAACGTCATATTTAATAATAAATTGCAATTTTTTTAAATTTAACTTGCCCTAAAATCCTAAATTCTTTTATATTTTAATTCAGTGATGTAATTTTTAATAAAAGCTCGGCAACAAATTTTTCATCTATTTTTTACAATAAATGACGTGCGCCCGCGTATAATATTTAAAAAATAATAATATTATTAAAAATTAATTTTATGCGCTTCAATACGATTATACTTTTTTGGATTAGTGAATATTTTTAACAGTCACTACATAAATACATGACAAACAAATATATTTCGTTAATTTCATTAAATCGCATTGCATTTAGTAATTTAATTATGAACAATGCGTAATGTAGTTAATCGAGCATTTTTGACATTTTTGTGCATCTCAACTTGACTTTGTAACTCTTCGATCTCAATTTATAAACTTCTTCCGTTTCAATGAGTTTTACATTTTTTTAACGTATTTTTCAATATAATAAAACCGTGTTGCTGTACTTCGACTTCAAACAGAATAAATAAAATTCACAATTTTCTATGTTTTAATAATATTATGTTATTTTATTTAACTCTGTATAACTCGTACTTGAAAATTCAATGGTAATTATAAATGAAATGTAACGCCTTAAGCTTGTATTGTAACTGTAAATGAGACTTTCTTAGCAGATTTGTAAAGGGCAACCTTAAAAATGAAAATATAAATTTTTCTGCAATCTTGAATTAAGGCTTATATCGTTTCCATAAATTTTGCTAGTTTTATGTTGGCTATGCTAGAAATGTTTTATATTCACTTGCGTTTCAGCAATGCTTTCTTCATAAAAACTAAAAACCAAAAACCAAGGAAAAAAGTACTTTCAGATATGAATTCTGAGGAAGAATCATGAGAAAATTTTACAAAATTGACGTTAAAATTAACGTAAATATATAAAACAGTAAAAAAGAAGCAGTCGATCACGTGTACAAAATCAATGATATATGAATAGCGAGCCATAAAACGATGCATCCCACGGCAATTGTTAATTGAAAGCAATGTAAAAAAAAAAAACAAAAAAAGTATTTCCCTCTTAAGGACTAAAGCGAAAGTTTTTCCGTTGCATATTCAATCATGGTTATCCGAATTGGCTTTTTATTACTTCCGTAAAACGGTATACCGGTAGAGCGCACAAAGTTGAAGTGCTCACTGGGTCATTAGGCCCAGTGAGTTTTAAATAAAAAAATAGCCCGGAATTTCGTCTTAAAACTTGATAAATCTTGCGTACGAAAGCCCGGTAGTCCGACCAGCGGAGAATCGCGTTAAAGTAGAAATCCGTGTGTACGAGGAGGGGGCGGGGAAGGAAGGGGTGTGCGTCGCGGTGCTTTGACGCGGTGAAAGTGCAGCGGTTGCGGCGGCTGCAGCGTGCGAAAACCCCCAAGTATCGCGTTGCCCGTCTTCTCAGCGCGTAGATACGAAACAACAGGACGAGCTCGGAACAGTTACGCCGTAAACCGCGAGCGAAACGCGCCTTTCCTTATCGCTCGTGCGCACGCGCACGCGACCTTTGAATTTCGCGCGGAAATGCCTAACGACTCGACGGGCCTCGGGTCATCCGGATCGCTCGTAGTGCTGCCTCTTGTCCTGTACGTACGTCGGAAATGGTGCTGATCCTCGAGTAGATGGAAACGAGGACCTGCGCGTACGCGTGCGTTGCCGGAGCTTAACGCGATTAAAGTGCGGATGAGAATGAGCGGGAAAGACAGGCGGAAGACGGGAGACTAATGAGATCATGCGAAGTAAAGTAGCGCGATCAATGTGTCGAGCGGTATTTACAGTGCGGGAGATCGCAGCCGATCGATGGATCCGTGGATCTAAACTCGTTCTTCTTATTCTCGCGCTACTGTCGCAGGCGAAAAGTATGCACTTATGCGCGATACACTCATTTCTGCACATTATCATTATTGCGGTAACGGTCGTGGCACTGTGGAAACTAAGCTAATGGCATTGTTAACTTGAGAATATATGCGAGAGCACAGATTTACTATGTTTTCCAGCTCTCGACGCTCATTAGTCGGACTATGACGAGAGGATCTCTGACAGTATCGCATCAACACCAGCCCCGACGTTTTACAGTGCCACAACTCTTACTTAATCATACTTCGGTAGTCGAATCATTAAATGCGTGTATTAAATTCTGTGTTATTCTCGCGTAAAATGTAGACAATTTCACGCTGTACGCGACTGAATTAATCAAGGACATGTAACCTAATTATATTGCTGCAAAGTTTTACCAAAATCAAGTTTCGTTACCACTGAAAAAATTAAAAATGTCTTAACGGGATAAGTGATTTATCTCAAAATACATGAATATTAATGATTTGCATTACCTTGACGTCAAATAATCTAGTAAAATTAATCGTTATTAAAACGTTATAACCGATATATTCGGTTATTTTTGCACTGAAAAATACCATCCTCTACTTTAATATAGATCTTCTTTTCACTATTCACGCTTAATTAAACATAATTGAAGCCGGTGGTAACCGTTATGTTTATAGGTACAGGCTCGTTGCATCTGATGGATCTATTAACTTGACTATGTAAACGAATAGATGAGCACATATTTTAAATGTAAAAGAGTTTGAGATTGAAAATATGAAAGAAAATTAATGCTAATAACCCGGAAACACGGCATTTTCTCATTAATACGTGCTTCTTATAATAAATGTAGCATTCTTTTAACCAGTAACAACGTTATTATTAACATACAAATTTTGTGATTAATAAATTGCATAAGTGCTAACAAGCGCAACAAAATGAACATAATCGTGCATTACAAAAAAATCGAAAAAATCAGTCAAACGATAATTAGCGAAAAAGTAGTAGCCACAACAAGCTGTACGCTAATATTTAAATCACTCGCTGCTTGTAGTTGGAACAATTTTTAAATAAAAAATGTTTAATAATTGATTGCAACTATTTGCAAAATAAGGCTCTTAAATTCAAATACATTTGATATTTAATGTTAACACGTCGTTAACAAATCTTGAATAATGCTTTCCTCGGAGAATCAATGTCTATCCTAATTCTCGAACGTAAACTTTCATTTATATTAAAATCCTAGGCTTTTACTGTACATATTAATAACAAATCTTTATAACAATTATTATTTACAACAACTGTCATCGTGAAGTTATGTAAATAATTAATTTCAAAATAATATTATATTACACTTTTGAAATCGTTGCTTGTATGCATACCACTTGAATTATACAGTTAGTTACTAATTTATGAATCCAATTTCTTGAATATTAAAAGAATAATTTTTCTGAAATACACTAGAATTATATTGCATTTGTTCACAAAAACTTATGTCTATTTCTGAATAATTCAATATTTATTTAATGAGAACTAATAATTTAATAAAAAAAATGATTTTACCAGAAATTTATCAAGCATTCATTCCTAAATTCAAGACATAAAGAAATTATGACATTGCAAATAAACAGTAATTTTAAATGTGCAATATTCATTTATTTAATATAACTTCAATCAAAATCCATTGTAATCGTGTTTTTAAAAAGCTAGGTAATGTTTGTAACATTAAACTTGAGAATAAATTAATAAATTTATTATATATATTTATAGATTACTGATAAAACATTTTTAAAGTACACATTGTAAACAGTATCGTTAGTGAAAGAAACAAATTTTTTATTCGATTATTATAATATTCCGACGTGTAATAATTAATTGATTACTCTTTTGAATATTAACGTATTCTAAATAATGATGTAATAAGACTTTCGTACTACAGAATTACTTCGCCGATTTATTGAATAAAATAATTAGTAAATGAAATAGTCAATTGAATTGATACTGAATTATGGTTATGTAGAAATCGTTTTTAGTTGAGTTTTCTTATAAATACCACGATCGCTCGTACAGATTTTTTACAAAAACTAATAACCACGCACAATTGACACGCTTTCACGTAAAGAAAAACTTAGGAGGAGAAACAGTTCGCTCTAAGAGTATAAAACATTCCAAATAAAACAAAAAAATTTTGAGTTTTATCACTAGATTCTGACGGTTTATAATTTTTTCAATGTGAAAGTTCTAATTTACGATTTTTTTTGTGGATTTTAATTATCTGTAGAACTAGGATAAGAAAAACGTTACAGGTGCTGAGGTACGCGTTAGCGCTCTTCGATTCATAATTTCATCTTAAAATACATTTGTCTTGAAATTTCGTAACAAATTAATTACACAATTTTACTGCATTTTTAAAATAAAAAAAGGTCAAGAAGAATTTAAAACTTTTTAAAAGTAGTTTGTTGTAAGAGCTTCACCAAAGAAGCATTAATCGCGAAAAAATAATACTCGAGATGTGGCTAATTAAAATAAGAAATTTATTACATTTTATATAAAATTTGATATTATTTAAAAATAATTTGGCACAACGGCTATAATCTTAAATATAATTGTTAGTATAGCCTAGTAAAATTTTCATTTTTTTAATGTCAAAAAGTTTCTTAGTTAATTTTTTATCTTTCAGAAATACTTTCCTTAAATTTATGTGTTACACAATTTAGATGTTTAAAAACGTATGAATTTTAATTGGTATTTTGTAAAAACAAAGCCATTCAAAATATTCTGATAGAATATTCAATGTGAAAAACTTAGTAATCAATCGCCTTTGCATCATTGGCCACTTTATTACACTTAAAAAAATAAACATTAAATCTAAATATTTATGCCGTGAAAACGTTGAAAATAAAAGTGATCAAGTTCAAAATAAAATTGGAACTATCACTGACCGCTATAATCTTTACCATGTCATAATTAACATTGTGTACGCACTCGCGTAAACGTGTTATAATCGGCAACCATAAAAACAACTGCGAGTGTAAACTCAACGAACCATTCCGCTCTTCTCTCTCTCTCTCTCTCTCTCTCTTACGCACGCATACAAACTCACACACTCACACGCAGAGTTCTTTCCACGCTTTTTTCCTTCTCTCTTATCTCGAGGATAATTATATACTGCACGAGTGGCTAATCAAAATATTTAATAGAGAAGCACATTACTCGACCTAGAAGAGATATGCCCATGTAGTAGCTCAAGTAACCGAACAAAACTATAAACACATCAGATACGGCGGTAGGTGCCAACGAATTTCACTCTCGACACTTGACTGCCATAGGATGAGCTATTTAAGTTGAATATTACGGCCGTTCGCTATGCATTGTTTACATTTAGGTTACTGCAAAAGAAAGAAGCTTGTAAAATTAGTATTCTGGAATTAAGGAATAAGATAGTATGCAATCAGTTATTAGTATTCTGTAGAGCGTTTAAATTCATTATTTCCAGCGATGCACATTCACGTACGCTGCGCTATAATTTATTTTCCAACTTTAGTATAATAATTTAACGAATTAGTTTTTACGAGATAATCAAATGTTTTAGGTGGATACACAATTTTTATTTTTTATATGAACAAAACTTAAGTTATTTCAATGATATCGCTATAAATGTTGTTGTTGCGCGTGCTACAACAATGAATTTTTATAATTTGTTGACGCACCAGTGTAGACAAACCTTTATATTACACAAATGATTTCCCGCAGAAATATGTATAAATAATAAATTTAGCTTCTCTGTAAAGTATTGAGATAACTGACAAATCTATACATGTAATAGCATAAATAGGTTTTCGTATTCTATTTAATATAAATTTACAACACGAAATACTGCTTTAAATTAAAAGCTTTGCGTATTAAATATAATAATAATTTAATAATAATAATTTCTATCAAAGAAACTTAGTCGTTCGCACAAATTAATTATGTTTATTCAAATATGGTTAAATTAAGACTGACTAATAATTAATAACTATTAATCTATTATTTTTAAGAAAATAGCTTAATGAATCTTTTTTAGATATTACGTAAATTCTATTTTACTTAATATCTCATGAAATTAAAAAATAATATATGGATTAAAATATGAGATTGAAAATGTTCAGTTCACATATCTCTTAAATATTCAAAAAATATTCAAAACTAATATAGTATAACTCGTTTGTGAGTTATACTATATATTTCAATACCATACGTTGTTTTCTCCGCATTGTTTTCTACTTTTGATATCTTTAGTATTAAAACATAAGTGAATACGTAATTCGTATGGTAATATTGCATAACTAATTTATTTAAAAACTTTATTATACATCAGCCATCGAGTATTATAAAAATGAAAGATAAATGAGTAACTTTTTTATAAATCAAATAATTTAATCAAACTTTCTAAAACATTAATTATAGTTTAGTTAGAATTAATCAAATACAAATATACATCGCAAAAATCTCTTAAACTGACAGAAGTAAAATATTTTCTCTAATAATTATTATTTATATAAATACAAATGTACATATTCCAAATATAATAAAAACTTAATATTACAAGGGATAAACATTTTTTTAATTCAAGTGTAAATAATTATGCTTAATATTGCCATTATTATTATCAATAGTATTACTACGTTTGTTGTTAGTATTTCAATATTTCGATGATAAGAGTTCTAAATTTTATTATTTAATCGATAGAAAAGAAGTCACTTTTTCTTATTTTGTTATAAATTTATTTAATATTATGGATTATCCAAGATCTCTTAAATTCAATTTAATGTTATCGTCGTAACTTGTCGTAAGATCTTTTACTTTCTAGTATTTTACTAAAATATTTATACTGATCTTTTATTTTTCAAGGTGATTAAATGCTTGTTATATCTTAATTTACGTGATTTGATTGCTCTGAGAATTTTCATTAATATATGGAGTTTCTTTATCTATAAATATAATTAAATTTCTCGTTTTATTAAAATTACTTTGATGTTGCATACAAATTTATTTTAAAGTAGTTTACTTTATTACATCCTGAATTAGTACTTTTTGATTTTGTAATTGTCCTCATTTGCCTGCGTATACATTTATTGGCAATACATCTTATTAAAAACTTCACTCTTGTTTTCATATAGATACTCTCTCGATTTAAATTTAATCCAATGACTATATAATGTATTACATAAAAGATAAAAATTTTGTTTTTATCCCACGTGTTTTCGTGCCCATATTAAACGCTCAGTGCATCAGTGTGTTATAAAATTTAATATATAAAATTTTTAAAAAGGACTTCTTTCAAAAATTCCTGTATATACTCAGTAAAATATTTCAAGACTAAATTGAATTAGAAAAATTATAGCGCAAAATCTTGTTTTAATTCGTGATTTAGCTTTCAAAAAAACCTATAAATAATGTTAACGCTTAATACGTTATTGATTCTTCCGTTAATTCATCAAATCAATTTCTGGAGTATAATTTATTTTTCAATTTACGACTAGCGATCAATGCTTCTACAAAAGTTGCTTCCTCTGCATCAAGTTCAACTGCATAGATTATCTTACATGCCATTATAGTTCACTGCTCATGAACTTTGAGCGTATTATCAAACTGATTTCTCTGTTTGCTTTACCTCTATATTTTATCTTCGTATATTATTGTCTTCGTATCTTACCAAAACTACATTGATATTAAGAGTGCCTTTATTTTACTATTGTTTTATATGACAAGTATATTCTTATTTCTTGATTTTGAGTGCTCGACTGATATGTTTTTTAACGTTACAATATTTGGATATTTTTTAATACTACATTACCCTTCATACATGAAATTACTATTTTAGCCTTGTATCATTCTTCACTTTATTATTAATTTCAATAAGCAAGAATACAGTTCGAAATCCATTTATTATTGATAAAAAAATTGTACGATTAATTTACATAATGAAAAATTTGGCGTATTTTTAATTATGCCACTTAAATAATACTAAGTTACACGAAAATAACGCCTCAATGGTATTTTCTATCCATTACGAAAATTAGTAGCCTGTCATTTTAGTCATTAGCAACAAGTTGCTCGGGATATATCGCCGTATTCAAAAGAATCGTTAAGCATAAAATGCACTTGAAAAGTAACGCGATTCATAATCATAAACGTGCATGTGAGTTTTTTTTTTTCATTCTGACTGAATAACGAGTAGTTAGAGATGTACCGTTATTCAGCGCAACTCGCTGATAGCGATACTGCCTATCTACTCAATTCCGCAAACATTAAACTAGATGCCTCTTTTAGCCAATGCACTACGTAAAGTAACCAAAGCAAATACCGTACTGCAAATTTTACAGAAATTGGTATGGCATTTTTGTAGGCATCAAAATTCATCAATTACAAAGTGCACCGAAGGTTCAATTTCCGAAAGTATCGCCGATCTGTACTATCATTAACACTATTGCTACAGTTGATATGTTCTTTAGAACCACGTAACTGAAAAAATCCGCTCTTATAACAATTTATTATTTTTATTTTGAACATTCAATTGGAAATGTTGAACTACAGAGTAATTCAAGAGTGGTGCTTTTACTATTCAACTCTATTTTAGTCTTAGTTACGTTGAACCATTTTTACTATTGAAGACTTCCATATTTTTAACCGTTAATAACTTAGTGTTAATACTCAACATACATGCGCAAATGTATTTGAGGAAGTAGCGCTAAAAGAGAAACTTCAAATCTGAAAGATCAAAGAGTATTAGAAGCATTGAAGCACTCGGAAAAACACGAGTCAAGTCTTTCAAGTCAATAAGAGTATTTTATATGAGAGTGTGAAAAATATAAACAAAAGAATATAAACAAAAATATATAACAAAAGAAAATATATGTTTTATAATATATTAGATTATATTTCTTACATAAGTATAAATTCTCATAGAAAATATTTCTAATGTAGTGTAAGTCTAGTTGAAATAAACAATTGTAACTTTTTACCAAAACTAAATATCGATTCGAATTTTTTGTTATAGCAAAAAGTTGAATTTTTCTAATCTATGTTTAGGAAATTTCTCAAAATAATAAACATCTGTTAACTTCCTTTAGTATTTTTAGATGTTCCTACATTTGCCATAGACCTTTACTCTTTTTAAGAGGGAATTTTTTTAAATTTCGAAAGCTTACATCTTTAACATCATATAGTGTATCTTTATACGTAGAAAAGATGCAATAATTAAGTTTTTGTCTCAGTGATATCCGTCTCAACTTAGGGTCAATTGCAATGAGGCAAATAAATAAGTTTCCCTCTCTCATATTTAAGATACTTTTTATCAATTTTAGACGTATGAGGCAGTAAATAAATTAAAAATATGGAGATGCATATATAGAAATAAATGTCTTAACATTTTAGTCTCAGCAAATATAAATGATTTGTTTTATAAATAAAAAAATATCTTCGGTAGAAGTTCATGAATATTAGGCTGAAATGTAATATGCGGTCATTTACACTGTTAAACTTGTTTGACCTCTAAACCTTTTTAAGCCTTGTTTGAAAAAGTACTCAGTGATGTTAAGTAATGTCGTAAATGGTAACATTTAGAAATTAATAATAACTAATAGTTGAATTAATCGCGTATCAACTTTACCGCTCAGGAAGTACAGAAGATTTAGTACCATTGCAATTTATAAAACGAACATAAAACAGAATGAAACAATTACAGCGGTATTCCATAACTTCCATAACACTCGTGTGTTATAAAGTTCTACTATTACAGGTAACTATATAATATTTTATGAGTCAGATTCATGTCCAATGATATTGGTGAAGATTATTAAGACAATTACAAATTATGATAAGCCAATAAACCAATAAGCAATCAAATATTCAAGGCAATCAAATTGAATTAGATAATTATTAGACGCAAGTGAAAAGTATGTCGAGTATTACATCAGCTACTTTGAAATTCAAGTAAACTTGGGTTATTCAGTCAGTATATTAATATTTTATTGGCGATCTGGGTACACGTTAATTAAATTATCTGATTTTAAATTAAATTGTGTTGTGTAATTTCTTCTTGTTCTTGTAATTTGTTAATATATTATTAGATTCATTGAAAAAAGTCAAAAAGAAAATTATGATTATATCTTAAATAGTATTGTAAGATGATAATTTAAGTTTAATGGATAGTAGTAAAATATAATATTACAAAGAACTTTTATTGATTGCAGTAAAGTATAAGGGTTAAAAATAATCCAAGAAAACTTGCTATATTATGGACAGACGATTCATGAAAATATAACAATTCAGCTTAAATGATACGTAGAAGAATTTTAATAAGGTGTATAAATATAAAAAGTTTTATACGATATGCAAAGACAATGACAACAAGAATAGCAGAATGGTAATTATGATTTCTATAATTACTTTTAATTAAATTATGTAGAATAGGTGAAATATATAGTTAAAAAGAAAATATGAAGCAGTACGTAATATGAATTTCGAATTCTAATTAAATAAAAAGAATACTAACATAAAAAAACAGCATTTTTAAAAGGTAATATCAGATGAGAAATAAAAGATTTAGTGAAAATAAAAAGAAACTGTTTTCATCTCACTTCAAATATTAATTACAAAGTTATTAAACTTGTATATGTTTTTAATCGTATTACAAGTTGTATATTTTTATATAGTTTACACACACACATATATATATATATATATATATATATATACAAGAATGAATCTTAAATGAATATGTCAAAAGATCACAGTTACGCACTGTGATCTTATTAAACATAAATATTAAATGATCCCGTCATATTCTGAGCTATTATAAAATTATAATTGATATTCTAATAACTGAGTTAATGCAAACTAATATTTTAATTAAATTACAATGCCTCTTAATGCAGATAGATTCTCTTACGGATTTTACGCTTTCTTATGTAGATTGTAATGAATTAAAAATTTTAAATAAAATTGAAATGCATGCCTTTATTTACTAAATTGTAATCTGAAATGAAGAAATATAATAAAAACATAAAGATTTAAAAATTGCACGTAATCGTTTGTATAAAAAAAATTCTAATGAAAAATTTAATTCTTTTGAAATAACTATCTTAAGTAAAATGTACTAGAGAAAGATAATAAATTTTGGCATTACGTCGACGAAGCTGACCATAGATCTATTTATTACACGAGACTTAGAACAGGGCTAATTACGAGTGTGTAGTCAAGTAAGTTCACGGCATGGACTGTATATACATAGTGTGTAGTATGTGGCACATGGTACATGTTTCACTACTTTCCTAATGGATGATGCAAAGAAATGGTCAAATTTTACATTACCCTTTCATTTTTTCTATTCGTGATATTTTGATAAAAGTTTTTGAGTTAATAAAACAGGAGTTTGCGATAAATTTATTTTCAAAAATCTATAATTAATTATAATAATATATGAATTATTGAAAGTAATTTTTATCACATTAATTTCTTCCGATCGTTTTACTGAAAGTTTAAAGACCAATTTCCAATGGGAATATTCATTTTCGGGATATCAACAACTGAGAATAATTGTGTTTTGTACTTGTATTTAATAAAATACACTTTGTATTTGTAATGTATCCTAATTCATAATAAACAAATATTTTTCATAATTTAACAAAATTCATTTAAGGATCATCAGTTATTTCGAATTTTCACGATCGAAACAAACTCTCCAACGTATTTCTAACGTCATTCGTTTTCGATAATGCCGTTTGAGCATAGAAATTAATCCTTGAAAAGAACTTTAATGAGCCATAACTTTCGTAAATTAATTTTGTTACAAAAAGTATAAATCGGATTAAATTTTGTTACCAACTTAATAAAAACCGCCAACGACAAAATTTAATATTACTCATAAAAAACATGAGTTTTATTACTTATAATATAATGCTCAATTGAGTAAATAAAGACAAGTTTAGACAATAGTTATTCTAAAGTGTACACAAAAGCATTTACAATTACAAGGATTTTAAAATAACTAGGGTAACATACAATAACAACAGCGAATAACATTGTTAGTGGAATAATTTCTCGATTTTTCACGACATTTTACATGACTTACGAATTTCATTCACAACTTACGACGGCTCTTTCATCGTGGTAATTATCATTATTTCATTATCCCTTCAATGTCGCTTTCCACTTTAATTTTTCTAGGTTTCGCGGCTCGCGCGGCCGATGTCCGCGTCAACATCATCGCCGTCCTCTTTTCTTCCTTTCTCTCTCTATCGAACTATGTCTAAGTACGTAACTGATTGCATCTCTAAAGACAAGTTTTTCTTCGAATGCAATTTTCACCAGAGAATTGTTTACGTTAAAACAAACAGGCGATACGAAACTACTTTTCTCTCTTATAAATATAATGGAAATTCCAACAGATTAATTAAACAATAATTACATTTATAACTGTTCCGATAAAAATCAACATATTCAATTTTTATATTTAATGCAACTTAAGTACTAAGTTTTGTAAAATTTGAAATATTTTAATGTTTGCTTTTTCTCGTGAATACGCTTTAAATTCGGTTTCAATTCTTTGATTTAACTTTTTTTAGAATTACAATTTTTAATTTATGTGAATAGTTTAATATACATATATAATCTTGAGATAAATCTTTTTTAATTCAAATATTTGTTATCTTATTACAAGATTAATTGTCTTTGTATATCTTCTACAATTTTAAAGTACGTGATTATTTTGAAATAGCTTATACTGAAATTGTAAAAGAGTAAATTTATTATTAACAATAAATATATATATAGTAGAAAATAATCGAAACACAGATTAAAGTTTTATAAAAGATTTTTGATTTTTTAACATTTTTAACAGAATTTTTAAAAAGCCTTCTGTATAAAGAAAAGTCTTAAAACTATACTAATACTAAATTGCATTCAATTATAGGTAATATCCATGATTATCTTATACTTAACTTTCATGCGTTTGAAGAGCTGACACTGCATCGTAAAACTACATTATATCTTTACGATTTAAGCTATGTTTATTTCGTTACGTCAAGAAAATGTCATTTTTAATTTAATAAACATACTTATTTTAAGCGCCCACTAAAAGCACAAAAATACCTTAACTATGAAAATACCGCTCGTGCATACGTAATGAGTATTACATTAATATTTTTCATATTTTTTACTTGTATTATTTTTTTAAAATGCATATATTTATCATCACGAAATTTTTAATCTTTTCTACGTGATAAAAAGTTTTTATTTAATTCCCTTTTAACAGATAATGTACTTTAATTTTTTATCAAAGTTATTGTTATTACAAACAATGTAATTAAGTGTAAGAACAAAAAGTCTTTTGTTAAATTAATTGCTTTATCGTGTAGCTTTCTTTAATTTCTCATGTTATATAGACGCTTCATAGCTTTCGTATTGATAATAAATACAAAGAATCTTGCAAAATATAATATTTTGAATTAAATTTAGTACTATTGGAAATTTCAATTAATTTTAATAAATTTTTAAAGAATTTGTAATTGGAATCAAATAAACATATACCACAATTAACAGATGCATTTGAGTAACAGAATAATAATTCATTACTCGGACTTTTTGACAATAAATACGATAATAAACTGCGTAAATGCAAATTTTGAATATGCAACAACTTATTCATATAATATTTAATGTAAAAAATATGTCAAGTATTAATTATATGCCATTTTTTTAAATATTTTAAAATAAAAATAATATTTTAATACTAGTCTAATAATCATAGTTTACATTATTAATGAAAAAATATTGTATTGCCATTATTATTATTCCTTATTTTAAAAATAATGTGAATATTATTTAATAGATATATGGAAAGTATTATTAAAATTCTTTTTTCTAACTTATATTTATTATCGTAAGATATTTTTTAATTTATCTATTTAATTTTATTAAATAGGAATATTTTTTTATCCTTTAACTGTGAGCTTATAAATTTGCATTTAAACTAATGTAAATATAATTCAAATAGTTGATTAATTTATTTATGTAATAAAAAACGTTTATGAATATTTTTTAGTATCTCTCAAAAAATAAATAATATATTTATATTAACTGAGAATATGACTGTCAGCAAATGCTAATAAATCATAAATCACTGCTTATTAAATTATTAAGCATCGAACTACGCTACTCTGTATAATGAAGTTTTGTTTTGATATATATGAACGAATACAAAAAATGTTGCTTTGTATCATATTATTCTATAAGCGTTAATTCTTATCATTATACAAGTATAAGCCTTTCTTAATACATTTGATTATGATTTCTGATTTAGTGAAAGTCATAATGTTTTAAAATAATGAGCTATAGCTCGAATTTATTACAAAAAACTTTTATAAAATGATGGCTTAAACAAATAGAGATTAAACAGTGATTTAAAATAAAGTAATAAAAAAGCAAAACATTAGCTTTTGAAATTTGAAAGAATAATTTTATTTTTTCAATTATTACATGTTTTTCTCTTTCGATTGCTTGAATTCAAGTTTACACAATAATTATTAAAAGTTCCTACTTCATTCGAAAAGTTAAAATAACTTACGTACAATATAGGATTTGCAAGTACACTCAAGTTTAAACGACCTAATGATGAATGGGACATTAAAATTTTTCTCCTTTTATGTTTTCTATTTCTTACTTGTATTTTTACATCTATTTACTCTCTTACTTTCCCTCTCTCTCGCCGCGTAAGGAAATACGTTCTTTTATACTGTAGCATGTGAAATCGCTTTCGCTTACATCTTCTTCATCAATATAATCCTTAAAGAAGATATAAATATGCGGTATTACATAAGTATCTTTTTCACACTGATATAAAAGATTATGGAATCAAACAAACACACCCAAAGTGGCACATAAAAATTTTGTTTTACAAACTTATAAAATTTTACATATTTATATGTAATCAAATGTAATAATGCATAATTATAAGAATACAATTATATAAAAACGCATAAATTAAACATTACATTTAAAGTTTGAGTATAGAATTTCATATAATTATTTGTAATTATACACATAAAAAATTATTATACATAATTAGATTTAAGTATATGTAATTGAATAATAAAATGTGCATATAAATATCTTTAATTAAATTTGATAGTATATAGTTTCAGGCAATCGTACACCACAGTGACGTAGCTAACTATATATAATCATATATAATCGTATGCAATGTATTTTCATTTCGGTACTTAATATGTCAACGTCTTTTTTGTACCTGAATACTTTTATAATTATACACTGACGGGAAGGAATTTCTAATTTTTCCTTTTCTACACAGTTTTTATAAATGAAAAGGAAAATACAAGTTTTGAATATCTTGAAAATTATCGATGATTTAGCATTTATATTGAAAATTCTTTATAACTGAAAATTATAATTGCTATATTTCAATAAAATAAAAATAAGAATCTTTCAGTGAATAAGTAAATTGAAAAGAAGTTTTTATAATAATAAAATCGATTCCAATGTCTGCTTATATATCTCATTTTAAATTAAATTTCCATAAACGCTTCCATGAAGCTATAACAACAATAAAATCTAATCTTAAAAATATATAACTTTGTATATATAAATTATTAACGTCTCATAAATGTTTTATCTAAAATATCAATGTAGCTAAATATTGCTCAATTAAAGAATAATACACGAATGATTAAAATTATGAACGATTTCATTATGAACATTATTTAGAATGTTTTCTAAGTATACAAAATAAGTGTTTGTATAACTGAGTAATACATCTATTTGAAAAGGATTTTTAATACATATGCCCGATACAACCTTCTCGGTACAACTAATCCATAGAACTTATTACTCAAACTTTTGTGTGCCTACGTCTGTCTCGATACAATTAACGCAAATAGTCTTGCGCTTTGCATGTTCTTACCTGTCTGCTAATCCTATAAAGGTCAATTCTCAAAAGTTGTCTTGTATAATGTAAAGGTTTGAAGTTTTATTACGTCACAAATATATTTTCTATTAAAAAAAAATTATGTTGTCGAAGAATAGCGCAGGTCGTAATCTGAATCTGAAACAGTTTTTGTAAGTATTATATATTATATCTACATTAAATTGATTATCCAAAACATTTGTTCGCTACATGTACCTTAGAAAAGATAATAGTCATTGTTAGTATAGTTCTTTATGAATATGTTGTTTGACATATCCGATAGCAATGTAAATAAAACTCAATGTATTTTGATACAAAATCTAAACAATCCTCTAATGTGAAAAAACGCAATTGAGTTTTCAACCATTTATTTTTCTAGCATATGAAAATGAATCCCATATTGCTTCTCTGCAGTCTAGTTCTCATTAAGAGAAGAGTAGTAATACAAATTAATTTTCGTAGAAAAAAGAAAATTATTATGATAATGTAGTGTTGAATATAGAAAGAAGGAATTATAAAGATTTGGAACTTATAAAATGATTTATTGGAAGCGAAAAGTCTAAATAAATAAAACATCAATTAGAACGCAATAAGAATGAATTGGCGAGATATTCACAGCAACTTACATTCACTAAGTAAAAAATTGCATCCTTTCGAAATATTTTTAATACTTGTAATAAAAATTACAACCAAAGATTAGTCTATCAAAAGCACATAAGAACTAAACCATCTACTGTCAAGTTATAAAGATGCCATTCAGCATGCATAAATATTACGTACATCTAGATTTATTGTTAACTTCATTTTTTACCAATATCAATATCTCTAGAAATAAAATCGAATTACTCATTTAAGAATTAATTAAAAAATTAATCGTCTTTTTCTAATGAAATTCTAAGTTTCACTATATTGTAACTTTAATAAAGTTGTTTGCGTATTGTAATTCTTCTTTTTTATTTTTTAAGTGTGTGTGTGTGTGTGTGTGTGTGTGTGTGTGTGTGAACGTATTTTTGGCCAAAAAAGATTTAAATATTTATATAAATATTATATTCTCGAGGGAAGAAATCCTATCAAATACAGTAACTGTATTGAGTTATATTTACCTTGAAAAATGCACTAATAATATGTTCAAAAAATTAATTAAAAATTTCATAAATATTAAGAAAGATTTATGTTCTTAAATAACGCAAGATTAAAAATAAATAAAGTCTAATGCATCGATCCTAAATTGTAAAGGAATATTTTTTTACACGTATTTGATTTCTTTTCATAAAACTTAACTGGAAGACTTTCTTTTCTCACACTACGATTGTTGAACGGTAGAATATGTGGGAAGTTGTGAGTTTAAGGTAAAAACTACTCTTTTTAAAACCTTAAATCTGAATAATAATTAATCTCTTTTATTTAATTGAAAAATATTCAAAAATCTTTCGAGCAAAATTGCATTAAAAAAAGTGAACACCCAAGTTTATATAAAAATGCTTAAACATTTTTATTGTTTCAAGATAAACATAATCTATCTATTTTATTATCAGTTTATTTTATATAAATGGAGAATCTTAAATAAAGTAAATAATTTGTAAGCAGGTGTATAAATTGAAGATGTGGTCTTTACTTAAAGCCGAATTATTTAAAACAACTGAATAAAATTCGCTAGTCTTTCATCGAAGATTTAATGAAAAATTGGATTTAATTTAGACAAAACGGCAATTATCAAGAATCATACTTTTTATGTTTACAAAGACACATTCATTTTTATGCATAAAATTAAAAATATAAAAAAATTAAATAAAGTTAAAAAGAAATCGTCAAATAAAGGACTAACTTTAATGCGGGGAAAGAATATGAAAAACTTAATATTCATCAGTTAAAGGGTGTTTGAAAAATCTTTGTCATTGACTTTGTAAATGCAATTTTGAGAAAAACATATTTAATGTTTTCAATGAAGTTTTAAAAAAAAATTTCATCATTCTTTTGGCAGTGTAATCTAAATGAGAATATCCTATTAATAAAATTATTTAAATATGTTACGTACATGCAAATTATTACACATTCGATTAGAATAGTACTACTGCATTATTCAATCCATTATATGCAATAAAAATTATAATTTTAATAAGCGAATTATTACATAAATATAACAGTAAATAATTTAACTAGTAAATGAGTTATGATATAAGAAATAAAGTATGCATAAAATCAAACACATTTTAATGTACCGAATTTTGATGTAAATATGCTTTTACTTGTATTTGTAACTTTTAGTATTTGCTACTTTGATAGATTTTCGCACAAATATTTCACGTACAAATATTTTTGCATAATTTTATCAAGACAGAATAACAGAAAATATTGTTTTATTTTATTTATATGTAAAAAAAACTTGTTATCAGGATTATATTATATCTTTAAGTTTATCATATTATACACTATATACTAATAATTCTAAAAAAAATCCAGTATAACAACATTACCTCATGTAGCTAAGACCAGATTCTCATCAAAATATTAGAGATACGGTACTTAAAAATTTTTTCATTTCTATAATTAGCAAATATTTTCAATGCAGCAATTAAATACTTTATTCGACAATTGTGGTCAAATTTTAATTTGTTAAATATGTAAAACATTTTTCATGCACCTATAAAATTGTAATTTCTTTCTTACAAAAACAGCCATTATGTGAAACAATACACTGCATGTGGTTGAGCGTATTATATAAGTGATATAAAAAATTTGCGTTCACATTTTTCTAATTCTTCTATGCTTTACAGGTACAGATATATCGAACACAGAACGAATAACTTCGGAATTTAAAAGTAATAATAATACTGAAAAAACGTTAAGTCTATTAATGAATGAGATAGAATTGGGTAACAACAATGATGATGATTTCTACATCGGCTACAGCGGTTATCTTCTTAGTAGTTCATCATTGCTTGCCCTTCGTACAAAATACCGTAATTTTACCAACAGCGATATTTTATCTAAAAAGAACGAAACTAATTTCGAGTAAGATTTTTTCAAAAGTAATTATTCTTTTCTGTAATATAATAATAATTAAATTATGGTAAGTTCGTTGTGATTCGTACGATAAAATTTTCTAATGTGTACTTCAACGAGAAAGAATAAATCTGACAAATATTTAAACATAATATTATTGTGTTTAGTTTTAATATTTTAGTAATAGTAACTATCAGGTTTAATAATATTTAAATAACCAACTATTAAATGTACTTGTAGCCTTTTTTTTTATCATTGATTGTGATAATCAGTCATTTTACTAAAGTCTATGAATTATTTTTTTTAATTAATAAAAATTTTGCAATTCGTACAAGAACGAAAATTTGTTTCATTACTTTATATAGATGTTTCATCGATCAATTACTTTTTGATGTCCTATTTCAAGTATTTAGAACCTGTATGCTATAAAGGTTATATTTTCACGATCACTTTTCTCACCCTTGCATGTATTAAAGAATTTATATTTTATAAGTAATTATATCAATATTGACAAATAATTTTATATATTGAGTGATATAATATATCAAATAATATGATTAAATTGCAGTTTAAAATAATTAAATAAATTTCTTTTAATACTTTAAAATAAAAAACATTTTATATATAAACTTATACATCTATGATTATGAATATATGTATGTTATATATTGTAAAATAACGTTTATTGAGTTCTATCAATCGTGTTAAATTATTCACAGGGCATCCAAGGAAACCGGACACAAAAGATTCAAGCGAGCTGTAACTCATTTGTACAACATGATTGTTTGCGCGACAGGATGCAATCCTCTGGCTTACAAAGGATACGGCTGTTACTGCGGCTTCTTAGGTTCCGGTTATCCGATGGACGGCATTGATCGGTAAGTAGAGTATTTAGTATGTTCTTTAACATTTTCAGTTTTTCAAGTGCAATGTCTTATCACTTGTATTAAATTATACTTCAGTTGGTTTCTGTATTTCATTTTGTTACAATTTTTTGGTAAAGATGCTGTAAAATGCACGACTGGTGCTATGACGCAACGGAGTGCCCGATGTTTGTGGAGTATTTCGTTCCTTATTACTGGAAATGCTATCACGGTTACAAACCTATATGTGGTTAGTCTAGAAAAATTTTCTTTTGAAAAATTTAAAGGTTGCTCTGAATTAAAAGACCTAAATAGATTGTCGAATATTAATGTCAATATGATATCAAAGTTTTTAAAAAATATTAACTTCGTAAAGTTTAATTTTTAAATTATTTTAATGACTTATTCTCTTTTAATAATAAATACATACATACATATATATATATATACATATATATATATGTAATACATCGCAATCTTTTACACTTAAATAAATTTATAATGATCAAAGTCTTCGAATTGAAATCTGTAACTACAATTTTTAATATATTTTACAAGCTATAGAACATGGAGAATGGGGAAGCTCAGGATCCTGTGCCCAAAAACTTTGTGAATGCGATAGATCATTTGCAGAATGTCTTCGAAGGTATCGTTGTCCGAGACACAAAGCAGTCTGTACATCTTCACCTTGGCGCTTAATACAGAATCTTTTTATGATTATTTAAGAAGATTCAATATATCAGTATGTTGCCATCTAAATTGTTAATCAAAACCCCTTGGTCATTTTTAAAAACCAATGTTTTACAAGAGTTACCATTAGTTAAATTAGTTTTTTAAGACATTATGTATTATAAAGATAATATATACATATACAAATTTAACTTTGTACGTGTATTTATTAAATAAAAAATATATTCTTATGTATTTTTTATACCATTTATAAGTATATTTATATTTATAGAATATATGTACAATAATCGTGTTAAAAATTTGCTGCAAAACCACCAACTGTTGTATCTCTGTATGTTGTATCTCTATAACGTATTTATGCCACCTGTTAATTGCACCTTTCGACTTTTATATCTTTTTGAAATATCTTTCTCTATCTAAAATAAAACAAAAAGTTGATATACTTTCATTAAAAATAGAAAAAATATAATTTACATAAAAAAGCTTACTTCGTTTTGTAAGTCCTTAGATTTCTCAATTACTAATTTAAGTATTGGTTTAAGTGAAATAACTTTTTTTCTTGATTCTTCTTGTTTATCTCGCATTGTTTGTTGTAATAACTCCATTTTTTTAATCAACTTTTGCTTCTGTTTCAAGTTTGCTGTTAGTATATCAACATATCTAAAAAGGAAACAAATAAAAATATTGAGCTAATATAATCTAAATCAATTATTACCCTGCAAAATATTATCAAAAATTTTATATTTACCTTGGAGAATGTTTAATATTATGCAAATGTTGTACCTTACTATCAAATAATATTTCAGACAATATAAGTTGAACATTATCCAACATGTTTTGCGTACTATCTAAAGTTGAAAGTTGAAGAATGGATGATTCTTGCATGTGACTCATACTTATAAAATTTTTATTATTATTACTTTTAAATTCATATAAACGTAATTTTAAAAATGCTTCTAGCTATAAAAATATAAAGTATTTCTTAAAGCTTTTATTATAAATTATAAAAAATATTTTTTATAATTAAAACACCTACTTCAAATAACTGATTGATAAAATCATTTCTAGTCTCTGGATTGTCTAAGATTGTTAGTGCCTCAGACCCAGTTGCATTTCCTCCATCATTTCCTGCATCTTCAACGACTATACCTGATTCTTCCAATGAAATGTTAAAATCTATTTCTTCAGCTTGAGGTACTGGATTTTCTGCAAGCTCACCCCAATTTATTTCATTTGCAACATCTACTTCTTTGTCATTGCCAAAATCTATTTCACCATCCAAATCTAAATTATTAAAATCTATTTCACTTGATGGACTGCCAAAATCTATCTAAAGTAATAAATATTTATTTTTAAAAATTTTATTTTTATCAAATATTATAAACATATAGACTGAACTTGCATAAAAGCATGCTTAAATTAATTGTTACTTAATAAACGATTGAATTCACATATATTACAACTTCTTTTATAAATAACTTGCCTATTCTTTAAATAAAAAAGTTATAAAGTGATAAATTTATATAAAGTTATAAAATTGCTAATTGAATAAAATTTTCTAAGTATTAAAGTAATTTTTAATAAAGAAAGACTTAAATTTGTTATATCATGTATATCGTACATGTAGTACGAATCAATAAATATGTGCAATAAAATGATAAAAACTTTTAAAAGAATAATAATTCAATTATTATTTGTATGAAAAGTAGGTTCTCAAATATTTTCATACGATCAATTAAGATAATTAAATAAACAATTAAATACAACATACTTGAGTAATAGTTTTTAAAAAGAAAAACTCTACAAATAATTGTATTTATCAGGTACACATACTGTATCATTTTGTTTATCATTGTCTTCATCATCTTTAAAATTGAAATCAAAACTTGGTTCACTTATGGATAATGGACATTCTCCATATATCCATTCATATGTTGTTGTGTTTCCTTTGTCTAAAAATAATATAATATTTAAATAATTTTAAATAATTAGTTTTATAATTCTTTATTTGTATATTTTCTACCAATAATATATTTAATAATAGGAACACAGCCTCCATTGTGTTGGTTACCAAGAGTAAATTCCACAAAAGTATCATAAAATTTGACCACATTATCTATTGATTTAACTTTTTTTGCAAGCTTATCATAAATATCGGGTAATTCAAATACTTTTTTCATCAATTCCTTTTTTATATTAACTCCTGAGATTCCCAACTGTTTACATAAATTGTTAAATTCTGAACGTGCAATATTTTCTGATTTATTGTATTCGGCCTCTTTCTTTTCCAATTCCTATAAAAATAAAGTATGTAGTTTCAATTTTTATTAATTTGAAAGAATTAAAATGAAAATAACATTACATTTTGACCTTGATCCAACTTCTGTATTTGCTTCTTTAATCCTGGCACCTCAAAGTTAATATTTCGTATAAGCATCTGAGCTGCTTCAGCAAGATAAATATTATCCTTTTCATATAATCGAATAATCTCTTGCCAGTCCTTCATTCTTTGAGAGCCATAACGACCAAAGAGATTTTTTGTATCAGCCTCTGTCTCTTTTAGTATTTCAACAATTTTCTGACAATGAAAATAATTTATATCTGAAAGTATGACATGTAATTAATTATAGAATGTTATAACATTATTTTGCAAAAAAATAAAATATAAATACGTGTGCCAGATAATAGTTTTGCTATTTCTTGGTGTACAGGCATATCCTGTATTGAATTATTTATTTTTTCCCTTATTGCTAGAATGTGAGTTTGCCAATCGCGATTGCAATGTCTTCTATTAATAAGCCATTCTAATAATTTTCCAGAATTTATATCAATCGGAATGTCTTGTTCCTGACAAATATGAAATACAATTTATTTCCCATAAGATGTTGAGTAAACAAATGGTAATGGTTTGAGATAAAAAAAAAAGTAAAAATGACTTAAAATATTTTAATACCTCCATATTTAATAATTTTGGTAAACGTCTGAATAACTATTATGTCGACATAAAGCTTTTTAAAATATCGCAGCTGCTACTACTTCTGCTCAACTATTGGTGTACGATACCAAGAAATAAATTTTCTTGATGTGCTTACACAGCTACTGCTGATATTTACACGTGTATAATACACTGTATTAATAACTTTCTAACCAATGAAACGATCTCGCTGAGGCAAAACAGAGATTATGCACTTAAGTTTTTAGGTATACCGTGTACATATGCACCTGTTCGATCTTGTAGTTACAAAGTTTCTCATCCGTCAAAATTTGAAGGTTAAGTTTGCGTCCATACTCATAGTATAGGTATGAAGGTGCAGGTAAATAAAATATATACGACTTCCGTTATCGCGACTATTTGTTTTTCTCATTAATTCTTATAAATTACAAAATTATACAAAATTATTTATTAAAATCATATAGGTACATAATTTTAAAAAATGCAATAAATTGTCAAATCGATAATATTTATAAATCATTTAATTTATAATGCAGTAATTCTGATTAAAAAGGTTACAATAAATAAATAAATATTAAAGTTTACAGAATGTTTTAATTGAGTTTATATTACATGTGCACTGTAAGAAAAAACACACAAGTTCTCAGTCTCACATTCCATTCTCATCAAGTGTTGTAAAGACTAAATCATTGATTAACATGATGACAAATTACATTTCTTTCAAAATTAAATAAACATTTTTATTAGATTTTCACACGTAAATTTCACATTTCACAAAACCAGTGTTCTTTCTAATTCCGTTCTCCCACACCCAAGCCTCTCAACTTTGACGATAGCTTAGATGTAACGAGGGACTTAGAACAAATAGCTCGAGCAAAGTTTATTCTTGACAGATATCTTTACCTAATTAATTTAAATATTCTAATATGGTGGTTTTCTCTCTGTGAAGAAATTTTTGAGAATCAAAACCTGACCGACACTGGTGACTATTATAGCAAGAGTCTCTTGAACAGACCACCATAATACACGATCATTCAAATCTTCAGCTCTTTTGCGACCCTGAGCTTCTCTAAGCCGATGATGCGTTTGATAATCAAGAATACTATTTAAGTTTTTATGAATTTCTTGAGCAGAAGACTCCATCTATTAATAAAAGGTATCTTAAAATCCATTTACTGTACTACTTCAAAATATTATAAGAAAGCTTTATTATAAAAAATATTATAAGTGAATATATAAGTTATTAAATATAATTATTACATCTTGAAATTTTTATTTTAAACTATATAATTTAATATGGCAAAACATTATTTGACTAATTATTAGATTAATGTATAGTGTACGTTACTTGAGTCATGACTGTAACATGTTCGCCAAGACCTGGAAGAGGTAATTCATCCCCAACTTGAAAATCCATATAGACAAGTTTATGTGAAAATGTAGAGAACTCGTTGCTAAAACATGCTTTATAAACACCTGTCACAGATGGTTTAAAAGTATGCGAATCAAACTGAGTTTTCACTTGTCTATAGATAATCTCTTTAGTAGGAGATTCTAAGGTGACATCAACGTCGTATTGTCCTCCAGTCACAACCTAATTAAATATACAAACATATAAACTAACAACAAAGCATAACTCAAATAAATTATGCAAAAATCAGTGATCAATATAAATATGAAATAGCGAAAGAAAATTCTTCGGAACAAAATTTAAAGAAACAAGTCCATAATACAAGAATATTAACCTGAAATTCAAGAGTAGATGTGACGTTCTTTTCAATTTCCTGGTAAAAACATTCTCTAGCATTATCGGGGAGTTCGAAGGTTAATTCGACAGAACTTGCGTGGAAAACCAACCCAGAAAACGAAAATAAGAGCAAAAGCGATGACCAGTAATCCATTTTATGCTCAGATAAGTAATCGGCGAACAGACCTATCAGATTTTTAACATTTATTTCGAGGATGAAACACGAAATTAAATTAAACCACGAAAGCTTCGATCTTACGCCGACAAAATACCAAAATTATCATTGCAGCTCATGATTAACTTATAACGTGGCCGGATACGTGTCGCCACTATCGTAGCCATTTCGTAACTTTCCTGTGCTTATAAAAAATTTGTTATTCAATTTAATCGATAATAAAATTAGCTATCACAGGTATTGATAACTTTTATTCTAATAAACTAACATAATCTACAATTTCATAGATATTTAACAAACTTTATTTATAAATTATGTAAATCAAATTTTTTTAGTATCTCTACCTTAATAATTATTATTTTTCTCAATATATATATATACATATATACGTACATGTGTATATATACAAATTTATAAAATAAATTACATTTAGAAACAATTAGATATTAGAAATATATTACATCATAAACACAATATCCATATCACTCAGATCTTCGTCGTAAATAATCGGTGTCGGTAAAGAAGCATATATTTGTGCATTACTTCACTCACAGAATGCGCTATGATCTTATGCACATGCAGATAAAATATATGTACGCGTATTCGCACATTTTTATTCACCATCAAATGTTACGCTAAAATAAAATACAACATCTTTTAAAATATATCAATAGTTCAGAATAAACACATATTTTAAAATTCATTGCGCATCTCAGTAATATTGAAAGCATTAGTAAAATTTCACTAATTTAATATACACAGCAACGCATTTGAAACACGTTTTTCTCATATTTTAGTATTTTAAAAATTCAACATTTTAATGAAAGTAATTAAACAAAATTTTTATAAAAATTAACGTAAGATTTAAGTCATTTTTTATTAAATGAACGTAGAACTTTACTTTTTCGAGTAAAGTATTATTAATTTAATTAAATTATAACAATAACAATAACGGCTTTCAAAATAACGGACATGACTGACATTTGTATAAGAGAATTTTTTCTTTTCTTCCTCAAATCAAATCAGTTTTGATAATAAAGTTGATTCTGAAAGAAAAGCTTAATCTTATATTGTACTATAATACATAAATATTCTAAGCAGCTTTTTAATTAATACACATTATTATTGTGAAAAATATCTTTAAAATGTATTTATAAATAATATAATTGGTGATAAAACGCATTGCATCATTATTTTGATGCGTTTTCACAATAATCGCATAAACCTAGGCTCACCAAGGCTCATTTTCTTGATAAGAGACAATTCGATATTCCTCAACCAGGAATATTTTAATTTTCCTCTCAACTTCCCCAGTATTCAAAGCTTAGTTACATGGTCATTCAACCGAAGTGGATCAACTAGCTTGGTTAGTTCTAACCGATAAGGGCCTCGGTACTTTTTAAAAGAGTAAAATCGATAAAGTCGGGTTTCATTCCATGGCGTTTCTGTACCTGACTGATTAAATATGATTGACGCTAGTAAATATTATTACTAGTAGAGTGAAAACTATCTAATAATGCAGAAATATTACTTAAATTAGTTAAAAACGCACTGACATATCTAATCGGTCAATTATGGAGACAATATTGAAAAGGAAGCCAAATGTATATGTCCCATACTAGTCGCGTAATATGTTACATCCTGCTATTATTAATTCAATTTATCTAACATTAATTGCGCTAATTTTTGTCATTTTTATACTACAAAGATAAACAATACATATCGAGGATGTATCGTTAAAAGACTATAAGATAAAAAACAATTTTTTAAATAATACTTTAAGTTAAAAAAATTTTATAATAATTGAATACAGTATGAGATAAGAACTTTGAACTTTGAATTAATATTAGTATGAAATTTTCTTTCTCTGAATCTAAAATTTTTATTTAAAGTAACATTGAAATATATTTGAAAAAGTCAGGTCATACGAGTTTTAACAAATCAATTTTTATCAATTTTGTCTTTATTGGACTAAAAGAACTAATAAGAAATTCATCATTAGTGTAATATTAATACATAATTTATCACGTTTACAAGTATTAAATATGAGTGAAAACGAGATTTTACGTATTATTTTTAACTTTAATTGTGTAAATAAGAATTTCCAATTAATTTAAACACATAAACTTAAACAGATAAGATTATCAATCGATAAATATTACAAGTTGAAAATAGTAAACTAAAAATATATAATACTTTCAACTATTTGAAATATACTAAATAATGCATAAAAAATATAATAGCATATAAAATGCATATAAAAAATCAATCAAATCTGAATTACATTTTTATGCGAAACATAAGTTTATAAAGAATTACGTTTTAATTTACATCCTATTTTACAATAAATAGTGTCTTGGCTAACTTGAAATATTTCTTATCGATGTACACACATTTGTAAAAAAAAATTCTTAAAGTTAAAAGAATAGTTCTCCGTGTTGTTATTATTGCGACATAATCACTAATATTTTAGACCATTTGTAAAATACATACACTTTTCTTCTAGTAAATATACTTATTCTGACCTTGTGGTTGAATCCATTAAAAATCTATTATGTTTCTATTGTAATACATTTAAATGTTTTAATACTGGTTTCATTTTAATTACGTATATAATGAAAATTATAGAATATTATTGAAAACAGTAGTTTATACGTCAGAAAAAGAATCAAGATCGCTTTATTTAACAGTTATTTAGTTATTACTACATAACCGCTGTTTAATTTATTTTAAAGGAACAAGAGAGAAATTTTGCTTATTTTATGTGCAAATTATAGATGTTTTAAAAGTGTAAGATAAAACAAAATTATATTTATATAGGTATAGGTTAAAACCATATAAGATTTTAATTAAAAATCTAAAATTCTTTAATTAAATGTTAAAAATAGCCCCAATATTTCTACAAATCATTACCTTACTATTATTTAAGACAGAACAACGTTTGTGCTACGAACTATTGAATTATTTTTATATATGTATAGTATTAAATTTGACAATCTCCTCTCTAATGCAGATCTGTTGATATCTTCTATTTAATAATAGTCATCGCGTACTATAACAGTAAATAAAATTGTACATAATCATGAAGATTCAAAAACTTCGAGCTAACATTTACATAATTTTAAAATAACAATTGCAAGTCTTATTTTAAAAAATCACATACAAATTAATTAATTAATTATGGTTTAACGTGATAAGTAGCATGAGCTTTCGTGATTAGCTTTGTCAATTATTTATTTTTATTTTTTCAGACATTTGAAAGACCAGATTTAATGTAATAATACAAATTAGAAAAACGAAATTATATAACCAACGTTAATGTTATCAAGATTTTTTGTATATTAAAAAATGTTCTAATATTTATTTCAATTAAATATGATGTTTTTGGATCGATGGTGATTTTATCAAAAAGAATAATATATCTTGTTTCATTGCTTTGCTTTCGTGTTCCTTGACGCGTTCAAAGAACACGACTATCTGTTTGGTATTCCGAAGAAATAAGCTATTGTGCAAACTCTTAAAATGATGAAAGAAGATACTTTGTCTTTGAGAATTTATCTTATTTTTATTGTTAACTTTGAGATCACCTGGATTTTGGTTTTGTTGAAAGTATTCTTCCTTTTTTTCGACAAACCTTGAATACATGAAAGAATAATTTTGGATTTTCAATCACATTTGTTTCTTGTTTCTATTTCGATATATTTGTGGAAAATTTTTTTAAGGATTCATCGATTTTCTACCTTATGCATTCATTCTTCTATGAATGATTGTTAATTTATTTTGTTAATCTTAATGAGACGTTTTCCTTGTCTAAAAGTATTTTTCATAATAAGTGAATGGATATGCAGATTTTCGTATCACCGTCATGAAAAATTTTCACTACATTTACTTAATAAAGCAATTGACCAAATTTTAAAATATATCAACATTTAGCCTCCTAATTCAAAGAGGCACATGATGCGATTGCTTCTAATATTTCTAGAAGTAAGCCTTTTGAATCTTAAGTGAACGATGAACAATGAATATGTAGGCTAAAGATACTTTAAACTTCAGCATCTTGAAGAGGTAGAAAAAAACTCTGAAATTTAAGATGCCCTCGAACACTATTGAAGGCTTTGGAGAAAACGACAAGAGACTACCTTTCACAATCTTCAAAAGGAAAAAAAACAGCCAAACTTCAGAAAATACGCAACTATTTAAAAATGAAAAAACGAGAGAACCAGAGGAAGAGACGAAAGTGAAGTGGTGGCCAGGGTAGAGAATCCTCGACGATCTCCGATGTCAGAGAAGAGCCGCCGACGCCGATGCTCCGTAACCGGGAGGTCGTCGTCGTCGTCGTTGTCGACGGCGTCACCGTCGTCGCCGTCGCTGTCGTCGCTGTTCGCCTAAAACTACGGCCCACACGCAGTTCTCGAGTTTCACTTTTCGACTTTCCGAGAAACATACCCCAAAGATTGCGTGATCTCCGTTACTCAGCCTCGAGCCTAACTTTTTGCTAATACCACAGAGGCAGCAAGGGCAGCCCCTTTATTAAGGTCTATATCGTGAAATTTGCTCAAAAAGGTTTGTGGGTGAAAACTACGTTCTTTTCTACTTAAAATATTATTAAGAGTTTTTAAATTTTAATTCGGATTTCATTCCCCAATAGAGGCCAAAAATGTCTATATCCGAAAGATTCCAGTTTTCTTTCGCTCTGTGAAACCTAATTAACTTATGTGCCACAGCGTAGAAGAATCCGCAAGATATACATTAGAATCAATTTCTGTCAATCTGAAACGTAAATATATTGTGCAAAAATAATATTGCACAATATACGAAAGGATAGATTGAAACTTTTTTTAATTATTTCGAATTAAAAAGTAGAGTTTATTATAGCAATATCAAAGTATAAGTTTACACACTTTAAGATGTGGTTTAGTCTCTGCTTGGCCCTTTTCATTATCATTTATGTTTTTGTGCATTTAATTGTATATTTCAATGGGGAAACACTTGTAGCAAAAGGTGTAATTAATAAACTTGAAGATTAACGCGTGCATAATTAATATAGTTTGCAAATAGAACTTTATTTTTTTTTTGCAATATTACACATACATGTGATAATGATCGCATATCATTTCTTATTGCTCTCAGAAAAGTGTAAATTCCTAAAACATGATACCTTCCTCGTTAGCTGGCATTTTTGTAACTGTAATCAACGATAGAAGTATCCTCTAGAAGTATGACAAGAAGTGCCTTATTTTTTCTCATAAATTGCAACAAGAAAGATGAATCTATCGAAAATACATTTTAGATAGAACTTTCTAAGAAATTATTCTCTTTCAACAAATTCAGCTGCTGTATTGCAATATCTAGTTACGATTTTAGAATATTACACTTTCATTGCTAAGTAGCGTGAAAAAGTATATGTAAGCGAAAACGAGGAATATTAAAATTATCTGTAACGGTGTTGAACATTTCTCTAATTTGCGATATTTTCTGTTTATTCAATTTCAATCTAAAGAAGCCGCTAGCCATCATCGTGATCACATTTATGAACGACTACAAATTGAGATAAGCGTACTTTCATTGATTCTATATTAATTTTTTATATATAAAACAATAAATGAACCAGACAACAAATCTCTCGAAAGTTAATGAAAATTAACTTATTTCTAAAAATACAGTCTTCCTTAAATAGTTGAAGATTTCAATAGTATATTATTTTTCAATTAAATAATTATAGAAAATTATAAGAAGGCACTTCTGAGAAAGAACAAAAAGCAAATCTGTCGATCCATTATTGTCTAAACCTTCTAAAGTATTAGGGAAAATTTTAATGTTCAAATATTGAAACTTTGTTAATAGAATACACATGAAAGAGTTATTTATAGATGAAAAAAGTGTATCGATGCTAATACTGATAAATTGACGAAAGTGAAAAATCAATTCCCTCCGCCCTTAATTGAATTGTAGTTCTTAACAATAAAAATAAGCAGCAGTAATTTAAAGATAAAATTAGTTTTCACATTGGATGTTAGATAATATTGCGATACTTTGTATTCAGACATGCAATAAGCTCTTCAAAAAAAAAAATCTTTTACTAACGCCTAACAATAAAATAACTTTATCGAGTACAAATTTGAATCTAATTATAGGTGAAATTTTCGATGTTGAATGGAGGTTTGTCACGTACAACATAACGTGCATGTTATGCTATAACGTGCATGCTATTCGTGCATGCAATATGCAATTTACTACCGTCGAACGAGTCTAGATACTAGGAATTTGATCAATATCAGCTTTTGTTTCGGGTGATGTAACTATGTGTTAAAACTTAGAAATTAGAGTGACTATGTTTGTTTATTCTTTACAATTTATTAATAAGAATATTATTTTAACGCTGATCGTATTCTCGGTATGTTCATCCTATTTCAAATATCGTTTTGTAGCGTTAAGCGCTACATTCTAATTTATTATTGTACTATTTCAGTTGCACGTCTTCGCTAAATCGATAAGTAAAATAATAAACTCTAATTAAATTAATCCTAAATAAATCTAGGAATGCCTAATGAAATAATTAAGCAAGGCAAACTAATTTTGTTCTTAACAATTCTTGTCGTGTAAAACGTACGAGTACTCGAGAAAGTGCACCATTAAAAAAGCACAATATTATTTATGCCAACTGTAAAGCATAATACGTGCTTTACGCTAGACAGGCCAAAGAAGTTTAAGGTACACCTTGGATAACATTCTGCGAACTATTATTTGAGGACTCGACGCTCGTGCAAAATTTGCTTTCTTGCGTAAAGCGATATGACGTAACCGAGCACGTACAACTTCCGTATCTTATAGTAAGGTGGATAAGCATCATGGATACTTTGGAAACTTTTGAAACGAACTTTATTGCCGATTTTACATTCAACTTCACGTACTCTAGGAGTATTCCAGCATTGTCAAGTATAAAAAAGCTTCTTAGCACCCGGTGAACAATCACAAGTAGAAAAATGTATTTGTATAACATTTTTCATTACATTTTGCCGTGTATACTTACTGTATACACAATGTATACTAGAATGTACGCAAAACCTATGAAATATGATTGAAAGTCAAAAAATTCTTGGATCGTATATAAATTTATCAGCTTTAATTTTTTGTTAGAATATTTTAACTTTTATTCTTTGTGCTGAATATTACTTTTGTTCGTTTGTAATTTTCAAATAAATTAAATTACCATTTTAGAAAAAGCGTAGTAATAATAATAATAACGAAGTAGCCATAATAAAGCAATTGAAATGCAGTTACCATTTAGATATAATCTAGAAAATACTTTGTATTCTTACCTGAAAATTAATTGCCTTCGTGTAATATTGTATCGTTGAATAAACGTAACAAACAAATGTAGCAAAAAAATCTTTATACATTTCGGAAGGAAATATTTGAGTATAGTGACCATTTATCTCTCAATAAATTTTCAATTATATTAAATTCTTTTCGACCATTTTATTGTGGTAAAAGTTATTATGGCTAAACTTCTGGAATTTCTTCCCGCCCTTTTCAAGGTAAAGAGAATTAGTTTTATTTACACAAAAAGTGACATGAATAATGGTCCAAGAGTTCTAAAAGGCTCTACTCATTTTACTTTCCGCTATGTAAATGAAAGTAATTCTCATCTGCTTGAAGAGGGACGTGGGGGAACGTCTGAACGTCACTTCTATTTCTTTAAATGAAAAAAACCTATTTGTTCAGAAAGATCAATAATTTGATTTAATAATTATCCGAGGAACTTTCACGAATAATGAAAACTTATAATTAACTTATAATATGACTTTAATATCATTTAATAAAAATTGTGTCTTGATGATGGTTCCATGCCACTGATAAAGTAAGTAAGACGCGCGCACACATTTCATTAAATAAATTTTTAAATAAAAATAAAAAATGAATACCTTAACTTTTTCATCAAAAATAATTTTCATTTTTAAAAATGTATTCCTGAAATAACCACAATTTTCGTACACGCTTAAAGCTTGCAATTACCGTAAATTTTCAAATAATTTTAATTCCATTCTCTTAAATTTTTATAATTGATAATAATCACATCAAATATGAATAGGTAATATCTAATATAGTTTTAAAATAATAGTTTTACACTTACAGGCCAATAAATACATTTGAGCTTGGAACATTTTGAAAGATAAAGCGAAGAAAAAAAATTGTATCCGTTTTAGAAGTATATTTCGAATCAAGCATTTGAACTATGAAATACATTAAAAATACATTAAAAATATTGCTTCCGATGTTTCAGAATGATCTTTTCATTCCTATAAATATAAAAGTAGTAAGTATCAAGCGCATTAATTGCATTTTCAAAATGAATAATCTTTAAACGCATCGTACTTTAATAAGACTGCGTAAAACAAATAAAACAAACAAAACAAATAAACAATTATACGGATCGTGTATCAACGATTAGGCTATATTCAAGCCCAACTTTTTCACTCGCAATAAAATGCTGTTCTCAATGAATCGGCCAGAGAAAAAAAAATTAAAATCCTATATAACGAAAATGCGAGTAACTCGCTTTGGTCGCGAAAACGTCACGCTATTATAGCACTACGGCACTGGACACGCGAGCGTAATACAACAGGCTATTGACATTAGTGGCATCATCGCGAAGACGTAAGTTGTAATGGATTAAGATCTTTTACCTTGGCCGGTGCGCGTTACACGTTCCTGAGCAAAGTGAAACGTGGTCGAAGGCTCGCATGCGCGCAGCTTAGATGAAAATTCTAGATTGCGAGGGCAGCTTGAATTTATAGCCTTTTTATCGTGCGCGGTACACCTCGCTGAAGAGCACATGTGCGCGCATACGTATGTGTGTGAGACCTGTAACGCGAAGGGGAAAGAACATTTTTTGCTCGCAGTCAATTGCAGATGGATGTATACTAATTATCGGAATGTTATCTTATCTCGCGTAGGGTGACTTCTTGCGAAGACAGTTGTATTCATTGGCCAATTTTAAACACGTTCACGTGCTCTTTTCGTTAGTTAAACTTTAAAATGTCTGTTTAGGTCATTCTAGAGATCGCAATTGAACTCGATAAATAAACAAACAAAAACAAAAGAAGTAATGGTGACTCAAGCGGGTGGACGCGAAGCATTTTTTATTTTAATTAAATAGCTGTCCTATTGTATCGTATAGCGATACACCACGTACATTTATCTCGCGTTGTATAATTTGAAGTACACAGAGTTCATCTATAATTTAAGATACGCAAAAAAGAATCACTCGAAAGTCTTTATTACGCTCGAGTTTTTTCTAACCATAAATTTTGAGTTATCTGTAAGCTAAATAACAATTATCTTGTTTGTTCAGAAAATATACTTAAAGTAGCTGTCTTCGAACTACACAAGATTACGTTTTATTTCGCATGTACTTAAATACTACCAGCATTTATAACCTGCAGTTCGTAAAAAGCAAGATTTGCCAAGTCGATATTACGGAATGCGTAACTCAAACCTGTAATTAAAACGTACAACTTTACCGTTATTCTAAAAACCGTCCGATTATGTCTCGTATAAATATTTTTTACAAGCTTTTCGACGTGTCGATTCATTTTGTTGCTACTTAATGAAGTACGGCACGCAAAAAGACAATGATCGATGGCGTTAAAATTCCATACGATGTACCTATTAGAATGCGGTTGCTTAGATCGCATAGAAATATTGTAAAAGTTCATCAAAGTTGCTTTTCCATAAGGGGAATTTTAATGAAATTCATAGCTTGCGACATTCGCATATTGTCATTTTATAAACTATTCAAAATACAAGAGTTGATAGAAGAAGGCAAGTAAAAAGTGATAAAGCGGTAACGGATAAAGTTGAGCAAAGGCGTAAAACATTATTTTCGTACATATATTTAATCGCAGCATTACTTCGTTATCAGAGGTTACTTACGCGTTCGTAAAAGTTGTTTGCAAGGTATACCTCGCACGACTTATGTACTCTGTAACCATCGGATACTAAATCTACTTCGAGGTTCATCGTGTGCACGCACCGGAGTCTGTATTTCCATTGATAGGGGAGACACCGAAAGGCATAAGTATCGCAGTCGAGGAGGGATCGGATGCACGTAGAGTACATGCACCGGTACGTAGAGGCTTTTTCGCCCCCATGGAAGGGAAAAAAGGAGCGTCGCCGCGTGTGTGCACCTATTGTGCGAGGTCGGTGCGGAATTTCGGGTCTGCGGCAGTGCGTGAGTTTACCCGCGGGCAGAGGCGATCATTTCCATGTCGCTTCCAAATGTATTTGGAATGCGAAAGCTTACGCACGCAAGCGCACACATACCCACGAGGCACATGTACGGGGGCGCGCGTGTGCGTGTGGGCATCGCTCCTTTCAAACGGGGACGCATGAAAAGGGCGGCTCTCATCGGCGAAAAGATATTTTCCTTGTGTGCGCGTGCCAAGCGAGATTTGTAGGCCTAGCAGCAGATTTATATGGATATTCGAAATAAACTGTTTGAAGTTTTCCTTTGTGTGGATAAAACTTTTGTGTACTTCTTGATGTTGCCTATATAAGGGTATTTTCTCCCACTGACGTATCAAATCGCTTCTCTATATTTCTTTCGGGCATTTATACGGAATTACCGATGCAAATAGATACAATGAAAACGCAATAATACGCAAATAGACTGTTTATAAAATTGCTACACGTGTCACTAAAATTTATCAATTACAACAGCGTACGTATGTCGAGTTTAAACTCCGTTTTTAAACTCTTCGTCGGCTGGTTGGAAGCCTTATTTTAATGGCGAGATTAAAGAGTGCTCTTAAGGTACTAATTGAATATTCGCTTATGCTTGTGTGACAGTATATTTTGATAGTATATTTTGACAGTATATTTTGACAGTATATTTTGTGTGAAGTATATTTTGAAAATATTTTGAAAAATGAAGTAAATGAAGTAAGTGCACACTAGTTTCGCAGTGCTCCAAATAAATATTTACCGAATAAAGGCATTTATCGATAAAAGCAATAATCCGGTTGAGCAAGTGTCGTACGAAAGGCGAAGTCAACCGAATTTTCGCACTTTCGCGAAAACGTAGGACAAGCCGGTACTTCGTTGCATCTACGATTTTCTTGCCACGAGAAACTCGATTGTTCGGCTAATTTTTCTCAGAAATGTCAATCGCATTTTCAGGTCGCTCGAGTCGCTCGCGAGCTTTAGCAGCTCGTATAAAACAAGATAACGATTGCACAGCGTTTTTTAAGAGAGTTGACGTGTAAGCAGCAGTAAAGAGAGAATATAGTTTCGTAGCTGAAGGTAGGAGCGCGTACGAGTATAGAGTTGGCGATATCTGCGCGTACAGTGCCTAGAACGCGCGTAAAAAATGCCAATAAGTTAAATGTCGATAAAGAGATCGAGGGAGAAGGGAAGTTGCGGGATAATTTGCGAGTGGAAGAAAGGCAGCCGCGGCGAAAGACAGTAGGTCGCTGAATTACAGGCATTTCGCGTCTCCCTCTTCCCTTCTCCTGAAATGAAGCTTTGATTAGCGATGTAGGATGCATCTTGGTGTGCATCATCGGCATGCATCCCAAGCTTTCCCTCTCGGTTCCCCTTTAAAGAAGCGCCCGCGTGTGCGCGCGTACAACGCAACGGGCGCCCGTACAAGTGTGTAACACACTGCTCCGTGACTCTTGCGCTATGTGGCCTTTTTTTTTTTTTTTTTATCCCTCTTCCTCCTTCCTCGAAGCCGAATGATTGCGCGACGACGGCTGCTCCTCGACGTTAACTGCCTACGAAACTCACGATGTGCGTCGCGTTCCTCTTTTCTCTGCTTTCTCCCTCTCCCTCTCTTACTCACGACTTTCTTTTATTTATCCTTCCTTTTTGACGGATTTCGGGTATATTTTATTTGGTCATTGCAACTTCGTATCGGAATGTGCGTGCCAGCACACGACTTATATAGCAACTGCGGCTCTGTATGCGTATGCAGCTTATGCAGGACTGGGAAAAAGTTCGCACGCTAGTTTTCGGGGAATCTTTTTAGAATTTTTTCGTTTCATTCCTCTTTTTTCCCTTTGCGCATGCGGTTTCCGAATGCAGTTGAATTAAGTGCACTCTATTTTTAGAGCACGCTTGTACTTTATACGATATTACCTTATTTTACGCCAAACGCCTTGGAAAGAAGATTTTGCACGAATCGCATTAAAGTTAACCACGGCGATTTAGAGATAAGAAAATCTTATTGCATATTTGTGAGATTTAATTTTGTAACTTTCGAGCGATTCATTCTCCTTTTTCCGCCTTTTTAGGAAGCTCAACTTTTAACTACGGCACTCGAGTTTCCTGGGAGCAAAGAAACTTTTACAACGAAAGAATTTCAAGGAAAACTAAGAATTTAGAAAAAAGTCTAGAGTTGGTAAACGATATACATAAGTTCCTTGAAAGAATATACAATTAAGTTGAATCCCTTTTTAATAACGACGGTTTACCGAAAACAGTGCTGAAAAGCAAAATAAATATTCCTACCTCGCGTAATAAAATGTATAAAGCTTATACATTCGTAGATATAAAAGAAGTATAATATATATTTTAAATTGCTCAAAACACTTATGGCATTATACAGAAAATGCGTAGACCGACGAGAATATTGAAAGAAAATTTTCTTTTTCTTTTACAGGCGCCAGTATTACGTCTTTTATATACATTTCTGATCATATGTTAGAGATTTATTTTAGGCAGGATGTATTTGATTGACTTTACAATGAGGCTCATATATCACGTATCGAATATTTGAAGATCTCAGGGCAATGAACAGACAACTCAAAGTGCCAGTTGCTACCTCGAACTCATCGTGTGTTTGCGCATCGGAGGTGTCAAAAGGTTTTATAGGTAGATACATGATGCCAGAAAATTACACATTTAAACATCTTTAAACCTGATAATTTTTTACTTACAAAATCCTCCCTTACTAAATGTCTTTTTATAAAATGTAAATAAATATATGTTACGCGTACATTTTGAAAATAAACCCGTTCAAATGTATCCACATGTTTCTGTAGTATTAATCTCTCCTAAAATTACTCGTATCGTTCGCAAATTTATATTGTAATAATTGCTACTTATTAGAACCCATTGTCATTCATTTAGTATAAACTGCATTTTCCCTTTCGAAAGTTTTGAAAATATTTTGATGTTTTTTCATTTGACATTAATGTTAAAACAATTATTCTTAATTACTAATAAATGCTTTTGTATATAATTAAGCTCAAGCCATTCGATTTTTAAAGCATTGGTCAAGCTAAAGGTTTTTGGTAAATTGGAAAATACAAACTTTTTCATCAACATTATTGAAATTATTGCTGAAAGTTTTTGTTCGCATTGTAGTCTACGTGTTTATTTAACAATATTACTACTGTCAAAGTAATTAATTTACTTTGCTCTTCAATAAATATAAATTAATTTTTTGCACTAGGAAAATTTTCAAACTATTAGATATTTATTCGGAACTGATTAAATTATGATTTTCAATCGATACCTTTTATAATCTATATTCGATAAGTATTTAACCACTCAAAGTGATACAGTCAATTGCAAACGGAGTATAAAACGTATAACATTATATTTCTCAGGATAACTTATGTATAAACGATGCAAAATGAATGATTAAATAACCCTAGAAATAGTGGGTAGTGGGATAAGAATTACACGGACTCTTCTGGCAAACTCCTGGCTTCGTTCCACAATCAAGTATTTCTCTCACTCTCTCTCTCTCTCTCTCTCTCTCTCTCTCTCTCTCTCTATCTATCTCTTTCTGCGTTTCATTCTTTTAAAAGTTCCCCTTCTACCTGGAAAAGATGAATAAAAGAAAGAGTGAGAGTGAGTGAAAAAAAAGAAAGAGGGTGAAAAAGAGAGAATATATGACGCGTCGGCTTGCAGGATGTTACAGTAAACGTTTCGTGATGGAATTGACACATTCCCTTGCTTATGCACACCCATACGTACAAAGGTAGGCTTGTACGAAACTTTCTAGTAGAGTTAAGAAACAGAATGAGCTACGGAAATACGAGGGCGCGGCCCATACTGTATCACAAGAGAAGGAAAGACTATAGTAGGGGGAGTATCGTAGGTGACACGCAGCGAATCGTTACGGCGATGGATATCAGTCGCTCCCGTTGCAGCATGTTCGACTAATTTATGGGTACGATGCGCACGAGCCAAGGAAAGATGAAGTATCGTTACATGCATCTGGCAACAATCAGAGTCGGTTCTTCTTCTATTGTTAACTTACGCGCACCGGAGCTTACGACTGCAACTGACCAACCGCATGCCTACCTGGTGGTACAACAATTTAGCCGTAATCACATTGTTTCCGAATCGAACAATCGAACAATCGAACAAATTTTATTACGTAGACTTACCCGTAAAGCTCCTTTTAATTTAATGTTCCTTACGTTTTCCACGAGGGAATATTATCGAATTACTTATAGTCCATACTTCGCTTTGAAAATCGTAGAAAGGACGACCTACGCATTCGATTCGTTGAAAGGACGCTGTTGTAAAATTATTATCTCTACGAAAGATTTTTCTTTACTAATAAAGTATGTTAACATTTTTTTTCCCAGGGTCTAGTTCATAAATTTAACAATCTTTTCGTGCGAGCAATCTTGGAATTACAACAAAACGCACCCAAGAGAGAGAGAGAGAGAGAGAGAGAGAGAGAGAGAGTAAAATAACAACTCAAGATAAGTTTGAGCCATCAGCCTTTTGATTACTCAGTTGCGAGCTCGATTGGGACACGCTCGCTCTTGATGATGGCTCGCCTCATCCTAGATCGTTATCTTGTCCTTTCTCGTATATTTCTAATTCTTCGACTTTCTCCTTGACTCTACTTTCTTGATCTAAGTAGTAGAGAGTGATAGGCGATGTCGTTCTTAATGAATATTACATTTAAAGGAAGTAATTAACTTTTTTCATATGATACGCATAAAAGATTTGTCAGCTCGAGCCAATTTCCAATATCAAATCGATATCAGTTATAATTAACTTTTCTCATTGTAAAAACTATTGTAAAAAGTTTTATATGTGAAATCACGTGTATTTTGGTTAATTCAAAAATCTTGGTCAAATTTAATTTTCTTTCCTTTATTAATCTTTCATAAAAATCAGTAGAATATTATTTCAAGTCAACCATTTGGAAGGTGATATATTTTATTATAATCCTTATTAATGAGTTCCTTCCCGCTATTTTGTACAATACTTTTTTTTTATTTTTCTCATAATAAAATGGAAATAGGTTATCATTATCAAGCTGTTCTCTTTATTCACGATTAAAAAGTGTGTTTAGCTATTTACATTTTGTCGGTAAGTTCTTTACTTACTTCTTACTCGAGAAAAATAAAAAGATGAAAACAGAAATTTCTAAAATGTTTTAAAGGGCGGTATCATGTATATGCAGCAATTAAAAAAATAGGTAATTTATATAACATTTTACATGAAACATAAATTTGCCATAAATTTAATATTAAAAAGTCGAGTCGAGAGGTAGTTGCTAAATTAAGGACGTAAATAATTATCTAGAAATTTCATTTATTCCAAATTAAATTTCTCTGAAAAGGCTACTAAGATAACTACTTCTTCATTAGTTCTCAAAAGAAAAAACTTTTACAATTTTTTTTTTCAAACTTCGTATTACAGTCTTCATATCTTCGAGCGGAATCAAGTAGTAATACGTAAATTTATTTTTACATAATCTTTTATATTTAATTGCCATAACGAATAATCTAGAGAAATCAGAATATTATTACATTTTCCAAATACTTTGCTGAGGGTTTAATTAATTTAAGCCACATTTTTTTTTATTTCTTATATTTTATGAGCAAAAATTTCCTTCGATTACGTTGAATATTTCAAGGGTCAAGGAACAACACTTACGTAATAACATTACGCGTATTTTTAAACAAATCAAACTTTATTGATATATTTCGAGGGTCACATGTTTCATTATTGACAGTCAATCAAGATAGACCGCAGGTTCATCGATAGCGTGAATTAAATACCAAGTTCGTATTACTTCCTTTGTAAGTATCCTGTGGTACGACTTTTATGATATTTATGTAAAAGATCTGGTCATATTATCTGATCGCTGGTTGACTGCGATGGTTCTCGAGCTCTGGCGACGATTCGCTCGCTGTCTTTGCGTAGATGTCGCTATTCAGGGACGATGCGCTCTAGATTCCAACGACGGAGGGGATACGCGATAGACTCGTTCATTTCAACCGGTTTATTGCACGATGTACTTTGCTGCGAGTCTTGGGAAGTGAATAGGCTGATGGTGGCCCACCCGAGTAAGTACGAGTGCTGCTCTATACGAGGCCGAGATATTTTCCTTCCGACGACGGCAGGACGACCCAGAGAGAAGATGGACGACGATTCGAACTCGTGGCGATACTCGAATGACTGGCTGTCACTCCCGAAAGGAATTAATCGCGGTAACTTACGCCTTCGAATATAAACGACAGAAATCTTCGCTTTTTCCATAGCACAATCTTACCAAAATCACAAACAATGAGAGAATAATGCATTGCCACTGCTACGCGTCATACGTGACACCAAGCCACAGTCTGTTCATAGGAAATTACACAGTTTCTTCTTCTCACAACGGAGCCCTCGTTGCGAAAGATTATGGGAACTACTCCCCTCTCGTCTTTTCCCTCGTGTTTCAATACGCTAGTTTCGTTACCCCAAAATATTCTCGTGACAAATTGAAAAAGTAAGTTTCGTCAGGAATAAAATTATTATTAGTTTTTATTAATTCAGAATGCATTTGTCTTTAAATTATTCCATCCTAGAGTATAATAAAAGTATATTTTTTGTATCTAAAATATTTTGCGGAAGGAGCGAATGCTGCTTTACAATAGTGCGTATGTGCTTATTTGTTATGGATATGAAAAATAACCTGCATGTGCTTCAAATAAAATTTGTACACATTGGAGCATAAATATCAGTTGGTCTTTAAGAGCGATGGAGGAAAATATAATCGAGACGCGACTCTTTCGCTGTTATTCGGACACTGGCCACCGGAACACACACGCGCACGCGCGCGCGTCGTTCATCGGTGGAAATACCTTCTCCCATATAATAACCTCGTGATCATCAGCGGTGAAGCTAGAGTAAAGGAGCCTATACCGTCTGAAGGGAGACGATAGAAATGTGAAGGACAAGGTGAAGAAAGTAGGAATGACGCGTTGGACGGGTGCCTTGTGAGCCTACATGAGTGCTCCTGAGGAGGGAAATAAGCTGGCGATTACGTTGTTGCACAGCGAGGGTTCGTCCACCCACGCATTCCTTTACCGCGCCTACGACCCCGCGGTCGCATTACACCGGGGCGTTTCAGCCTCCGCTCGGTCTTGCAGAAGCGACCGGAAATAAATCACTGTCGCATCGGGAAAGTTGTTGGATGTTCGAGTCTCCATGTGTAATGCGTACACAGCCGAGGACGAGCGAATCCTGTCGACTAAATCGAAGGCTCTTCGTCTAACAACGTATACGCATCAATGCACCTGGAGGTGCTACCGCAAATTGCACGTATATTCTCCGAGGACTAATTAATATCACTATCAGTGCAATTAATATTTCCTTTATTTAAATTACAAGTATTGGCCATATAGTTCAGGATCTTTATCGCGCAAAAGACTCGGTTATTCGATATGTTCATCGTTGTTCCATTTAGAAAATTAAAGTGAACAAAGCACTTTTCTAAATTTTACGTACTTTATGCAAGTGTGAACGGCACTGAATATTTTTAAGCTCGCGACATCGCGCTTCAATGGCATAATTTGAAATATTAAAGTCCTAAAATAAACGTTCGAGTCGATGAAAATTTAAATAATTATATCTACTTGGCTGATGTGCTTTTCGGTGTCGTTCTGTAAAAGTAGTTTAATTTTCAATTAAGTCATAGGTGAATGAACTGGATTAAATATGGGCATCAATGAGAAAAACGAAGTCGTAAAGATAGCAATTACTGTGAGAAAGTATTTCACATTTTAATCGAGTTGGCTTAATAAAAATGCCCAAATTCTGGAGCGTCTGGACCTTTGCCATCAATATAAATGAACCTCGCATACCAGACACACTCAATGAAGTCAGACAACGAAAGTGAGGGAAGAAAATTTGGTGACGCAAAAGACGAAAGTAGACGAGACGCCGACAGTCGTCCACTTTTAACGTCTTATTAATGAACTTGTTGCGACAGTTATTGCAATTAAACAAAACATTCAATGATGAATAATTCATTCAATACAAGCAGATGATTGTTAGGATACGATCATTTTTTTACTGTAATTTTTATAAAAGAAATTTTTCTAATCTGTTTATAACATTACACGTATATTAAAATTATTCGTCGGGTGCCTGTCATCATTTGACACTGTTTTTATGAAGGATGCGACCTTAAAATAGCGCTAAAAAGAAAAAATATTTTTAAAATATAAGAAAAATCTCTCTATGAATTTTGAAATGAGAAATCTATTAGCATTAAAATATTCATTACTAAAAATTACTTGAAAAAATTCATAAATATATCCGAATATAAAAGCGTAATGAATTTATTATAATTGTTAAAAGTATCCAGCAGATTAAAACGTAGCAACACGTTACCATCTCTTTAATTAAATTTGCCTTTTAAATACTCTATTAGATTCATACATACGATTATCAAAGAGGCTTCTTTAAATGGCATAACTAAAGCAATAATGAAGTAATGTATTGATTTGAAACATGAAAAAAAGATAGTAAAAATAAATATTTCGATGTAATAATAAATACAGTAAAGAATATCAGAGACGACACTGAGAATAATAACTATTTTAAACACGTGTATACTGGAAGCGACTTTAAAAAGTTTGATAAAAGGAAGATCTGGAACACATTTAAAGAAAATAAAATAGAAACAAGAGACTTTATAATCATCTGATAGAGATTTTTTACATCTTACTTAACATAAGATTATTTCAAAGATTAAGATAAAAATGAAAAGATAATATTAAATTAAGTATAAAAACTGCTTTATATGTATGTATTACGGATTCAAAGAAATATGTTAAAGTAAGAGCGGTGAAAAAATATTGATAAAATCGTGAACTTTTGAATTCCTTATTACTTAATTGATAAGCTGTAAATTAATACCTTATAAGAGTAATATTAATATTTTATTCCACTAGTTTTCCAATATTCCAACATTTTTTAAAATACATTAGAATATTTTATGAAAACTAATAACAATAATAAGGTATCATGTACAATTTTTAATTGAGAAATAATTACATACGTATTTATAATTATCTTAAGATGTATATCGTCTCTCATCTTACCACTGAATATGTTGCAATATATTATTTGATATTCACGGATTAAAATTATGCCCAAAATATATTTAAATCTGTAAGGTGTTACTCATACTATTATTTTTAGCTGATTGCGTTATGTTTGGAACTTAACTTACTCGTGAAAGTAAACGTTCACTGAAACAGAAACATTAAAAACTCACCTCTATGTTCACACATATCTTCATATGTGTATGTACTACAAAAATTAAACATATTTATTTATTTTAATTGACATTCAACGCCTACTTCGTTGCGCACAATCTGTCGAATTACTATTAATCGTACAATAAGACACATATTAATGTATTGAAAATTCTTCGACCTACACAAAGGCAGAATTCTCGAATGCTTGGTAATAAATAGCAATTAGATTCGGAAGTTTGCTTGGGAAAAGTTAACTCGGTGGTACTATCGTTACATTTTCTTTCAATATCAAGTAACGGTATGTTTTTAATTTCATATTATCATATTATCATATGATCATATTAACGTATATTTTTGAATAAATTGGTATTACGCATCATCTCAAGTAGCACCTTATTCGAAAAATATATTTCCGAGTCGGCTCGTCGAAATCAAATGTAAACTGAAGTGTAAAGGACCACGGAAAGAAGCTCGGCGAAAGACCGTAACCGAGATTCAGGGTAATGGCGTGTAGCGAGCCATAAATCGCCGAAGGTCGTCGCATAGTGCGATCGCGTGTCATCAAAAGGAAATGCATCCCGTCGTTGATACAACAACGCGAACTCAAGAACGGATCACCTGCTGAACGTGTGCCCAGACGTCGCTGTACTCTCTTGCATCCTTTCACGCATGTAGTCACTCCTCGGCTTACTTTACCGATTTACACTCTATCGATTACACTTTGTATACGCTGTTGACTACAGTGATCTTCCTTCGGCCTTCGTATTTTCTGAATTTCGCGTTTACCCTTTTACATCCGACTTCTCTCATCAACAATGAAATTGTTCGGTTTCTATTATTCGTCTTGTTTGTTTTAAATTGTATTTCTACTTTTAACCAGATTTTCCCCTTCTGACGAGACGCAGTTTGTTATATTCGCGATTTTTGCACGTGAACTTGAAAGTAAATTGAACGCGTAGATATCTTGCGTAGAGTCGAAAATCCATTCTGATAATAACGCTACCTATCCACGATCGGAATAATGGAGGTATTTGAAGCCTAACGATTAAAATTATAGTATTTTAAGTTTCAATTTTCATATAAATGCTTTCTACGAAAGATCTTTTGTGTGCGCAGATTATTGGGTTACTAATTTTACATTGAAAATATTACGAGAATTAAAAAATTTGGAAAATGAGAAATGTGATACAATAATATAATTGGTCAGTGTGAAATTTAGTGTCTTCGGAAAGAGAGCAGTAATCGGAAGGTGCTATAAGTTTTCGGTCTATTTTCCAAAAGTAGAAGTCCAGGAGCTAATAATTATTTGGAGGAAATTGCAGCGTCAGTGAAGTCAAAATGTGGTTTTATTTCAACAAAGCTGAATTTTTGTAAACTGCCCCGTTTCAGTTACATAAACACACAAAACAGCATTAATTTCCTCGGCAAAGGAAACAAATTTCCGATGAATGGACGAAGATTAAGGAGTCTTTCTTTCATTCAGGAAGACTCATAGGATGTGGACATTTTTGACAAACTAAGACGGAAGACAACGAGTTGATCCTGTTCGTGCTCTTAATCTTTAATGACTTCCTTAAAAGAAATGGTGTAACACCTTGCGGTCACCCCTTTCCGTCATGTATACGATATGATTAATTTAATGTTTACCTTATAATGGAAGTAGTGACATAAGACAAGGAACCGGACGTAGGAAATGACACATTTTTACATAGGAAATACAAAAATGTCTACACCTGCGCTTGATATCTCGCTTCTATCACAAATTGAATATGAAAACTTAATTACTTTGTGCATAAGTTTGCTTTCGAAGATAATCTAATTTTTTAACATTTGTCGATTCACATTTTATTAACGCCACTTTTTCTCTTTTATTTTCTCATTCTCGAATAATAGAATAGAGATTTTACAATTGGACGAAATATACATTAAGATTAATAACTCTAATCGAAGAAAAAATAAAATTCACTACTCATTATTTCATTTTTCGCATATAAATAAATAGCGCAACAAATTTCATCTTTATTTTACTTAAGGAAACTTACTTATCTCGTACGAATCTCAAATTAAATTACGAAATTATCTTTAAATAGTACCGAGTAATTATACAGGAACTTTCGAAAGCCCGTGCCGCACACACTTTCCTACATATTTTCTATTCGGTACTGAAATACTTAAAAAATTAGCTATTTAGTACACAATTTATAACTTTCCGGTGAAAAGTTAAAATCTCAGTTTACTTCTGAAAAATGAATATTACTTTAACGAATATTTTTAACGAAACGTAAGCCTTAAGTTTTATCATTAAATATAAAAAGGCGTATCTCTTATTAAAATCCCTGACCTAAAGACCGGAACCAGTCCTTGGGCAAAATAATGGGCATTTCTAGGAAAACAATGAATCTCTATAAAATCGAGTAAATAATTTGCTGAATTCTAGTAAATTAAAAAATATTGTCCACACCTGTATTAAAAAAAAAGAAAATTTAGAGATACCTTGTGAAATATGTTTGAAAATATCGTGATTTGAAAAGTCGTTAATCTAGTACTAATTCTAACGTTATTTAACAATTTCTTGAAATGCCAAGTACAATGGATTATTCGAATTGACGTCAGGTGTTGGAAATAAATTTGTGCTTAGTTTGACAATGCCCATTACTAGGGAGGTCATAATCTGCCTTTAAAGCAATTGACGATACGTTACAGAATTAAAATTGCTGAACTCGTAGCTGCAATTACTAAATCTTAACTGTCTGCACGGTAATTCTGACAAGGGCAAGGATCGAGATCAGCGATGCTAATCCTATTAATGCACTGTTGCACGTGCACTAATAGGCGCCGAGCAGCCGCTAAACCAAAAACTCCGAGCGCATGAGTGTTCAAAGGAAAGCCAAATGCCCGAGAAAAATCGAGGAAAATAGGAAGATCGACGCCATAATTATCCAAGTTTTGTTCCCTCGCGCATTCCATTCCACGTTCGAATTTGCGTCTACCGCTAAGCCGAAAGCCGGAAAAATCAACGAGCTTGTAAAGCGAAAACACGTGGAACTGTAATATGCAACGCGCGCTAGGAAACTTTCGGACCTCGGGGAGAGCGTCGAGTACCATAACTGTGTAATAATAAGCATGCCGAGCGCGAAAAATATGATTGACGAGGGAAAAAGTACAGTGTCACCGTCGCTCCCTTTCATCCTCAACGAGAGGTCTATACCTACTCAACGCGAGGATCCGGCGTCTTGCTCTCTCTCTCTCTCTCTCTCTCTCTCTCTCTCTCTCTTGCTCCCTCCTTCGCTTTTCGCGGTAGCGACCTTCGGTGTTCGAGAGCCACGACACAATTGCTCGGCGCGCAATAGGCCGGAGTTCCGTAATAAATAAGAGGCACCCTCTTACCGCCTGCCGCGGTGTTTCCTCGCGCACGGCGAGCAACAAAAACCATATGGCACGCAAGGGCGCACGAAGGGAAACACGGACACCGGTGCACGTGGGATCTGCGCGCCGTCTGCGCCGAGTCACCATTTAGAGTGGAAAAAACACCTCGACCTTGCGCTCGTGTCTCGCGCCAAACGCCAACGAGCTGCTTGTTTTTCTCTCCTCGGTCCTCCTCCTCCTCCTCCTCCTCCTCCAGCCTTTGGCTTGAGCTCATTCATATGCCGATCGCGCACGCAACAACTCCTATCGAGCAGCGCGACTCGAGACTTTCCCCGATGAGAAGATGGCCAGTGCGACATTTCACGGAAGCGCTGCTTCCGAGCTCCAGCGATATCACCCTTCCTTAGCTTTTACCGTATCTGCGTCATCTTTTTCCTTTCTCCTTCCTAACTCTTTTATAAGAGTACTTAATTGCCTGTGCAAATATCACTGTTTGGGTCATTCCCTTTCGCTTCCACGAGCTAAATTCTTGTTTTCTCATCCACGCCATTCGTTCGTTCAATTCCTTTTTCCCTCCTGAAAAGATCAGCCCGCAAAGACGGCAAACAAAGCTGGCAAAGGCGGTCGAAGCATCGTCACGAGCAGTGCCGAAGGAAAGACATTTTGATCAAAACAAGGTATTCTCGGGCAGGAAGAACAATTTGTCTCGCTACAAAAATGAATCTATCAATGTCAATTAAACGCGAACGTGGCTTCGAGGAACGGCCAACGAAAGCCCACGTTACGACTCCAAACGATGAAACAAAAATGGTTCGAAATACAGGAAATACAGGTGTTTTGATACGTAGAGAGACCGAGAGGAAAAGTTGTTCCCGAAGAAGGAAAAAACCTTTCGACTGCTCAAAAGGTTGTTGAAAAAAATGCGCCGTCGATTTCATCTCGAACCTCTCCCGCGATCTCAGTCCGAAAAACGCAAAGAGCAGCCACTCGGTGCTATATTTCCCAAAAAAAAAAAAAAAAAAAAAAAAAAAACAGTACACATCGAAGAACAAATATACCGAACGTAAGCAAACGGATAAAAGGAAAAGCCGGCACTCGAGGCTCGACCGCGCGTCCTATACCTACGTAATAGCCACTCTATCGCCAAGAAGAATTCCGAAGCTCCTTGGGTCCTTGCCTCCCCCGAAACTCAAGTGCGCGTACGTTTCCTGTTGTCATCGTCTCATGCGAGCGGAGCGGGCATTTAATTCCAGCCAAGTTCTGCAAAAGCTAGTGTTTCCAGTGTTTCCTTTGCGGGCTTTTTCCCGTTCTTGCGCCAGCGGAAGTCGAGTCGTACTCTTCGCTCGCGTTGCCCCCCTCCTTTCCAACGCAGGCGCACGACCGCCCGAGAAGGGTGAAGGGACGGCTGGAAGAAAAAAGGAGGAAGAGGATTTTTCGAGTCTCGTCCGCGAGTCGCGGAAAGACAGGACGTTTTTCCGAGAAAGGGAAAAACGAGAGGCCCCGGCGGAAAAGCGAAAGCGAGCCAAAATTACCCGGTCTTTCTTCTCTCTGAGTAATGACGGAATGTTTTGTTTGTCAGTTCGCACATCGGCAGCGGTTGAAATTACATCCGGTCTATCTGACATTGGTAATCCTAGGCGAGAGCATGAAAAAAAAAGAATCTGTAGAAGTTAAGCGGGAAGCTTACCACGCATGTGGGACAAAGCTTTATGTATGCAGAAACCGTATATATGTATAATGACAAATTCCCTTACCATAATTTGTAAGAATTTTTTAATTTTCGATGTTTAGACGTAACTTGTCTTATAACAAGATTTATGTCCATCCAGCACTGTTTTTTCAATTTTTTTCGATTTTTTATAAAAATCATCGCAACTACAATAGCAGATAATTAGTACGAAGATAACGTAGCGATTGTACATTACTTTTTTATAAATTATACCAAAGCTGAACGCGCACTGTCGGTGCGTATTACGCGTCGGTTATATAAAAATAATGCGGATACTTAACATATTTTTCACATCATTATTGTATAATTTCTACAAATTTAATGAAGAAAAAGTCCGAAAGATAAATACTCATTTTTAAAAGTACGTATTAATGCAATAAACACAGATACGGTACAGATAATTTTGTAGGGAAAGGATTACGTTAGCGGAGTAAGTTTTATCTGATTCTATGCATAAGTTCGAATAAAGTTTATAAGTTGCAGCTTTAATTAGTGTCTTGTCACTACTACTTTTCATACAAAGTCAATGATCCACGTTGGTTCTTAATTTTGAAATTAAAGTTTAAATGATTATTACAAAATTACGAAATATCAATAGTTTAAGAATTTTTGTACGTACACTGATATTAAATGTGAATTTTTTCCCGAATTGAACACCGGTTTACGGTATAAATTAAAAAGTCTTGAAATTCGGTATCACGGTAAAGTTTTTATAGATTATTATATTATTTATTATATTAAATATGTACTTTAGGTAAGTTTTTTCGTTGATAAAAAGACTTTTTTATCATCTTAAAGTCATTTTATGTAATTATACGTAATTTATGTATAATTAAAGTGTAAATTGAAGAAGTTTTAATTAACGGTGACTTATCGATATTATAGATTCGTTCTACAAACGTGAATACTTTGCGATATCGACTCATTAATATAGCAATAAAAAGTTTAGTCTAGCATAAATTATATTTGTCAGACGTGCTTGCAACGAGCGTTCGTCTAGACAATATTATTCATATTATATTATTTATATTACGCACGCATAAACGAAAAGCCATGATTTAATTCGTGCTTACAAATCTGTTTTATGAAGAAAAAAAGAAAAAGTGCAGGTACTCCATTTGCAACACATGAAAATATTTGTTGGAAAAAGAATGATTTTCTAGGCGGAAATGCAGACCAAATCGACACTTCCCCTTCCTTTCAACAAATTTTCAGAATAAGATAAATACCGTTTCACTGAAACAGTTGCCTTTAGCGTGAAGACATTTTTTCTAGGTCTCGGTAAAATCTCATAACAGAGAAAGTCGCGCGGAAGAACCCCTGTTGCACCGTTCTGACAACCTTCGCTTGAATTAACGCCCTCGAGCAGTTATTTACGATGGCTTTACGAAAACTGGAAACTTCCTTACGTTTTTTCCGCATAGCGAAGGGTAGAACCCTTGTTTAACAACCCTAAAAGGTGTCGGAGATCTCACTCAGAACGAATTTCAGTGGTTCGGATGAAAAATTTTTACGGTCGCACTAACCCGATGAGCATTTTTTCGTCGCCCAGTTTTATCTTCAAAGGCTATTTTCTCGCTGCAAATTTCTTTCAATTTAATGCCCATTTAAGAAAAAATAATGATAGCGTCGTAATTTTTAAGACAAATTTATGATTGAGGTCTCGATCTTTTACAATCTATATGACGAACGCTACTTCCTATTCAACGTCGATTTCTGCGTTACCCAGCAGCTTACGCTTGCTCGTACAAATGAGCCAACGCCTTGTATCTTACGCGGTTTCGCTGCGTAAAAAATTATCTTCGTTTAAAGACTCGTACTTTTTCAGCAACCATTGCTGAATAAATTAGTAAAGGTAGAATAGCGTCCCAGAGGTAACTATCGAAATTCCTCTCTTTGAAAAACCGAAGGTCAAAGCCGCGATTAAGAAAAAACACAGAGTATATTTCGTTCTCATTCACAGCATCGAGAAATGAACCGGAGCTTTTAAGAAATACAATAAACATTTCACGCCCTTTCTATTCGACAGGCCACAGCAATTAGTGTCTAGCGGACGGAGAAGATCGGTGACTTCCGAGGATCTCCGAGATCAAAGCAGGCACAATTGGAATTCAAGCGCCATTCAAAAAATCACAATCGGTGGCATTGAGCAAGAGCCTGGCGCGAGGTCTTCTCATGAATGAGCCGGTCATCACGAGACGTCGCCAAGTTCCCACACGAAAGCCAGCGGCGACTCCTTCTGCGAAAGTGAAAGCCACTGAGCGCGAGCGACTCCCGGTGCGTACGAGCACGCTGTACCTGGCTTACGGCGTCGTGAATGAACGTAAATTACCCAACTCCCTCCCCCCCCCCCGCCACTCTCACTCTCGCTCACTCTCTCTCTCTCTCTCTCTCTCTCTCTCTCTCTCTCCGCCACGCCACTCCGCCACACCGCGCTGTCCGAGAATCGCTAGAGCAATCCGCTCTCTGCGAGCGGAATAAACGGATAAGCCTAATTTCGTTTCACCGGACGTGCTGCATTATGCGAAATGCGGGCGCTTTCGAAATCATATTTAACCTAGGTATCTTTATAATGCACCGTATCGTAAATATTGCGGAAAATAATCATCGTAGTTCCCTCGACATTAGAAGTTGTTGAAAGATACCTAATAATGTGAATCTCCTTTGAAACGTATCCTTGCTTATTAAGCAGTGCAATGAATTTTCCCCGCGTGCGGGATAACGATTTTCTTTTATGCGTTAGACAAGATAGACAGAAATTATTGTACAGAATGTTATAAATATTTAGGCGTCGTACAAGTAATTAAAAAAGATTATCGGACTATCGAGTCTTTGAATCGTTATTCCAATCGGCTCTGCTCGGCAATAAATCGGTACGAATACATTTCCCAAGATAATTAATCTTGTTAGAGCTAATTGCCGCATCAGCGTGGCTGTACAAATGACAATGAAATTAAAAGTCTAATAATCCTTAACCCCACCCCTGCGAGTAGTACTCGATCGGTTCGATGGACTTGGTTACGTTATCGAAAATGAGTTTCGTTTTTCATTCGAAACGGTAAACATTCGGACAGGTTGCGCGGTCCGCTCCATCCTTTCTCCTTTCGCACGCTTCCCGCAAAATCCACCGAAGAAATTCCAATTCCTCTTTCGAAAATCCCCACTCTTGGCTATTCGCCCTTCCATCATCGCAGCTCGGACTTTCCCGCCCACGATTCGGCACCGAGAGGCCGAGCTTCTCGAAGGACGCAAAGCCGGAGCAGCAAAGGGCCGCCGAACTTCATCCCGCGGAATTATCTTCGCGGGACTCGGCACAATCTCCAGGTCCCACATGCCAGGGAGGCGCGGAACTCCCGTCGCACGTATACATAACGGTGGACTAATTTCTCATTGTGCCACTTAGAGCTCGACACGCGGACGGCTTTGTGCGTCGCCTCGAGGAGACCCGTATACCTGCGGTGGCCCCGGAAGGAATTCTTCTCAATGCCCGACTGACGACTCGGGGATATTGTAGTTCCCATCGCGCGTGAATCCGATCACGGCCTACTCCCACGCGCGGATTTCGTATCCTCGGGGTCCTTCCACGAAGCGCCACTCGATTGCGCGCCTCTCGCCCTTTCTTTTTAGGCTCTGAGCCGCGTGTGTGTGCGCCGCGTACATTCTTGATTGCGTGCTCGCGCCTCAACCCTGGCTGCGAAAGGGGAGGGGGTGAGCCTCGTGCTTTGGCGGGAAATTTAAAGGGAGCCTGCGTGAGAATGGTCTTTTGCAGAGTTTTCACGCTTTTCCAGGGGCGAAGGAATGCTTCGAAGCTGTCGGCGCCGCTTGCACTGATACAGCCTCCAACTTCAAAAATCCAAGGAATTCCTGTGTCAGATGTCTGGAACTGCTGTTGGCTTAGCAAAACTCACAATAAAACAAGAAGAGGCTTTTCCCCCCGCGTAATTCGAAGTCTTTGGAATTCGCTTGAAACACGAAGTTTTTCCGGTACTCTCACTGATGCAGTTCACGTATTTCTTCTCGGGTATATCTCTTTCTTTTTTATTCCTTTTTTTCTTCTTTTATTATTGCTTTTTTATGCAAGATGAAATACAGTGAAATAGAATAGAAGTGCCCCGGAAACTCTTCTCGATTGATTCTTTCGTTGATGTATGGTACAGATGGCATCGACTGAAATTTCAATGTTTCCAACCCCAACGATAATATAAGTCAGATGAAAAGATTTCCTTTATTCTACGAATAATTGAAAATAATGACAATTGCAGAATCAATAACAACTTAACGAAATTGCATTACTAATACATCCCATTGTTGCCAAGCCCTTATAAAATTCCCGTGCAACTCATTATCTCCATAACGCTACGCGTACTTTTAATTCTCTATTAAAATATATCGAAAAGAAAAGAAACGCTCGTTTCTTGTTGCAAAGAAAAGCAATACTGCTTAATTAACATCGCTATCCTAATTGCTTTTTTCTCGGCCAAATGTAAGAGGCCGTGCTTCTGATTTATTTTCCTTTGTTGTTTATTACCTCCAGTCGCAATGACCATTCAATTTCGCAGAGACCGCACGACTGTTTGCACAAAACCACTCGCACGCAATAGAGCCAAATAAGCAAATCGAAAACTTCGTTCGGGGCTCCTCGTCCTCCTCGTCGTCTTCTCTTTGAAGGACTGTCGCGTTGCCCGACCTTGAATGAGCGGCCCAAATGAATAGACAAGCTCGCGGAACGCTTTAAGAACGAAAGAAAAGAGCGAGCTGAAGAAGTAAGTGGCGGGCAACGAAGGCGCCGACGAAGTTGAAGCGTGTGACGAGAAGAAAACCCACTCTTCTTTTCAATCTTCATCCTGAGGCTTCAGACGCTTAGGGAGGCACCGAACAGGGGAACGAAGATTTTTGCGTGCGGGGATCATTTTTCAAAACTCACGCTAAAGATTTTGCTCCTAGGGCATCCCTACCAATCAAGCGTAACGCCCGTAAATAAATCTCCGAGATCGGAAAATCTTATTTTCTTGTTACAAGCATCTTATTATTGTTCGTGCTTTCAAGAATTTGCCTTTACACGCCAAAACCATCATTTTTCTCTCGATACAAATATATTCAAATCGTATTAAATATTCATTCCAACATACTTTCGGCTCGCGTCGTTCGTAAAAAATTTATCACCTCTAATTACTAATGGTTTTATTAATATTTTATCAATGTGAGTCAAATTATTTAAATTTATAAATTTTACGTCACGGATTAATGATAGCGACCTTTACTCTTTCTATCGGATTTTCGGATAAAGTATCATAGGAATGCATTTCATTCAAAGACAAATATTTAATTCTGCAGTTTACTTACTTTGTGGTTCTTTAACGCGTTTATGAATTTCTTTTATTTCAACGTACGGTTTTCTAAAGCGAAATTATAATTCATAGTATTCAAAGTTTAATCATTTATTATTGCTTGAATGGAACAAAAGATTTTCCTTGCATAGTTACAACAAGTATCAGTCTAATTTTAAACAATTTCAAACAGACATAAAACTGTTAATAAAGGATGAATCACGATGCACGACAAAACAAATATTACGCAATCGGTATTTGTACTAAATTTTTTTATCCAACATTAAAGTAATTCGTGCAATACGTTCACGTCGCCACAAGAACATTTTAAAAGAATTTTTAAATTTTTATAAGAATCCAATTATTTCATTGAAAAGAAACGTGCGATCGATTAATTTTAAACTTGCAACTGAATTACAACTATTTCAGACTGCATATTTAGTCTACAACAGTTCTAAGAATTCCACTGAAATTATTGATAAAAATAATATTGATAAACCTTGTTTTAATGATAGTAATTACACGTGGAAACTATGATACTTTATGTATACGCGGAGAGAACGATTGGGGAGTCTTTGTTTCACTGATATTACATAAATAAGAAGCGAAGCAGAAAAATGGAAATTGTTCGACTTCTTCTCGGCATAATGCAAAGAAGCCCCAAAACATATTTTCCTATTTCGGTAGTACGAAAGCGAACATTCTGATGCATAAGGCCAGTCGATACGCACGAAGTAAGGATTTTTATACTTGAAGACCGAAGACCGAAAAGTACGCAAACTAAATCTGTGGGAATGAACATTCTACGAGAAATCCACGCCTCTTTGATCGGGTAGAACAATTTCTTTCGTTGAAGAAACTGGAGAAACACTATCATGTCTTAGTGGCATTTTTTATTTCCCACCTTATTTTAGCAAATATGGAGGAAAAATTTAGGTTCAATGACAAGGAATTTGAAAATCTCATTACAATCGTGAATTACTCAATGTTTACTAAACTCTTAGCCTACTTAGAAGGAGATTTCCTCTGATGTACTTTGAAATTTATGTCCATCAGTTTTTTCAAGTAAATAAACCCACTAAAACGTGTTAATAATAATGTTATGATTATATTTCCTACGAATTTTGCTTATCAATTATCTCAGTCAGTCGTTTATTACCAAATATTCCGAAAAATGATAATGAATTTTTTCCAGTGAACATTTCAAAAGTCTTTCCTTCTCTATCCACAAGTCACTTATCAAGTACATGATACATACAGTCGAGTATTTATCAAGTACCATACTATTGAAATTAATATTAGGAAAATATGCTTTCAAATATATAAGCATAATTATTATCAGATTCAGAAAGTACCTCGTACCTTATTAATTATACTGAATTTCTTTACTTAGCCTTTCGATTCAAAAACTATCAGGCATTTTATCAATTTTACGACAAAATTTATCGCAAGTATAAGTTTAAGTTATCCGTATAATTTAGTAATATACTGTTATAGAACAACTGCTTATTCGAAAAGTAATTATGAAATTTATTTTAACAAGTAACAATCTAGAAGTAATCCACGTTCTTTCTTTAAATATTTCGTTAAGCATTTTAAGTATTCCAATGAAAAAAATTGAACGAAGCATACAGTAAGCTTAATAAATTGCAACAAATAACAAAATAATTGTTCGGAGCGTTGTTCGGAGCGTTGTTCGGAAACCCAAAATATGTTAAAATGTGGTATATTATTGGATGATCCACTGGCACAGTATTTCGCTTCGCGATTCGTACTTCACTTGGTGAAATACTTAACTGCAAAGAAATCACTCAATACTATCTAAGGGAATGCGATTAATTCTAATTAATTCCTTGCATTCTACGACTCAAAAACCAATCCAACTTATCGAAAACTGCATCCGAGACTTTTCATTCTCGGGCAAAATACAGTCTATAAAACACGAAGCATCTAATTCATAAATATAAGGCTGATGCTGCTCTGTCCGTCCATCTCTCTCGTTATCGCTTTCTCTCGCTCCCTCGCCCATTCTCTCCTGAATTCTTCGGATCAGCGGGGAAAAAGAATGCTCGTACGTACGTATACCTGACGGCGGTTCAGCTAGTATAATGTAGAAGTTCGGGGCACGCATGAATTTTTATGGGGCGACCACAATCTGCATATAATGACGGAGAGTTGATTGGACCGGATGTGGCGCTCCCACAGCCGCACTGCAGCGCTTAGCTTCAGAGGATCCTCGGACTATGCGCATTGAATGACGGCCTCCTCGCGCAGTCGTTTGCTTTACTTCGCGCGTCATTGCATTCCTCGCGGCTTCACTTTCCTCGAGGATCAATGAAATTCATTAGCCGCTGTCGTGCTTTTGTCTCGAATTTAAAAGACCGATGTCTAAATACCTCAGGAGCATTCCCGTTAACCTTGCTAGAATGGCTGATTAAGGAAATGCCGAATATCTGCTCTTTCACACTTTGTTGGAATTGTACATTGTATTTCCGTTCGAATAGGAACTATTTCGTTTTTTTGGAATAACTCACGAACATACCATTTCTCTCTTATTTGGCTGTATATTTTCTCGAAATTTTTGGTAATGATGAATTACTATATCGCTTCAGGCTAAGGACCTTGAGCCTTTGTAAATCGACGTGGTGTTTTTTTACAAAAAATTATTTTTATGATACTATCAGTTTCGCATTTTTTCAAAAACATTTCGCTCGCACATTGTAAATTACGTAAAATGAGTCGAAATAAGAAATTAATTATTTTAAAAGAAAATGCGGATATCGATCGTTTATTCGTAAAAGATAATCGTGAAAGATAACGCCTATTAGAGTTCTCATTCATGAGAATAAGGACAGAAATGTTGCTGACGAAAAAAGTATGCAAATCAGATTACAGGACAAATCAACGACAAATCAATAATAAAAAGGTCAAAAATGAATGTACCCGATTCCTTGAACTGAGAAACTACCCTTGGGCTTATCAGTGTATTGCGATATCCGCGCACCGCTGAGAAATTCTTTGAAAGGCTCTTTCAGCAGCCAGACAGCTAAAATTTCATCAACAAACAGCAAAAGTAAACACCTTGGATCTTACTATTCTTAAATCTATCTATGTAAAGATCAAAAACCCTTTTCCAGACACAGCAACAAAGCAACGAACCGTGGAAAGCTCGGGTCAAACGCAGCCGCCGAGCTGTGAAAAAATGAAAAAGAAGCCCGAGAAACGCGATCACCGATCTTCACACAAACATCAAACCCAATCGCGTCGATGTCTGATTATCTCCTGACCCTTGCGAGGAAAAGCGTAACCACGTTGATCACGGGAAAAGGCCGAGATCTCGGAAGCAGGAGGAGAGCGGAGGAGCCGAAGGAAGCGTCCGCATCGCACGGCAATCCGTGAAATTACACGCCGATGGGGATCTTTCGTCCTCGTCGTCCTGGGAACGTCGACGGAAGTGCGCGCCAAGGACCCCGAGCATCTCTTGCAAAAGCGCATCGTAGGGATAAAAGATGAGAGACGTGGCCCCCTTGGAAATCGCGCTCTCACGCTTCACTCTTCCGAGATCCGAGACGCGTGCGTGACAGCGTCTTTGGTGTGATGTACGGGAAAATGTACGGGAATTTCATTACTAACCCGGGGGTCAGAGGGGGAGGGATGAGTCGCGCGCGCGCGATTACCAAATCCCATGCGGAGGCGCGCGGGGCTTCTTTTTCTGCCCTCGTTGGTGCACTTCCCTTTCGTCGGCGATCGGGGAACGTCGTTCGTCGTTTGGGCGGCTTCCTCCTTGTTTACGTGCGTCGCCTGCACCGTGCACTTTAATTTCAAAGGGAAACACTCTGGAAGTTGTGGTCGCCTTTGGCTGGGATTTAATCGGCTTTATATGAAAATTGCTCCGGCCGACACTCAATACTTGGAAAACGGTTAACAATAGCATACGGTTGGAGGCTCCTTCGATACACAAGCTTAATTTTGACAAATACAAAGAATTGATTGATTTCGTCTTATGGATGGCTCTCTCTCTCTCTCTCTCTCTCTCTCTCTCTCTCTCTCTTTCACCTCGAACTCTCATTTGGCGCTTACCCACTCGCCACAAGGCTTCAACCTTTTATTTATAATCATAGACTAATCAAAATCGGCTTATCGCCAGGTGTAAAATATTGAAAATTCATTTGATACCGATGCTATTATCGGAAAGCATAAATGTGTGAATTCATCCAAGGCTGTCGATGCCGATGTGAAAAGTATTGATTTTCTTGATTTTAATTAATATTTAGATGGATATTAATATTTATTGAATTTCCAAGGCTCTTGGCGACATTACTTGATTACTTGATTAAAATCAAATCTATGCAACTTTGTAATTGGGTTACATTTATTGTAACCATTACATTTGTTACATATGCGTAATAAATATTATCTTAAATTTATCTGCTGTGGGCAGCTGTTAATTGTATCACTATTTCCTTATATGAAAAATAAATTGAGACGTATACGATAGTTTTAATAATACTTTATATTTTTATTGCTCTATCGATCGAATAATAAACTATGCGTCATTATTATATCGCTTATATATAGTATCAACTTCAAAGCTTAAATTATTTTCATTGCTTCAAACGCGTCTTACATTACACGTTAAAATGTTTTAAAATATTTAAATGTAATATTAAATGAACGTGCTTTTTTTAATTTTATATGTTACATGAATATATCCATTAACGTTTATTAAATTGTGGTTATTCATATATTGACATTTGTTATTTATAATTATTATTTATAAAACGAAAAGTCTTTTCTTCTGTCTTTATTAAATAATTACTCTATCTAAATAACAAAATTTGTTCTTCCGCATTGTAATTCTTCATTTTGTTACCATATTCCTTTCCTGACAAACAGTTTGAACGTATATATTTACATCTGGAAAATATAACGACAACAAATTAATATAATCGTTTTCTTGATTTTATGTTTTAACGAATGATATTTTACTCTTGTAAATTTAAAAATATTATTTCAATTTTCATGTACAAATAAACTTTCGTATTCAAAAAATAAATGTTCACATATCGACAAACTATATAATATTTAATGTAGTTTATAAAAATAATGAACAATTGTTTAGTTAAGAATGATGTATGTAAAAATATATTTCTAAACAATTGACAGCGTAATTGTTCGATGAATTAATCGACCGTTTTTTAACTCGAAGTATTTTAGAAATTATGAAATTTTTGCTCCCAAATATTTAAAAACGTGAAATTCTTAATTATTAGAATTTCAATTTTAAATTTATAATTACTTTAATTCACTACAGTTAATAAGACTTAATAAGGTATTCGTGGCTTCTCGACGATTATTTTTTGTGTTCTAGGCTACTATTTAATCTTTGAATATGTGTATAATAATTATCGTACCGTTATACGTGGTACCGCCTACTCATATTACGCCAATGTCCTGACTCTAATACCTTGAAGATACCTGGATCATCCCGTAGAGCAATAGACAAAGATTTGCTTTCGCGAGACGAATGAATTACAAACTTATTGAAATAACGCCATCCGCGTTCTCGTAATATTACACGAATTTATAGCTTTAATGATTAATTAGCTAGTTTTAAGGGTGACAATAGACAATAGAAGTACAAATGGAGATGCAGCTTGAAAGAGTATTAATGCGCTTCGAATGCACTGGCAAGATCGGAAAATATTCCGTTGCAATAAGCTGTTGAATATCGACAATCAATCTCAACATCGACCGTCCGTGGTCCATAGGTGTTCGAATAAGAGAGACGCCCGAGGTTTGGATTTGTTCTCTAAAAGTACGGAATCTCTCGCTTCTGCGTCTCACCTTAGCCGAAATAAATTCCATCGATTAATATCGGAGAGACGTGAACACCAAGAGCGGGAAGCAAGTACAAATGACCCCGATATAAAGTTTCAATGAGCACGAGGAGAAGTGACCGCAATCGCTCAGTCAAATCTCTTCGGCGAGTCCAAGGCCCAGATGCGCGCTATCGTGCAACTTCGGAGTCTCACGCGTGTATTTGGGCGCATCATCCATATGCCAAAGTCGCGAACCCTCCTGTGCTTTCCCACAAGTCCCAGGTAAAGTGTCGGAGTCTATGCTGGTGGGGCAGATGCACGAACTAGTGCGTAAGCGCAAGGCAGCCGAGAAATTGAGACAGAGATAAGAGACCCCGAGAGAGCCATGAGAATTCACTTTTTCGTAGGACGAGTCAATCGACGATCCTCTGTCCCGCACCTGTCCAGACGTCGCCTTCGTACGCGTCTCTCGCTTCTCGAGCATCGAGGTCACGCGCGACGTCGCTTTCGGGGTACTTCCTACTTCCGCGTGCGCGAGCAGCTGCTCCTTGGTGTCTGTTTTTCTCTACGCTCAATTTTAATCGATGAATAGCCTTTTTCATTAAAAGACCACGCAAGGCGACCCGGGACTCTTCTTTTCTCCAAGAGTGCCGGTTAGTAATGGATGTTTGTTTGCGTTGGCAAGACAGTTTTGAGTCCTGTCTGGCTTAATTCGGCATCTCGAGGAAGGACTTTCGGTCATCAAGGTCCGCTTCGGTCATTGGTTCTGCCTTCGAAGGAACGAAGACATTACGAAACGCGTCCTGCGAACAACTATTTTATCCTTGGGTTAACTTAGTGTCTACTGTGGAGCTGGTATAATAACGAGGAAGTTAAGAACCCCATGAGTATCAATTTTGCCCACTTTTTCTTTCAAAGTTATTTGCTAACTTGTGCCTTGATAACTAACGTCTTAGGTCTTGTATATTTTGCAAAGGACTATCAAAAATATTTGTCTGTAATATCAAATCTTACCTTTGAAGGCTAATTGCGGTTCCGAATACGGAATAAATTTGAAAGCAAAAACATTCCCTTTAAAAAAATGTCTGAAAAAAAATCGCGAATGGTGATTTGGCAATACAATTAAGCTATTCGTTTAAAATCTTTTTCGACTGCCACGATATCTCGAACGTATTGATAGATCTTTCAAATATCTATGAAATGTATGACTCATATTTGATGCGTAACATTATTGTTACAATCAGAAATCATCTAATACGAACATTTATTATAAATGATATCATGATAAATTATGTGAACTGACATTAGATAAATTGACATCAGAATTTTAATTATCAAAATTTCATGCGAACATTGATTGATTACACACTTAAATTTCAATATTGCTTTAGTTACGCGTCTAACTATAGATTTTACTACGCATTATTTTACGTGAAAATATCAAGTGAGCTCGTAACAGTCGAACAAACTTTGCACAGCATGTGCTCATTATGCGACAAGTAGTAATGCGTAATTAGTAAAGTTCCGTTACGTGACAAACCGGCGATTAAATTCGTTTGGTTTGCAGTTAAAGCAGGAAATATTTCTTTTAAACCTTCTACGATAACTGCAGACCCCAAAGTGCAACCCCTGCAATTTAATGACTATCGGTATTTGTACTTTTTTTTCAGCCTCGAACCCTTGCGAGTTGCATACGTACTCTGAATTCGCTAATGAAATCGGACACAATCCAGCTGGTGTGTGTACAAGTTGACCGCCAGAGACGTTGAAAGTATATAATTTACACGAGTAAAAGTCCGCGTGGGAAGCGATTCTATGATTAGTATTGTGATAAGAGACACGTACTGCGCATAAGCAAATGCCAACACATGTGTCCATTAGATATAATACCCTTTGAATATTCCTAATTCATCGAGTGAGTTGCGTCTATACGTATTTTGAAGATGTGCATCAAAATGTGTACTTGCTCGTTCCTAGAGCTGGGAACAACAATGTGGGAGTGTCCCAAGGGTGCTCATCAGCTGTCTTCAAATGTCATGTCTATGGAACTCTTAAATTTGATGAAACGCTCGTTTAAATGACGAATTAGGCTTGTTTTACTTAACGGTTCAAAAAAACTGTTTTTCCATAAACGACTTCAAGTTTTCGTATATTAAAACTGAAATGTTCATTTTCATCGTTGATATCTTGAATAAGATCGAAACCCCTTTTACATGTATAATATTACAAATTTTCCAATGATAATAACAAGTGTCGAAAAAAATACAATTTTGTAATACGTTAAAATTAAACGTGTAATCATTAAGTCTCTTCTTTTTAAAGTCTTTTACTCGACCGAAATAAAATTATATGAATCCTCTTTTGACATAATTACATAATTATGGAATCCAGAATTGAACAAATGCCAACATTAAGGTGTGCAGTGTCTTAACGCGTAAGAATTTGTTTATGTTTGATTAAAATAGGGAAAACTAGAATTATAAATTCATTTAAGTCGTAAGGAGTAGCGAGTACATTTCAGAGTAAATTGGGGAGTAGTAATTTAGGAGTATTTATTTTTATAAGTGAGCGTAAGAAATAAGCATTTAGAAGCCATCAATCCTAAACAATCTCCGCCATTGTACGCGCACATCTTGCGGATGATCGCGTAATCGTAAAGCGTAATCGAAGATCACGCTTATAGACGTGGAAAGTTTCCTAGAAGCAAATGAGAAACAAGCAACATAATGAAATTAAAGAAGAACTCGTCGTGGCATTTTTCCAAATAAAAGCAGAAAAGAGAGAAGCGAGGACGGCTCCCAATTTTTCGAAGGGACAGTCATCACTCCACGAAGTCGAAAAGATACCACCCCCACACGACTTGTACTAGAGGGTCGATGCTACAACCTACCACTAACTAATAGATATTAATCTCGAAAAATACTCCCACCTAAAGAGGAAACAAGAAATGAATTTCTTGAAGCGTGAAGACGCAAACCGAACAAGCGCAAAACGCAAAGCCAGTTTAAAAATACAGAGGAGAGAGAGAGAGAGAGAGAGAGAGAGAGAGAGAGAATCTAGGAAACCAATTGGCAGGAGCAAAAAAGGGAGAGCCAAATCGACTTGCAAGTGCCTTACTGCCAACGATGAGAACGGAAGACGCGAGTGGACAGCGAACAGCAGCTGGTGGTCAATGAATTTGTCTGCGGCGCGACCGAATGTAATATTACTGCGTGTCGTTCTCGTGTGGTGAATTCTATGCGCGTGTGGACCTGTGCGTGTGCCTGTTGGTACTAAGCCTATGGAATTTTAAAAGGACGTCCGCGTGTCATCGGCTCTCGCCAGTCGGATTCGAATGCGCATAATTGTTATTGCTGTTAATTACGATTATTGGAGGCACTCTTATCGCGCGATCGTAATTTTTTATTCCTTGATAATGTAGATGATGCTGTTGGCCCTCGTCCGTTTGCTTGGGTTGTCTTTTTTGCTTTTATTTTCAAATAGACCGCTACTATAGATTGAGAGTTTCGCGTTAAAAGTTAAAAAAAACGTTATTTCCAATTTATAAATTAATACGTACGAATTTGCATCTTGATTTAATTTATAACAAAAAAACATTTTTAAGTATCTATTCGTTGAGATTAGTTTAATAATTTTTTGATAAAATTTCATTACCTCGAAATACATGATCAATTTGTCCAAATAACTTGAAAATTGATTCAATTAATTTCCACGATCGTTTGCTATTAGAGTCAGAAGTAACGTTGGTTTCAATACGTTCCAATGCCAATAATTGATCGTGCTTCTCGACATTTTGTTCGACTAGTGTAAACTAATTAAAATGTAAGCTACTATAAAACTTACAGTAATTCGTGCAGATATTTCGGTAGAATTTTCACAGCACGACAAGCCCATTAAACTTAAATTTGATGAGACAAAAAAACCTGTCACACACATAAATATGAATCCATTCTAAAGAAAGAAAAAGACAGAGCAAAAAGCATAGACTCTCGCAATCAAGTATTATTATAGTATCTATAATACAATTATAGATGGTTGCACGCTTGCAATTTAAAATCTGGGGAGCGATTTGCCAAGCCGAAGGATAAAGAAGGAGGCGAAATCGTATGTGCGAGAGATGGAGGGAGAAAAGATCGTGGGCGCTTGTATGCTTCCGACGGATATTCGGCGTCGAAAATTGCCAATTGTCTCAATAGAACTCGTTTTGTATTGTCTACCAGCATTAAAGAGAGCGCGAGTGAGAACAAGAAGAAGATGGAATTCTCTCTTTCGTCGATTCTCCTTTTGCAGTCGCTTTAAATTTTCTTCTATCCAATAGCGTATGGTAATCGTGTGTTTCATTTGGTTTATTGATTACGTAATGAAAGACGACCACAATTTTATAAGCGGTTCACGCTTGAATGACGCTAAGCTTTTAGGAGCAGAAGGTGGAACCACATAAAAGAATCTGTTGAATGCCTGTTGAATGACTGATTCGCAAATCTTGTTAAAAATTGTATTATGAACTACCGCGGTACAACATTCCTGTAATGTATGTAATGTATAATAAGTATTTATTTGCTTTTAAAACTCATCCTTATGAATATATATATATATATATGCAGTGGAGCTAGTTAGTGCAATACGAGGTTTCTTCGCCAGAATTCTCCACAATGCTGTTATCTATTTAGCGAATTAAAGACATTCTGTGAAAAATATCAGAAGCAGACTAGTGTAAATATTTGAACGCATTCGACACGGACCTCCGTTGAAGATAGTCGTACGATCGTTCAAGGAGGCGCTCACGAGATAAGATTCGAACTAGAAAAGAACGGAACGGAGGAATGAGCTCTAGTTGAACCAATCGAAATTCCGGAAGAAAACGCGTAGATCCATCGGACGTTCGCGAAAGGACCATGGAATTCTCGGTAAGCGAAGACTCCTGCACGCAAATGCAGTCGGTCGCGGCTAGGACGAAAACTAACGAAAACTGACGATTAGCCGAGGATCGAGTACTGCGGTACACTCTCGGGAGGAACTCGGTACAAACCGCCCATGTCCGCCCATGTCCGCCCATGTCCGCCCTCGATTCTTCGCCTGCGATTGTTCCCGGCCTGCAGCCTCTATCTTACTTCCTTCGTCCAGACCGCGTATGATTCCTTGCCTTTGCGTTTTCCCTTTGTTCCGCGAATTGCATCCGCAGCAGGACTCAGACCGCGCTGCACCGGGGGCCTTAGATCCCTTCCGAGAAGAGCGACTCGAAATCTGAAATCCCTCGAAGTCAACAATCCTAGGCAACCTGCGACAAGTGTCCCGCCGACGCGCGGTTTCTAATCTGCCCTTGAGCGGCGCATTTCGACGTCCACCTGAGAGAAAAGTTCTCGCTAACGCTCGACGCCGTTTACGACGGGGAATGGACGCCCTCCGTGCCCCGAAAGGGCCTCGGCTCCTGCCCGATACGATGGTCCATCCCTGGCTTCCTGTTTACGAGGCCCGGTGGCGCGGATGAGCCTAGGCGCGACAACCGTGGCGCGAACCTCCGGCCGACAACTCGGACGAATTAACAAGAGACGAACTCCTCTCTCTTCGTCCCTCTTCCTTCGCTCGGAATTCCTGCGGAACACACCGCAGTCGGTTGCCATTGTTCCGAGTGTAAGTAGGCGATGTGCAGCGCATCTTGTGGAGGTGCTTCTTTCTTCGGCGCCCGTTGGAGTTCACTGGAAGGGAAATCTCCTACAAAGAATAATCCTCGATCAATTGAAAAGAAATGCCCCGTGATTATGTATCCTTAAATATCGGAATTTATGAAGGATAAGCTCTCTATCGTCTATTGGCGTTTTTTTCAGACGAACGACGAAATATCATGCAACTTCACGTCTGAAAATTACGTAAGTGCTTCCTTCGTGTTTTTCAGGGCAGTCGAGTGAAAATACGTAATAATTGCGTATTTTCGAAAGTACGCGTGAACAATTATAAATTGATAAACGAACGAAGAGTAAAAAAATGTACAACGAAAAAAAAATCTCTCGAAACGTCAGTGCCGCTAAGTAAGAGTAAGTAAGAGTTTCTTTCGCATTTTAATGTATCAGCATTGGACAAACGTATTTAATCGGGTACTCGCATAATATCGTTTATTACGGAACTCGCCTTTGAATATCGAACGAACGGACTTTCCAAAATGTAGAAAACGAGAATAAACACGCGATCAATAACAGCGAGGAATTGATTGCCTTACACTACATGAGGTATAGGTACATAAGGTACGTAAGTGGAAAGTTCATCGGATGCTAGGATACAAAAAAGAACTTGCTCGAGATGAATTTTTCATTCGGGATGACGGTAATTTTTTCTGATAAAATAATATTTTATTTTAATGTGACAGGCCTTCTTTGACGCACGAGTAGACTTCGGAACATTTTTGACGGGAATCCGCTTCCCTTACTCTACGGACAGTCGAGAGAAAATTGTGTGAAATCCGATAATCGTAAATGATTTTAATTCCTCGAGTCATCCGAACGTAGTAGCGTTAAATTTGTAATTTATAAAAGCATTGTAGAGGTGACAGAGGAATGATAGATTTTACGCGCGTAAAGTGTCGTCGTGCGAGGCGAGATACAGTCCTGCTGGAGGCTTGATTAACGAGCGCGTCCCTGGCTCATCGAATAAACACAGTTTAGTCGCCATTTTCCCTTGGCGTTATCGCGAAACTGCCGTCACTGGGACAAAAGCCAAGCTTTCTCAAACCGCCCGCCGCCTCCTGCAGATCAATGGGGGAATTAGCGGCGAAAATTGCGCGCGCGCGCGCGCGCCCGGTTATCTAAAAGACCGAGAGCTCGGAAGGTCGATCGAATGCCAGTCGTAAAAGGCAAGCATTTATTGGGCAAAAATTTATTTAACCTTTAAAATTTATCGCCCCGTAAAGAGATCGGCGTAATATCGAAAAAAACTTGGACCCCGTCGCGCTCTAATAAAATGCAAAACGTAGACAATAAAAGGGATGAAGGGGCGGATCGGGAAAGAGGAATCGCAATGGGACGAGAGGCGAGAGTCGAGCGCACGCGAGGCCTCCGAACGGCGTCTGCATCCTGCGCGATATTTTTATGGTGACCTTCCGAGAATCGCGGCTGTGCGTGGCGGCAAACAGCTGAGTCGGAATGATAAGGGAGAGCGAGAGCGCGCGTACCCACACGTACGCGTGTGTGCGAAGCGCCGAGGCGGTGCTCGTGAACGAGCGGAACTGGCAAATATAACGTGATCTCATGACGATCGACGTCCGCCCGTTCCTAAGGACAAGTCCATTCAAGAGCGTCTGCCGCGGCTTGACGCAAAAAAGGAGTCCCTCTGTCGCGCGCTCGCCCTCCTCTTTATGTGCTTCCTTCTCTTTCCGGGGCCTTTCTTCGCGTCAGCGCTTCGCGATGATGCAACTCGTCCTGAGCCACCTTTTTACCACCATCCTCTTTACCACCCGAATAAATCCTCGCTTCGGTGTAATTAGCTCGATGGGAATTACAACGTCAACTCGTACACTGTGACATTTCGGCCGCGACGTGCCACTGGACTTTACCAGCATCGATCTTATTTCACGCGCGATCTCCTCGCGCAATACAGTTGCAACAGTAGCTCGTTGTCAAATCCACGCATCTGATGAATTTCAGCGTGTAATTTACGCTCGCGAGGCTTTGACCTGATGATGTCGAATGGAAATTTCGACGGGTGGTGAGGTTCGTTTTTAAATTAATTATCGACGCGTGCAAATTGCGTTGAAAGTTATTGGAATGTCGGAAAAAAATAGGAAAAAACTTGGATTTGACTTGTAATTCGAATCGAGTACATTTGCAGTCCTTGGCTTCCTCCATCGTTCTTAGCAAACGGTTTTATAGAATTAAAGTTCAAAGTAATTGCACTTTATAACGTTCTATGTCCTGGTGTACGTTATGAACATTTTCACAACTGCTGGTACTTTCGGTTATTAATTATATTTCGCGCGTGCTTTCCACGCATTTTGCAAAAACTACGGATGATGCTAAAACGATGCTAAATTATGTTTTACAGTGCATTGTCATTTGTTTTGCTGTGAAGCATTAGTCGAAATATGGTTCTATAATTAGATTCGTAGTAAATCTGTTAGATTACATTAATTACTCGGATGCATTTATCAGTCCTCCTTTGAGCAAATTACAATTTTCCTTATAATTGTTGAACTCTCATCCTTTATTGCTACTCAAGCGATTCCTTTGTCACATTGTTGCACTAAGATGGTGTGTTTTAGTTACAACTGTAATGCACAATAGTTCGCTTACATTTTTGTACGTAATGAGTAAAACGTTAAATTTATCTGACAAAAGTGTTTTTTAAATGGCTTCAACTAAAGTCTTTCTTATAAATTTTTATCAAATTTTTCATAAAGTCAACAGAGCCGTATTTCACGTTCATGTCCGAAACACTTTACTGATTAAAGTATCTAACGATAATATTTGACAGTGCTCTTTTATTTCTGTTAAATCTCAATGCCGTGTTTTTGAAAGTTCTAAAAGTTCGTTGTAAAACAAAATAAAAGAACGCGTCACGTAAGCTGGGACATTCTTTGTAGTTTTATTTTAAAATTTCCATTTGAGTGTGATGAATTTGTGAATTACGATAAGACTTTTAGAAAACGAACAAAGTGCGCGTAACTTATTAAAAGGGAAAACGTTATTAATAAATCGCTTTTGAGAAACACAAAACTTCCTCGTTTCATTTTCAGTTTGTAACGAACAATTTTTTTCATTTACTCGATATACGCGATACGATATACAACAGCGATACGCACGATCATATAAAGCTGATGATTCATTGCACCGTCAAATTAATAAAAAAAAAAAACCACTTAAAATATAGAGAGATGTGTAACTCTCGAAAGCCTAATTCTTAACCTGAATAATAGATGAGATTCGTCGGTGATGTCGTTAGAGGTTGGCGCGACCGTACTCAAGATAAGTCCGGCGTTTCGAGACCGCAGGATCAGGACAACATTTTTCAATATACCAAGAGATCCCAAGAGCTCCAAAGATTTTTTCGAAATTTTTCCCAATAAATACGTACGCACGTTCAAAAATACATTTGAGGCACCGATACGCAGAGTCGGTTGCATTTTCCACGAGCCGTTATCGCCATTCCGCCTTATCGACATTAAATATAAGACCTTACAGTCTCAGCAGCAGCATATCGTGTCGTGAGAAACACAGTGTGGATTGTTTTCTTCGAATGTAACGCCGTGGTGGGTTCATGTATTTTGCGAGAAACAAATCGATTTGCGCGCACGATAAGCACAATCGGGACTCGAATTAATTTTAGCGAAGTATGACGAAGTAAGAGTAGAATGCTCCAACAAAGACTGTTCTCCTTCACCATTTGGCTATTAACGTTGCACTTAAGATTTTTACACATAACGGCAATATTCAACACGTGCAGCCGTTATTTCTAACGATAGTCCCTAAACGATGTATCAATAATCACGAATGAACATTTTGCAGGTACATAAAGATTATTAGACTTACCGATCTTACATCGATAGAATTATCTTAAGACCGATAATAAATCATAGATTTTCGTTTAAACTTTTGAAAATATGTAACTTTAAGGAAGAACGTTAACAAAGTTTAAAGAGTAAAATTTTTTCGTACCCAATCATACGAGTTTCGTAGAAAAATATTCTCATATTCTCTTGAAAAACTGTCTAGTTATATTAAATAGCAGGTGAAAGGAATCCAACGCTGAAAAGGTAATTTTTAAGAGTCAACAAACCTTTTAACCCGTCTTCGAAGTTTTATTACCTGGCGGTCCAAAATCAATCTTTCACCAAATTACCTGCAGTTTTTTTCTTCTCTCACAAAAAGGGTCCTACGCAAGAATGTCATACCCCAAGTGGGACACTGTCCCAATTTATTTTTCTCAATAAATATAATGTAATAATTTTTATTTCCCCGTTCTCTAATGCACGATAAGTCCATCAAATATTTCTCGCTGCGTAAGGAGCTTCGGCCATCATTCCAGTAGTCCTATGCACGATGCGTACATCAATCAGGTGTTCGCGAAGAAGCAAGATTATCGTTAAAAGAAGGTACGCGCGTGTACATTGAAAGCCCGAAATATTCGAAGCAGTCGACGTGCGTCGAAAAGCCGCACCCCTTGGCGTTTAATCGCAAGACATTCGGACCAATGAGCCAGCGCCGAAAGATTGATGCGCCGCAAACGCATCGAACTTCGAAACGCGCGAGCCAATCAATCCGCTTTAAAAGCGAGAACCACGGAGTCAAGGACTCGGCCGATCGAGAATAAATCGAGGCTCGACTCATTGTCGCAGCTCGTAATGAATTCCGGCGCTCGTACCTGAAACGGCGAGTAGCGGTAAACTCACCCTCTCCTCTCTCCGTCGAATAGCGGCGTACGCGTGACTATTAAATGTCCTCCCCTTGCTCTTTCGCCACGGCGACGCGCCGCTACTTTCCAACGGTGCAACGGCCCGAGCCCTTGAGCGTGCAGCCGGTCTCGTGCAACCGGTCAACCGAACCTCGAGCAGCGGTGGACTCGTGGATACCCATCTCCTTTCTACCTTTGCTCAGCCCTCGAAGACACTTTCACGCGACTTTGAACGGGAGGTAGTTCGGTGGTTAGCGTACGAGGGTTGGTTAAAAGGGCAGGTTGATGCCTAACCGTTTCGTCGGTTATTCGTTAACAATTACGTACCGCACTCTACTCTTCGATAAGAAACGCCTCGGCGTGCAGCTCCTCGCTTATCACTCGAAATTCCTTGGGCTGAAATTTCAATCCAAGGAATGAATGGACCTTCGCGTTCAGTCCTGCGAACTTCATTTCCAGCATGTGTCTCGCGCCCTGTACTTCCGTTCCAAGTACATTCTTCTAGGATTTCGCATTTCGTTAAATTGCGCATAACTCCTTTTCTAATGATCCTCTTACGGTGAATCGACCGATGCGTCCCAAGATACACGTTCGTAAATCATTGCGAACTCGTCGAAAATGTGTGGGTGGTATTCTTAGAACGCGATGCATTCACCGGGAAACTCGTCCGTGGTGGAATTCAGCTCGGCATTCGAGAGCCGCATCGCAGCGAACGCCAGCTAATGCTAATAATGTGTGTAACGAGGCGGCGTCAGCCCGTAATCACCTGATAAAAATGCGAGAAAACGGAGCCGTCGGTGCAGCTCGTAAAAATGCAAATGGCCGGCAGCACTCGGTCAGAGCCGCGAGTCAGTCGCCGGAATCCTGCTTGGAAAAGCAGGAGGTCGCGAGAGGGAGTCGTGCGTGCCTAGGAAAAGGGGCGCGCGTCATGCGTGTCCGCTCGCCGCGAGAGACGCACGCGTGCAGCACGCGCCCGCCGCATTAAGCGCGATACCTGCCGGAGGAGAGCGGCGCCTTATGTCGAAGACGGTTACGCGAACTCGAGTGGCGGGTCTGCGTCTTTGTCTTTCGTGAGGGGTTGGTCTCGCAGCGAGAAGACGCGCCGCGACTGTTGCTGCGGCGAGGGGTTGGACGTGCCCGAAGGCGGTTTTTCAACGGAAAGTCAACGGAACGTTGGAGAGGCGATCGATCGCTCTAAGGACTCGCGCGTGTTCCTGTCTCGGCGACGTTGGATGGAAGGAGGCGCGCGAAACGAGGGGAGCAACGCCGCGACGCGTCCGCTTCTCGCTGGGGAAGTACGTTGGGGTCGTGGGGGGCGGCGATTCGGAGACTGCGAGCGATTTTTTAAATGCCAGAAATCGAGATGCCCGGGGCTGTCCGTGCAAACAAGAATTGCGTCCGCGGACGGCTTTTTTTTTTTCAGCGCAGCTTAATGCTCCAATGCTTCGAGGATGTTTTACAAAGTTTGGTCATTCTTTTACAAATTCTTTACAATGCGCACTTTGTTTCTTTTTCCCGTGTCGAATCGTGCTTGCGGTAGAAAATGTTGTTACGCGTACGCGATATTCTTTTTCTCTAATAAAGGGAAGTCTATTAAGCTTTTATCCTTCTTCCCATCACGTTTTCCATGCATTTTCCGTTCGTATAAATCCCCGTTTCCTCGTGGGATGAGACGCTTTTTTTGCCTCCAATCGACATTTCTTTAGTTACTCGTACGCTTCTGCATGGGCATTAGATGCGATTGGTACGGATATATAATTTCGAATTTGATAAAACTCAAATGAAGTTCCACTACTGCAAATGGATAGAACGTGGCAAAGAGAGAAAAATAAATAAAATATGACTGTGACGACAATCGAGGCAAGAAAACGAGTTTTGCGAAAAAGGCTTACCGAGTTGCACTCCCGCTTCTTTATAAGCAGACTTTCGCATCATTGCTCGTCGATTTCACGATGACCTCATCTAAAATCAAACGTGTGCTCGAACTATAACTTTGTATCGTATGAAATAGCTACGAGATGAACGTATCAACGATAGAAGAATGACGTTCTCGGAGATAGTAAATTGTAGAAACGTCCATCTTTGCAGAGTAGTCGAAAGAACTCGATCATCGGTTTGCGATGCAGATCAGCTGCGTTTTCTCGAAGAAAAATTGATATAAATTGTACCGCGACTATTACGATAACGCATAACAACTGATAAAATAGCTCTCACCTCACTCGTACATCTAATCCCTTAAATAATAAAAAATAAATTTCGTCATTTTTTAAATATTCATAAAAGGGTATTTAATAAGGATTACAAAAAACAAAATTACAAAAATCACAAAAATTAACATGGAATAAATAAACATTTTATGTTCGTGAAAATGTTGCGACTATTTTTTTATTTAACGTTATAATTTAAACCGAGATCGTCGTCCTGTATTTATAGTAAATTGAAAAATGTAAAATACATTATACCATTTATAAAACTGTTCCAAGATACACTTTTGAACATCTGCATCCAAAGTCAGTACTGTATTAACGTTCGAATAAATTTTAATAAATGCTATTCCGTGTCTCGAAAAAAGTGGTCGTTTACTATTATAAAGTAACAGTGTACTTTTATGGAAAACAGTTTATTCCAAAAATTTTAACCGCGTACGTAATTGTTCAAACGTGTGATAATGTAATATTTGCAATAAAAGCAAATAAAAATTATCATAAGCAATTTAAGATCAAGCCTATATATATAAGTATGTATATATGCATATGTAGCGTTAACGGACGAATGTGCATGTGCGCATAATAATGCATACAAATACACGTGTACATACGGCAAAAATCTACCCGAGATTATATTTTTTAGACTGAACCATACTTTATCCATATCCTAGGTTGTTTAATTCAATGGGCTTTCTTAATAATACTAATCATATAATTAGCTACATAATTATTGGTAGAAATAAAAGTAACAAGATCGCGTAAGTTAATTAAGCTCGATAACATATATGTACATAAAAGAAAAGGAGGGAGATTTCTTGAAGAGTGAGTGAAACGAGTTTTTTAAGAATCCACGAACGTAAAGTAAATTGAAAAAAATTAAAACCCATTAATAGCTGGTTGATAATATATTTCCGAAAACATAAAAATAATTATTCATTAAATTCATTAAATAAATGCATAAGTAAAATGCTTAAGGTGAAGTACCACGACAAATGTCATCGTAATGATAGAATAAAGCGAATAATATTATTTAGGCCTTTCGATTGCTAAAAGTGTAATTGCGTGTAATTCAGACGTATAAATATAAGCATGTACAATGAGTTAAGCGAACGACAAAACATTCGCGAATACTTACAGAGCAATAATCGACTTCGTGAAATCGTTTTAAATCGGTGGTAAGTTCGAATTACAGTGCGTACCGTCAAACAAAACGCCGTCTTTTAAAGAAAAGCACTCGAAGAAAAGCGTGCACACGCTGCGGACTTTAATCGACGACCATAAAAACATTAAAGACCGGTCAAGGCACATAAATATAACGTCGACGCGAGCTCGAATTGAGGTGTTTAAGCATAAAACGTGCGACGCGTCGCATCATTACGCGCATAATCATTAACTGAGCGAGAGTCGTAAATTTTCGTCGCGCGGACGGTCAATTATGCAAAAGCTGGCCAACTGTCCTGCGCGCTTTCCTCTTCATCAATGCGCTCGGGATTTCCCGAGTCAACAATCGTGAAAAGGGAAAAACTTGTACGTGCGCTTCTGGGTTGGTTGTATCGATGGGCGGCGTGGGGAGGGTAGGGGGTAGGTAAGGTCACGGAGGCAACAATATATTTGCAAGAATCATACAAGAGCACGGCGAGAGGGAGAACACGTCGGCCCCATTTTTCTAATATATTTCAAGATTCAATGGGCCCGAGACGCGCGTACGACGCACATCCATTGTACGCGCGGCCCTGAAGGGGGAAGGTTCCGCGAGTGGGGGAAGGACCAGCGACTCGACTCGCTGCGGAGGACGTGCGGCGTGTGCCAGGTGTCGCTTAATGTTACGCTTCCTTACGGGACTCGCACATGCCCGCAGTGGTTCCACGAGATTTAATGACTCCGGAGATCGGGACCCGGAGCTTGCGCGGACATTCCCCGTCTTGATCTCGCAGCCAGCCTTCGATCGTTCCTCGCTTCTCTCCTTCGCTCGCAGTTCCTATTCAATTGGCCTTTACACTTTTTTCCCGTGCGTACCCCACGAGGTCGGCAGACCGGCCGGCCGGCCGGCAACACTTCATCTCGCTCTCTCGTACGTGCGCACGTGAGCACCAGGTGTTGCACCGCCGAGAGGGAAACGGAGAGGGAGAAATGTCTCTCTCGCAAGGGGCGCAGGTATGCAAACGACGGCACGCGACCCTCTCGCTCCCTCTCTTCTACCTCCGACACATGTGCTTACTTTACCAGGTTTTTCAACCTCTCCGAGTTCTTGTTTTCTTCATTTTCCTCCTACACCGGTCTTGGCTTTTTGCCTCGAGCGTGACAGAAGTGCATCCTAAATGGCGTGGGACGTGCATCGAGCGCGTGACTCGATACGCGGTTGCATCATTACTCTCCGAACGATGACTATGCGAATGATTACCGCACAAGATAGATCCTTCCAATCGCCTTTTATTGCGGTGATCGGACCAAAAGTTTTAACATACATTTCAAGATCTTGGCAGGGGAAAGACGGTTCCTTTCAAAAAAAACAAGAGAAAACGAGAGGGAGGACAAGTATTGAATTAGCAATCTTTTTAGCCACGGGAGCGGCAAATGATTAATTATATTTTCGTTCTATGATTATCCGCATGTGTGGTTTGGAAATATTTTACGACTGTAGGATTAATTGATTGGAATTTGGCTAAACGAAAGATTTGCTTCTCAGCCTAGGGAAGAATATTTTTAGAATTTTTTCTAACAAATATTAACAAAACATTTATTACAAGCAATGAGAAGTACCGTTAAGCTAAATTTTTCTTCGCTGTTGCACATATCTAATAAATTCACTCCGACAACATTTACGCGATGCTGAAAATCTCCATTTTAAATTGTACTCTATTCCATTTTATCTTACAGTACTGTATAAACACACACACACACACACACACACACACACACACACACACACAAATTTATAACAGTAAAAAAAATTGATAAATTTAAACAAGTCCTATTTGAAAGTAAACACCGCGTTTGAAATTGATTGATTACAATCTGGTGTCCAAAGACTTTTTGTACTAAAGAAAAATAGATCCGACACGAAAACTTGAAGATTTATGAACTATAGGCATAGAAATAATACGCTAAGGTTAGAAAGACACATTCCCAACATATATTTACAGTTCTCCCTGTACCACATATTGTAATAAAATTGATAATCAATTCTATAGCATGTTACAATAATTGTTGCATTATATTGCCCAGAAAAATTACTATTACGTTTAGGTGCTCTCGTGTGTATGCGTCATGTTCGTTGTAAGCTTATAGTACAAGAGCCGTTAGATTATTGTTAAATTTACGAAATTTTATTAAATTTTGTCAAAACACAGAAGCCCCGAAAGTAATACAGTCTTGACCATCCGATTATCGCAAGTTTTATCTAATATACGGGGGTAGCCTTACCTTTGAGACGTACCACTATTGGAATATCCGCAGACCATCGTTGGGTGTCGGACCAGCAGACGTTGCCGTCACATAATGTAAATGCTTTGCAAAGGTAAGAGTACCGGTGCATTAAATCATAAATACCATAATCACATAGTCAAGATTATATTACCTTCCGAAGCAATATACTTTGAAGTAGGTACTGCAGCACCTATTACGAAAATCTAACGAGATTCTAGTACTTTCTCTAACTGCATAGGGTAGATGATGGTTGACATCCCCTGGTGAAATTTGACGCGTAGAAGTCTGTAAAATTCAAAAATCCAGTAATTAGAGGAAATAAGCCTTTATAACAACCCTATCGATTATTCATGAAATATTGCATGACTTTCTCTGTTTTCTAAGGTTATCGTGACTTATTAAAAGCCGGAGTTTGCACAATGTTAAGTAATGCCTTTAATTTTTTTAAACAATCACGGTCGGACACGCGTGTTAATAAGAAGATTTGCATTTAACATAAATGAAAGAATGTTTTGGTTTTAATTAGAACCACATTGTTAACCTTTTCAATATTTAGTCCCTACGATGTATTTGCAAAATTTTACCTTAACAAAGTTTTCCAATTTTCAAGTTTAAAAGTTATAGTTCTAGAGCAGAAATTATAATTTGCAGTCATCGATTTGAATGCGGAATTTATGAATAAGTAGACATGCTCAACTGTTAAAAATTTTTCGACACTCTGGTTGCATATTTTGAATATCTTCTTGTATTTGTTTTTAAATTACCGAACTGCAGAGGAAGAGCAAATTATAAACTTTGTATAAACTCCAAAGATCCAATATCCAATATCCAATATCAAACGAGCGCAAAAATGTATTACCCAGTGAAAAGCGAAGAAACAATCCGACTTATTAACGCGGATTTTCCAACAGATTCACATTATATGCTAATGGAATAAACTGGAATCACATTCGATAGGTGCAATAAAATTAACGCACGAGCATCCAAATAAATGGAAAAATTCTAAGCAAAATGACTGCCGAACAAAAATATTTAAATAGCAAAGCAAAGACGTCCCATACGCAAAGAAGGAATTCCTTTTTTTCCACAACGAGAAGAATCTCGAACCAGTCGCAACCTTCCAAATGCATTATTCTTCGCGTATGCGAACGCGCGTCTCGTTTCCTACTCCATCGTCCCGTTCGGCACACATAAAAGAAATAAAAAAATATAAGCCGGAGAAGCCAAGTAAACCCCCAAGACCTTGCGAGACTCGTATTCTAAAAAGAGCGTGAAAAATTTGCTCTCTTGATTCGCTCATTTTTAATTCGAGGCGACGAGACGCCTCTGCTCAACTTGGAATAATCCGCTTTTGAATTGCACACGCGGCCACACGACAAACCAATAGCTTCGATTCATCTTGGCCTCCCTCGAGCTTTTCCCTTCGGAGCGAGAAAAAGGTGAAAAAAATATGTCACCCGCCGCACCAGACGTCGGCCAAGTCCCGCGACAATACCAAGTCGCCGAACAAAAGTCTGGTTCGTGCACTTTAATACAATACCCGAGCTCCTGCTCCCCCCGCCCTCTCTCGCTCTCTCTCCCTTTCGCACTCTATCATCTACAAGGAGGAAGGAAATGAGACGGCAGCTGCTGCAATTTTTACTCCGCGTCTCCGCTCACCCCCGAAACTGCAGCCCCCATCGGCCAGGGTGCGTAAATAGGTATATCTGCACACGTACACGCATGCCTGCACGCGCACGCATACACCTGAGCCTGCGTATACGTATGCGCAGTGAGCGGAGGCACGTGTATATACGTTTCGGAGATTTCGGAAATCGATGAAAGGGCACGTGTGCGAGCAAAGCGTTGGCGCGAATTAAGTGTTTTTACGAGCTTAAGGAGATCGATTCTCGTGGGTGTATTATGGAACAACAACCGCAAATGGCTATATACTGTTCACGCCGTGATTCTGTACCGTTTGTTCAATTATGTAGGTCATAGATACAGTTACGACAAACGGTATCCTATTTTCTTCCCTTACGCGCATTGTCCAAGGTAACTTTACCACTGACTTTTACGGCAGCTTTGAAATTAGCTGCCATTTCTCATAGAGCTGAAACGTTAGTCTCGAAATTTTATCCGCGTCGCTATTCCTGCGATATATCTTTTCTTTTAACAATCTTGGAAGATGTCGCGTAAAAGTAGCTGCTCGCGAATACCGATTTTTTAACAGCAAGTTACTCGGACATAACCGAGCGAATAATTTACGGTACTTCAATTTTGCTGGCTAAGCTAAAATGCGGTTAATTCCGTAGGTCACTTTGATCGCTATTTTTTGTTTACGTAGTTTATCATAGCATTTTTATTGTTTTTAGTAATAATTCTGTTGCTTTCGAACATTGCTTCTACGGTTATGCAAAATATTACCACCCGAGCAATCCGAGCTAATATTCACATTTACCTTCGATTTTTGTTACTTTTCCCGAATCCTTTGATTATAGCCTTAATTACTTAATTGCATTTTTTCTTTAGCCTTCTAATGCAGACCAAGTGCCAAAGAAAAAATGATTCGCAGCTTTGTGTTTTTTATTGGATTTCAATCAAAGTATCAAATACAACCTCCCGTAGATATTTTAGTTATCGATCTCTATAACTGTCAAGTACTTCCGCTCCTTTTAGTTGCGCTAAAGGAAATGATCTATCATTACCAAATTATCACTACTTTTTTATCGCACATTAATTGTCACGTGATTTATCTATAGATCTTGTACAATTCGGTATGTTTCGAATTTCAACCCTTCTCAAAAGTACTTGCGTGACGGTGTTTCAAATGGGTAAAAACGACGGCAAAACCCCTTTAATACCTACCAAACGAAATAAAACTATGAAATAATGAATACGACCATTTTTCATTTTCAAATATATTATTGTCATTGGTATCCTTGTATTAGTTATTATATCAAGTGGTTATTTGTTTCGTGCAAATAGTTCGTGATGAGATAGATCGATTGAGTTGTCGATAACTAAATATAAATATACACATCGATACAGATGTCGTCATCTTTTTTACCTTGCAAAATATCAAAATGGACGAGCTAATTGCTCGATCTAATTATATTCCTAAATTGTAGATGGATTAGCTTAAACAAACTATTTAAATAAATTATTAAATAATTTCCTCCCTGGCGATCTAGACTTTCATTGGCTACTTGGGTATCAAAAGCTTAAGCTTATTATTTTTAAGAATTCTTTTTACATTGTATACGAATATAATGCATCAGCCAGATGTTGAATTTCTAAAGCGCGGCTATTAATAATTATTGATGAAAATTAATGATTTATTAATGCTAATAAAAATTAAACTATCAACTATTCAATGTTACAGAAAATTCTAATTTTGTTTTTATTATTTTATAGAAACGATGCTTTGTACGGCTTCGTTGCAGAGAATGCAAATAACAAACTACTTTGTTAATTTAGAACTTTTATGTGACTGTTGGTCTAATCTGATTTCGTCTTTACAGAACGAAACGTAAACGTAGCAGACAAAGTTTAACACTTTACTTTATTGTGTATAATGTGTTAATAGTTAGGCAATTAATTTTCCTATCTAACCGATTATTAACCTCAAAGGAACTGCAACTTCAAAAATTAGAGATAATTTATTTAGTAATGTTACTATCAAAGCTTAATGCACGTGTAGGAACTTTTTCGTCATTTTTTCAGCTCAAATTTAAACCATGGCTTCTCTTAAGTCAGGAAATGATGGAAAACGAAGTTTGGTATACAAGGGATGTTATTGGTTTTCAAAACTATTATTCATTGCATTATATTCTTTACCTAGCAAATAGATCTAATAATCTCGTACCATTATGGGTTTCTTGATCCAGTAGGAGGCACGATTTCAATCCGTTAAATTCCAATAAAGTAAAAATTATATAATTTTAAATATTAGCAGAATGTAACAAGTAATTGGAAAATTACGAAGACTCGAAGCGATGTGGCTAGAAAATATTTTTTGTATTGTCATGTTGTCAAGCCAACTTTGAAACATTGCGAAAGAAATAATGCCAGCGATCGGAAAGTTGTCGCGAAAGTGTATATTAGAATTAAAAATGCACGGGCATTATAAAAGAAGCGAACGTATCGTAGAGACTTGTTGCCTGGTGCATGCCGACATGAAGCACATGCCAGCAGGCACGTTTACACGTACACGTGTACATATGTACACGCAAATATGTAGTGCTTTCACGAGAGACGACGAGGCGTGTATAAAATTCAAGTCGACGACTCTTCGTAAAAGACGTTATGGCGCACACACATCGTCGCACAGACGGGGGTCGCAAAACGGACGACGACGCATGGAGAGACATGGATCCTTTAGCATGACAATAGGAAAACATCTGCTGCACACCCTTCGCCTCTTGCAACGCCATATTCTTGCGCTAACTCACTCACTGCCTCTCTCTCTCTCTCTCTCTCTCTCTCTCTCTGTCTCTCTCTGTCTCTCGTCGCTGCCCCGATATCTTTCCGCCTAATAGTTATTAAACGTGAAAAGGCGAGTCTTAAGTGCACACCCGTAACGACTCTGCTAGAACTGCTCTATCGCGATCGATGAGGCTAGGCTTTTTGTCACTGTTGTTTCTTTTCTCCGGGCTTCTTTTTCAAATTCGGTGCGGATATGATTGTTTTTCATCGAGGGATGGATTACTGTTAAATTCGTGTTGTTGGTTTAATGAAGATTTATTTTTACTAGGTGTTGAGAGAGGCAGGTTTTCTGAAGAAAACGGTTGTGCAAACACACCCGGTATTAGATTTTTCTTTTTTTTTTCTTTTTGTTTGATTTTTACAAAATTTCATGAAAAAAGTATCTTTTAGCCACTGTACCGCTTATTTTATATTTTAAAGATTTATTGCGATGCATTTTAGTTGACTTTTGAAAATCAATTTTTCATGATATTTTTATTTCGTCAGATATTTCTACATTATGTTTCTATAAACTCATCTTGTATATGTAGTCATTCTACCAAAACAAGCTTTAGTTTCAAATTGGTGAAAAATTACTCCTACTACCCGGATAATAGAAAAGAATCTTCCTATATGCGACCTTAGCTTTTAAATATTCGCTTTCAAAATATCGTAACAAATTTCATTTCAAACTCAACTTTCCTCTACGACTGTACTACGGCAGTGACAAATTAATTAATATCAATTTAATAAAATTAATTATCCGTTTTAATTTAGAATATTTGATTGAGATATCGATTATTTTTAAGGATTTTAATATAACTTTAACGTAAAAGCTTTCAAAATCATCATACATAATCTTTTTAAGAGATGCGTTACAGAATTTTCATCGGGTAATTTAATAATTGGTTCTTCGTTAGCTTTTATAATGAAAATGTATCACGCTGATACTTTATACGCCAAAATGCTCAAAGTCATATTTATTATTTAAACAGAAATCAATTCTGACAAAATATGAAAAATTTTGAAGGTTTTACCTTCTTATACACGATAGAAATATTAAAAAAAAAAAAAAAAAAAAAATTTTGTAAAAATTAATGAAAAAAAATTTACTTATATGCCGTCGTAAAAGTTAGGAACAATATTATCGTTATAATCAATTATTTTCTCTTTTCCGGCTAATGTGCTCTAAATCGTTGCGTACGATCAACTACATAAAATATGTTCTATTTACTCTCTGCATTGACCTTTATAATTCTTATGGCACAAAGATTTAAATGAATTTGGCACTTACGGAAAAATTTATGTCTAAGTAAAGAGGCATGTTTTCCCGGATATTGAACAGTTGTTGGTCTTTCTAAACCAGTTGTAGTCCTTTCTAAACACTCGAATATTTACGATGCTAGGGTCCTATATACTCGTAACTTTAATTTCACTAGCCTGAGTTTACCGGATGATCGAATAATAGGAAGATTTTTTCTTTTAAAGGTGCAAGCTTGCACCTCGAAGATGAATTTGTGTGTTTATACGTGCTTCGATTTTGCTCGTTTACGCAAACTCCTCGTACGGTAATTGTAAAAATACATACAAATTTAAGAAAAGTTTACGGAATTAAATTCAAGCTTAAAAGAAAAGTATGAACGCTTTCTTAAGTATGCCATTAATAATAAATATATAATTTTTTCAAATCTATAAAAACAGATACTGTAAAACATATGAACAAAATATCTGAGTTTCTTAATGTAATCAATTGTTTATATCGATATTGTCTACGATATTCTATATAATGATAATGAGATAGGAAATAATTTGTAATGCCGCATTGAATTTTAAGTAACTAGATCTAAAAAATAAAGCATTACAATGTCCACGAACGAAGTATAGCATATTGAAAAGTACGAATTCGATTCTCTTCGTGAGCATCGATTTTTTTATTCGTGTCTTAAGTCCTTTAGAACAATCGTGTTGAAAGGGCCACGGGCATTTTTAACCAGCGAGAGAAAGGTGTAAAAACAAGGTCTTTCTCTCGTTAATATCAGTAATAAAATTTTACACGTTGTTTTAACAAGCGTTCACTTTCTTTTAAAAATGAAAATTTAATTTACCGATGAAAAGAGATCCTCGTACTGAACCCAAATGCAAATAATACGAAATGAAGTCATTATGTCTTTCAGAGCTTAACCATTTCAAACAAATTGAGCAATCTAAGAAGCTATAAAACGAGCCTCGTTGCTTACAAGCAGAAATGACAGCTTTGTAGTTACCACCCGAAGTTCTTAACGGTGCATCCCTTTGAGAAAAGAACAAGGTGGAAGACGAAGGAAGGAAGTCCCGCGGCATGAGTGACTAGGGAAGAACTCGTGTGTACCGAAATCCGCTACCCCTGAGACAGTTGGAATTTCAACGGGACTTATTTCCATACAAGGCGGATGCATCCCAAAAGGTATCGAATTTAAAAAGTCGGGATTCGTGAACCCGGGTCCCGGACAATTTGGGCCAAGGAAAATAAAGTTTCAAACGTTTAACTATTTAAGAGTATGCACACGTAAGAACTGACACAGCATGAGGAGACTCTTTTATCATTTTAAGAAGCAGTTATGCTTTTTAAAAATTATGCGAGAGTGCACATGTGACGTTAGGGATTATCGGGAAAAGATGTTGTATAAACAAGAGAGCAGGAAGTATTGAAATACAGGCGATACAGGCGATACAGGCAATGCAAATACTTGAAACGCATTAAAATGTAAATTAATTATACGGCAGAGACGTCAATAAATTTATTTAAACTATTTCCATTAAATTTAAATAGACTCGTATGGTTTGTAATAGTAAAAAGAAATGAATACTCGGTGTATGTGAATAAATTCTGACGGCGCGCGAAATACTCGTTGGTAAAATTTCAAAATAAAGCATTACCTATCCTATCAAATTTCATCGAGGCGTATAAATGAACAAACGTACGTATTTTGCCTTTTAATGTGTCGCAAATACGTGACATTCGAAAATTTAAATGCCGTTGATCCACGGGATGCGTTACGCAACTCGCGATTGTTGCAATAGAACAATTTTTCCTGCACGATAAAAGCTAGATATTTGCCAAGTACGCAAAATAATCCGATGCACGTGTGTACGTACTACGATATATAGTAGTAATACGATCGCGAAAGTTAAGTGCATCGCGTCTGAGAATGTGCCTTCAGCTGCATTTTTAAGGCGAGTGTCGCCACACGAAAAATTTACGAAACAACTTTGCCGAACGATTCAATCTGTTCATACATATGTATACATATGCAGCCAATGAAATTATTTATAATAATTACCGCGGATAATAATTTATCTGCAATGAAACTGTTAAGTAGGCACGATAACCGTCTTTTGACAAAGTTATGCGGAATTCATCCGACTTAACAATAGTAACACGAATGAGAATTTTAATCAATTTTACACTATTATAAATTTAACGCTAAACGTTAATTATTTACTCAATTTTTCATCAAAATTATATGTTTTCTTATTATTACAATATATCGAAATCTTTAATGACATCGACAAGAAAAACCTTAACTATTTTTACTCACTTTTTACGTTGTCGATTAAGAATATGTTTGTAAAAATTACTTATAAGATTAAGCATTTGAATTATTTTGCAAAAATCGGACTTGAAGCGTAAAATTTAATTATTTTTACCAGAGTTTTGTATAGATTTTGAATATTTTAGTCACTATATTTTTAAAAACTATTTCTCGCTCCTAAAATTTTTTTTCTATTCATATCTGTATCATATTTTCCTTTTATTTTAATTACACATAATGAATACTAACATCTCAAGTCAACAATATCGAATGGAATATTTGCAACGAAGATGTAATATAGTAATTAAGTGTCAGAAACGAAGGTAAAATATTTTGACGTCCATAATCATTGTAAGATTTTGAAAAAATTTTCTAAATGTACAGTGAAATTAAATTTGGCTTTAAAGAACCCTCGAGTCAAATAGTTTAGATATCAGGTAAGATTAATGAAATTGAAATTCGCAAATTGATTTGCCAAGCACAAAAATCCGATATTATTAAACTTAAAAAGGAAATGCATAATTTTGCACATCGTATCTAAGATCTGGTATCTTGATGTCATCTATTTCGTAACACCAGACCGTTACAAAAATGGCAGGTGAGGGTTAAAAGTTTCATGATACAGTGAACAAGCGACTGCTGCAAAAAATTCAATGCTCATTTATGTTTTTCTTCTGAAAAATTTTATTTTCATTTCATTTAATTTTTCATTTAAATTTAGCGTTAACGTTAACAGCAATTTCTTGCTAAATATTCTAATTCTTTAACAATAAACGATTTCAATAATTATGAATTATTTTTTCAATATGTTTCGACGTATTAAATATGAACAATGCAGCAACGAAGAGAAATTACTTATCAAACTACCAATTTTATTCCGCCAATTTTTTTCTGTCATACATTAATTTGAAAAGCATTCGTAATAGTTTTAATTATGTACGTTATAAAAATTATGTTTGTAATTAAAATAGAATATAAGACAACAAGTCACGAGGAAATTGATTTCAATTTTCCAAGAATTTGTCAATGATCGATTATCTTTATCGCATGACAGAACTTTTCATAAAGCGAGAGTAAGGAAATTATTTTCAAAGTTTAATGCACGTAACAAACAATTGTCCAATTCCACGTTTCCTAACCAATACTTCTCAAATTTAGAATATAAATTATACGTGTTTTCTATATCAAATCTGTCTAATACGCGAATTCCTTGAATAAAAATAAAGACAATTAGTGATTAAGCAGTCTGCTCGCAGCTAATTTTTCCAATCGTTACGTTTGAGCTCTTGCACAATTGTCGACTTTTTTAATTAAAATTATTAAAATATACAAAAGCAGCAGTTGTATGAAATTCATGATCAATACTTGATCAATAATCATGATCAAATGATTGCACCGATTATCGCACCGATTATCGCACCGATTATCGCACCGATTCCACGACAAAAACGACAAACCTGCAAATAATTTTCAGGCTTGTTCAGAAGTTTCAGTTACAAATCTACTCGGTCTCTCAGAGGTGTAGCTCCTCTTGTAAAAGCAAGTAAGCAGCTCCAAGACGGGATATAATCAGGGCCCAAAGAAGACGACCGAAGAAGGCGAGGTCTCGGCTCGCTGATCTTCCTTTTTACAGGAGTGAAGAATCAACTAACGAATTACTCGCAAGAACGCAAATGGATTTTAACGACTTGAACGATACAAATTGCTGCGCATAGAGATACGAAGGAGAGAAGGCAAAGGGCGGCCTACCAAGGCGAATACGCAAAATTTATGTCCCCGGCTAATTTCGGCGCAGCCGTCGCGAGTCGCCCGTAAAAAATCGCACACTCCCGAATAAACGAGAGCAAGAGCTACGAAGCCATCCCCCTAAACTGCAGCGGCGCGTCAAACCCAACACTTAGACCTCGTCAGGGATGGCGCGCCTCGACTCCCCGAAGCACCAGAGATGTGCGCCCGCGGCCACTTCCACCTCCTCTTCCGCCCGGAGCTTCCTTAAGCAAATTCCTCGGCCCTCGCTTAACAATCAATTTTCTGGCTAATAAGGCCCAATAAGCGCGGACCGGGTGTACTCGCACCCCGTGAGTCTCGGACCATTGTTCGGGCCCGCGCGTGGCAAGTGGTAATCGCTTTTCTCGTTATTTCGGGCGCGGACGCTCCTCGTGGAGGCGCGCGGGTAACGAGGCAGAGTCCGACGCGCCGACCTCTAATCAGGGCCGGGATTTACAGCCCTGGCGGCGCGGCGCCTCTTGGGCCCGCAATTCTTCCCCTACTCCCTTCCTCGAATATTTTCTCGCTCTCTACCTCACCCCGCGGATGCAGGCCGCGATCGTGGAAAAGCCAGAACTCGGGACAGTCACCCCCATTAGCCGCTGCTCAACGCTCGAGGAGTGACTCCCTTTGCACGAGGAACCCCTTTGCTAACCCAAAACTACCTCTCTTTCGCTCTCCCGCTTTCCGCCACTCCTTATCCCCGTCTTCCCTTCGCGCTCGCCTCCCCGCGTCGGTCTCATCTCAAATTTTCGAGCCCCCCCCCCTTTCTCCATCCTCGTCTTTGCTCCCGTCTCCTTTCGCTCTGGGCCTCTCCTCTCGCTCGTCTCTGCCTCGCCGTCTCGCTCACTCACTATAATCAGCGCTACGTATTACCCCGACGAGTATTTCGTAAGGTCGGCGCACACGGACTTAAATCAATGTTATGTTGCTGCGCGCCGCGGCCACAAAGTTTACCGGCCACGTCGCGGCGGTCCCGAATATTGCTTAGTGAATTTGCCTTCCTCCTCCCGTTCGCTTCGTCTTATTCTCGTTTCGCTGCTGCTTGAATGCAGGTAGGTAACCTTTGGCGCGCGGGACGCCTTATTTCTTTCATCTTGTTTTTTTTTTTTCAACGATCCTCGTCGCGCCGAAATGAAAAACACCTATTCGCGGCTTCGGGCATAACTTTCGCATGTTAATTCCGGAGATGTTTCGAGGTCGACTCGCACGAGCAATTAATTTCCCTGGATGAACGTTAATCGGGACGCTTCTATTTCTCGATTTCTCGCGTCGCATTTCAAGGTAACTCTGCGGATCCGAGGCAGGTTTCTTTGTCAAACTGCGAATCGGAAAACTTCGCCCCGCTCGGACTTGATGAAAATTTCGATCCGCCCATGTGGGTCTCGATGATTGCTCGTAAATATGTCCGTGGAATCCCAGGTCGGAGCAAATTCGCACCGACAACATTTTTAAGAAATGCTCGTTTCATAACGTACAACTCTCGCTATTCCGCTATTATATGATAATGGATCGCAGGTTGACGTTTTGGATGCTAATTTTCACTAACTAATGAATACGTATGCTTTATCAATTAGATTAATTAATTAGAAGATAAATTATAGGAATAAAATTTCTTTTAGAAAAAATATGTCTTTGTATCGATGTGAATTTTACGCACAAATAAGAATTTAACTTTTAGAAATAGGTCGTTTCACTGATAGAATAACCACATGATACCATGATTTTCACCTTGACACTTATAGCAAGATTTCTGTTTTCCTTGCAAGAGTCCGAAAAAGCAAGTTTTCCTTGAGAAAATGGCATAAATATCGTTAAGAAAGGAAAAATGTGTTTGTTCTTTTGAAAAGTAGTTCCGATAGAGATGTGTAGCTTTCAGACGACTATTAGGCTTTTTAATTAAAAAGTGACTTTTAAAATCTAAAGTTACCAACTTTATGAAACTATTGAGATAAAGTGTTTGATCATATAATTTTTATTAAAAGATAAAAGTCGAGTGGGAGTTGTAGAAGCTTAAACGTATGATGATCGTCCATTGAGATTATATCTGTAATACAATATTGTTTTGGGTTATGTATACTTTCTCTTGTGTATTTTACCTTTTTCGTTACAAAAGATATGTTTACATAGATTTTAATAATCTATACTAAGTCCGTTATTTGGCTGCTATATATTTACCAACATTTTTCAGCTAATAATATTAAATGTACTTATCATATTTACGAAATGAAACCATAAACCGTATTTAATTCGATAAAAAAGACAATCATCTTATTACCATACATTGTTAAAAAATCTTAATTTGTTCGACGCGTTTGTGAACAAAGAACGCTTAAATGCGAATGTAAAAGAATGGATTTTTGTAAATGTTCGTTTATCATTTGTGCGACTTGAATGCTGATGCTTTTATAATTTAAATAAAGAGTTCGGTAACACTACGGTTCGCTTTATAGGTTTTCTTTGCAAAATGTAAGTACTTTTAATTTGTGCGTTCGACCAATGTAGGAGCATCTTACAACGTTTTCGCTCGCTATGAACCCAACGAAACCTGTGAAACGTATTGTTAAAATTATTAAAATATTTTATTACCATTAAGATTCGTTGAAATTGTATTGTTATCGGCATCAAGAAGGTTCTGCTATTTGTCCTTGAAGACGAAGTAGCGTAGCATTTGTTAATTCGACCGAGCCTCTTACGTATATACCGAGATCGCGTAATTTCCAGCCTCGAATTTCTCCTGGTACCAGAGCTCTACGCTCTAGTACCAGGAGCGCATTGGGGACAAGAAAAATGAATCGAGAGGTCGAGTCAAACGCGCGATCCTAACGAGAAGCCAAAATTTTCGCACCGGCCGTAGGTCCTTTGAATTACGATCGCTCGTAGAATAAAGATATCAAGGGGCGCTCGTCTTGGATGCAGAAAGAGCGCCGAAATGCGCTTGGGAGTGGAATGTGGTCTCGCGGGGGGGCATTTGCGCTCGTTCCTGGGTCTTCCCCCTTGCACCCGCGCCATCGAAGGTCGCGACTCGCACCGCGTCCGTGTGCGTATTTATCCCAGATGAGCGTATCTCTGGAGATCTTTAAACACGCCAGCGAGCGCAAACGCGCACAGGTGGAATCCCGACTTCTCCGAGGATCTTAATTTAATTGGGTGACGAACGTACGCTTGACGAGCGTTTCTCTTTGCCTCTGCTGCCTCCTTCCTACGAAATGAATAATTGCATTCTTACCCAGGCATGGAGGCAGCGCACATTTCTCATCGTCATCCGCTTGGACGTTTCTGGACGTCCGAGGACTGCTGTATTTATATTCTAATCTGTTTAATAACGCGCACATTCATATGAAAGGATATGAAGTTTCGATGCCTTTTGCTTCACTGCGAAACAGAATGTACGCCGTGCTGGCGAAACTTATCCGAATAAATTCTCATCACCCTTCCACAATTTCGATATTTTGAATCTATCAATTGAAAATTTATGGAAAAGTGGTGCGTAAGCCTACATGCGATGGTCTCCGTGCCAACTTTAGATCAAGGAAATTATATTATTGTATATATATATGTGTATATATATATATATTGTATATGTGCTGCAATAATCTTGGATAACGCTATCGTTGGAAAATCAGGTCAAACTGAAAACTCCATTATAACAAATTTTTCACTTGTACCTCAAAACTCTAGAACTGTAAGGCAAGTAAAATACATCAGAATTTGATTAGTTTTTAAATAATATTCAGTGTTTTGTTTTTCTTAAATTTGTTAATCAATAAAGCTTGTTTCTATTGTTTTAGCGACAACTAATAACATTTTTAATAAGTTTAAGTAAAAATAAGTTCACGCAAAATACTCGTAACAGTATTTCAATCGCTGGAAACTTGATCATTACTATTGATCAACTGACATATTTTTATTCCTGAATTAATATTTAAATGTAACAGAGTTTAACGGTTTTCAAAAATTATTTCTTCAATTCATTTAGTACAAGCAAGTATAATTTTTTATCGCGCGCAAAATATTTTACGTTTTTAGATGCCTAATAAATAAGTAGCCTTGTATTTTCACAGAGCAAAATAATTTTAAAATAAATGATAAACTCTGAATGTAGTTTCAAAATGTGCCTTAACATTGGTGTAAATTTAAAATAATTACAACAAAATTACTCAAAGTACTGTAAAATTTGTTATTAGCGTGTGTTTACAGGACACAAAATAAATTTCTATTAGGATTTAAGAAGTATATGTGTTTGTAAATAAAAATTTGAAATAAATCTGTCAAAATCTTCAGCTCCATCGTTATAATAAGATTGTCATGAAATTTGTAAAACCTATTCAATCCTTGACATGTGCACGCGCGCGCGCGGGCACACACACACACACACACACACTACACGTATATATATATATATATATAGGCTAAACGAAATTATTAAGTAAATTGTCTTGAATGTGGTCAAGCGTTGAAGAAACGTACTCAAACAAATCGTGAAAATATTCGTTTCCAACTTTCTTTCGCGCACAAACAATTTTCTATGCCTGCCCAACTGAAGCTTCATAGATATTCCAGAAAAGTACGCCCATAGGAGCGGATCATGTTTCGAGTACATTACGAATGTAAGAGAATTAGAGAGTGGACAAAAAGAAAAGCTAAAAAGAATTCCTCGATGACCGTCGAGCGGAAGAAAAATCGTCAGGGCTAATCCGCACGTATCGGCTGCATTCATCACCTGTATTGAACACACCCACACTGAGGGATGATTAGATCAGCAGTCACCGCCAACAGCTTCGAAGAACGAAATCGAAAAGCTCTGCGCGAAAACCCATCTTTCAAAAATTAATTATTAGTCTGGCCTCCCCGTACAAAAGATTCACGTGTAAACAATTGAGATTTCGCTTGAGATTGTACGTATAAGGGGACAATTTCGTATGTAATTTTAAGGTCTATACTCTCTTGTCCAGCCTCAATTAATTAATTAATAATAAGCCCTTGGAAATTAATTTTTTATGCTGTTTTCATTTTAATTGCTTATAAAGCGTTATTAATTAATAACGCGTATGTTAAAAAGAAAAATTCATCGGGTATACATTTGAATGTGCTACTTGTGAATTTGTCTTAAAGAAATTATACAATCAGGTTTAAGATCCGATAAAAGTACACGGAGTGTTAATTTAATCAAACGTATACAAAAAATTAAAAAAAATCTTAATAGCAATTATTTCAAAATAAAAATAGAGAAAGTGAGCCAGAACAATTATACGTACGATTTATTATTATTTATTATTTATTATTGACATTTATATAATTTATATAATAATTTTTTTCGTGAAATATAAAAATTTAAACATTTCGAAGTATAAATAAAGAATTGTATTTAAATGAAATTTAAAGGACTTTCGAAGAGTAATACACTTGGGAAATAAATGTCGTTACTTTATTAATAAATCATTTAAATACCGGTTATCGCTGTTTAGGCTGTCGATTAGTTTTTGAAACGATATTATCCATAATCTTGTATAATTAAAATAAGTATATAATAATATTACAAAATCTCGAAGTAAAGGAATTTACTTCGTGTAATAAAGTTATAATTATGCATTCCTATATAATAAATCACTTTTAACGGAGCGTTGAATGTGTCGATTATATTAATATTATATTAATATTGTCAAAACCGACGCGTTCGTTGTACAAAATTTTGTTATTAAAAATAAATTTTTAAAACGTAAACTTAATCTTAAATATAATTATAATTTTTCAGAGCCTGGTTTTCCCTTCGAAATAAGAGTTCGGTTTTTTCTTTTTGCAATTTGTTTGCCTTGTTACTCGTCGGTAAATTTTCAACTCCGAGGAATAGCGAAAGGAAAAGTGAAAGAAGTGAAAAGAATAGTCACTTGAAGTATAAAAGAGTTTACGTGAGAAAACCATTATTATGAATTATAGCAGGATTACGCGTGTTCAACGATGAAAAAGGACTCGCAACGACATTACGTGTAGAAATCTTCTCGGATTATGCACGGCTGGCGTGAAAGCTAATCTATCTAGATCATGGAGCACTATCGCGGAATTCTTGATTCGTAGAGGGGAAGGTGTAAATGGAGCAGCGTCGACGTAATAATCGTTTGCAATTGCGTTGTATTCGTTATTTTCGGCAGATTTCAAAGTTCTTTAAGAATTTATATTTCTTCCGTTGCTAACAAGTACTTTTAACGCTAATTTCAGAAATATTTTTAAAAACGATCTTCAAGCGTCCTCTCTGCATTAAATTTTAATGAAACATAATAATTAATTTCATTAAACAATATTCATTCGTAAATTTTACTATTCATTCGAGCGGATAGTACATATATTTATGGATTTCTTAATTTTAAATTTCAATGCTTTCTTCGTGTGAGTGAACATTGCTTTCCCATCACTGGACGGAATATCGATCCAAGTTACGTAAATTTTTGAATATTACGCGCGTCGTGGGTCGTTTGCGTAAATTAATATAAAAATATTTTTTCCTTACTTTTCTTTTAGCGGCACATTCAATCTCAGTTACCATTTGTCTCTTATTATCAATTCTATATAATGACCCACGTTCATCGTACGAATATTTGTTATATTTTTTTTTAATTAACTTGATGTATGTTATAGAATGATTTTGGTACTTTATTACACATTTGTATTGGGATTAACATTGAACAGAATGGGCTCGACATGCGTGATTTATGCCAAGTCACCGAGTAGAAAAGTTATTTCTTTACTGGTTCGCTTTGGCAATCTCTGATCACGATTAGATACGTCGAACAAGTTTAAAGTAATGGGAAGGTACGCTGAATTAGCACTTGATGACTTGTTCGACTGGACGCCTTTTCTGCATAACTTCGGTGTCGGCTATTAACGAATTTTGAATCATTCCTATATATTAAACAATAATTATTAGCATTCTTCTTTGAAATTAAAGCGATTTAAGCCATCTAAGTTATTTGTAAATGTATTTAAAGTATTTTCCACTACTTGCACTGTATCAGATACTTCTTTACATTTAGGATTAAAAGAAGCATACATAAGAAAGACAAATACTTTCTTGCTCGGCAATTTCTTCTGAAGAGAATCTAGAGAAATTGTCGAAGAAATCTAAGATTAAATGTAAGAGTCTGTGCAAACGTAACGTGCACCTCGTCTTGAATTTCCGAGTGAGTTTCCGAATTCCAGCTATAAATGTCCGAAGGAGCAAAGGATGTGACTCCCGCCGATGATAAGTCTGTGACGTTTCGGACTCGCTCGTTGACAGTCCTCTGGAGGTCTCTTTTTTTCGCAAAGTTCGTTCAACGATTTTTTTCTCGCTCGAGTACACAATGCCGCGATGCTTAAGATCATAGCTAAATCGGCGACGAGCAAACATAAGTAAAGAGAACGAGAGTCGAAAGTATAAGCGAGATGTAGCTGACGAGATTTTTCGGCGTGCGCATCGGAGATGAAAATCGCAGGGCCTTAAAAGCGCGGTTTATTATCTCCCAGGTACAATCTTATTATACGCCGAAGATTAGGAGATCATAATTAAGTTATAAATAACTTTTGGGACGTTGCTCGGTGAGCATGCGTTTCCTTTTATGCAATTACGCTTTCTTATTTCGCATACATCCTTATTTTTGCGCTTTTTTTCCAAGTTTGGCTGGCGCTTTTTACGTACGTTGTTCTATAGATTAACAGAGTTACGATTGTTCCAAGTGTCATTAATTATTTATCTGGTGCTAAATAAGCTTCCTTCTTGCCTTTTCGATATTACAGCGGAATTATTGTTAAATATCGAAAACGAAATTCGATGTATCTTTGCTTTATTCGATGTTCAATAATTGTAGGTTATTTATGGCCTTCAAAAACATTGAAAGCTGTAAATGTGATTGAATAGTGTCATAATAATCGATTTCCATCTCGACTTTCAAATTTAATTAAACGGTACTCTATATTACTTACGGTTGCAATTTTCGTTCATCGTAACATCAGAAGCATAGATAGAATACCGTTGTAAAATCACTCAAGTTTTATCGTTATTTCAAGATTTTGACAACGGGATATAATATATTGAAGAAATAAAAAGTATTGACAAGTGAATGGCAATAATACATTTATCTGTATTTTTTTCTAATGCATATAAAAGTGAGCGATATTCAAGCAGGTCGACGTTCACAATTAATAAAGCATAATATTAATCACAATGTCGAGTGCAATTAGTGCGTAAACTGCTATTAAATTCATTAATTTTACAGTTAAATACAATATTTGTTGACTAATAGTCTCTAAGTCTAGCAGATTATGTGATTCGAGTTGAAGAATCCTTCTTAGTTTTCCTCCCATTTTCTTCCAATTTCGTAGATAAATTTATTTTTATATCAACGCGAGCAGATTAGCTTGATGCTTCTAATTTTTCAAAATGCACACGCGTGAAACATCAGTATTGCATCATAAATCAATCGCGGTACAATATCGATATTAATGGATAAGGTATAATATGACTCTGGTGCAAAGGTATTTGATTTTTTCGACCAACATATGCAAATATTTTATTTGACAAGCGAAATGGCGGTATCATATTTCTATCGGAAGTTACGTGTTGCTATTATTCGTTTTAAAGGGTAATTTTTTGAACTCATTAGACCGAGGCGTGTCCACGTAGATTTGAAATAATATAAAAATTGCAGTCCCTTGCGGATAAAGAATCGGTTTCTTTATCGTACTTTCGATGCTTATCATTTGATCTTCGAGCAAGAAAGAATAATTACCACAATTGAGAATTAAACTCGAAACATAATTAACAGCCGATAAAGCGAGTTTCGTAACGATATTTAAGAAAATTGACTGGTATCCAGTTGGTGGCATCGATGACCTACGCGTTATTCGTAAATGTTTGAGTAGTGAGAGGATTTCCCTTGATCTTGGACGCAGGAATACAGGGACGAGAGAAAGATGAAGAGGAAGAGAGCGAGCTCAATGGCGCAAACGACAAAATGACAGTCATCGTGAAAACCATGCAAAACCGCACTAACGACATCACCGCATTCACGGAGTGCAAATCCGAAACAAGCGAGAGAAAAAGCGAGAAGATAAAGGGAAGGAGAAAAATACGAGACAGCGAGGAAGAGAGCGAGCGCGTGAGAGGAGAGAGTGTTCGGCAACACTATCAGCAACGTCAGCAACACCCCGGTCGGCAGAAAAGTGCGCGAGAGAAGCGCCGGAGCCTATACACTATCGCCGACAAAACGACAGGTACACCCTATCCCCTCCCCCGCCCCTCCAGACAATCCATCAAGATGCTATCGGGAGCGGGAGAGCGAGGCCCCGTGAGGATATTAAAGGATGCTGAAGCCGCCGAAACAAGGAAGAGAGAGTGAGTGAGTGAGTGAGTGACTGAGTGAGAGAGAGAGAGAGAGAGAGAGAGAAAGACAATAAAATCACAAGTCGAGGAGAGAAACAGAGAAATATAAGAGGAATAAAAGAGTGGGGGTCGAGAGAGAGAGAGAGAGAGAGAGAGAGAGAGAGAGAGAAGGAAGGGAGGAAAAGAAGGTAAACGAAGAGCGCGGCGAGAGGCATCCCATAGCGCGGTGGGTCCCGAACATGATTTGAGGTCCAACCCAGTTTGGACCTCGGCTACTCTCGGGACCCTACCGTTGAGAGCCTCCAAACTCCTCGCAATGTCTTTCCTCTTTTTCTTTTCTTCTTCGCTGCTTCTTTTTTCCTATACTCTTGTCTCTTTTTCTTCCGTTTGCTCTGTTTGCTGCTGTTGTCGCTGATGCTTTTTTAGCGAATTTTAAAGTACCGTATTTAGAATAATTTACGTTCTTCCGAGGTGGGACTTGTGCTTTTAGGTCCACTGAACCGTATCGTTCGAGTATTGCGCGAGTCGTTGCTGTTTTTGACGGGAATCGCTTACTGCAAATTGTAATTGGAGCAGTGACGTTGCGCGTACGCGTAAGCTGCTGTAAAAAACGCAGCCTCTGAAACGAAACGTGACGGAAACAAACGCGCAATAGTCGGGTCGCATGAGTCAGATTTATATATTTATGTAGCAAACTGGTTGACAATAAAATCATTCGTGTATCTTGGGCCCATCGAGTAAAAAGGCCCTCGGACTTTTTTCCTACTGCAAAAATGCAGAAACGCGCTCGTTTCGAAGTAGCGAGTGTATTCCCGTTTGATTTCGCGATTCACATCGGGGAAGGAAAGTTACGAATCGAGGCTTCCCGCGAAACTTTTCAAGATTAAGCTTATTTACAAGACGGACCTTCCAGCTAAGTTAATATCACTCCGTTAATATCACCTCCGAATTTAATATCACTCTTACCGCGTAGGCAACGCCTACGACATGAGACCTAATGCATCCCTCTCGATGATTCATTTCGCTGCCATAAATTGCAGAGCTCGATCGAAAGTTACGGCTCCTAATGTATTTATCAAGAGCTTCTTCAACATTCGCGACGTAGAAAACGTGCAGCTCGTTTCAGCGGCAAACGCGAAGCGCAAACTCCCACTTATGACAAGTGCGTTTAACGAATGCCCGAAGGCATTCGAGGCTATTTCGCAATTTTAAAAGACGAGCGAGCGCTTTCTCTCTCTCTCTCTCTCTCTCTCTCTCTCTCTCTCTCTCGTGCTTCGTGCCACCGCGCGTCTTTCGCGGTCTATCGGCATAAAACACAAAGCCACCATAACTGCAAAAAAAGCTACGCAGGATGCAGAAAAGCAGCAAGATGAAAAAGAAAGCATAGCTCGCGCGCACGCATGCACGTACGATCTTGGCCACTAGAAGCTTGAACGAAGAGATGGATAAGGACGAGCAGAGAACAAGAGAAACCGAAAGCAACAGCAGCTCCGGAGGAGAGAAGAACGCATAACGCATAAAAACGAAGGATATCCAAAGAGAAGGATCGAGAGAGAGGAAGATGGAGGGAGAAGGAGAATGAGAAACGGAGGTGCTTTTTTAAAGGCCATACCACTTGTACACAGATTGGATTAAAGGTCTGAGGATCCCAGTCGGAGAGAGAAAGAGGGACGGTAAGAATAACGAGAGGAATGGCATATAGGCGGGCGGATCCGAAGGTTTTCGCGCTCGGCGTTATTCGGGTCCCCGCGTGAGAGCGAGACGGGGCAGAGGTGCGGAGGGACGGGGGAGGCGGTCCAAAGGTATGTGGCCAGGGCGTACACGTGGGCCAATGCGCGCGTGCGCTCGCCCGTGTGTGCACGCGAGTACGTGAGCGTAAGTTGATTCACGGCGGCGGCTCAATTTTATACTTTATATCGCGCGGCGCGCTTTATTTCAAACAATACCCTCCTTTCGCGCGAGCCGCGTAATGTTTGCCCGGGCGCGCGATGCTATCGGTCGAACGACCGACGGCCGGTGGGTGGGGGAGAGAAGAGAGCGAGCGAGCGAGAGAGAGAGAGAGATAGAGAGAGAGAGAGAGAGAGAGAGAGAACGAGAGCGAGAGAGAGAGAGAGAGAGAGAGAGAGAGAGAGAGAGAACGAGAGAGAGAGAGGGCGTTGCACCGACAATGATAAACAACGATCGGAGGGGCAGATTTTTCATCGATCTCGGTGTGCGCCTACGTCGAGGATTCGACGTTAATTACTCCAGTGCTCGCCGCTGCTCGTTTGTCCGTACGTGGCTGCCAGTGATCACCTCGGACTTTTTGCGAACATTTTTAAATCCGATGCTGACCGATGCGACCATAAGCGACATTTCGGGCATTTCGTAAAGGGTAACGACCGTCATGGGATCGAATAATCGCATCGAACGACGGAAGACACGAACTCCGTCCGTTGGCCGTACAATTACTCTGCGCAATCTTATCGAAAGCAACCCAACCACTACGGGCTAATTTTCCTCCAATTTTCCGAATTTCGTGCTTTCCTTTTAACAACTCCATCGAATCGCCGCGAAACCCGTGACCAATAACGTCTGCTCGTTCATCCAATGCGTTGACTATCAAAGGGACTTAACGGGCGCGCGCAACATAAGTCTTTGCAACAGGTGTGTTTTACAGAGCAAATAATGAGCGATCGGCTCCAATGAAAAAAGCCTAGCATTCGTAATTGCCAATTCCCATTCGACGTGCCATTTAGTTTGAAGAAAATTCAACACGAGCCATTCGGCCTGGGACTCGCCGGAAACCTAGACAATAACATTCGATTTCGCAAAAGTCATTTAATCCCTGATCCAGTTGACAAGATCCGATTAAAAGGGCGATGAAAGGAATGCACCCGCTGGAGTCGAAATATTCGTCGCGAGAGTGGCAATTATCGGAAATAGATGGAGCAGCGAAAGGGTCGATCCCTGCGGAGGATCGCGTTAAAGTGTGCGAGCGCTTTATCATCCCGCGCGTTAATCAAGTACATTTGTCCGAAGATCGTTCGGTACCGGTGCCGCACCGCTAAGTAAAAATTATCGCCGTGAAGTTCCGCGACGAAGACCGAGACGACGGCGCGGCGGCAACAAATCAATATCCGAAATAAACGTCGCGCGTATCGTGCGCCCCTCGATCTCGTAAACGTTAACGAGCCCCCGCCCCCTTCCCTTTGATCACGACCAACGGGGCCAGCACGCGCGTGTATATCTTCGGGGCGGTTCGCTCGTAAAAGCCGCGCACTCGAATAAATCGCGGATACTGTGAATGAACGTCTGGCGCTGCGGCGGTGGCAGCGAGCGGCTTCCCTGGCATCCTTGGAATTCCCGCGGGACGACGCACCGGCCGAATTTCGAGCGTCCCTTCGCCTTGCGCGGGCGTTTTACCGGTTAGCCATTACGGCTGGGCTAAAAATCCGAAAATTGCCTGCCCGATGCTACGCGAGGTGCACTCGAGCATCCGCACCGAGTGCGCCTCTTAAAGAGCTTATCGCTCGTCCTGGCGTTCAATTTGTCAGTGCTGCGGCAGCGATTAAAGGAAAAGATCGGCGGGAGGTGCCGCCCATCATCTCCATCCGATTCGCACTCCAAGTCCGAGCACGACACTTCCCTCTAGCTCCGGATGATATTGTCATTCGAGGCGCAACGATCTTCCGAGGCGATCGACGCGTTATTTCTCAAAAATTACGGATAGCCGTCGTTCGGCCCAACCGGCCATTCCGAGCCACCCTTGGCCCGGGCCGCGATTGTTCCCCGAGACCGGGCCGAAACGATCTCCTCCCCCACCGTAAGAGAGCCGCAGTGCCCAAGGATCGAGGAGGTGGGAGCACGCGAGCGGCCGGGGGGAGCGGGTCAGAAGAAGAAGAGAGGGAGAGAGCAATGGGAAGCACCCGGGGCGCGTCTGCGAGAGAGACGGAACTCGATCGAAAGCGAGAGTCCTTTGGGTTGGCGCGCGAAAGGAAGCAAAGGTGGGGGCGGCTGTACGCGTACGTAGGTAGAAGCGTATGTCGAGAGGAAGGTTCGCTCGGATCATTCGACCGAATCGTGGACGAAGGCCTTGCATCCTCGCTTCGATGAATCTGCGCGAGGGGCCGACGCCGAGGAACTAGAGCCTGACGCTTCTGATCCTCAGGACCAGCGCAACGCTTGTAATTGAGCTTTCTTGCCGTTCTCGACTCGAAATGAATCGTGCCACCAACCGAAAAAAATAATTCGTTGCTGAATCTGTGATAAAACAGGGTTGCTCCTTGCGAAACTATTGGCCTCGGACGACACTGAATTTTATTCTAAATTGAAGACATTCTTTGAGAATCGAACCGTAAAGAATGGCAGTCAACCCGATTAACCCGAGTCCCGCTGAGTGAAATTTCATCGCGATGTCCGATGGCTTTTCCAAATACTTTGGTATTTTCGCAAAACACTTTTTAACGTATACATTATTTATGTGGAATAATCGATTGCATTGCTTCGGGACGTAGCGAAGTTTAAGCGCATCCATTTGCTACATCTTTTACTCGGGAACCGAATGCTACGACATTTAGAAAAATTCGGTAGGCCGAAATGGTTTATGTGTTGATTTACTCGAATAAAAGTACACGACACAGAACGCTAATAACTGTTCAGCTGTCGATAATCCTTTTAAATGCTACTCCATTCCGATCTAGTATTTAGTTTTGAATAAGAAAATAGCCGTTATTTACATACGCATAGAATTTCAAATCTGTCTAAATAAATAACGTTTTCGTAAACGCTGAAAGAATATTACAGTGAATAATTCAGCTTTTGGTATTCTTACCCGGCGATAAGCTGGTATTTACGTAGCGTTCATCTATTGATAGGTGATCTAATGATAACCGATCGTTATTATTACATTAAATTACCTTTTTCTACCTCGTCCACGGGCTAATAAAGAAGATTTTTAAAAATAATTCGGGCAGCTTTTCCTTTGAGAAAGTTCGATGAAGATTGTATGCACGAATATTCACGAATATTCCGTATTTACGTTATGCGCGTAATTTTTCTAACTTGCGATGTGGTGAGTCGACGAGCGTCGACGAGCGTCGACGAGCGTCGACAAACGTCGGAAAACAAGTACGTCATTAGGCAGAGCTTCGCAAACAAGAGGAAACAGTTTTGCAGCGGCATCGCGCTAAAATAAATGAAAGGAAAGAAATGATAAAAAGGTCCTGACAAATATACCTGGCAAAGCAACAAGACCAGATGCAGCGGCGCGTAAAGTGAGAAAAAATAGTGCAGAAGCACTTCGAACTCGCCGCTCTTGTCGTTCGCGGTAAGACTGTCCACCAACTTTTCTAATTAGCTGTAACGACACTCGGGGTTCTTCCTCCTCGAGCGAACTCGGTGATCCACGACCAATTGTTAACTCGCAACGAGGCGATAGGCCGTTTATCGGCCTCCGGCGAGCAAACCCTCCCGACGAAGTGATAATTGCAGGAACGATAGCGCATTACAGCCGACAGTACCGCAAACGGCACCGAATGATGATACTGTCCTTGTTGAAAAATGCGTCACTCGCGGAACCGCTTTATTTTGCGTTTATTTCCTTTTTCAATGCAAACGCTCGATGCTTTCAATCTTTGACCTTTTCAATGAGTTGCCTACCGCTAATTAATTCCCCCAAATTCATACGCCTACATATTTTATACGTGTTTATTTAATGTACGGTTGATATAGATCGCTATCGCTGTAGAAGTAACAAAACGAGTGTCAGACCTCCCGCTTGAAGATTTGGAGGCAACTCTCGGTGGTGTTTGTTGCCTGACACTAGATGATGGAATGAGCCACCCGTACTTTATTTTAATGGGCTCTGCTTACAAACGCGCAACCGCTTTCACTCGCAACTTTTATAATATTTCATTCGTATCGACTTGTTTTTTTTTAATATATTAATTGCTGCGTCCTACCAGAATTATAATTATTTTTGCTTTTAGTTGCACGTTTCGACGAAATATCTGCCCCGCTATTGGCAAAATTTGCTTCCGTGTTTGCAACGCTCTTTCCATAGTAGTTCAACCAACACTTTGCATCAATAATAGAAAAGAAGAAAAGCTTAGAAAAGCTTAGAAAAGCGTAGAAAAGCGTAGAAAAGCGTTGAAAAGCGTAGAAAAGCGTTGAAAAGCTCAGAATATAAAAATTCAACGGATAATCGTCTCCAGTACGGCTGCAAATATTTGAAGATGCTATTGAGTCAAGTTTAAAATCACTCGGTGGTTGTAAAAATATCCATTGACTTCAAGTACTAAATGCAAAAAGGCAAAAAAGGAAAATATTAAATAGATTTTATTGAACAGTTTAGCAATGACAGTTACACGAATAGTTAGAGAATCGTCGTTTAGTGATGAAAACTCATTGAACATTTTCTTTTTCTTCGGTCATTTAAAATCTTAATCGAGCGCATAAAAACATCCAGCGATTAAAATAATCTGACACTTGATCCAAGTTAAATATCCATTGAGTAAATCGTAAGTTATAAGCGTTTCCCAAGAGATTGCAGGCTTCGAAGATTACAAATGTACACAATTTCTAGGCTTATACAACAATGTTGAAAGTTGATTATTTTGTATTAACATTATCGAATTAATTTTATTTTCTAATCTTGCATGAGACACTCGGTAATATCGAATTTCTCGTGGCAAAAACGAAAAAACAAAGAAAAAACGATAAAAATAATAATTACGAAAACAAAGGATAAGGATGCAAATGTATTTTCATTCAAATTTACCGTTGACCGATGCATTTGAAATAAGAAAGAGTTTTCCAACGAGGAAAAACTTCAGCCTTACGCGATGTACAGCGCGGCACTTGGTGAATTCAAAGTTTTATTTTATTCGTAATATAAACGCCGAGTATTGAGGTAAGTAGTGGACTTTTAAAGTTATAACACGTAAGAACAACGGTGCATACTTTATAACGGTGCAAGCTATACATTACTCGAATGTTCCTTATTTTGAAAAGTAGAAAAAAGTAGAGTGGAAGTCAGCAATAAGCAGATTTGAAAACAAAAGCTTACGTTACAGCATTAATTGTAGAGCTTGCGCGACACGGAACTCCAGCAACGTATCTTTATAAAATGTGGGGTCAGCGTTGCGTGTAATCAAATACGAGCACCACTCCTCAGACTGCAATACTTTTCCGGAAGAAATAGTCGTCTGCTTAAGCAGCTACAAAAAAATATTTTGTAACAGCTATAGAAACATCTGTCAAATGTCTACGCAGGTGCCAGTCCGTGCAATTCCAGACTTGGTTTGTGGAAATCTGAGATTACTCCCGGAGTCTCGGATATCACGCGAATGTTCGAGTAACCTAATTTCTAACCAATAGCATCAGTCGCATTTATACTCTTAACTAAAGATAACTAAAGAGAAAAGAAGGAAAACGTCGTATCTTTAAAAATTGTATCCTTATTGAACGCCATTCCAAATGTATTTAACAACATATTTACTATCCGGTACGAAAAATGACATTAGAATGTGCAATAAAATGCGCCATCGATTAAACGTTCTTACGTCTTAAATGTCGTAAAATATGATTGATAAGTCAAGTTCAAAATGAAGATATTTCAAATCATACCTTAATTATTCACGATAGAATTGAAATAATACGTTTAGAAAGGATTAGACGTCTCGGAGTTCTATTTAGCATTCAAAAATTCATTTCTAACTTTAGATTTATTAAGTTATTTATTAAAGGTTACTCGCATTATACAAATACGTGATTATAACGATGAACAGAATCCAAGAAGTTATAGCTGAACGTTTTTAAATAATGTACGAAGCTAAATATTTTTTTCCTAAAATTACTTATATTCTGCAGTACAAGTCTATTAAAAAACAATTTGTTTTTATCATAAAATTGCATTACAAGTTGCACGCAGTTGTAGTGAAATTGAAATAGATATTTTAAAGGTTCTAATTAACTTTAGAAAATTATTATAACTAAGTACATGTACGACTCTTTATCGAATCTTTAGCATATGAAATTGCTTCCAATCTTATTCTACCCCTAATCGAATGATTAACGCGACGTTCCGGTAAAGCGATTTGCATTTAAATTAGATTCCCAATATTTGATAGGTCTTGGAGTAAGGATCATCACATTTTCAATCATCTTTATTACAAATTTAGTTTAATTCGTCTTAAATACAATAGAGTAAACAACCTTTATTCGACTAAAGAGAATCTATAGCATTACTTAGTTACGGTGTAATGAATTTCCAACGCGATCATAGTTCTATTAAGCACAACTGTTTTTGAAAAATAAATTTTTTTAATAAGAAAAAGTGTCTGTAACGATATGCGACGTAAAAAGAGAATTTAAACGAGACGAGAAATAAAGAAGCGGGAGAGAAATGCGCGAATAAAAAAATCTAGGCAGAGTAAGAGAGAAGGGTGAAGGAGAAGATAGAATGAAAGTGTGTAAGACGAGGAGGGAGGAAGAAAAGAAGAAATGTAGAGAGAGAGAGAGAGAGAGAGAGAGAGAGAGACGAGACGAGACGAGAGACAGCGGAACGAGACAAGAATGTAGGGGGTGAAAGAACGAGAGAATTAAATCAGACGCGAGGAGCAACCGCCAAGAGGTGGAAGACAACGTCGACAAGAGAAGATATAGAAGAGAACAGCGAGCGAGGGATAGTAGACGGACAGATAGACAGAGAGTGTAGAGGGAGAAAGGGAGATAAGTGCAGAAGGTGGCTTGATTTGCGCACCGGATCATTAAATTGGATGCATTGTGCGATAGAAAGCAAACTACATCTTGGCGAATGAACGAGTCTCCACGCGTGTGCTCGTAATAAAGTCTTAATTATGTCTCCTTGGAACAGGTTGACTTCGCACGAAACTCGAGAAACGAGTATTGCAACGCTATTTCCTGCCGAAGTTTATGAATGAATGACAGGTGGAGCTACGAAAAATTGCCAATGAGTTGCGATGCTTTTTGAACGATGAACGTCAAAAGCTCTACCTGTCAGTGTAATGCTTAACTGTATTTCACTTTAGGTATACAATTCGGTTCTCCTTATAACCTTTAACCAAAGGAATTTTATTCTTCTAGAAATTTATAAATTTTACTCATCTCTAGTCGATACCTCTGCTTCAAAAAATCAAGCTTCATAAATTGAAATAACAACAAAAAGTCATACATTTTTTTATTTATTCTAACGCACAAGAAATTGTTCCTTTAACTTTTACGTGTAAAAGTTTTATTTTGTAATCCAGAATTTCATCCTAATTTTTTATAATTTTTGCTTTATTAATTAATAATTATTTTAATATTCAGACGTATTTTACGTATTAGAGTGCATGAAAAGGTAACTCTTTTAAAACGTGTAACTTAATGAAATGGTGTCTCATAATTATTGAAAATAATTGCCTACTTTTTACATATATACACGTATGTATGATAATCTAAATAATATAAATCTTCTTTATTATACATTTATACTTATGTTGAAAAGCGCAATTTAAACAGCTGAAGGAATTCATGATACCCGCGTCATTAAAATAATAAATCAATCCATTTATTCTAGTTACTTGGAGTTCGGTATGTAAAATACTACGCTAATGTAGGTAAAACTTTCTTACCTTATTAAATGACAGTAAAATCATTACGTGATCGTGACGCATTAAATTTAGATTTCATAATTTAAAATTCCAGTTTAGTATATTGACACGAACTTGAGAGACCGGCATGGATGGACAATTTAGATAGGAAAGTAACAATGAAAATGCATATGAAAAACGTGAAAAAATTGAATGACATCCATTGATTCACTGATATAAATTCTGTTAAATTGTGGATTAAATTAGATTTGCCAAAATTTTAGAGGAAATTGATCTCTTGGGTTAATAATTACGTAAGTGATAGCATGTGACAAGTCAAATCAGCTGTACGAGATTATATTAATCGACTGGAAGCATGAATAGTCGTTTTAATATATATTTTTTTTATCATATTATCGTGCTCTTTTTGCGAAGTATAATACAATGGAAGGATGTTTCGTAAAACAATTCGGAATTGTCGATGATATCAATAAGAACAGGAATCGATTTATTAATGCCAAATCAATGTTCCGTCGACATTAATAGCCTGTCACGCGCAAATCCGAAAGTTTTGCTGTAATATCGAGAAAATTTTAATAAAAAAAGTGTCTTGCGTCGTGCTTCTTCTTAAATTTGGTCTGAAATTCCGTCTGCGGTCAGAAGATTCCAAATGAAAGGAAACTTTGTTTCCTTGGAATTAGTAGCAGCTACGGTATTTGTATTAAGAAGTCAATCGTGTGCACAAGCAGCATTCAAGAATGAATGTAGTTGGGCTTTAAAATGCATCCACCAATTAAACCACACCCAAGGAATAATCGTCGAGGTAGGAAAAGAATGTCGATAGGATGCAGAGCGTCGCAAACGCATCCTCTCGCATCGAGAATAGCAAGGGCACGGGTTCCACAATGGACATTTAAACTCCCCGAAATTTTTTATTGCATAACATCAATATCGTCCGCTACATACAAAAGGATGAGCAAAAGTCGTCTAGTTCCCGCGGTCCTCGTTAAAGGCCGCGCGCCCACTACACACACGTAGTGTAGAAAGGGAGACGAAGAGACGAAGGAGTAAAAAAAATGAAATTATTCGAAAGAGCGTACGGAATTCCGAGAAAAACGTCTTGCGGGATTATTGATAGCCCTGCATCGCGAAGCTAGGAGAGAGAGAGAGAGAGAGAGAGAGAGAGAGAGAGAGAGAGAGAGGTGAGAGAGAATAAGGCGAAGTGCCGAGGGGAAAAGGAGAGACCCAACAGAGGATAAAAGAAGAGGAGGAGAAACTTAAAGCGCCCGGCAACTGCAAGGGACCTCTCTCTCGCTCTCTCTCTCTCTCTCTCTCTCTCTCTCTCTCTCGGTCCTCTGACACATACACATTCGTGCGCACGCGAATTTTTCAAGAGTCCTTCAGCTCTGCCCAAACCTTTTAACGCACCGTCTATATACATATATAAATATATGAAGCATTCTATGTCAACTTACTGAAATTTGAGGAATGTTTTTGATACAGGGTAAAGAGCCGTTATTATTTTATTTTTTAACTCAAGATACTTTCAACTTCCATGCTTCTTCATGTCTTTGCATATCTTGCAGTCTCATTATTTTACTATCAACGCTTATTCCCAATATTTCCCTTCTTGAGATATTGGCAAATAAAAATTCCGAAGGATTTCGTTGGCTATTAATCATTCGTTCAGCAGAAACTACAAGTGTCAAATGACAAACGCAGTCCGAGACTCAGTTTTTAAGTGCACCAAACGCCGACGTACAATAATCATTTATTGAACGTCGGGGATCCACGTGTCGCAATAATTAGCACTTCTTCCGTTTTTAATATTTATAAGCGATGAAACTTCGTAAATACCGGGAAAATGAAAAAGTAAACTCCCTGTGTATACTTTATTTAACTCGAGAGAACAGGCACGACTGTTTTTTGAACAAATGCTTGAAAAATTCCCGGATTCTAAATTACTCATGGAGCAAGTCCGTGTGGAAGACTACGTACACACCCGTGTTCGGGTAAAGAGAGGAGACGAGAGGAATTTTCAATTAGACTCGATTATGCAGCAAGCGGTCCGCCAACCAAATCCGAGGTTAGATTCCGCGAATGTCGGCCCAATGACAATATATTTGTGCTCACATATGAACTAGGAATTTGAATTTCCAACCAATTTGATTTCGCTGAGCGCGTATACAGGTATCCCCATCCTTACTTTCTTTCTTTTTGCGCAATTTAATTCGGTTTATGTATCATGTGTCGGCAACTCACTTGCTTCATTACGAATTTTTAAGTTGGTTGATCGAAGACTCGCCAGATCTTACTTAGAATACGTGAGCGCACTGGTGCTAAGGACGGAACGTGAGTGTTTAGTGGCGACGTGGAGTGGCGGCGGGGGGAGGGGGAGTAAAGTGAAATTTGAAACGTTTTTAGTTGGAAATCTTTTGGAACGAGCTTGCAATCGCCGAGGATTTTACAAGTTTTTTCTCATTGGCGTATTCCATGTTCTTGCGATGCTATTGCGATAAAATGCGACTGGCGATAAAACACAGAAAAACTTTGGTTTCCATCGACTGTCACTTTTCATTTCATTTGAAATCCAACAAATTGAGTAAATCAATTATTTCACATACCGTTTTCTACCCGTGAACTATTTCAACGACATTTCTAAAAGCTCTACCTTAAATGATTCTTATAAAATACTTACTTTCATTTTGGAAAAATTCATCAGCAGCTCATTACACCCAATTATTTTTGATAATTCAGCATATACACTTGATAGTGCAGCGCAACAATGTTGTAGTTCAAGTTTTTGATTAGAAATCGCTGTAATAGAGGAAGCGCCACTAAGGTACCTCTAGTTATAAAGTTGTGGAATTTTATCAGATTCGTATGATTCTTAAAAGTTCTCGGAAATCCACCAAAGGGCTTTTATAGGGCTTACATATTTTACCCGATAAAATGCTAGAATCCAGGCAAAAATTAGAGGATTTCTTTAGGACTTTGAGTGCACGAAGCTTTACTGTAATTTACCCTCTAAGTGGTAAATAGCTTCTACCGCTGTTAAGTACCCGCATAAAATAGTTTTCGTATTACGAGCTCGTATTAAAAACAAAAAAAAAATAAACATTAAAAAAGAAAAACGAAAAACGAAAATAAAAGGGATCGCGGCTTCATCGGTTGCATCCCTAATCCTCGCAACTATCCGAGCATCCGTTGTGAACTAATCAATAATTCAATAACCCTAATGTGATCAATTAAAGGAACAGGCCGTACTTAATATACAGAGCCTTTCGCGGGACCATCAAACAGTCCACTTTATACCGTGTTGAACATCAACAAACACGTAAGAGGCCCAAACTAGGATACCGAAACCAGTCCCACGCGCATAATAAACGAATGCCCCCCTCCACCGTCGGCTCGTCGTCATCCTCACTCGTTCCCATATACCGGCGCTAAAAGAGCAGAGAGAGCCTCGGACGAATATCGCCTCGAGAGAACTGGCATGAAGCACACGTAGCGCCTACACACAACGGATCCTTACGGCGGAACTCCATTTTAATTAGAAGGGTTCGTCCGTTCGCGCGCGCGTTATCGAGTTATTCTCCATCCCTCTCGCTCGCACAACTCCTTACTCATTGTTCGTCCTTTTTCGCCACTTCCTCCAATCCCTCTGTCTCCTTTTCTCTCCTCGTCTTTTTTACCTTGGATCCTCGTGCAAAGCTTGTTGCCGTGTGCTCGACTCGCAGCAGCTCACACGCGCCAAAACTACTCTCCTCTCTCTTTCTGGGTCCGCAAGGAGCCGCCGTGGAATGTGGTCCTGCGGGCGGCGACGGCGGCGCAGGGGCCCCACGTAAGGGGTTGCGCGGGACTCTGCGGTCGTGCAGACTTTCGCAGTCTCGGTCCTTCTCGCTCGCTCCGAGGTCCGCTCTTACTCTCCGTCTCCCTCTAGCTTATTTTTCGACCACACTCGCCGAGAGGACTTTGGTAGTTGAGAAATTTTCGCTTCGATGTTGGCCCAAGCTTTCGGGAGCGTCCTCTCATTCGGTATCGAGATGCCAGCGATTTCGGGACTGCAGTGCGCTGATTTCGGTAATGCTCCACGAGACTAATGCCCGGGTTATTGGAAAACTTAATTGCTTCTAATATCCGACCGTTCCTTGCCGTCTGCTCCCAACGATGCGATATCGTCCAGTAGAAAACTTCAACCCCAACGAATGGATGCTAACAAAATCCCCGCTCTCCTATATCCAGCTTATTTCGCGTTGCTAATTATAGAGCTTAAAATGTGTTTCCGTTCAGTCACGTAAGTGCACCATTTTTTTAAATGCCTAGAGTAATTTCTTTGACAGTTTCAACGCTGATTACGAGGACGTAATTTCTGGGAGCGGGCGGGCGAGAGAAAGAAGCGTGAGAGAGAGAGAGAGAGAGAAGCAATTTAAGACGCTAAGCGTGCCGAGTAAAATAACTAGTTTGATAATAGTTTCGGTATCCATATTATCCGCTATCTTGGCATCGTCCATCGGAATCGAAAATTGATTTACGAAACCCCGGTGTTGCGTTTGAGGAGGACAGGAAAATGAAAAGAGAAACATTGGTAGTGGCTCTCCTTTAAAGGCAGGACTTTGATCATTCGATAAATTAAAATATAAGTGAATAATCGTGTCTATTTGAAATAAGACTCGATAAATAAATAAACATACGGGAATGGAAATAGGAGATCTCGTAGCGTCACGGCTCCGAACTCGAATTCTAACCCCTTCCCGCCATTCAGCAAAGAAAGACAGAGAGGAGAAAACAAGAATGAGAAAGAGAGAGGGAGAGACCTCCTTGGAGAGGTCCAGGGAGGTCCTCGGTGCACAGGCAGAGAGACCGAAAGAGAAGGAGAGAAATAAAAAGAGAAGGGCGATAGCAAGAGGATAGAGAAAGAGAGGAGACGAAAGGGAGGTTCCTTGCAACAACATCAAAGGATATATATCGCTTTCTTTCTCCCTTTCGCTCCTTCCCCTCCCACACTACTTTCGTTTTCTTCCTCCTTTTTTTTCTTACTCTCTTTTCTCGTCTCCTTCTGGGGCTTCCTTTTTTACGCTTGCTTTCTTTCTCCTTACTTCTCTCTTTCGTTCTCTCTCTCTCTCTCTCTCTCTCTCTCTCTCTCACACTCATATTCGCTCCTTTCTGCACTTCTGTCCTTCGCTTCTTCGTCCAACCAATTTTCGTCACATTCATTAAAATTCCTATTGACGCGCATTTGGCTCAAAATTATGCGATATACCAATGCACCGTCTATATTATCGAAAAAGAACCTCCTAAACGATATTACTTGTGTACGATTTTCTCTAGAAATAATCTTAATAATGCAGAAATATAAAGTAACGAGATTATCATTAAAATGTGCGATCGTAAATGATTTTTAACAATTTCTTAAAATTTAAGTTCTGCTGAATTTTACTGACAAATAATGACTATATCAAAGCTTCTAATTGGAATATTTTTAATATTGTGCGTTAATTTACTGTATTCCTTTGAATAATTAGTATAAAAGTAAAAAATTTATTAATGTTTATTTTCGGCCGATCGAAATTCTGTATATAGTTTTATAAGTAATTGATACCAGTGAATAATATCTAATCACCAACAGATTCAAGACAAAACAAAATATGTCCCGTGCATTAAACGACTACTAAATAAATAAATTTTTCTCAATTTTAAGTCTGCACTCTCTTATTTGAAACCTGAAAAACATAAAATCTCACGTGATATATGTTATCGTTTTCTCTTCCGTTGTGATTTTTATGCTTCTAATTATAATGAAAATATTAGAACTTCCATTAGAAGGAGAAAACTCAACATTCTCCGATAAATTTCTTGCTTGGGATTTTACATTTTTAAGATAACTTTAAGAAATTTAAGAAAATCTTAAATAAAAGTTTATTTTCGTACTTTATCGATAGCTCTTCCGTCTTATTTTAATTTGTACGGAGTCGAACAATATCATTATAAATTTATACTAAACCATAAATATCGCGCGCGCGGGCGCACAAACACATAGTGATTGTAAAGAAGCAGCAGTGCAATGGTATGAATATAAAAATCAGATAAAATTAATAGCGATACCTTTTTAAATATTCACAGCGAAACGACTTTTCCGCTAGATTTTTAAACGGATTCTCACGATGAGACATAAATGCAAGATGTTTGTGTAGGTGAGAGAGTGAGAAAGAGGAGAGATAGACGATGCAAAAACGACATGCAAAGAGCGTCACCCATAAAAGAAGGGCGAGAGCTCCAGGATAGCGGCGCTTTGGAACTTATATCTGCTATCTCACCCGATCTTTTTTCTTTTTCTCAGATTCAGTTGTGCTTTGTTGCTCGAATGTTTTCTTCTGTATCACGGGCAAGAATGCGCTTAAACGCGCGATCTCTTGCGTCTGATCTACTGTTGCTCTTTCGTTTTAAATCTTCCATAGACTTTGCATATATTCAAATGTGGATTTAAATACGTTTTTAATACTGTCGATTTTTAAATAAACGTAATTTTTAATATTAAATTATTCTTCGAATAAAAAAACGCGGGCTGGCTCAATCGTTTGAAACCGGTCCAATGTCAAAAAGAACTGTTGGATACAAAATTTATTCTAAAAACTAAAGGATCAAAAAATGTGCTGGTTAGCGTTACTCGTTTGACCCAAAGAATATTCTCCACCCTGATCAAGCTTTACTCTCAAAATTTTACATTTAAATAAGAATTTATTACATCATGTAATAGCTGACATTGCATAAATTTCGAGGTGTGATCGTAAACTACGTTATGTTCATTTTCTAACGAGACAAGCATTAAAAATAAATGTAACACGTGCCCTAAATTGACGTTAAACTTGTTTGTGTAAACACGCATTATACACGCAAATTTGCTGTTAAAGTGAATCCTAAACATACGAGTAAGAGACCAATTCATATATTTTCAATTCCGACATTGTTATCCTGACAATACCATACGTATTTCAATGTCTTTTACACTTTACAACTATCAATTACAAATAAAGTCATTCTTAACATTCATTCGGGTTCAATGTTACATTTATGTAACAGCATAATTAGCAAATGCGTAAGATGACTTTGGATTGTTAATTATAAGAATCTTTCCTGATGATACATTTAAGATGGTCAAGTGTATCATTTTAAAACCCCTGCAATTGAATTGTACACGATTATTAAGTTTTTTTTTTCACGAATCATCTTACGTGCTCGTATGTACTATTACACGAAGTTGCACTGATATTTAGGCGAGATGTTGACTAACGTTACGAGAATGTTTACTAGAAATTAGTAAGATTTTAATTAACTACTGACATATTTAGGGTATTTGGAAAATATTAAAATGAAAAACAGCCAACAAAACGGGAAAATTTGTAAGAAAATTCAAACACACGGCTTTGCATACTATGTTTCGTTGTAAATGTGTAAATATTCCATAGATCCATCACACGATAAGCAGATACGGCTAACACGTAATTTATCAGAAAGAGGAATTTTCTCTCGTCTTTCTAGACACATATACTCGAAACTGCAATTTATACCGTAACCAGCAATTGAACTTTCTCTTAATTCAAGCCAAAAATAAAAAATCTCTGATAGTATTGGTAAGATTCTTAGATGCCGGAAATATATGATTATTTAATGCATAATATAAGCAAAGTATTCTTTAAAAAAATTCATATTTTCTAAATTTCAAAAATTGAACTGTACAATTTACAACAAGGATTTCAGAAATTCTCCTGCGTTTCTACTGATTTCTTATTGGAAGCAAATTTAGTTATTCTTCTATTTATTATCGAAAAATATAGAAAAAAATTTTTTTTTTCTATATGATATACCATATATATATATATATATATATATATATATATTTGACCAATGTACATTTGACGCTCATTAATACGAAAACACTTCAAAGGAATAAATATTTTTATCCTCTTATGTTAATTATATACGTTAATATATTTCGCATATTGACAATATACGTGAAAATTTATTTATTTGTATTATAATAAGATATATTTGGTCTATGAAGTAATACAATACTTTACAAAAGAAATTTATACAATACCATTAAGTTTTAAGAGGTTTCTATTTAGAAAACAATAATACTTCGTTATATTACACTAATTTTTATCAAATTTAGTACAATGATTTCTCGCTAATTTAAAGTCTATTCCATAGATTAGTGTAAAATTTTTCTCAATTCTTATTTATAAATAATTCGAAAAAAGTTTTCTCATTGTACGTATCACTAATTATCTGTAATACAATATTTTAATACTCCTCTTTCTATATAATTACATTACTATACACTTATAATAATGTTCATTTTAAACGTATTTAAAACTTCCTTACAACACATCATATCTACTACATCGTTTTTTACGTAACGTGTAATACTCCGTATACATCCGTATATTTATGTATTTGTATCTCATAAAATATTTTTTTTGTATAAATACATATGTCGTATAATTTAAATAAGTAATTATAATCAGTATTTTTTACTGAAACTTTCGCATTCTATTAGAAGAATTTTTTTCAATAGAAAAACACATAATATTTTATTTCTAAGTGAAAAATCTAATTAACTATTCCACACGTTTAATAAAAAATAATAAATTATTAAAAGTAGCTTAGTACTTTCTCAATACGTGGATAAATGTTTAATTCATTATACATAAATACGAATGTCATTATTACTTTAGTACGTACATATTGATAAAAATAAAAGACATAAATCAATTATATTTCTAACGATACCATGTACCTAAAGAATTTCTCATTTGAATAGATAGATATGTAAATATAAAAAATATCTTTAAAAAAATTTGCATGCATTTTACATTCATGTAAGAATAAATTTTCAGTTTTAATATTTAATTTTAGGCAATTTTATTACATTTGATTATGTTGTTTATTCAAATTAAAAATGCATTCTGTTGCGTAAAAATAGTTTTGGACAAAACAAACAAAATTTAAATATTTTTTTCATTATGCTTTTTCTTAATAAATTCACTTGATATTAAACAAATCATCCGTGATTACGAAAAATTGTATAGAATATTAAATGCATACAAAATCATACTAAAACCTACAAATAAAACAAGCAATTAAATGAAAAACTAGAGTGAACTACATGTTTTAGAAAATACTCAAAGTGTAAAAATGATTTCGTTTTAATTAAGTAATATTCTCCTAATATTTGAGATTTAGATATAAATGAAAACATTCCTGATATAGTTTGAAATTTATTAAGCAATTGTTCTCGCATAAACGGTAGACTTGACTCCTCGTATAATTTGTAGCTTATAAGCATCTCATTAGAAATTTTGAATCTCAATGTAGCGATATTCGTGTTCTCTCGATTCATTCATCTTCGAAGTAGAACAACCCGTGATTCGTCGCCACCCTTATAACAGTATATAATGAATCAATTGACCAGTCGAACCGATGATACCGATGGTATCCGACGATTCTTACACTGTCAACTAAACGCGCAAAAAATGTTCGCGCTATATTCCTTTCTCTGTTGCCATGTGAATGAGTTTCACGTCGACGTTGTCAATAAAAACGTGTATTATAAGCTCCTAAAGAAATTTAAAATAAAGTTCTAAAGAAAATGTCGATAAGAGATCGAAGAGTGCGATGAATACGAGAGTAGAATACGATGATGGCTACCGTATGAAATATGTAATAGCTAGATAAAAGATGCCAGATTCGCGCATTTCTTGGCTTTTCGTCTTGTTATTTGTAAATGCGCAATTCAAATGATCGTCCCAACAAAGAAAAAAATTAGAATGAAAAACACAGTAGTGGGGAAAGTACATATAAGATAGAAAAGACGCGTCGGGGACGAAGCTGCCGACGAAGGCAGAGAAGAAGAAGATTACGCGCTCGAAACTCGAAGCTGCTGAAAAGAGAATGAGAGAGCGAGAAAGAAAGAGAGACAGAAAGAGAGATGGAGAATCGCGTGTGAGCCCGTGGCAATTCGGATCACGCGGCGCGCCTTTTGGACCACCGATGTCTGAAGCTCTCTAACTCTCTCATCCTTTTTCTCTCTTACTCGCTCCCTCTCTCTCTCCCTCTCTCTCATGTTCTGACATTTACTTTTATTTTTCTCTCTCCTTCTCCTCCTTTTTTCCCTCTCACTATCTTTCAAACAGTCTCTATTTTATTTTCTCTCCTCTACTCTCCTTCACTTTTTATCTTCTTATATCAGTTTAACTCTCTCACTCGTTCATTTTTTTCTTCGAGTCTCTTTAAGACTAAACTTTTCCAGTTTATCTCCTTTAATCTACCACCCTAATATATTATTAAATAATCGCGTTTATAAAAAAAAAGCTATAATGTTTAGTTAGGCACACATCGAGGAATTGTACATCAACAAATATTTCATTCATAAGAAGTGTTGCGCGAGATCTTCATTACAGCTGATTTTGTAGCGATACATAATCTATGCTTCGTAAGTATGCACCTGGTAATAATTTCGTCTAATCTTTTTGGAACTTCTCAACTATGCGGAAGTTATGCCTTCGGTACTTTTCAACTTGAGACATTTACGTCTCAACAACGACATTTACGTCTCAACAACGACATTTACGTAGCCATAGGAAAGCACTTGCGAAAACTCTACTGTACTTGTACGCGCTTAAGTGGTCTGCGGATAAAATTCAAGATCTATGGACAACTGATAACCAATGACTACCGAAGAAGACGCGTCTGCATTTGTATGCACGCGTCTGTATTTTATCCGTTTCGCTCGTATCCCCCGAATAATGGCGGCATTTAACACTGCTCAAGGTCAAATTCTGCTGAGAAATCCTCGGTCCATCATTAGTCGTTACGGTAAAAACGCTCAATTTTCTCATTCTCCTTGGGATTCCTCGCGGCATGTCCTACATATCCCCCCTTCTATCCCAAAAAATCTCCCTCGTCGCATGCGTGCAACGCGGCCCGCGGTTCCGAGTGCAAGGCCGAACCCCGGCGAACGACGATCCCATGAGGACCGGGGGCCGCGTTATAGGTGTACCATCGACCGGACCCTCGCCTCCCCTCCATTCCTCCCTTTCTTCGCATGGACATTCCCGCGCGATCGCGCGGCGCCCCAGGGACGCGCCTCTTTTCTTTTTCCTCTTTCGCCTCGTCCCGATCCTTCTTCTTCTCCAACCTTCTCCTCCTCCACCTCTCGCGCTCTTTTCTTTCTAACTCATGGCGTATATAGTGGCGCGCGATATATGAGCTACTAAGCCGTGCCGCCGTGCACTTCGTTTCGGTGTTGGCTGGTCCTTGCAGACGGAGCATGCATGTGAGATATTTATGTGTGAAGAGTGAAGCAGCGCATGAACTTAGCAAGCGTCTATAGGCGATCAAAAAGATATGGCATGTGTTTGTTATTCATTGCTCGATCATTTTTCGGCCTTATTTTACCACATACTGCTTGTAACTTTCGTGTAAGCAGAGCGAATAATTGGCCAATTATTTAAAAGGGGAGGCACCCGTTACTCCGCTGATAGACAAATTTTCGATAGATAATTTTGAATTGCAATCCTGTTGCGATTGACTCATTTATAAAATGTATCGAAATCGAGGAAGAAATGCCTAAATTTAAGGACAAAATTTAAGGAACTAAATTGGAGCCGATAAACCATTATGTACCGTAACAGTCATTTGAAAATGAAACCTGACAATTCAATAAATATTTATCCATTAGGATTTTGTGTTCGAAGCAATTAAGAAATAAAATGAATTACCATTACAATTTATTTACGGAATGTCTCAAATAATAACAATTTCTTAAAACCTGGCATTAAAATATAAATCGTAAAATTTCAATTGTAAATTAGTAGTAATTATTTGTTTACCATTATTTGTTTACTCTCTTTTGCTTATTTATTACGATTTTGGAGATTAAAAGTCTCACTTTCATTAATTCCCGATTTGTTTTTAATTCTATCTCATTTTTAATTCTTTTGACTTTATTATTTATAAATATCTCCTCTGATTAATTTAATATTAATTTTTAACGTTACACTACATATTAATTGATTTTCATTTTGATCATTGTTAGTTCTATTAGTTATTTCATACAAATATTTCCAGGATAAAAGTCGAAGTAATCATCATCATTAGAATATTCTTTCGTTACTGTTTGCTTTTTCATTTTTATTTACTTTCCATTTATCAGGGGGTAACTTTAATATTTTATTTACATCAAAACAACTTTAAAAATAAGAATGAAAACACTCGTTTTTTATAATTAAGTAATTATATTAATAAGAATTTATTTCTTGAAATGTTTAACGAACCCTATGTTTAAATTTAAGTAGCGTAGGTTTAGTTTAGTCCGCCAAGTTATGATCCTAAAGTTTGTAGAAGTTTAATATAAATTTTTTGCATGAATTATCTATGCAATATCTTTAAGATTAGGATATTTCAAATAATTTTATCAGAAAATATATATACTAATATGATCTTGTCTAATCAACATTTACCAAAAATTTAATATTATTATACCATTCAAAAGAAAATTGGAATTGTATCAAACTAGTAAACCATCTAAAATATCGGATCATATTGCATTATTTTAAAATAATGTAGAATGATAAATTAATTTCAAAAAATATTTTTTAAAATTAGAATTTCTTATCGTTATAAAAGACTGATAAATGTCTTGAAAGTACGATAATATAACGTGTAATGTATATCTATGGTTTTGTCTTACTATATCTGGACGATTCTACTGATAGTAAATATATCTTAAATGTTTCTTAGAAATTTTATTTGTATTTTTTTATGAATTAAAGAAATAAAAATATTCTTTAAGTCGAACTTTAAATATGATTAACAATGTCATAAATTGCAAGCATTTTATCGGAGTTTCAAAGAATAGTTACAATTGAAAATTATAATCTGAATTTCGCGTACGTTATTTAAAACATTTGGAAAAAAAGTATTTAAATGAAATGGATGTTTCAGTTAAGCACTGTACAAATATATAAAATAAATTTATTTTTATACAAATCTTGTCAACTAATTATTTCGAGTTAATAAAGAATAATTAAAGAATAATAATGGTAAATTGAATTTTTTAAAAGACGCGCGAACATATTACTATATTATTAGTAAAAGCTTAGCAATGAATTATACTTTATATTCAAATTCATAAATTCATGTGTTTTGAGCAGATTTCGAGACAATTTTATTTAATTCATAGTCTGCAAATTATAAGTACACTTCCTCTACTTTCTCATTCTATTCTTAATTTTTCTGTCTCATCGTGATTGTAATATTTTAAGGTACAGAGGTAATTGCACAATTTAAATTCAAAAAAATATAAATTAGATAAGTATCTTTTAAAGGTGAATTAATTCACTCTTTTTCACTACTTATAATAATCGATTATAAAAACACAAATTTTTGAGAATATACTAATTCTTAAAGCATTTAGTTATTCGCACTCATACAAATCAAAGCACAAAAATATCTTTAATATTTTAATCCATATTTTTAGATTTGGAGTTGTAAAAACAAATAAAATCGGTTTCAATTTTATAATTGTTCTTCGTATTAATATTCGATGACTCGAGATCCCATTTCAAGAGCGTTACATAATCTGCGACTATTTTAAATTGCACTTCAAAATAAGCGAATTAACCCACGAAAGCTGTGATACGTGACGTTAATTGCGAAATAAGCATTAATAATTGGTGATTTCGTAACAAGATACCGACCACACAGAATGGAAAAAATGTACGGAATAAATAATCAAGTAATAACCAATGAAAATCTTGAATATGACTCGAGCTCTTCAAGTAATACACAACATAATCAATTTTCTCCCATAGCTACTTATGAAAGTTAATTAATAAAATTAATTTGTAACACTTATCCTTACTTAATCCCACAGCGGGTTAACTTTGCTAGCTTAGGTTAAACTATTTCGATTAAACGTACCTTTTAAACGTGCTTTCAATTTATTTCCGATTTCAGTAAGATAAACATTTGACTCGTATAACAAATGCCTACGTCGGTTCTAAGCGAAAAAATTATAAAACGGATCTTTTATTTCAATTGCCCGCAATTCCTAATACCACGTGTAGCCCACAGAAAATGGCCGTTATACAGCACCAACGTGTTAATAAAATGTCTCGTGTGACAATTAGTAATTGTAATTAAGGAGAAAAGCTCGTGATACAATACGAAGTTTGCTTGAGCTCGAAAGTAATCAACCGGAACATCCTCTGAGCTAAAGACGCACTTCTCGAACGTCGACATCTCGAGTGCTCAGTTATACTAGCTTTGGGACTAGCATAAGTCAGAGGAAAGTATATCCTAAAAGAAACTAATCGCAGAGCCCATTAAACAACCTCCCACTAGCACACGTGCGAGTTCGCTTCAGTCTTGCGTTCGTTGTGCGGGCGATCGTAAAAAGCGAAGAGATACGTCATGAGAAAGGGAAAAGGAGGCAGAAGTCGCAGGCGAAAAAAGGGAGGGAATTGCGCGGAGAAAGCGGAAATGACAATGTAGCGCGGGCAGAGGATACGCGTAGCGAACGCTGAAAGATGCAAGCGAGCATCCGAAACGAACCTCGACGAGCGTCGGCCAGACCATGAGACCGACTGCGCGGGCGGGGTTGGGGAGGGCACAGGAGGGAAGAGGCAACGACTGCTTAATCCCGTCTTCTGCCAAAGATCGCGAGGCCGGCGGCGTAATGTAACGAGGGAGCGCGCGGAGATGTGGTACCGAGCGCGCAAGAACGTGGAGGAGGAGGAGGAGGAGGAGGAGGATGAGGAGGAGGAGGAGCGACTCGGAGAGGGGAGAAACGATTTGTTTAAGCCTTATAAAACAAACGCATGTGTCAGAGTTGGCCCGAAGACTTAATGGGACAATGGAGACCTTCGCGCCAAGCGTCGACGGAGAGTCAATGAATCTGCTTGGCCTTTTCCCATGGGTTCGTCGCGCGCTTCGCAACAAGAAACGAACGCAGCGAGAGAGGGAGAGAGGCAGAAGTAATGTCAAAGGCGATAGCGATAAAGAGCGCGAAAGTCAGAATGAAAAAAGACTCGAGCCGGGCAGAGTCGATTACGACGAGGCTTCGACTCTCGTTCGTAGATCACGCAATATTTTTCGAAACTCGACGTTTCTTCCCGATGAACGTGTTAGGTTCATAAAGCATCACCGTCAAAGCAATTCCTGGCTCGAAAAGTGATATTTGTTGAGCAATAAGGAACGCGTACGGGAAATGAACTCGTTTTGCGAGCTCGGCTTGCGAAAAATTAATTCTCAAATGTTGCAGTATCTTGATTATCGCCTTTGCTCTCGCCTTCGGTAAAATGTAAACAGCGCGGGTGCGTTGAACTAAAATGAATTCGTAGGCGAAATATTTTTAATTTCGGACAATTTCGGATAACGTCCAGTTAATTCGCGTCGCAGGCCCCGAGGTAAACAAAGATGCCAGAAACGAGTTTTGGTAAACTTGAACTTGTCGAATATTAGTGCACGAGCGGCACGAGTTTGCCAAATTACGTTAAACGGCCTGTCAGCTTGGCAAATAAACTACGCGAAATTTTATTAAGAGTTAGTAATGAAGAAGGGGAAAGTGCGGGAAGAACGAGCGAGAGGACGGTGGACTCGGTGGACTGCGAGGAGGGAAGAGGGCAGCGTCTTTATCAAGTTTTATGTGCTCTTGGTCGTTCGCGCCGGCGAGCTTTTGCTGGACGCGAATGAGTCACATCGACATTTTTGCCGCGCGAATTATTCAACGGACGGCTTAATGTCGAGTTCGTTGGGGAGTCGTTCGTTTCCATTAAGTCGTCGTGCGCGAGTAAATAAAAACAGCGAGGGAAGAGGGAGGGAAGGAGCGCCGCTGGTGTTGGCGTGCACTTAATGTCGCGATTGTTCGCTCGAAACGAGCGGAAAGTACCGCGCGCCCGAGTCCGCCTTCTGGTTTTCGCAGGGGACGATCGAGGGACGACGGCGACCCACGAGTAGTGCACTTTTTAAAATCTCGCTCCGCCGTGTCCCGGGGCAATTTATGTACTCGTTGCACTTGTAATTACTTAATTGCCGTACGTGTTAAGAGCAATTTCCTCCCCCTGCGTGAAAATCTTGAGACCGCCAATGAGAGAAGAAGAGAATTGAATTAGCGACGTCTCGTGCGGTTTAAGAGACAATGATTTACATGGCGAATTTTCTTCTATTCTTCTACGTGCCTTTGAACGAAGCGATTGACGTGGCTCGCAAAAAGGAGTCCATCGACGCCGAGTAGCTTCCTTGCTTTTCTTTTTTCTTTTTCGATAATTCAGTTCGATAATTCTGTTGGTAGAAGTACCTTGGAGTTTTATCGACGCGTCGACTCCCTGATACTCTGCGCACGTTCGTTTCCATCTAGAGTGCGTAAGGTGCGACTTTCCCCCCCCCCTCTCTCTCTCACACTCTCTCACACTCTCTCTCTCTCTGTCTCTGTCTCTGTCTCTGTCTCTGTCTCTGTCTCTGTCTCTCTATGGGCAATATCGACCATTAAATACGAAAATTAGCTGAATTTTACATTAAGAAAGAAGCATTAAGCGTTACATTACCGTGAAAGCTGCGCGTATACGCAGATGGAGGTCGTTGCTTTTATAAAGAAATGGAGAGTTTGTCAATAGCTAATACGACTTACGAAAAATCAAAATAAACTTATAAAACACTCGTCGCAATTTGCTTAAAGCTTCTTTCATTATTCGAGAGACTAGTCATTTGACTACTTATCCAACGTCGGTTCGCTCGTTCATTTGACCAAATATTTTCTTCGAAATTTAACTTATAAATGTCTGGTGCGCGCGAATCATCAAGAGTTACGACTCTTTGTCTTTGCCGCTCGAGTTAAAAAATCGATCTGAAATTCGCGGAAGTCATTTTCGCTCGCTCGCCCTTCGCTCCGAAAATCCACGAATAAAGAATGAAGTCCGGGGTGGAGACGTACGTGACTCGAAGGAAAAAAGGAAATTCCGAGTAAATTTTTTCCCATCTATCCGTAGCACCTGAAAATCTTCCGCGCGAACTCCACCACCTCGACTCGACCTCGACTCGAGGACGAAGGGCCACGCAAATTTCTCGCAGAAGCGCGTGCACTTGGTCGATGTGCGCTCGATGCCGCAGCCAAGACGCGGCCGCGTCCCTTCGCCTAAAACTCCCGCGCTCGGAAACTCGGCCTCTTTCACGTTTCACGGACTCGAGATAACCTACGCTCAACGCGTTTGACGCCCTCCTCGGGGACCAATCCTCTCCCGAGGATTCGTCAGAAGAGGACACTCGAGCCGTGGCCTCGGCGATTTAGCCATTTCCCTGAAAATCACGAGGACGACCCACGCAGATAAAAATGCACGGACGAGGGAAGAAAAGTAATTGGTAAATACGCGTAGGCCGTGCATAATTTGCGAGCATTTGAATGTTTTGAATGTCGAGCGCTTTGCACGAAGCCCGGGATAAGCGTCAAGTTCCTAGATTTCCGGTGCGGTACGCCCAAGCATTTTCTACGCGGGTCTTTGCTTTGGAGTCCCTCCCTCGTTCGTTCCTTCTCTGCGATCATCTACTCTGCGCACGCACGTACCGCAAATCGGTCTCGGCCCGGTCTGGCGGCCCCGTCGCGCGAAATTTCGCGTGTGCGGCCCTTCGCCGGTCCTCCTCAGCCCTCTCCCCTTCCACGGGACCTCCTACGCGCCGAGCACCGGCGGAATGCGGAGGAGAGGCGCGTACGGCAACGACGGCACCCTGGTGGAGTGGAGCTCGCGCGAGACAAAGAATCGCCGCTGGCCGAAAAGAACCGCGTTACGCTTCTCAGGATGGGGCGAGGCTTCGAGAGGATTCTTCTTTGCTCTTCGCTTCTGCGTCTTCACCCTGATCCGCTTCACTAGCGGATGACCTTTTCTCGGTCTTTCGATTTTCCTTTTTTCTCGGAGAGAATGACGGGCGCCAATTATTACTCCGGAGCCACAATGTGACTCGGAGGATGAAATTGAGGCGCCGCAATTCTATTGTAGCGGCCGCGCGTAACAGCATTTTCGTTACATAATGAGCTCGAGAATTTGCCGAATTGGTTGAAAAAGGAGATTTGCTTGAAAAATGACCGCCCGACAGCTCTCGCAACAAACCAGCGAAGGGAGAGCGGGGAGACGTCAATCGCGACGAGTCTACACTTAATACCGATGATAGACGACTTTTTGCAGCGCGATGAAAGATGCCTATTCTCGCTCGAAATGTCTACAATGAAACGCGTTCGGTCGACTCCGAGTAATCCTTGCGCTCGAGGAAACTCTTGACAAGTTTAACCGTATCGTTACACATTTATTTCTAGAACGTACGTTTACAGTGTCAAAATATTTTCACTCGCTCTTATGCGTATCGATTATCTAGCGAAGGAACTTCTATAAGGAACCATTTGCCTAACCGGTTTCACGCTTTCCCCTTCAAACGCACGAACAATTTCCATTAATAACGCTTCGAGGCTTATTAATTAACTTTAGGACCTTTTAAGAAACGTGTTGCTTGTAGAAAAATTACGATTAATTTTTTCGACGAATCTCTCAACTTAGCAAACAAATTGTCTTATCAGTGGGAGAGGCCCTTTGCGATATCTTGGAAAATTTAAAAGTACGAGGTACTTAGAAGATACGAAAGAGCATCTCTCAATTGCGCCTTTATTATAGCATAATGTTGAAAAGGAGCATAAACTGATAATTATCGGGGCTGCAACAGGCTAATATATAATTATACTGGAAATTACAATAGAAGTATGCGAATGCGTGCGTTATTCTGGCAGTATTCTCTTCTCTTCGTGTTATTATCGAAAATATATACGTAAGAGTCAGGTAGTTCTCTAACGAGTAAACTCGATACAATAAAAATTAAGAGTATACAATTGTTATCATCGATCGGCGCGGCAACAAAACTTGAGACAGATTACATTACAAATAGAATTCCATGATCGTAATTCAGGATATATTGTAATTTGTGGCGGATAAGTTGGAAAGAATGTTTAGCTGATGTGATCAATGAAAATGATAATTTATTAAACGTGAAAATATTTGACGAACGATGCAGTGTCTCTTGAAATATGCATGGCTGTCTGGTAGTGTAATGTTGTTGGAGGCCACCTCACGAAAAGCAAGAGGCTGCTTTCTTTCTCTTTAGCTCGGCATCCTGATAGAGGAACTAAATTGCTGGCGACTGGCCCCTTATTTTTCTTCCCTTTTCACTGGCTAAAACCAGATCGTCTTTGTACCAATACGGTGACCTCCTCCATGCTCCTTAACTTTGCAAGCTCTATTTCGTTTTTCTTAATTTTATCGTGGATTACGCTCTCTCTCCCTCTCTCTCCCTCTCTCTCTCTCTCTCTCTCTCTCCCTCTCTCTCTCTCTCTCTCTCTAGTATTGCTCCTCGCTTTTCTGTGCTTTTAAAATCCTTCAGTGCGATGTTGGCTTGCGTTAACTTCAATACTGCACAAGTGACCGAACTACCTTTAGTACATTCTTACAAATTATACCAAAGGAATGCAATTTAGTAAACAAAAATGTTTCAGTGTTTCAAAACTTTTTCTTGCTTCGTAATATTTCACAGTATTACGTACAATCCTTTATTATTAGAAATAATCAACCCTAGTCTCGCAACGTACTAAAACCAGAAATATTATTTTTATTTCATTTGCATTCGCTTTACTTATTTATTTGTTTATAATGTAAAGGTACGTTAAATCATCTGGTCGGTGATTACCACGCCTGATCATTTACCATTAGTCTAATCAACACCGATTCATAAATTATTTTTATTATTTTATCAATTCTTTACGTAAATCCTGATCATACGATTATTTAACGCATTTAATGTAATTTAATGTACTATTGGCGACAATTGGAACTGTACATTAATTAACGAACAAAGACCGCAACTATTGCGTACAGTGTACAGGGCAATAACTGTAAATATTGTAAAATATCGCAAGAATTGTGAAAAATTATAATGCGTAGAATGTGACCTGCAAATCGTCACTCTTCTCGATACTCGTGTTCGATCGTTTCAATCGGTAATTTTTCAACCGAGAATGCGAATGAGAATGCTCGAAAGATTTGGATGAGTGACAAGTGTAGTTTACCCTTAATAAAGTGAGGTTTTACGAAATTTTAAATATTCGTGGGGAACCTTAATTCCCTTCGTTCCTTATTCTTACATTTTGTTTCATCTCGGGATAGTTATGTTAACTTATTACAAGACATTATTATAATTTTGTGAGCTACGTAATTCTTTCAAGCTCGTGGATTCTTTAACTACGCGAATCAGTGATAATGGTTTTAACGTACTATACTGATGTCAATTCTTTAACGATTCAAGAAACGTATTTACGCGAAATTTGAAAGCCTTGCGTTGCACTTCTTAACGATATAAATTAAATACTCCAGCATTCGATGCTTTGAGACGCACTTTTGTATTCGGTTGTTCCGGTAATCACGAAATAAGCAGCCTTTCCCTCGCTCGCGCTTCAAAATCTGGCTCGTGTTTGTCTCCCGAGTCTCCCGAACGTACATCAACGTATTTAGACTTCACTTTGTTGGCTAACTTAATTATCTATTTACGCAATTAAAGACCACCTACATGTGCGGGTGTAAATGTACCTCGGAAGCTCGACAGAGGCTCGAAATTTGGCCTTTGGATATCCGCCGCGCTCGTCGGGCACTTCCGAACGTATTTTCGCTTGTCTTCTTCCGTGATGGCTCTTGAAGTCTTGGCTCGTGATCAACAAAACCCTCGGCCGAGTATTGCTGCGATGATTTACCGCTCGAAACTCTTCGAAGCGGCATTTATTATGCGCGCGTGCGCACGCGCGCAGCCTAACGCGCTTGCTTGTATTATAATTTCGTTTTTTCAGATAATGCATACCAGCCGAACTTCATGCCGAATTAAATCTTAATATCTTGGATTAAAATCTTTGCGTTAAAAGAACGCGCGATTTATGGTGTTTCGTTGGGCGCATTCATCCGTCGAACCGTAAATACACGGTTTTGTAAAAAAGAAATATAAATTGTTCTTTGAAAAGGAATAATAAGTATTGTACGAAATTTTAAGCAAATAAGCAACTTTTACGGCAAATAAAAAGTGAAAGGAGAGTGCAGCGAGGCTTTTCAGCCTCTGTCAAAGTAAAGTGCCTTTAGATGCAAGAATGAAATTTTAATTTAAGAAATAATCTTGAAATATTTAAATATGTTTTTTTTTTACATTTTTATATTTAGGTATAGTTTTATTGCGTTATTTCCGTTGGGTTCGATGTCGGACCGGCTATCGATGTTCAGACGCAACATTATAATTTCCATTCTATATTTAGCGTTAATTAGTGTTTTATGTCTAGAATGAACAAACAGCCACCTATTTATTTCAAATGTAATTGCACAAGCATTCAGAGATAGCCGATAAGATTTATAAATTGGATGGCAAAGGATAAGATTAAATCGATTAAATCGAAGTGAAAAATCCCTTCGCACCAAATTTCTGTGCATTTGTTGAATTAGTTCAAGACCTCCCTTTGAAATTTAGCGGGACGAGCTTGTGCTTTAGGATATATAATACTTGACACTCGACGCGTTTTTACTTTTAATTATAAGCTTGAATACATACGACCAAGGAACGTAAAGGCGGATAGTAAGCAGGCCTTTGTGATATTACGCGACATGAAATTGAAAAAATGTTAATCGGACAAAATGAAGGAAAAAGGCGCTTAGAAAAAGTAATTTTTTTGAAGAAGCGGGAGAGAAAAAAAAGCGAAGAAAGAGAATAACAGCTGTTTTTGTACGGCGTCTGAATCCGTGACGAGTGTCGCAGATTGCAAAAGTTCGCACGAGGAGAAAGAACGAAAGATCGACGATGAAAAAAAGCCCGGCTTATCCGAAAGGCCACTTGGCACTCTCGTAAGAGGTGCGGCGTTTCGATAAGCCGAAACATGAAGTTCTTTATTAACGGGGTTCCTTCTGCTCCCATAGACCCGTGCGAAAAAGAATTTCTCCTTGGCTCCTCTCTTCTAGATGAGTCATTGTTTTCGTTTTTTCATATAAATTTTTAGCGACTTTTCTACTTGCACTTTTTCGTTCTCCCTCGTTACTCCTTCGTTACTCCTACGCATCCGAAGGAGCCGATTTTTCATAATATATTCACTTTTCTTAAAGAAGATTGATAATTCGTCGAAGCTAAGGGTTGGAAATTTATTCGTTCGAGATAACATTCCTTGAAAGAATCTTATTGTATACGTTATTCTATAAAATCCAGAGCTTACAGAAGGTCCACTTTCTTTAATCGAAGATCTTTCGATGAAAAGTCATTTATTTTGTTTTTTAATTCTATGAATGTACAAAACAATTTAATCACGATATACCAATGAAAATAACAAGCACTAATAATTAGACTATCATTTTTTACATGTGTACATGATACATACATATATACGTGCGTGTGCGTGCGTGTGTGTGCGCGCGCGCGCGTGTTTGTACGACCGAAGCATACTTTTTCATGCCATTTTTTCAAGTCAAACTATTCGTAAATTTTATGCTCGAGGCATAAAAGTGATATCAAAACTTGAATAAATATTCATAGAGGTACGTAATATACCATAAGGTGATAAATTCTTTTCATTCGATCTTTTGAAGTGGGTTAAATTTTAACATGAAAATCATTTGCTTCTGAAATTTATTACTCGAAATATCTTTCGAAACCTAAAAAAATATACTCTTAATTATTCGTTCTTAATGCGTTTTATCGATACATCTTACATAATATAAGTGAAATCACTGAACCTATTGAACAATTAAAATCCCACCGAGTTCCTTAATAGAGTATATCTAATACCGACATATTAACAAATATTTAGAATTTACAATACCTTTATAAATACTTTTATTAGACTACGTATCAGCATAAGATTTTAAAATTTCTTATCGAATAATAATGCAAAATTAGAATTTCCAACAGCATGTGTTTCGGTGTTATTGTAAATCAACGATCTTTAATAAGCAAACTTGAATTTTTTTCAAATAATTTTATTCAAGCGATATAAAGTAACATCTTGATAATATGTGTGCGTGTGCGTGTGTGTGGAGGCAAATAACTTTTTTGACGCGATACAAAGTACGATGGGTGGACGACATAGAAAACCTTTATCTTTTACCGATTTTGTTCTCGAATGGCCATTTGCAATATCTAAATGCGCAATACCAATATTCGTCAAGGCTACGTGGTAACGGAAAAGAAACCAAGAGGATGTCGAGCTCTTCACGGGAAAACTGCGTAAAAGAATACGAAGACGTAGAAAAGCGCCTTAGAGTAAGATAGATGTGGTACAAGGATCTTATGTCGAAGACCAACGCAATGGCATAGTGGCATAACCTGCGATCGAACATGTGTCCAGACCGAGAAAGACAAAAATGTTCCCCTCGTTTCCTTCTCTTTGCCATTTGCTTTCTTGCAAATACAGTGCGCCATATTACACAGACGCGCATCGCCCTATGCGACTGGATACGTTTGAGTTTGACGGCGATTTCCGCAAGACGGGCAACACGTGTTTCTTGCACAAATGAGACTGTACGGCTATCTTTCTCCTTCCCTCGCACACGCATTCTCGCGTTCTCTCTCTCTCTCTCTCTCTCTCTCTCTCTCTTCCAGCTCGCCGATCGTAACTGACAGTAATTAAGGAAGCGCATTATAAAAAGCCCCCTCCCCCGCCCTTGCTACAGCAAATGCGACGCTATTTTTAGGATGACGGATCACTATTCGAAGAATACACGAAATGTTCTCATCGGCAGTGTGGACACATCTCAGCATCATCGTAAAGATCATCTATGCTCCGATACTGTTGCACTACCGTTTACTATGAATCAGACTTGCTAATAAATCCTGTTCATTAGAACGACCTTGATAATATTGCGCTGATATATCAATACAAGACAGTAGAAAATTTTTCGGTTTGGCAGAGCAATGCTTTCTTATCTAATACCTTCGAGTATTATGAAAGTATTATGCTTAGACTTCAAATTCTATCAATTTTATCTTCATAAGCAGTAATACCCTTAGGTTGCGTTAAATTAACCTTTGAATCATTCGAACTAATCAATTCTTCGAATGAATGGGAATTAACATAGATTTACTTTTAATTCTATTTAAATTCTATTCGAATCGGTAAAAGAAATTTATTTCGCGGTAAATTTATGAATACAAACATATAACGAAATTTGATTTATATCTTCGGAATTTCAAACTGAAGTGTATTAACATGTTTTCACATTAAGTTTCCGTGTTTTCTATTATTTAAATGGCACGGGCATAAAACTCAATATCACGGCTTACAATTGAATTTGATAAAAGAATTTGATTCGTGAACTTTTTTTAGTCTGCAAAGCACCTTAAAGTACATACTCAAAAGACTTGTTACGTACATGCTGATAAGTATTAGTCGGGTCTCGATCTCTCTTATCTGTTTTGGGAAAAATCTTTGATCGGCCTGACGTCGATCTTAACGTTTCCGTCACCCACGCTGAAGGTAGTGGGTTTCCGTACTTCCATGTAGAGCCAACACTAATGCAGCAAAAAATAATACGCCTAAGTAAATCAGAATAGGAGCGGCAAAACATCCTTGAAAAATGATCTCCAAAGTATCGTTACGAAAGAAGGGCAAGATTACATGCCGAAAAATGAAAGAACGAGAGAAAGAAGCTAGCGAAAGCAAAACGCTCCACGAAAAGTCCAACGCGAAGAAAAGACGTTACTTGCAAATGTCTTCTCATCCACGCGAACAACACTGAAAAACCGAAAAAGCGGTCGTTCTTCGAAAAGAGGCGCCGTGTCGAGAGGTCGAGAGAGTGAGAGAAACAGAAGAAGCAGCAGCATCCACACGAGCGATGGAGGTCGTTCGGGTATTTATTACCTGTCTTTTCGCGTTCACAATGGGAATGATTTCACAGATTTGCGTCTACCTGACTTGTCTTTGGCGTTCCACTTATCTCTCTCTCTCTCTCTCTCGCTCTCTCTCTCTCTCGCTCTCGCTCTCGCTCTCGCTCTTTCCTTCTTCTTCTCATTCTCATTCTCATTCTCATTCTCATTCTCATTCTCATTCTCAAACTCATTCTCATTCTCATTCTCATTCAAGCAGTTTTCTCTCGACCGCTTAAGGCGCCTTCACACTTTATTGAATTTAAAGAACGAGGCAAACTCACAAGCTACAATAGAGCCGCCCATAATATTTATCGCTTTATAAGTACACTTTCGACCAGGTTCATCATTCTTTTCAAGTTTGCGATTGTTCATCATGCTAGAATAAAGCATATTTGTATGAAACGCACTTCTCAAAGAAGCTAGACAAATCCAAAATGTCAACAAAATATTTATCTTGAATACCTAACAAATTAATCTATTAGCTTATACATGAATTTAAAGCTTTGTGTGTAGTTACCCGTTTTTCTACCTAGGAAACCTACAAGTAATGAGAAACTTGATTTGCTTCAATTACTTTACAATTTATGTAGACGCAAAAATTTAATAAAATTAAAATCATATTACTTTAAAATCATGACTTTAGAAGAATTAATTTAGAATAAATTTAGAAGAAACGAAAGATTCCACGCTAATATTATTTCGTCCACTTGAACACCTAATGAGAAAAAACGTAATTTTTTCTATTTAATTCATTAGAGAAAGAGTATTGAAATTTCAATTTTTTAATTTTTTAAGTTTTATTCGTACGCGATAATACATTAAAATTACTTGTTGCTAATTATATCTTATCTCATACTTTTTTGCATAGCCTGATTAATATATATTTAAACACTAATTATGAGTAAAAAATGTGCTAATAATATTCTTAGATATAAAGGAAAAATTATATAATTGAATAGTATAATTCATAAATATTAAGTAATGGGATGAATCGCATATTAAGTATTCATCGATTATCGAGTAGATACAATTTGCGTGCATTTAAAACACGACTTACTTACAAGAATTATATAATAATTTTCTCAATTATTATTTAATTTGACTGATATGAGAATGTTCTTCGATATATGGTTCTTCAACTCAAACCGATAATTTATCATTTGGTTTATTACAGTTGTTTTGTTCGTAGCTTATTCTTATCGCTTCTTTGCCTTCTTAAAAATCAATCTCGTATTTCATAAAATTTTTCAATAAATAATAAATTTTATAATATAAAGCGCTTGCTTGTTAATCAATACATTATTAAAATATTTCGTTAATATTCAATGAAAATACCCTTGTTTTTTAAAATGTTGTTTACCATTAAATAGGGTTTAAGGTGTACTATTTACCGCGTCAATTGAATTATTAAATATTTCTTACGCAGTTATTTTGAGCAACATTGCAAAGAACGTCGTAAAATTCCCTAAGCAAGTTTTTCAATGTCGTAACATTGACGTTATTATTCGTATCGTGTGACGTTATGTGACGCTGTTGTACTCGTTGCTCTTGGTATCATTATGATTATCATAATTACCATTATAAAAATTAAATTAAAACTATTTTAAATATAAAAAAAAACTACCCATCTGTGAGTGAATTTATATTTTAAAAAACGCTAGTCGATTCAACGCTCAACGTCCACTACGCTATTAGTCATGATAATCAAGCTACCGATGCCTCAACGAAATAAAAGGGTCACAAAATCTCATCATAACAGAACAGATTAAAAAATTTGGCTTTTATAAGAATCTGACATTACATGCAGTCAGAGTAACGGCCAATTGCCAAGTCGGACGTTTAATCAAGAATTAATCAAGCGCCGAGTCGGGCCCAAATTATGGAAAAGTCCTTCCGCGCGTACAGCAACCCCATCGTTTGAAAATACTCGCGTTTTTTCAGGTTCCTCCATTGAGGAATCCCCTTAAAAGATCCCGCGCATGTGTATTACCGGAGAGCCTCTCATCCTTGCCGAGAGGAACAGCGTCGACGTCGACGTCGGCGGCGGCGGCGGCGGCGGCGGCGGCAAAGCCGTGAGCATTTTAAAGCGCCTCCTTCCGAGAAGAGCGTCGTTTAACGCGCCTCCGACTTTTACAATCTATGTGCTTCGTTCTCGCTTACTCCTTCGCTCCAGCTTCTTTGTTGTTGCGCGTCTCTCTCGCTCTCGAGTCTTTCCTTATATGCATAATTGTGGAGAGTCGCGCCGAAAAGGCACCCAACAGGTGTATCGGCGGTTTTTCGACTCCGCTTAATCACGCGAGAAACGCGGCTCTCGATCGCGCGCGCGCGCACACGTGCACGCATATGCCTGCACGTGTGCGTGCGCAAGGAGTCGATTATGGTTTTCTTCGGGGCTCTCGCCTTCTCCTTCTCGGTTTTCGTATTATTTCACTCGTGTCACGAGGGCCGGGCGGTCAATCGACACCTTGTTCCCGCGATGGTAATCAGGACGAGTTAATGATGCCGGAAAACACCGACTGTTAATTATAATATTGAGTCCCGACTTTTGTTTCTCCGCGCATAAATAAGACGTTCACCGACTGATAACTTTTATAACTTTTATCCGCTTTTACGGTTGCTTTGGAATTACGACCAGATCTTTTTCGTTGATTTTCGCAATGAATATTTAACGTTCGAACAACTTCCCGATGAGTAATATTTTTCACGAAATCGCCTCGGTATTTTCAAAATTGTACGTTATGGCGACTGTCGCGCGTGCAATCGTTCTCCACTTGTACTCGGTAATTGCATTCTTATTTCTCATCCGTAATGAGTCTGTCAACGCTTGTATTAAATTGTAAAACCGATACGTTCATAAACGTAAGTGTTGAGTAGCAACGTTACATTAAAAAGTAATGATTCGTTGGACATTTAAAAGAGCTCGAAGAAGAAAAAGCAAACTGACTCGGTATAAAAAAAGACGTGAATTTCTATTGTTTTACAGTTGAATTGAATCGAAGAAAGTAATCGAATGACCGTGTAAACTAGGGCAGACAATAGATTAACGATAAAAACCGAACCATAACACTTTTTCTCTTATTTGCAAGCCTCTGCCATTAGAGGATAAATTACTTAAAGCACTTCCATTTAGTCGACAATTGAAAACTAATTCTTGCTTCGGGTTATCGATTTGTTAAACGCAGAATGCAATGACAATTTTTCACTACTAATGATGTACGCGTGACCTCGCAGATTTCTGTTGCAACTGTTTAGGGCAGACGACGTCAAAGTAACTTTCGGCAACAAACTGTCACGCTTCCATTACTTTCGGAACACCATTGACCAAAATCAAAAGGATCGTACAGAGGAAACTATAATGACATTTGTAAATTTGTCAAGATGCCAATGATGTATGAAGCTTTCGGGGAAAATATTAGTGTTGAAACTTGATAGTCCGTTCCGATGGGAAACGTAACGAATAATTAACGAGGAATTCAATTAAAATGAGACTAAATGAGACTATGATTTAACGAGTATGATATAGAGTATAAGAAATGAAAATATCACAATTCGTAATTTCTGAAATTTAATTTTCACAAATACCTAATGACTGAATCATAATGTTTTTATCTTTGCATTAAAATTTTTAACGCTGGTTTCACGAGTCCGTAATACATTAAGTACTCTTGAGGCAATTAAATGGGCAACTGACGAGACCAACACGAGCAAACACTTTTTCACTGATTTGTATTAAAAAATCAATTTTTGCCAAACATTTCTTTGGTGAAACAGCTCAAAGTATTTTGAGCTACGCAGAATAAATACATAATTTTACATTTAGAAATTTCGGAATTCTTACGACTTCAGGAATGATGTAAAGCATTCGAAATTATTGAATAAGTCACGCGTGCTTTGACTTCCGATAAAATGCAAAAAAATGAACATTACATTTCTGGGTTCTCGATATATTTAAGATTAAACTTAGCTTGCTCGAACATTATCTTTTATGCCAATGTAATAGCTTAACTTGCATCCCCTTTCAAAAGTCTCGTTTAAGAAACCATTAGATTTTCAACGTTATATTCCGTGTGCCACAAAAATACGGCAAACGAAAGTCGATTCAAACGTCACGCGCATATAAAGAAATGGATACAATTATTTTCTTCAAAGAAGCATAACAAACATCGATAATTAATTATTAATTTCAGCATACAATACGATACGCTCAAGGTGATTGTATTGCCAATAAAGACAAAACCACAAAAGACTTAATATTACACTTGTAAGAGAAAATTGTCCTTGTTGGAAAAGAAACAACAACACTAATGTTTCCACTGAGTAAACGTAATAACGTAATTTCAAATAGAATCCAATTATTTATGCCCCGAAATGAGGAGATAAATGTCGGTCGAAGATTTTTTACATATCTTCGAGAGTTTATACTCTTTAATTAAAAACGTTATGTTTTTAATTAAGGTTAAGAATACTTGGCAAATAAAAACTTGAGGTTGGATTTAATAGAAACGGGTACTCGATCGCCGATGGATGATGGTTGAGCTACGTTCGATGTACCGGCAGGCACAGTCCTACCCGCACATACACAGAGATAATTTCGCGAAGAGAGCGTATTTTAATGCCGAGATTTCAAATCACGTTCCGTTTCATGTTATTTCGTAACTTTTTCTACACTATCACAAACCGCAAATTTTAATCTTACGTAAAACATTAATTAACAACTCACTCGCAGGCTGTGCAAGTGAAAAAGGTCTCGGAATAATCGCAGGTTTAAATCGAATAAATCAATATTTATCAATGGAGTTGGCTCGACTCAACTAGAAATGCCGTTTACGATCGATACGATGAATCGAAACGAAAGCGAAGTGGGAAAAAATTCGCGCAACGATGCCTTAGAGGAGGTATAATAATAAGAGGTCGACGGGCGCGCCAATATACGTTCGTCTCTTCTTCCTATAAGTTGGACACCGGCCAGCCCCAACGGGGGGACACTTTCCCGCGAAAACGCGAAAACTCGGCTTCGAGGAAAATTCAAGGGTCTTCGGAGACTGGGATGCGGACCGTCCGAGCGCTCGTCTCTCGCAACCACGGGGAGCTGTACACGCGCGACCTCGTTCGCAAATTTATCGGTCCGCGAGACGAGCGAGCGACATAGTAACACGTCTCCTCCCCCTTCTCTCCCTCGCCGAGCCATGTAGCAACAGCAGTGCGCGCACATGCATTCGAGAGAGAGAGAGAGAGAGAGAGAGAGAGAGAGAGAGAGAGGAGCGGAGCGCTGCGTGCGTGTGCGTGTATACGTAAGAAGCAAGGGGAAGAATGACTCGAGCTCGTGGCCGGTCGCCGGCGGGTCGGCGGGGGTGGGGGAAGGTTCATTCATGAACGGGACGACTCGAGGCGTCAATGGATGCGCCTTGAGAATCGCCAGCTCCAGACGACGGTGTTTCTCCCTCTCCGCCCCCGCGGCTGCCCCTCTCGCTCGCACCGTCTGGTGGCCTCCGACGAGGCGCTAGCAGCCTCTCCGCAGACAAGAATGAACCGTGGGCCGCTGAGAGGAGAACGAGTGAGAGAGAGGGAAGGAGGAGCCAGGGAATTCCAATGCGGCTGGTGTAGCGGGTACCTGCGCCTCTCGTCCTCCCCTTCCACCCGTTCTTCCTCGTCGTCCGCTCCTGGCTGCTCTTCGCCGGTCGCTTCTTCTGTGCGAGCGGTATACTACCGACTGCTCGCTGATTTCCTTCGTTCTCCTTGAGGAGCTGCACGTCGCTGCTGCTGCTGCTGCTGCTGCTGCTGCTGCTGCTGCTGCTGCTGCTGCTGCTGCTGTTGCTGCTGCTGTTGCTGCTGCCGCTGCTGCTTCTGCTGCTGCTGCGGGCTCTTCTCGGAGCTCTTGCCTCTGGACGTATCTCTGGGTCTTTGTTCGACTCGTGAGTTCTTTTTTCTTCGAGTTTCTTTCTTTTTCTCTTATTCGGCTTTGTTTATGCAGTTTTGGCCATTCCGGCTTTTCGGCGCAGTTTCAGAACGTAGTTACTCAAAAGGCTATCATGTCCCGATAATCAATTCGATCGCTTGCGGGGCGGTCGTGGCTCTTGTCGACTTCCATGAATTTTTAAGAGCTTTTAAAAGCATTGTAACGCCGTTCTACTCTACAAAGGAATAAATTTGCCGCGGTTTTCGATTCCCGCGTCAACCACCACGGACTTATCAGTCGGGCAATTTGCGTTTAATAACGAGCGCCTTGTGCTCGTGCTCGTGCTCGAGGACTCGCCGCCTGTGAACTCCGAGAGCCTCCACCGAGAATACGACCGGTCGAATTAACGAAGGCGATTTCCAAAATTCCTCGGTCTAGAGCTTCGAAAGTCGACTCGAGGAAAGAGTCACGATTTATCAAAGCTGGAAATCGATACTTTCTGAAGAATAACTGCACCGAGAGAACTACGCTCGCGGATGAACATCAATGGAGAAACATCTGTTTTCCGGATGAAGAACCAAAATTACTCGGAGATTTGAAAATAGCGTCGATTTGAGTAATGGCATTTCAATGAAAACATTAATAATGTTCAAGCCTCTCGATACGCAGAGGCGCAAGAATTCCCGATATTCTATTTATAAAATTTCATTTCGGTCAACTTCGATGCTTAATGGCATTACTCTCGACACATTTGTTTCGTTTTGTCTCGTGTATTGTAATGGGTAACAGCAGCTCTTAAAATTCCAAAAGTGGTCGAGTTTGTCGTATTTATTGATTAGGCATTTAATATTCACTTAAATGTCTCTAGGTTTTATTAAAAGTAAACTGTACGTAACGCAAGGCCTTGACATTTGAAATTCTTTTCAGGTAAGTAATAATGTTTCAAAGCTTGTGCAGCACTTGATACTTGTTCGTTAAAAAGCATGAATTACATTACAAGGAAAGCGCTATGTCTTATCTCTCTATGCGTTTTACGGAATATTCATTTTAACGCGTCACAGTCACACACGCATTAAAGAAAAGGCTTTACTAAATTATTAAGTTCGCGCCAAGCTGACAAGTGAGCTACTTTTATTTGCTTACGAGTACTTGACTCGATTGTCATTTTCTCCGAAACTGTTTGTTCGGTAACAAAGTTTGAAGCGAACCTTTTACTTATATTCGGCGTATTTCTATAGAATTCAACCGAAATGTGAAAGCGAAATACTAATTTGCATCGCAGAAAAGCCTCGGAGCAATTTGCCGTTCCATTTTTTCTTCTTCTTCTTCTTCTTCTTCTTCTTCTTCTTTCTACAAAACTTCTTATGTTAAATTATTAAGTGTACTTGAGAAGCATCATAAGCGATAAGAACTGAACTCGGATTAACAAGTTGCGTTTGTGTACATCTGGATACTATTATTCGTCAGACTTTTATCTAAATATAAATATGTGTCTGTCAGCGTAGCTCGTGTAGAAGCAGGGAGTTGAAAATAATCGTAGGCCGCGAATCGTCGATAAAGTGATAAAAGTGGTGGATGTTACGCGGCAGCGATCAGGTATTGTCCAGTACTGTTCAGTCGACGAACGATCGAAATGAAAAAGCGAAGAAAAACCGTTGCGTTATAGGAGAAACACGAGGAGCGAGCGCGAGGGATGGGATGCTAAATGCTAAAATGGAAAAATGCTGAAACTCGGAAAAGATCGCAATGGTGACGTTGCCAATAGACTGTGATGGATCCCATGCAAGGGCCATTGAGTCATTTAGAAGGCCTGAAAGGAGGAAAACAAGGGAGGCTTGCAACTCCCTAAGCGTAACTCAATGGCACTCATCTGGCGCACACAATGCCAGAGTCTTATCTCGGTGGTGCGAGTCCAGACCACCGGAGTGCCAGTCGTGCCAATATAAATACTCCTCGAGAAGAGAAGGCAAATCGACACCTAATCGTGCGTAAAAACCCGAAATCCCGGGCTGTTTCGAGGGCCGCGGCGGCATGCGTTTCGTCGGATTTGCCAGACCAAGTGGAAAACACGGGGCGCGCCGGCGGCTGTGGCTCAGCCCGTAAAGGGAGGAAGAAAGGGAGGGAGATGCGAAAGTTTCGAAGAAAACAGGGTTTTCCGCCTTCAGGGACACGGCGACTGCGGAAGCGCCCTTATAATGCGACACTGCTAGTGGGCGCAGGTCCTCTTTCTTTCTCGAAAGCTCCACCTCGGGGTTCCCCTTTGTAAGTTAACACAGACAAAGGAGCCTTGACACTCGGAGTATTTTTCGCGAGAATCACCCGCGGCATTTCGCGTATGTATCCGGCTCTTTAAGCTCGCTACGCATTTATCTTGATTTTTCCTCCAGGTATTCCTAACTCCGGAAAGATCTTCTACAAATATGAGTTTTTAAGGAATTCCTCGGGGATTAGGGGCCTTTTATGGGATAATAAGAGTACAGGAAATAAGAGTAATTTTTCGAATGGAATTAAACTATCGTTGCGTACAATGAACCGCTGAATAGCGGCACGAGCTATCGTACTTTCGATGATTTACAACTATCCTAAACAATTGCCTTTTAACAATTGCCAATTTCTTGCCTTTCGCACATCAAACTCCGTGTGTATTTTTATCGGAACTTTTTCTTTTCGTCGACTCGAATATTAGGGTTCAGTGGTAAACATTGATAACTTTTCGGTTAAATAATACTTCAATTTCGAAGCAGCTCAATATAACAAAATATTAGTTCATTTTCAATGAGAGATAAAATTATCGCGAGTGCAATGGTAAATTAAATTTTGCACTCATTGAACGTCACTGAGCACAATATCATCTGCGCAGCAGTGAATCTGCTATCCGAGACGTAACCCACGTTCTCAAAAGTCAGAAATCGTTATCAAGATTCGATGATATACAGTACTATAGTGACAATACATTTGATGTGTGACAATACGCGTATACAATGTGCACGTGCGATAGGATGAGACACGTAATAGAACTAAGCATATGCTCGTGAAACATTGTACGTGACAATTGATTTTCTTATAAAACATTTTACATCAATATTATCTTTTGAATACGTGTTTACATAATACGTAAGTGGAGTATAAATTGTCTTTGCAATTAATTACGTAACCTTTATGTTATTCACATTAACATTTTGACGAGAAGATATTGCGAGAAGCATAACTATATATCAGTTATTCCTTTACATATGGATAAGGTCTGAATAACAGACAGAAATATAATGTACGACCAAGAACTTTTGCAGTTTTTCGTTTTTAATGAGTATTCTATATACGTAATTATATGAGAAGATTGCGGTTAAGATGGATATTTTGAGTTTTTAAAAAGATCATATCCGTGTATAAATAAAAAAAACTATACTTAGGTACGAGATAAAGAAGTATTGTTTTAATAAGAGTTCAATATTATTTCCAATTTAAATTATATATAATATCATATTATCTACTTTCCGATTTCTATTTTCACCTTAAAAATACTTTTACATTGCAGAACCAATATTTGTAATTTACTTTTGAAATTCAGCTATTACATTCGTAACTAAGATTATTTACACATCTTTTTTTTTTTTTTTTTTTTTTTTTTTTTTTTTTTTAAATTTTTTTAAATTTTAATTCATAATATAATACACTTCATTTAATAAAGTATATCAAACGAATTAAACATGTTATCTAAAAGTCAATTGTTTCTTAAATTTTTTGTTAATTTTAAAATATCTTGAGTTTTTACTTCAGGAAAGTTATTATTATCTATTTTTGAAAAATACATTCAGTCGTTAGGTGTACTTTAGATTATAATATAAAATTTTTATATTATCCTCGAATTTTTACTCTTTGATAAAAGTGGTAATTAGTAAAGTAAATAAAACTGCGTGTACGTTGATATAAAGTAGCATTTATACACAGTAGCAGAAGCAATTATTAATTTTAATCGTGTATTAAAATTAATCCACAGTATTCCCGAATATTATGGAAATAATAAATAATTTTAATTAATAGGAGATGATACGCTCCTTACGATCAACTAAGACTGTTTTAACAAGTGCATTAAAATAACAAGAAATTTTGGATGCCTTACATTTATATGTTATGAATGTACTTATCATATTATTCGGTCCCCATTATTTCGTATCACAGAAATAATTATAATTATTTAAATGGCCATCACTTCAAAACTATTAAATGTCAACCCATAACATCATTCTCGTCTTCTCATACGATGTTTTCGGCTTTATCAAAGTCGACCTTCGCCACTGGCCCACTGTAATAATTGCTAGGTTTCGCTCACGGAATACATACATGACAATACACATGCGTCCTATCACATCTCGACGGCAACCGTTGCGATAGAGAAAAAATCACACTGAGAAAAAGATAGATAGAGAGAGAGAGAGAGAGAGAGAGAGACGAGGTCGAGAGCTTACACGCGGAGCGAAAGATTCTCGGTCAAAATATGCTTTTGCACATGACGTCACACATCCGGTGGCTCATTTTTCGCAATCCCTATCCTGTGAGGATGCTTGTACTTTATATTGCCAGCCGCTAATACACTGCAAGAGACGTGCTCCCAAGGAGACATAATTCTATTTCTAAACATTTTTACTTTAATTTTTCGCAGAATAATTAAAGGATATAGTCTATCTGGTTAATCAGACAAAAATTCTAAATACAAGTCAATTGAAAGCATACATAAATACGTAGGTACTAGTCAACGTATAACAATGAAATCACCGATTTTATTTGATTAAAATTTAGTATTTTATTATTTTAATAATTAATTTGCAGACGACTTTATTTTAAATCAAAATTAAGTTTAAATTGTAAATTTAAATCAATTAAAATAAAAATTAAATTGTACTTTTCCATATTCGTACGAAATTAAAACGTTTACCCAATTATATTTCAAATTCGGGAAGTTGCTTAACTTGATCAATACTGGTTTACATATATTGTTTCCATAAAAAAAATCGAACGATACATATATTACGATTTTAAGAAACAGATTTTATCAACAACATTCATAAGTACTCTTTTCTATCTTAGTTAAAAATAACTTGAACATAGGAAGTCTTTTAAGATTAATTTTATATCGAATTCATATATTAAATTTATAATTATCAATCCATAGAGAATACATACTAAAACATTGTTTTAAAACATATTGTTTACATTAAAAAATATGAAAAACAAGAAAAAGTCTATGAAATAACTATGAAATAATACTCATAATTTTGGTAAAAATTAATGACATAAAGATTTAATTATTTCAAGAGTAGTTTATTGATGTCTCATGCATTAGATGAAGTGTTTCTATCCGTTAATAGATTATATTAAACTTTAAAATATATTTTTAAAAGAATCATTACATTTTGATGTACGATAACTAAAAAAAAAGAAAAAGAAAAACATTCGAAGAGAATCTTGAAAATATATTAACATTTAATTAAAGCATGGTTTTTTTGTCTATTACGACTTATTAAGTATTATTTTTCAAATTAGACATAGAATTTATATTTCAATTTTGAAAATACTTATTTTATTTCACTTTTTATTCGATAAGGTAAAGTAGAAAGTAATAACTTGTTATTGCATCAAAGAGATCATAAAACATAAATTAACATCTTGGATGCCTGAAGCAACATTAAATGTTTTTAAAAGCATTATGTATCGTTTACCGTTAACATAAATTAATTAATACAAATTATAATGTGACGCGATGTCTTACCCACCTCAGATATTTCCACTTACAGTACGTTTTCCGAAGTACGAAAGCGCTAATTTACAAGATAAAAAAAAGGCCATATTTCGGATGCTAGGTGTACATTGGCCTTGGTATATAATTAATTTTAGAATTTATGATTTTTAATTCAATTACGTCATATCTTTTTCTCTTAATTCGTAAGCCTTAGTAGAGTATTTGACAATTAGATAAGTTGAATCGTAAATGTAATTCGATTAAAGCGATAAACAGAATTCCGTTAATATGAGGTAATAAAATCAGGAGTGCACGTAAAAATATAAGCGTAACGACAAAGTAAAAGACTGTAATGTGAGAAAAGAATAAATCCGCAAATGTAGCTGGAAAGAGCGCGCACTTTCCGTGTACCTACCACTTGGAAGCATCGAGCATAAAGTACCACGTTCACTCAATAAACCCCGAGGCTATCGTGTGCCGCGCCAATTCTTCATTTCTCTCTCTTTTTTACTGTACTTTCTTGCTTGCAATTCTCTATACTCTTTCATTTGTTTCGACATGCCTCTGATTTACTCATTCTACATCGATACAATAGTGAGAGATAGACATTTTCTCGCTAATATCAGTCTGCTACTTTGGCTTTGAACATTTTTTTTTTTTATAATTTACTCGACATCGAGTGCATCCGACAGATTGCATTATTACAGAGATGTTTCATAATATCGTATTTGGATATACATTTTTTTTTTATGCCAGGATTTTCAATATTAAGAAATTCGATGTTACTTTTACTGTATACCCACCGAAGATCGATGTTTAAAAAAGCGAATTTTTATTTAAATTCAAATTTCAAATACCGAATTTTTCTTTAATTCATTCATGAAATTAAACAAAAAAAAAAAAAAAAACAAGTTGGTCGAAAATTTGACTTCCTACTCAAAATGAATTGATTACCCTTACGATTGAAGAACCGTATTAAAATTGTTGCTTATATACTTCCTAAAGGTCAAGAGATCATTTACTAATAACACGTTGAATTTATAAAGTAAATATTCAAAAAATGCTCTTTCATTGTCTCTCTCCCCCATTTACTTCGACTTCTCTACCTGATTTCTAGGACTACCGAGGTATCGCTTTCCTTGAAGTAGAGTTTCCCTCACTTCAAGAATGAGCTGCAGTATTTTCGATCTTTTAAAGTGAAATTGTCACTCTTTAGAATTCTAAGAGCATCTCCCTGTCTCCGAATGCTTCTCTTGCATTCTCTGGTGGTCGTTCTTTTCTCTCTGTATTTTCGTCGAGTTCCTCGACTCGAATTTTCAAATAACTTCGCGTTAACCAGTCGTGTTGAAGCTGTATGTGCACACTCGCATTCGCAAGATTAAATCGATGATTGTCGTGTTAAATTGCTCTGTATTTCATTTTCATTTTTAGAGTCAATTACGTTCTATTAGTGTCCTTTGTTCATTCGAATTCGCTCGTTCTGAAATGTTTGAACAACTTTAAAGTAAACAGTGCACTAGATGTGCTTTAAGAACTGCGTAGATATTTGTTAAGCATCCATGAATGAGCAAACATTCGTAATATACTATCTAATCTGCACTGTTTCAATATAATTTCGGCAACATATTTAAGCCTTTGTACGTTCAGTAGCATTGAATTATTCTCATTTTCAACTTATTCGCAAATACAGATTTATCTACATTCGAAGGTGCAATTGTTGGGTTATTAACTATTTGGTTAATAGGCTAGAAATAATTTTAAATAAAATGCTAGCGATAATTCTTACCGGAATATAAAAATATTTCTTTAGGAAATAATTTAAAATACCGAACCTTTCGAGATATATTATTGCTAATTATTGATAAAATTGCGACATGAAAATTTCTCTTTAACTTTCAATTGTACGTCTGACTGACCAAAAACAAGTATCATCTTAAATTATTGTTGCGTTTAAGGAACTGTTTCTTGAGTACATTTATTAAATGAGACACTTATTTCACATCAATGTATCATATCACATAAGACGATATTAAGCAATATTGGCTGCTCAATGATTAGAAAATTGAAGCATATTTTCAACAATAGGGACTGTCTTATAGATTCAAGATTAAACCATGCGTTACTTGACCACCATTTCATGAAAACGTGTACACGTCCACCACGTCCACTCGGAGAAATTACGTTATCGCACTTCTCATGTAAATTAAACATCTAGAACAGTCGTCGTGCGCTCTACATTTCTTTGAAGCCACCTCTGTTAAAACATTTTGAAAGTTAGTACAGCCATCATAAGTGCACATTCGAAACATAAGAAATACTTTGAATTAATTCGTCATTATACAAAATATACAATTGTACATATATACGTATAAAATTATGTGCGTAGAGATAGCATGAAATGTGCTTTCTGTGCTATAAATCTTATTTATGTAGCCTAGTTTTTCCTGTTGAGGCTTTGACAACAAAATAACCGGTAAATTTTTTATTTATTATATTTTTTCGCGAAGTAACATTTTTATGAAATAGTACAGCTTATATTTAAACTGACATTCTTATTACAAATGAAATTTGATGTGATTTTTAAGCTTCGCGATTGATCTAGAATAAAATATATTTTTCAGTGCCCATCGAAATTAACCGTTTAATCTGATGCACGAAATTTTATGGAACGCAATACACCAACCAAAACACATTATGTACACATTACGTATGGATTTTTTAAATCAAATATTGACATTTTTATTTATCAAAAATCTTGTGAATATTTTCAAAGAATCACGATTTACAGGAAGAACTTGTAGTTCCTCTAAGCTTCCGTTCGTCTGTCCGGTTCATGAACAACTACTTTGATAAAGTAATTTTATGATACGATACACTTGAACTTTACAATAAATTTTGCATCATTATTTTTACAAATTTTCAAAAAATTTTTCCCCAAAGATTCAAAAACACTGCTTATAAGTATTTGTTTATGGAAAAGTTATAATTTTTTATTTAAAGCATGAGGTCTTCCTAGTGCTTTCAAATAAGTATTTATACAGACGAAGATTAACGATATTAAAAATTTGCAGTCACAGCATCATATGATAATTGAAGATAATGAATGTAAAAATATATTATATTTGCTATTCGGAAAAAAATTAACAAATACGAAGTTTTCAAGAGGTATTTTATGCATATTTGTAAACTAGTTTACGTATCAATAATACCCAACACATGCTAATGTAAATGCATCGGAGTAAAATAAATCACGATGATACAGCGGGAGGAATAATATGTTTAAATGATTTCAGATAATAAATAATATCCAATAATATCTTAAGATATATTATTTAAAAATAAACCGTGAAATATCACTCGAATTCAACAAATAATTACTAAAAGAAATTTCTTTTTCAATCCTTCAATATCTCACGACAATACATAACTTATTATTTACTTCGAATTCGTTCACTCGTGTGCGAACGACAGAAAAATATTACACCGAGAGTAATCGATCCACCAAAAATCGGCACAAAGCTTATTTTTAAAAGCCATTTTCAGCGGGGGAAAAAAGATCGGAGAATAAAGCGAAGTAACACGAGCGTTTAGCACGCGTAAAAGTTACCGTATCGCGTACGTAGGAGAATCTAGTTTGGCTAAGCCCTCGAGAAAAATCGCTCGGAGATCCTTCGCAGACGGAGGCGCGAGCATGCAGACAAGCACGTAATTTATCCCCCGGCTACGTGCATGCATTTTCGGGCGCGCGTGGGTGTGGGAGCGGCGAGAACTCGGAGCACAGCCGAAGCGCATCTCCGGCGAGCGGCTTAACGAACGACGAGGTCCATAAGTCAGGAGAGGTTTCAAGAGCGAGACGCGCGCAGTTGATCGAGGACGCGAGGATGCGCAACTCGATAATGAGCTAATCGATTACGAGAGGAAGAAAAGGGCACTGGGCGGTGTCGCGACCTACCGAATGATACACCGTCGAATTAACGGTGTAAGTCCGTGATACCGTATTAAATGCAAATATCCTTCGAATGTTGGAACGTTGCGCGGATCGTTGTAAGACCGATTGTGACACGATGGTATTCGCGACGCTCCTGCGTGACACTAGATTATGAAAACGTAAATGCAATTCTGAGTACTTGTGGTGGACAGGGGGGAAGAAATAATACGCAAACAACAGGCAATGTTCTTTGTCGTCCTTTCATTCCTGGCATCCTTTGATTAACCTGCATTTTGAGCCTGATTTTTCTCCCGCTGCCGTTGCGGTCTTGCACCCGTTATACCGAGAAAATCATTACTGTAACGCACTTTGTTATAAAATCGCATCGTCGATGTTTCTACTAAATGCTTCTACTCATTGCTGCCTAATTATTGTCTCTTAAGTCTAATCGTTGTTATATTAAGGTAGAGCGCCAAAATGCCTCGTAATCGATGGCACGAAAAAGTCGTGCCTGGTTTCTTATGGTCTCCGCACACACACAGTTCCCGCACGTGTGAACAATGGCCAAAGACCGACCAAGCTGGACGGCTGCCGACGGTCATCATAGAGTATACGAGAAAAATGGATGGATTTTTGCAGCTCGTCAATTACAACGACTTTTTGGATTCTATAATATTCGGATAGAGTTGGTTACTCAAGCCGTACACGCTCGTAAAGAAAATTTTCCGCGCAATCTAGTAGCGATTTGCAGCGAATATATTGGTAGTACGCCAACGCACGCACTGTATATCGTTATAATCAGAGTCTCCTTTCCGTAAAGGACTAAAATTAGAATTTACGAATGCTGAATTTGCGTCCACTTCGGCTATTCCTCTGAAATATTATATAAATTATATATTTGATAAAGTGAAAGTAAGAGGAGTCGAGCGAGAAGCAGCAGCTTCGGCAAAAAGAATGAAAAATCAAGGTAGAGACTTAGGTGGCATGAATATAGCAAAATTTCGAACTTCGCGGTCGTTCTTCTCGTTTCCAACGTCGCGCTCGATCAACCTTTCTTGCCTTTACCGATGTGTACGTACATCAAGAAACTATCCTTCTTTCAGCTACCGTAGGGCTCTTTAAGCCGCGAAGGTAACGCGATACTTTATTGGTACGTGGCTCCTGCTCAAGGCTAGCACTTGTTCTCTTTAAAGGCCAGTGATGTCGCTTCCAATTATAGATTCCATGGTTTCTTCCATCTTAATTGCCATTTTCTTCCTAATCCGTTAACTTAATCGAATTTCTCTACTACTGAGGTAGCTACTAGTACTACTGAACTAGTACTAGTAAAATGTTAACTGCTTAAAAAACATTGTTCGACTTGATTACATTTTTAACGGTACAATAATAATTATGCAGCGTCGTGGAAACCAGTGGTTATAGACGTAATTCGGCTTCAAACGAGGCCTGCCAACGGGCAGACGCTCGTTTTCCAATGGAAACTTGGAAATTAGGATACCGCTTCTTTGACCACTTCCTAAATGACTCTTTACTCTCTTTGTCTCGCTGAAATCAGCGGAGAAAGTTCTTTCAAGATGAGAAGTCTTCGTCTAGAACAAGGTTTTACGCGTGAGAATTTCTAAATTGCCGATGTTCCACCGCATCAAGTTGCTGATAATATTCGCACAACTAGTGCTCAATCGCGTTGTACGTTCGCAAGTCCCTCGTTTCCGAAATTTACTCGAAGCTCGAGGTGAAACCGTACGAATCGACATTTTTTACCTGCATTACCCGCCTATACTCATATCGCGAAAGCGAGACTTAATGCGCGGCGCTGCTTCTTTTTGTTCGGCATCGCGAAGGAAAGGAAAAGGAAAAAAAGAGAAAAGACGAGTTCTAGGAAGCTCACCGTCGCGGCACGAAGAACTTAAAATGTTATTCGAGAGTGGAAAAAGAGGGAGAAGAATGGACTAGGAACGGCCAGAAGAGCGAGAGAGAGAGAGAGAGAGAGAGAGAGAGAGAGAGAGAGCGAGAGATAAAGAGAAACGGAAAAATAAGAGCGTTAAAAATGCGTGAGAGAATGAATGAAGACGAGAGAGGGCGTGAGGAAATGACAAAAAGAAAACATTACGAGACATTAAGAGAATAAAAAAGCGACGATATGAATGAATACAGAGAGAATGATAAAGAGGCAATAAAATAAATTCAGAAAATGAAAGAGATATAAAATTACGAATAATGAAAAGAAGAAAAACGGCCAAGAATTTGGGAAGAGTTAAGCCTTAAAACTTGCTTATCGAACAAATTAAATAAAAATACGGGCTTTCGCCGAATGAACTTGCCTTATTATTGCCAATGTCGTACTCGATACCGAGTCTACGTACTAGAAGGAGTTTAAAGAGTTAAGCTGCATCTAGTTAAGATGCGAATTTACGAAATTGTTTCCCGTCGTTTTATCATTATCGTATCTGCTGAGATTTTTCAAACTTAAAACTTAAGCATTCGTAAGATAAAAATTCATGAGAACTAAAGTCATATTTCAAAAATAATACGCAGTATTCGATTCGCGCAATCGTCCTTAGAGCGCAACTATTCTCTCAGCGGTAAGCGATAAAATTATTACAATGTCTTATTAAATTCTGCTCGTAATACATACAGCAATGGCGTCATTTTCACGCAACGCTATTTAAGGTAACGCGCGGAAAGATCAAACATAAATATGTAAACATAAACTCTTTAATGAACGATTTCGCTGATAATTGTTACCCCTCTATGTTTAGTTGACAATCGTCACCTAATTCTTCTTATCTTTTAAAATGCATTTTATAGAAAAATTTCACCGAGTGTCATATTATTTATTGACTTTATAAAGTAATTGCCCTATAATTCGCATACTGATTTTAATACAAGATACCTCGTGAGATCTTATCTAGGTGACATGTAAATACGCACAGCTGAGAATTAGGAGTTAATAAGTGCACCTGGCATGCGAACAAAAGAAGAGAATAATGATAACTGAAAGACACCCGCTGGGATATTCTTCCGAAAAGACAAACTTACGAAGATACGTGCGATTGTACACTCAAGTAAAGAATTCTTCATCGGATTGGAACCCATTCACGAGCCAGTGATCAAACCTAAATGTACTGTTAAATATCTTCGCGAGATATCAAAAAATGATGGAAAAATGAGAAATTCTCGTTTAAGAGAAGTGTAAGCACTTTAGATTAGAACTTGGATGCGAGAAGTGGGTTAGTCTTTATCGTTACCCATGAATTTTTTCCACGCGTACAAAAAATAGTGGATAAAAATCATCTTGCTTCTTAGCTGGATAATAAGGGATTGATTAATACGTAAAACCGGACAACAACGACGAATAGAAATGGCGATAATACGAGCACGTGAAACGTGACTTGTATACCCCATAGACGCTAAAACTTCGTCGAAATCTATAAATTTAGTTTTCTATTTAAAAGAACCATACCAGAACCTTCGCATATGGGATTCGCGGTCAGATTGGGCACGTATACGTAAAGTCCGAACTCGGCCCTTTAACTCCCACTTTTTCTCCCTCCCTCGCTCTTTCACCCGCATAGCATTATGCGGGCCAGTTTCAGTTAGGTTCGACTCAAGGCCTAAGAGTCCCAAAAGGCCCGCGAGCTGCGACAAAAACAGCAGAGAGAGAGGCAGAGAGAGAGAGAGAGAGAGAGAGAGAGAGAGACGATAATGGGTGGTGCGAGTGAACGAGCCCCGATGGTTCATACAGTCGATTACTGCACGCGATCGAAATCATCGAAGGCCGCGGCGCCGGCAACATCTCGCGGCTCTACGACTTGCCATTATCTCGCAAACGAAATTCGCACTCCGGAACTCCTTTCGTTTTTGTTGCTTTTTGTTTGTTTGTTTTGCTTTATTAGGGACGAACGAGGGGAGATGCGTCGGAAGCGATTTTGAAATTTTTACGAGAATCGGATACGTTTTCTGCCTTTTACAAATTAATAGATGTAGGCGTTCGCTGTAGTAAAGCGTACGATGTAATCCGAGACACGTTCCTAGTGAAAGTCAGTACGAAATGAAGAAGAAAGTTTAAGGCACTTGATAGAGGTTCTCGAAGGATTAGCTTAGATTTTTTCAAGAGCCGGAACGCATAAGCTTTGATCTTAATTTCATATTTCAGTGGAAACATTGTTATTTTCGTGTTCATCTCGTCAACATTTGCGGAGAAAATTAGAAATTCTTTTTGTACAAGAGTAATCATCGCATTCAGCAGGCACGGCCATCTCAGAACGAGATGTACATCGGTATCAGTTGTTAACAAAATTCGTAATTGAGAATAAAATGCACTCGCGTTACTACTCGATTATACGTTAATAATAGATTCCTGCAATTAGTCGATGCGAATTAGTCGTAACTAATTTTAGGATATAAATTTTGCGCAAAGTAGATTGTATTCATTGAATTTATTTATAATAGAAAGATCCAAATTTATGCATCTGCTAGATAATTTATTATAGGTAGATTCGTAATATGATTCGTAATATGACGCGATAAAATTAAATGAGAGAAAAAATTAAAAGCTACTCTTATCCTGCGTAACCTACGTAGCAAATAGTACAGTAAACGTAATTGTTGCGATACATTTTTTAATTCACAACTTCAATAATACGCATGGATCGCCTATTATTATTAAAGACCGTTAATACCAGAAGTGACAATGAACGTTTAAAAACTGCAATCAGAGCGGCTGATTGGCCTATTAAAAGATCTAGAAGGTTCAAGAACAACCACGTAGATTCGTACGATTTTATCAGTGTAATTAATAATCAGTGTAATTTTTACACTCACGGGTCACCGACGAATCTCCTTATGTTACCTTCTAAAGAAAGCTAGAACCACTTAAAAACTAATCCGTATAAAGTATCGTAAAGTATCGCGGTGCTTTGTCGAGTTGCTGCTTTTTATAAAAAAGAAAATAACAACGATAATAATGATAATAAGAATAAGAATATGAAAAAGAATATGAATGAGAATGAGTATGAGAATGAGAATGAGAATGAGAATGAGTATGAGAATGAGAATGAGAATGAGAATGAGAATGAGAATGAGAAAAACAACAACGAATATGATAACCTCGCCTCGTTATCAACCTCCAAAGAAACGAGACGGAGAAATTCATAACACATAACTCTGCGGGATAATTTATAACTGCGATAAGCGCTAGCGTAATGTACTACGAGGCGATTTGCATGCAGAAGCGGGACAACTCGGCGCCACGTCACGTTATTGACTCGCGGGTATGTCGCCCTGGCATCGCGACTTCCTCTACGCGTCTTTCCACGTATGCGAACGCGCGCCGTGTTCTATGACCTTGTGATGCGCGCCCGAATCAGTCTGGGGAACACGGCCAACTTTTCAAGCCCATCCCCTTGTGCTGAGCTTTGCTTTTCGCTCTCGAGGAAATATCTTTTTTAAAACATAAGCGATCCTCGCTATCCAATAATGCATAAGCGGAAAAAACGGCGCTTACTAATTCTCGGACATAATACACTATCATTATGATAATAGTAGCTCGTATTAAATGATATCTCCTATTACCGGCAGGTACCCTTTTAAGCTTTTCGTAATACGAATGTTAAAGCTGCCTACATCATTTCCAACTCAACGCTTTAAGGCCAGAGCTTCTTTGTTATTGTTAAACGAGCGCTAACGGAATAAGCTCAATTACATTTATTCCGGAAAATATGTCTTCTGTAAATCAAATAATCAACACCGACTACTTGGATATGGACAAGTATTTTATGGACACTTGAGGCTTTATGCTTAGAAACGTAATTGCATCGATTGACTGGTCGATTATTCATGTGGAATTATCATTTTCCTCCTGAATAATTACTGCATCCCTGTCATCTTAATTACAAATAATTAGATAAGCGAGTCTTCTTTTTAATACCGACGGCCGTTAACGCAATTAATAACATCACCCGAAAACAAAGTCAATTGCCAAAATTATGTAAAAATTAAAAACTAAAGTACTTAAAAATCAATCGTAGTCTTTAATAAATGATTTTTATAAATGCAGAATTATGCAGAACCTACGTCGAGGCAATAATTCTTAAGGTTCTGCTGTGACGTCTTAAAACTACTCGATACTTTTAAAAAATTAATAAAAACAATAACATGAAAGGAGTGAAGCGCATAAGATTACATAGTCATGGAAAGTTCTTTACTTTTTGCGTAGAAAAATGAAGAAGTAAAATAAATTTAGATACAGTAACACGAGTACGGAGATATAAGGTTTGTTTGAACTGCGTAAAAATAGGATATGACCAAGAATACGGAATAACTAGGTAAAAATAATGTTCTTGCATTCGAGAGATAATGAACTTTTATGTTTTTGAAATAAGTTGAATAATAATTCTGATATATTCTCGAATGCCGAATGCGTTCGTTCGTTTTCTTTTACGTGTTGTGCAAATCTTTTATGCGCAAATAATATTTTCGTCGGTTAGGAACCTCGTTAATTGATACGTAAATATTTCATAAGATACATAGGTGTTGCAGAAAAATTTGTAATTACAATAAAGTACTTAAAAGAATATGAACACTTTCGCTTAATGCGATGGTAAACTATACTTCAAAATTGTTTAAGTATTAACTATATCTTAAGCTCTTATACGTAGGTAAAAAAGATTTTTCTTTTATTTTAACGAAAACAGACGCAATAGTTTGACAAACTTTACGATTCGACAGTTTAATCAAAAACACGATAACATTTGGTCAAAGTTTAGATATTTTTTACTAAATTGCTTCTAGGCGATGGATTTAGCTACAAGTCAATCATTACGATTGGAAATATGGATCTTAATATAATTTTAGTGAGAAACCCTCGCGTTAGAATCGCAGAAACCTTATCTGCGTGGAACCTTGTACGAAGTGGACCATTTGGATGTCGCGGCTGATGGCTAATGGAATCTAGTTTGACGAGCTTATTATGCATAAGATACAACCAGTTGCGAACGCTAATTGGATATGAGGTTATACCGCAACAATGATTCTGGGACGTATTTTTAGAAAAACCCTGGTCGATGCTGTATATCCTCGGCAAATTCCCACTGTTTACTAATTAGATAAATTATGCCTCCGTTAGAATTTTTAATCTACATACAAAGTTTTTTGACATTTACGATTTACGGTTGCTGAAACACCGATCCCATCAAAGGCATCATTTTGATTTATTCGAAGAGATCCTGATTTACGTTAACAATCCTTAAAAATATAGTCCAACGTTTAAACTCGATGATGCTTGAACTTAATCGAATGACATTGTATTAGAATACTTTTCGAGCTGGCCTTTAAACATAAATGGCTTTTAAACATAAATATAAAGTACAAACTAACTTATGGTAATGCAATGTTACTCCATCAATCGTTTATTAACTATTATTCATTTGTACGTCAAGTTTCTCGTATAATTTATACAAATAATCAAGAATTTCACGATGATAAAATATACTCAATCTTTATAATATCCTTCATTTTTCACGTCTTTCTACGAATGAAACGTACAGATACTTTGTTTGCTCAAGGTATTGCTGTACTTATTAATTACGCATAAATATTTCAAGACAAGAACCTTCCTAAATCTTCGTGTATTCTCTTCATTTCGAAGTCGATCCAATTACCAGAATACTGCTTTATAATAGGTTCACCTATCTACATATTTATATTTATATCCGACGCACGTTATTGGTACATCTACAAAACATATAGTTATAATATAAAATAAAACATTCTGAATACTTGAAACTAGTATTTGGTACTAGTGTTGATCGAAATTTCCAAGGTTGTCACTTCACCATCTTATACGACATTCATCTATCTTCGTATTTCTTAAGGCATCGATGCTGTCCACTTTAGTCAACGCGGATTCTTTCCGAAAATGAATTATCACCAGCCGTTATTCTGCCTCGCTCCTAGAAACTCACGTATTATGTTCCATAAAGTGCAATGGATTATCCAACGATCTTATTAACGATATACCCGATTTTATTCGCAGTCCTTAAATATAGTCGCATCTACACTTCGCATAACCCAACAACAACCATCTATTCGTCTAAAGTTGGTTGACAGTATAAAGGTGACGATAAAACAGATCTAACGAGTATAACGATTTATTTAAAAACTATTTTTCTTACATCTGTGAGTCCGTAAGTCCGTAGAATGTCGCAACCCGTGAACGTTCGAGCTCTTGCGGACGCAGACTGCACGCATCGAAAATAAGATTAATTTTTCTTTGAATTCCCAATCGGATGGCTGAAAAAGCACAGATGCGACGTAAACCCTGGAAACTGTCTTCCGAGTGCGCAGCTCGGCGAATCCTCCGACGGAGTCGCGAATCAGCTTAACAGAGAGGAAGGCACGACGAAGAAGGCGGTATCGCATTTGGATTCGAGGAGTCGCCAGGTATCCTCTCGCGACATTAATCAGCGTCCACGCGACAATTAATCGGAAGCTCGGCGTGCGCGTAAAAACAGGGGGAGTCGCATCGGTCCGTCAAACTTCTTCGTCGGTCGTTGCTGTCGATGCCGAGCGAAGGGAAACTTGAATCGACCGGACCCCGGTTCTCGGTATCGAACATTCGAGCGTTAATCGAACGAGGAGCCGATCGGGACTCACGGCAGCCCCCGCTTTTGGGGCCGGAATGTCGCCGCGGGTCGATTGAATAAGGCCGCGATATCCGCGGCGCGTTCCTTTCTGCTTTTTTCACGTCTATCTGCCTTCGGGCCTTTCTCTCCTTCTTAATAATTGCCCGAAGAGGCCTAAGTTCGCGCCACGGTAAGTCGTTGGGGCCCCTTTTTAGCCGATATAGAATTCCGCGGCAGGGGCCCAGGACGCGACCGAAAGCAAATGTTTATACTCGACTGGCCTCGACGGAGAGGCGCAACGACTCCTTTGCGCTCCAACACTCCTTCCTCGCTACTTAGATTTTTCAATGATTACGGAAAGGTGAGAGGGCTTGCAATTAATAAGAGGCAATAATCTGAAATTGCGAATCCTCCGATTCGCATCCGATGAAGAAGAAGCTCGATTACAGAACGGAGGATTGCCGAAAGGGTATTCTGGTAAGATTTATATAATTTATTCAAAGTGTCCTTCCGAGATTTGCGGATTCTCCCATGGTCGCCTGTTTATTAAATATATCAGCTTCGCGAGGCACGGATAACAGTTGCATAATTTACATCGACACTGACGGAATTTTCAACATTATTCCGGGTGATCGTGTAAATTAAAAAGTACACGCGAAGAAAGATTATTTTAGGTTTGCCTCGTTTTTGAACGACATTTGAACAACAAAAACCAAGCGATAAGCGAATACGCGATTCTCTAATGAAAATATTGTACACGTTCGAAGACCGAGTATTTTCTGAAATATCCATTGTATGGAAATTATTAAATATGGCTATTACTGATTTCCAAACGATAAGATATCATTATTTGGCTTAACTCGGCTTAAAAGCGGCTGTAGATAAATTGTGAACGTGGCTTTCCGTTAACAAAATCATTGATTCCATGACACTATTTAAATCGCCAATGGTATTATTTCTAATGCAATGCTTCGTCTTCCGTTTAAATCTATCATTTCTCTCGTAAGCGTATTTTTATAAACGAGTAATCGTACCTTGCAATCGCCCAATGTCACACTTTATCGTGAACTTTTCTCATGCAATATAAACAATAAAGGCCGTTAATCTGCACTCGAAGAAGCCGAACTTTATCCCTTGACTCGGCCCACTCCCTTTTTCGTAAAACACAATACGCGCGCGCACCCACCCACACGCAGGCACGCACGCACGCACGCACACGCACACGAGCCTGGAGAACCACGGGACTTATCGGCCACGATAACTGCTTCCGCTCCTCTTTGATAAAGAAGCGTTTGACTCACCTCGGGGTTACGTTACGAGCGCGTAAGATTTAATAAACGCCGAGGTGTACGCACGCGTTTATGTAGGATCTTCTTCGGCGTGGCTTACGATCGCTGCGCTTTTACTACGTTTCCGCTTAACCTACATATGCCCTCGTATACGGCTTGTATTTTTCAAGGAGGCGACGTGCGCGTAAAAAGTCTGAAAACGAAAGGGATAGTTTGCGCTCGAATTCCCTTTCGTGCACTTTATGATCGTGCACTTTACGCTAAAGTAGCTTTGAAAATTATACGGATGCGCTTCCAATTTGCAGTAATTAGTGTTGAAGAATATAATTCTAAGTCAAATAGTAGCTTGGATCGGTATACTTAATACAGAGTACGGTATACAGATTAAAAACTTTGAAACGTGTAAGCGTTAAGTTCTATTTCTATGCAAAAAATTTTTGTTTTGGACATTTAAATCCGATAACGTTAAAGTCTCGAATCGTAGCTGCTTTTTCGTTTTAATTCCTTACAAACGTACGTAACTTTTTTGTTCATTCGTGCAAAAATGTCTGGATTTCGTTACATTTTCTTACTTATTACTATGTAAATCAGCGATATTCTGGAAAACGTTTATTCTAAAACGTAAATACTGAGAAACTGTAATACGCTTAAAAAAATGTATGAAATGGGTTACATTCAAAGGAGAATATATCTCCTTACCAATTCCAGTCAATAATCGCGTCATTTATTTATTATTTTTTATCGTGATTATATTTCTTTAATGCATGTGGACTGTGATTATGTATTTCAAATGATGTGCAATTACACTCGAAGAAAGTACTGCGTATTACAAGTACCTGAAAATCATAAAATAATTTTAGCCATACTTATATCGTAATATAAAATGTGAGTTTTTTATAAAAATAGTATTATTAAAATACTAATTAAAGGACCAAAAAATTTCATTTTAAATGAAAAAGGTAAGAACGTAAAAGCAGAGAAGTATACATTCAATATAAATTCAAATTTTGAATATCGCAAATATTACGTTTTTATATCTCTTAGTGGAATGAGAAAACGTAAACATTATGAGGCGATTACTATTTTTTGTATTTTCACATACGGATTTGGATATTACATTTAACTGATTAAGATGCAAATACTTTTCAAATAATTAAAACTTTTTAAATAGCTATTTCAATTATCCGCATATTTCGATAAATGTCATTGCATTAAAAAGTATTCAGCGAAATTACACATATACATATAAAGTAATAGAATTTTTCGATTAGTAAATTTATTATTTTAATGTATTATAACAAATGAAAACAACCTGTTTAGAATATTTTGGTATTTTCATCCATTTACATTACAAACATTACAGATGGCTCAATGATTAAAATTTTCGTTAAGATAAATTCGTAGATTGTACGATAGATTAGCAACAATGAAAATATCTGTCATTGTAGATAATTATTCAGGTGGAATTGATTACAATGTGTCCGCGAGCGTATTTCCACCGACGAACCCTAAATAAGAATTGTAAAAGTGACAGATCTCAGCTTCGATGTCTGCATCCAATCATTGAAACGAAAGTGCAAGTGCGCAATGTCGACAAGTATTTAAAGGAAAAAGAAAAAGGTGTAGAGGTCGTAGGTGAAGCCGCGCAAATCCGTCGTTATTCTGCATGACGCGTCTCGACAATGCGAGGAACACTCGACGAAGGTCTTGCAAGTGCAGCCGTAAAACAGGATGTACAATTTTTCGCATCTCCGAACTTTCCGGGTGGCCATCTAACCCACATTCATTGCAGTCGGAAATAATCCAAGCTCACACTCAATGGGAGCTCGGCTCTTCTCGGTAGATCCTCCGGGCATTCCTGCTAAAACGAGAGAGAGAGAGAGAGGAGAAAGATCCCGCGGAGAACGGGCGAGAAAAAGTGCGGCACCGGAGACACGGAGAAAGAAAGAAAAAGAGCAGAAGCGGCGGTGGGGGGAGGGGATCGAAGGCGCGCACTTGACGCGGGCGGTCGCGCATGTACGAGGGACAATGGCTGGCGCATCCTGCAAGGATCGCAAGAAGGGATGAACCAAAGAGCCGATGCCCGTGCGTGAGGATACACGTAAGAAGGATCGTGGATGATACAAGAGTACCAAGACAAGATGAAAAAATGCGCTTCTCTACTATCGCGTGATTTTCTACGTTTTATATATTTCACTGCGAATTCTGCTGCTCTGAAAGAGCCGCTCTGACTTGAGCTGTACAATCAACTGCCTTTACATACAAACTGGGATTAAAGAGGCAATTTTCAACGTCACAACAACGTTATATATTCTCCTGCAATTCAAATAGAAAATAGCAATTATTCGATTTCTTAATAACTTTCAGCAGAATGTGCCAGTCGAAGTTTTTGCCGATAAAAACATTGCATTTTTGAATAAGAGAACAAGATAGATCCGAGTACTAGGAATACCGAAAGGAACTTCGGTTCTTACTCCACAATAAGATCATTCAATTTTTTTGTACAGACTGAAGGCTTTAGTCAAGCCTATCAATTTGAGTGATCCATTATTTGAGTGTAACTAACGCAAGCTCTTCTCTTAAAAGATTATTTATCTTCGATAATTGAATATTTTTATGATCACTGTGTTTATTGAGTTTTTGCGATGGCCAAATGCAATAGCTTTAAACGCCTTTCAATAAAATAATTTTTCCAACAAATGTATTCGACAACATTGGGACATTTATACTCAAATTCGAGCTTCCGAATTGCAATTGAATTACGGAGTTGCTTCAGGATACGAAATTTTCTTTTTTAATTGTTTTAAATTTTAAATTGCTCTTTCTTAAAAATAATATTTTAGTAACAAATACAAAAAGCTTACAAATAAATATAGATACATCGGCATTGATTAACACGTCGTAATAATTTAAATACACGAATAAGGAAACGTTGCAATACTGCTCCAAATTTTCAAAAAGTTGCCAGCCGATGACTAATTATTGTTAAATTAGTCATTATTATGAATTCGAAGATTGAAAAATAAATATTCGAAGTCGTGAGAGCGTTAGTTAGAATTTCAGTAAAAGTAAGAACAATATCGACATTTTCTTTTGTAAAGACATTTCGGTAACGATGTACTTATGTAAGCGTTGGGCAAACAAATTCTTAATAAATCTTTTGATCTAAATGAAGTTTTCGGTCGAAGCAAAACGACTGTATTCTTAATTGTAAGCGTGGAAAAAGGACTACTCGCAGCTATTTAAATTTCGCGCGAATGACGAACGAATTTGGTCAGTATCCGAAAGTTGTTGACGCGAAAATAAATATTGTAAAATGTCATAGCGTTTGAAACCATTGACATTGCCAATTACGAGAGAAGCGTACAAAAATATTGACGTTATCCTTTGAGTGTAACAAACACCTTTAAAAAGCCATAAAGTATTCTAGAAAAGATTGTCAAGAATGCCAAAATTCATGCGAGCAATCTTCTGTATATCGATTCCACCCAACGTTTTCGGCGCGAGACAAAAATGAAAAAAGAAACAAGTGCGGGAAGGAGTATAGGAACAACTACAAGGTGGTTCGGAGTAAAGAAGCCAAACGTCCTAAGCGCCAATGGCGAACGAGCAAGAGAGGCAGTTTCGGGCAACAATGCACTGTGTCTGTGCTGCCTCTCTCTCTCTCTCTCTCTCTCCCTCTCTCTCCCTCTCTCTCCCTCCTGACATTTACGTCGTGCGAATGCATAAAATGTAATTGAAGAACGCGCGTCGGCTCGCAGCTCGCAAACCTTTTCATTCACGTTCGTGCGTATTTTTCTCTCTTTTTTTCTACTTTCTTGACTTGCTGCTGCTGCTGCTGCTGCTGCTGCTCCTGATGGTGCTGGTGCTGCTGTTGCTGCCGCCGCTACGCGTCGCGTGAGAAACTCAGTCTCTCGAGCTTTATTATACGTATGTGATACTTGTGCTTTGACTACACCGATTCCCAATGTTGGCGATTCGACGAAGTTTCGCCTCGGATATTTTGTGCGTTTGTGTTGATATTTGTCCAGAGGGCTACACTCCCTGTACAATTATGCACTCGAACATTAAGATGTTCGTGATCCGCCAAACCACGAGGTAGAGATGCCCGATTATTGAACGATCGCAGGGAATTGTTTAACAAAACGTTGCGATCGACCGTATATTTATAAAGCACTTGGTTTAATCCAAAAGAATAACAAACAAGTCGTTTGCTAATGGTTTACAAACAAATGTTTGCCAATTCTTATGTACAATTGAGAGAGGTTGTTGAATTAATGACCTTTACCGACAACCCAATATTATCATATTTGCTGAACATTTCTATTTCATAAATTAGGCACGCAATACTTTTATCGATATTCGATAGCTATAAAAGTAATGGCTTCGAGGCGGAAATGCATGCAAAAACTGGCACGCTCGAGCAGAATTGCGATTTTTTCGCCGCGCCGCGAAACTCGACATTTCACTTGATAATTCGTCCGTCGAATTATCCGATTGCGAGCAAAACCAAAGTCTTATCTGCCGCTGATTCTTTGGCATCCAAATGTCTTCGCAAAGCAAACATTTTCCTAGAAACTTGGCCAGTTTCAAGAAATAATAAACCGATAGCAGGCCTCGCATATATTAAGATTTAAGGAACATACGTCAGGCAGCGGGAGAATCGCTAACAAGTATTAACATTTAGAGTGCTCGCCAAACGATCGCCTATAAATTATAAAGAGAAGAAAAAAAACCGAAAGTAATAAAATGAGCGCTCGAATTTTCACCTTTCCCTCCTGAATTTTCACCTGTTCTCCTTATCTCGTGGTCGTTGAAGCGCTTCGCACTGAAGCACAAAACAAGCAATTCTAGAAACAGTGCCAAAGACAAAGGGTCGCTGAAGCCCCAGCCTACGGAGGAGTACGGAGGAGTACGGAGGAGTACGGAGGAGTACGGAGGAGTACGGAGGAGTACGGAGGAGTACGGAGGAGCGTTCCTCCCGTAATCGAAGGCTGCGCGTAGATAAAGAAGTGCTTGATCCGCGCGGCGATCGAGCGCAAGAAAGTCAATCGACGTCGGGAAGGACTCGTGCGGAATTCATACTCCGAGGGACGCGCGTCGTGGTGGTCTGTGGGAATCTCGAGCGTCGAACCCGAAAGGAGAGGCCGAGAGGAGCCACCGTGCCGGTGTAGCACAAAAGCCTGACCTGCCAATGAAAACAGCCGAAAAAAATGCCTCGGCTGACCTCGAACAGCCGTTGGCCACACGCTTCCTAGGCATGGACCCACGTGCGCGTGTGCGTGCGCTTGTGTGAGAGCGCGTGCGCGGTTATACGTACGTATATATAAAAGCAGCGCGGCAAAAGTCCTTTCGGAAAACTTACCGAGAGCTCTAGGCGAAACGAAAGTTTATCAGCTTTGTTTTCGTCGATTGCCGGAAGTCGTAACCATGTCCGGTCATGTATTCGGATGGACCGTTCTTCTTCTTCTTCTTCTTTGTTTCACGTATCGTTGCGATCTTTTGGAGTTGTACGTAAGATTGGAAGATTGGAAGTACCGCGTTATAAGAAAAGTATTTTACGTTTCAAATTACTTTGTTGTTGGGATGGGGCTTATTCAAGGGTTGACGGGCGAATCCGACCGTTTTACGAAATGGTCCCGCAGATTTCTGGAAATTAATTCAATGGCCGCTTATTTCAATTTTCATGAGGTGAAAATTCGGATCTCTTTTCTAAGGTGCCGAAGCACAATTTCGCGTGTCGTTACAAATGGTCGAGACTTGAGCGAAACCCCGATTGCTGATTGCAATAATTTAATTACGATAATCTGTACGTGGACTTTCGAGCGTTGATCGTCGCTAGAAATTGCTTCATAATAATCCAGTTCACAAATTGCCTTACAAATTAAAAGCGAAACATGTAATACGTAATGCGTAATATGTAATATCATTTTGGTGCGCTTTTGCCTTGAAGCGAGTAAAAAATTGTTGAATTAGTATTTTTATATGTTTCGTGAGTCATAAAAATCGAAGCTTCGAAAGGCGAGCTACGACGAACATTTTCGTCGTAGCTCCAACGTACGTCCAAAATTCGACTTTAATCGACAAATCTATAAGTTGGGGTACGTCTTGCGCGTTATTTTCTTTAAATCTCGAGATTCGTGAATTAAAGGCGATTGACTTTCAAAACGTTCGTTATAATGAGCCTTTAACGAAGAGTGACGTTGGAAGAGGTGTAATTAACAGCTGCGATTCTCGGATATTTTTCTCAGCAGCCTGCCACACTCGCAGGTGGGTTATTTCATTAAAAATAACTGAACGTTCAGAACTGAGTTGTCCGTAGCGAAAGTTCTTTGTATGCAGCCACGGAAATCTTCTTAAATGTATCCGACACTGTTGCATTTCGTCTTGGGTTCTTTTGCAAGTGTTCGCTGTCGGACGGTGTCACGTCTCCGTAGACTTCGTGTTGCACTTCACTTTCGATTTTTATGAAAACGAACGTCGCACATTACACTTTGAGTGGTCCTCTTCAATTACCGAATGAATAAGGCACTTGGGAAGATTTATTGTTTTTTGCAAATTAAGAGCTAAGAATATCGTATTTCTAGGAAATTACTCCTCGAAACTGTATTCCTTTGAAAATGCAAATGTGCGCGCGGTGTGAATTGTGACGTGTTATTGATATTTGTGACGTAAATGTTATAGGTGTAAGGGAAGAGGTAAATTTTATTTGTTTGAGATCGTGCAAATAAATGCGGTATAGCCGATGAGAGTCTCGTTAACACTCCCAATGAATTTCCAATCAATGAGGAATAAATAGTAATAAAAGCGGAACGCCCGATTAACTGTTGCAAAGTGAGCGCATCTCAAAAATTACGAGTATACCGCGTTACCTTACACCTCCTTATACCATTGTAAGTCTTCAGGATACTCATTCGATGATTTTAATGACCATCGCCGTTGAGCTTGAAGGATTCTTTATCAAATAAGCGTCCCTCGATCGAGCATCCAACGAGCTTAGTTTTTGTTCGGTCATTGGCGTTTGTAAAAGGTCGACTCTGACGTTCGCGAAACACTGGCTAGTGCCAATCCTCAGAAATGTTGCATTAAAATTACCGGTGATAAAAATTACTAATTTAGCGAAGGAGGCGTGTCAAGAATGTGGGCCCGGGCAACGCGTCGCGTAGTTACGAGAAAAGCAGCCTCGTGCTCGTGGTGCCCGAGCACCGGGCGAAGGCGAGAGAACCGCAGCCGCCGGAACGCGGTGTCTAGGGCTGGCGTCGCACGATCGAAAGGGCAGAGCTCATCTGCACGGGCCGCAGATGTCCAAGGGAGTGGTGCGGCTCATCCGCGGTAGGCCGCGCCGAATTTAGACGTCGGACGTACCCGAGCCCCTCGTCGGGGTGTCGAAACCTATCCGCGCGGTTGTCCTTCTAATCGAATTCGCCGCGCGGCTCACGCAGCAGTCCCCGAGAACGAGCGGCCGGGTTAACGCGGCCGATCCCGACACGTCCCACGGGACCGCGCACGCGTCCTCGATCCCCGTCCGGGAAGCCGGCGGCGCGACTTAATCCCCCGGCCGACGCGCGCCATAAAAGTGCGCGCGCCGCTCCGGAAAGGCTGCTGCGAATAGTATGCCCCCGCGGTGTCGGTGTGCACCCCGATACCTGGTGCGTCCCCAGGTTGTAAAGCGCGAGCGCCCGACTACGTACTTTCTTTTTCGCCAAATTGGCCGACACAATGGCGGAGGCCGCTCGGGATTAGAAGCCGAGAGCCATATCCTGACCGGGGATTTCCCGAAATTTGTCCAAGGTGAAATATTACCGAGCTCGAGTCGAAGCGAGGTGGCTACGAGAGCAACTTCACAATGTGCTTTCACTTGCTCGCTCGCTCTTCGTCTTCTCTTATTTTTTCTTCTTCCTGTCTTCGCCTTTGTACACAGCCCGTCGTGTTTTTTCTGCCCCACCAGCACTCACGGTTTTTTCCTCTCTTTCAATTGGACTTGGAAGACAAAAAGTATTAAGCGAGGATGTCCTCGAAGCTTTTACGGCGACGCCTGCGGATCGTTTTGATTTCTCGAGTGCTATTGACGAGGTGTACCTTGGTTCGGGACCTTAGGTATAGTGGGTGGGTCGAGAATGTTGGTGTCTTATGAAGAATGGAGGGTACCCGCAGACAAGTTTTTTGAAACTGACCTATAGAGGCCTTACCTGCTCGTAATTTATTGTTCTTTGCCTTACAATTTGTGCTTTAATATAGTCTTCTATAATGCACAAATCGCGGAGGAGTAACCGATGGTGTTGTGGAGCCATTTGCTTTGTAGGGAAAACTCACGATAAATTGTACCACATAAGAGGAAGAAGAAATAGAAGAAAGAGCAATGCGGTGCGATAAATTACCTCGTGCCACGGAAAATCATTAGGATGTGAGGAAAATACGATCTTTTACTTTGTCAAACTGCTTAGAAATTCTGATATTTGAATCCAAGGGATGCGAACGATCGTTTTAATTTATAGTCATTTGATTTTGATGTTTTTCTTCGTCTCGATCATCATCTTACTAGCCGTAAAACTCGAATCTACGCTGTAAGTCTTTGGAAGCTCACCGATGATCCCCGACCGGTGTTCGAAGGTTTCTATCGCTAGTAAGTAGTTTGCACGTAAGAAAATACAAATTGAAGTCAATGACAGATGTATTGATAGGTAATTGATACCTAAAAACTTGTCGAGAAGTTGCGACTGTATTTTAACTTGTTATGATTGTTTGCAACATTCGTTTTTCGAATAAAATGCACAATTCTCTCTCAAACAACGGTAAAATCAACTTTACGACTGCCATTGAAGACTTGAATTTTTTGTTCATCATTTCACGGAGGCCCGAGTATCGAAAATCTTTTCCACCGACGTACTTTGCCACCACGCGATATAACCAACAAGAATAATGATCCAATTATTCGATTTTAACGGATGAAATTTTCGGGCGTGTATAAAAATCGTAGATTGTAGACCGGCGCTTCTTATATCGTCAAAAATATATGGCGTACTTTATTTATCGGAACTTTAACCGAATAAATATAATAGCGCATTCTTTGTTTCAGCACTACCGTAGCCGAGGCTCCTTAAAAAATACTTGAGCTGGTTATTTCCATCCTTGACAGCCAAAACACGCCTCGGCTAAATAGAAAACGGTTGTTTCGCAAAGTATACGGGCGAATTTTCCTGCACATTCACCTGCACCCCAACTCTCTAATTATCGGTGAGCCGCGTATACGTATCGCACGAGCGAACGAGCCAAACCGACGAAGTCAGTCAGCTCGTAGAGAAGCTCTTGCACTAGGGTGGCCTGGCTTGTGTGTATAATTTTGTTGCTAATTTCTCTCTCTCTCTCTCTCTCTCTCTCTCTCTCTCTCTCTCCCTCCCTCTCTCTCCAACTCACGCTTGAAAACAGCGCACTGTCGGAAATAAATTTTAACACTTTTGCTCTGCTTCCCCTGTGAAATTTATCTTTTCAGGCACACTTATTCTTGGCTTTACGCTCGAATAACGCATAAATATCCTTTTGCGTTGTTTTGTCGTACATTGGGTCATTAATCGTGAACAAATAATGTCGAATCATAAACAATAACTTGGACGGTTAAGCCGCGAAATTTTACCGACTTTCCTTTTCCCAATGATAGCTGCTTATCCAGTTCCAGAAACGGTAAATAGATAAGAAGTAAGTACACTGCACTCGGCAGATCCGAGCGAGCGATTCTTTCTTTTTTTTCTTTTGTAAATTATTAAAGCTTGAGTCGCTCATCGGTGCTGAAATTAACGCAATCAACGATACGCTAACGCTCGATGAGTTCACGCTTAAGCGATTCGACACTATAATGATAGATATAGAAAATTATTACAAGGCGATAGCATAGTATTACGATAAGCGATTCGTCGCTTTAAAAAGGAGGGAGTATTGGCGCGGTTGTTGCCGTAAACCGAGTCGGGAAAATATAGCGCTGCGCAGGTTCGGCCGTGGCGATACTATCTGTTAATGAGCTTCGAGTTCATAAATATTTAATTAGCGCAAATTGAATATTTTCTGCACATCATAGGCCGAGATAAGTGCCTCCTCGGCGAGGACCGGAACGCGCCGCTCGACGGCCTTGCGAAAAAAGGGGCGCTCGGTAATAGTAAGGACGCGAGCGCGTCTTCGTCGCCGAGTGCTGCACGCGCCCATCCAACAGAATATTAAAAGTCGAGTTAACAGGTAACGCGCGGTAAAATGACACGCTACGGGCGCCTCGAGAGGTGCGTAATTTACACCGGTAACAGCCCGGAATACCCGAATACCCGAATGTCGCGGCCTCCTTCGCGCTTCGGGACCGCCCTCGAGCGCTAACTTTTTACCGCCGCCCTGGCTTCGGAACTTTTCTCGGCGCTCCTTAAGAAGCCAGGCACCGACGGCTTCTACATCAGGAAGTAATCGTACTCCTCGTTGTTTGGCTCTGTGCAACATGACGCAATCGGTGCCAAGTGCCCTTCCGAAGAGTCCGTTAGTTCGTTTAAAAGCATCGCGCATCTACTTCTCCAGCTCAACCTCAATTTTAATCCGCAGACGGTTATACGCGTTTGCGACGGTGAAATTTTGCTCGTATAACTTGTTTGTTCGGCAAATTAAAGAGCCTTGACAGACCGATGAAGAATTCTCCTACGACAGCGAAATTACTTTTCTGTCCTATATTCCTTAGCCCGCGCTTGAATTCGTCTTGTAATAGAACTATTTTCTACTGTCGCGGAACTTTTGCAATTGCGTGTTTCCTTTTATAATTCCATAGATTAATCGTCGATGGCGATACATGCGATACATGCGAAGCGCGCATCCGATTTGAATTACTTTTAAAGCGGCAAGAGATTTCGCGTCGAGTAAACGTAATATAATTTATTAAAATGATGTGCTTTTGTGCGTCTTGGTCCGATGTTTCTAATAAATTTGAAATAAAGCGCACTCGATGCGTGGTTTGGAAAATATAATCAACAATTCTTCGTTTTTTTTATTTCAGTTGTTTAAATTAATAAATGCTCTTTATGTAATATATTAGTTGCGTGCATTTCTTTTTTTTTTTTTTTTTCAAGCGTCATATTCTCGCGTGACTTTTGCATACCGAAATACCTGGCGATATTTATTTATAAATTCAAAAATCCTTCGTCACTTGGAAAATGTATTTGAGTCGCATTCAATCCTAATGACAAATAAGGTTAAATGTTCGCAGAAATAATTAATTTCTTAAGTTTTACTCATACATGTCGCGCACTAATTAATGTTGGTCATTGTATAATTATTTTTTACGACACACATTGCCTTAAGCATGTTCTAATAAATCAAAAGTACCCAACAACTATGTAGCTAATATATAAACATAAATATTTTGGGTATTATAATAGATCATTACGACTGATCTAAAAATTGGTAGCCTAAACAATCTTTTAAAATATCTCTGATTTGTGCGTTTACGAACATCGACGGGAAAGAGTGATGAATACTAATCCTGAACATTGACAAAGATTCGTAATAATAATGAAGCCTGCGTTTAGCTGCTTATTGAATAACTTTTTGAATAATGGTCAACTTTCCACGAAGGTGAGGTAATAATATCTTAATAATGCCATATCTAAGGAATAATTCCAGTTAAACTGAAATTTCATTTAACAATCGAGTAAAAGCATAATTTTTTATTTCAAACCCGAAGAATATATAATTAATTTTACTTAGTACATGCTATATATAGATTATCAAAAAATTGTATACGCAAAATGTCTCTGTCATGAGCGCATTAACTTTAGATGCAGCTTCTCATTAATTTCAAATGCACATAAATTTGAAATAAATTGAGATATCAACATGTTTTACCTTGCTAATTAAAACTTTTGCGTACTACTTTTACCTTATAATGAAAAGCATTTACTACGGCATTTAATTTTGTGATACTAGATGGGATACCACGATTTTCTTTCGAAGCGTATCCATTTAAATTAAATATGAGGTTTCATTAGGAAGTTGGTACAATTGAGTATATTTCTCAATTTATAAGTGTCAGAATAAAAAATGTTTTGCTTACTATTTGTAATAATGGCTGATCAGTCTTGGCCTGAATACTTGGCCCGGAACTACTAGATGTATAATTTTTAGTCAACCATTAGTTCAAATCAATTTTAACTCCAGATGTTTAATGAAATTGCGTGAAATTTGGCAGAAAAATATCATTGAGTACTCAGACGGCGTTAAATACGGTAAAAGTCTTTTAACGAATATAAGATATAAGAAAGAAAGAAAAATTTATAACTGGTAAGAATGGTTTTACAAGCATTGCTAATTATTTTGAAATGATAATAGTGTTGAACAAGCAAAGAGAATTACGAGCGATAAAAGTGTGAAACGGTTAGAAAGGTCACCGAAATCGTCAATTCTGGTTAATTTTATTTTAATCGTATTAAAAATTGAAGTAAATTTTGTTATTGTTGTCATTATCTCATGAAACTAGATTTTAAGTATTAATACTTGAAATTAATTATACGTTAACGATATTTAATTCTACATGTTCCAATAATCATTTCATTTCCAACAGAATTAAGCTAAAACTTGGAAAGTACCGCCGAATCGTTCGATACGAATGACTGCTTGTGATTAAAAGTTATTAAACACACCCATTACATTGGGATTGAGTAAAGCAGTTCCATTTTATTTTACTTTGATGAATTTTGTTAAATTATTCGAAATTATGCTTTTTAGATATCGAATCTATTCTAACCCAATAAAGTTCACTTTATCTACCAGAAATTGTTTAACGCATTGATTTACTCGAAGTAAAAAACGAAAAGTTCAAATAATATTAGTTAAAAAGCGTTTAAAGAAAACGTGTTACTTAATGAATGAACCGGAAGGATCAAGACTCTCTCTCTCTCTCTCTCTCTCTCTCTCTCTCTCTCTGATAAAATATGTGTATACAAAATCAAAACCAAGGTATACATTACAGACATGAAGATGTCGATATTTTGAACAATAGCAAAAGCTCGAGCGTAATCGATACAGCGAAGATGCGTTAAATCGCCGATTTTTCAGACAAGACAATCCATTTGAAACAAGAGACCGTTGTCGTTCAGAGTGAAAGCTCGTTCGAATGAGAGTGAAAGGAGCCTGGGTAAGATAATAGCAGACCTCATGTCTATAGCGGAGCCGCGTAATCAAAGTAAATCCGACTCCTCCGCCTCGACGCGCATATTGTGCCAGATCGCAACGGTGGCGCTCGGCGTCGCGTCATGAGCTTTGGTGCATACGCGAGCGTGAGAAAAGGGACACGCGGAATAGTCCGACCGCGTATCACAAAGAACCGTAGCTCGCCTGTCACCGTCGACGTCGTCGTCGTCGTCGTCGTCTTCGCTGGTCGCTACTCGCGGCGTCCGTCCGTCCTCGTCTCCTTCGTTTCCTCCCAACTCGTACACGCACACTTGCGACAAGCACGTGTCCGCCATATATACACGTACACGCCGTAAGAGGCGGTTCCCACCCTTGAGACCTAGAGACCCGCGATGATGCTGTGCTGCGCTCGTGACCAAATATAGAGGATCGCTCCTCCGCGAATTGAGCGCGCTCTCTCTCTCTCTCTCTCTCTCTCTCTCTCTCTCTCTCTCTCATTATCCACTCGTCTTTCTGCTCGACGTCCAGGACGCAGTTTCGGGGCTTTTTGTCCGAGAGCTACACGGACGGAGGCTACACCGTGCCATGCGTTAACGAGCGCTCGATCAACGGAATTCTTGCACAGACGGAGACCGCGAAAGAGCAAAGAGCGGCCGTCGCCAAGCGAATCTCGCTCTGCATGAACTGGAACAACCCCTGGATTCGCGGTATTTCTCGCGGTGCTTTCTTTATCTTCTCTTCTTACTTACTTTATCTTTTCTTCACCCCCGTGAAGGAATTCCGCCTCTTCGATTATTCATTGAAGTCATGTGAACGCAAGTGCTCGACGCGTTGAGGAAGACGAGCATTTCGATAATTCAGAGAAATCAAGAGAAATCAAGAGAAATCAAGAGAAATGAAGTGTTCAACGAGAAAATATGCCAAAAATGCAAGCGAGACCACGAACGAATATCACGGATAGAAGCAATCGGTTATTTAAAACAGTGCTTTTAAGAAACTACGCTATCGAATAACTTGCTCGAACATAGTACACTCTTTGTCTGGTAAATATTTTAACCTTTATATTTGATTTATTTTTCTCATCGTCTCCTAACTTATGATTCGAATCTAGATTTATACATTTTTTCTTATAACAACACACTCGCTCTCGCTCTCTCTCTCTCTCTCTCTCTCTCACTCTCACTCTCTCACTCTCTTCCAATCAAACTATTACAATCACTATATAAAATTATGGAAATAGATTTATGCAAGTACCTACAAACCGCTTGCTACTTTACTAATGGTATTCAACGGATGTGGTCAAGGTCATATTTTAGTTGCTAATTAAGAAGAAAAACATGAAATTCTAAAGTTTATAATTTTTGAATGCGAAGAACAGTTTAGCGATATATTCTTCGGTAAGTTTATAAAGCATATCGAAAAATAATGAATTGTAATACATAAATCCCATGCATGTCTACTTCAATACATGTTTTAACTTATAATTTATTACAATTAAATATTAACGAACGATAATCAATACTATAACAGACACCTTCTTCACTTTCATAAGCTTCTTAACAATATTCTTTATGAAGTTTTACTTTCATATTAATCAATCGATATCACCTTTGAAATCAATTTTCAACAGACTGTAAACATAATTTACGATTTACGAACATTTTAATTGCTATTTTTCTAATCAAACTACTTTCATAGTTGAATGTACAAAAACAAAAAAAAAAAACATCTGCCTGCATCAAATACATTATGTAGTTAAACATAATGAGTAGAAGATTAAAATATAATCTTCAACTCGGATGTACTCTCGTTACAATCGTAATGATTTAGTTTATGAGAACTAATTTATAAATGCTCATTTCTATTTTAAGATTACGCGTTTGTTTAATTTTTTTTCTTCGTATTGCGTAAATCGCATCACAATGTTCAAATTGGATTAATTAATTTCGAAGTATTGATAGTATACTTATATACTTATACTTATAATTTAAAAAATTATTGCTCGCTGGATTTACGTGATGTATGATATTGCTAGGGAAATACAGACGTACAAGCGTAATAAATTTACTTCAAATTTACGTAGAAAAATTTTATTAAGTTTCATTGGAGATAAGCTCATTTCAAAGAGATGCAGATGATTCACCTGCATACAAAGGATTTTTGTGTAAATTGATTGGTCAATTTGTTTAATTAAGATAACATGCGCATGGGAGTTGTTGATATATGTTATTCAAATACTTCAGCTTTAAAATGTTTTTAAATATTTCTTTTTGCGTATTACTTTAAATTTTCTATTATATTTTTATTCTCGCATTTTATTACTCTCTTACTACTTTATAAAAAGCATTTTCTTTTTTTGGTAGAAGAAAGCAAAGCTCTTTGAAACGCTCATTGCAAATCATGGTTCGGGCTGCATAAATGAATTTGAATATTTAATTGGTAAAAATGTAATAGATTATAGTTACAATGTTAGTGAAATTGGAGTAATATTCTTAGATATCGAATCAAGCTATGAATATAGAGATGAATTGTAATTAAACTTTGAGTAAGGATTTCTTGCAAGAATATAGATTAATAATTTGAATGCACATCAGATTAAATTTTAAAAGCATTGTAAATGAAATAATTATAGGACATTTAAAAGATTTCCAAGTAAGTTTAACGGAATATTAGCTTTTATTAGTTGATAATGCTTGGGAAATGTCTGTGCACTGTAAATTATTACATTAGAATAAAAAATAGCTCGAGCAAATTGAGCGCGAATACATTTATCGCCAATTTTTATTTCATTGCAGTCTTAGATTGATTAAATATTTATAAATAATTAAAAACTGCTTAGTGTACAAACACATCGTAAACGTTCGAGTTGTCGCGCATACAATTTTATTTATACGACACACGGCAAATCCCATATTTTATTTCTGAATAATATATCTTTAGTTTTTTAATTCGTCTTTTGTTCTGCGAGAAGAAAAAAGTAGCACAGCCACAATTGAGGGCATTATAACTATTTTCTAAGCCATTTTCAAGCGTATCTCTGAACGTGATATTCATTTCTGGAGTAACGATTCAATGTAATGTTCGTAGGGACATTGAGCAATTACGACGTTGATCTGCATAGCTCGAACGAAATTATACGTTACAAGATAATGATAGATATTTGTATATTTTTCATATATTTTTCAACTACTTTTTCTCGTAAAGGCCGCACAATTCCGAATCACTGACAATCAATTACAAGTAAAAACTTTCATGGAGCCGCTACGATTAAAGCACCATCACTGATCGATTACAATTCGATAATGAGCTACTTCTAAGTGCCACGAAAATCGACAAAGTTTTTTGCGCTCGAGCTCTCGCTGAAATTCCATATGAAGAAAATGAGCGGTTGGTTAATCTCACGCCCCCAATCGCAAGAAAAAACTTTTTCAGAGGTCGTCGAATTGCCCGCATTCACCGCTCAAAGTGATACGCGCGCGCGCGTGCGCGTGCACACGCACACGCGCACGCACACACGCACGCACACGAGCATACTTTCGACTACGAATCCCAATCGCGGTCTAAGCGAGTTTTGCACTCGCGTAGTTTTTTTTCTTCGCTAGAGGCACTTATCGTATGCTTAGTCTCTCTCTCTCTCTCGCTCTCTCTCTCTCTCTCTCTCTCTCTCTCTCTCTCTCTCTCTCTCTCTCACTCTCGTTTGCACACTCATTCTTCGCTGTTAGCTCGACGACGCCTCTCCTCGACGTTGCTAGCCGCTCTGCTGTTGCTACTGAGCTGCCACGTGCGTTTATCGTGCGTCGTAGATTACACATTAGCTCGAACCGCACCACGGCGATGATGTTGTACAGCTTGCTGTATAACACTGCATCGCTGCTAGAGCCATACTTACAGTCCGACGTCTACAAGTGCTCGTGTGATTTGTCGACGTGAGACTTTAGTGCCAATGTCCAAGCATCCAGCCTCTAAGTTTCGTAAGAATCTAAAAATCATTCAAGCCTCGTTATCCTTTTACGATGATGCGGCTGAGTTTTGGATTTTTTGGCTTCATTCTCAATAATAGATCAGCGCGCCAAACGCTTAAAAGTAATCCGAGAAGATGAGTCTGGCTTCTTTTATGAAATGAATTTTAGCCCTTTTTTTTTAACAAATATTAACGTTCGAAATCGTCTCGTTAGATTTATTTATGATGCAGTTTTGAAAATGCTTTGTTGCCTTAATCCTATCAGGCGAATGAGCAGTACCAAAGAACTGCTGCTAATCTTATGTAAAGCACACACATAAGAATAATTATTACGTTCCGAGGCATTAAAGCGGCTTTTAGAGGCTCTCGCTGTATTACCGGAAATAGAAACAAAATCCACACCATTGGCACGTGACAATAAAATGAGCGCGAGAAAAAGGAAGGCGATATGACTTGCAGGAAGAAAAGCTGGAGGAAGCGAGTGATCCATGCTCGAGTATCTATGATGTACACCTACTGCAGCAGCAGGAGCTTCTCGCCAGGTTCACATCGATCCACAAAAGCGTCCGTGGACTCTTGTACCGTTAAATCAGACTTTAATGAAACCGATGAGATTCTGGCTTATAAGAAACTTATTGCCTGTCGATTTTTTATCCAGCTCGTTTGGCACGTAGTGGTGGTAAGACGTAGTCAGGTGGGACGTCTGGAAGTTGGATTCTTCGATGCAGGTTTTTCCTTTGCGTTCTTACCGTGAGAGGCCCAGGAAGGCAGATTCGCGATTGGCCAATGGCAGCGTGAGCGAAGGAACCTGTCATCGCGCCGGAAAATCGACGAGTCCTTGAAGAATCTCGCGGCGCTGGCTCTCGCCAACTGGAACCAAGCATCAGTAGCAGCGGCTACGGCGGCGACGGCGGCGACGGCGGCAGTGGCCGCCTGATAATCTTCCCCGGGTCTCAAAGAAACCGGGACTCGGTGAGCGTAAAAAAACGCCAGCCTTAGCCAATACGTCCAGGGCCTATGTACGTGTACGTGTGTGTGTGTGTGTGTGTGTGTGTGTGTGTGTGTGTGTGTGTAAGCGCGCGCGCGTGTGTTTATGTTTACGTATTCGCGCATGGTAGTAGAAGTCATCGGATGAGTGACCACCGCCGTGTCGTGTTCACTCACTCGAGTAGTACTTTACTACTACTACAGGCCACTGCCTCAAGCTCGAAATGAAATGTGTGCGTATGCCCGAGTGGAGAAAAGAGAGAAGCAAAATCGAGAGCTCAAAGTGGGTCTGCGATACGAGCGCAGCAAATCGGTTCGTTTGAACTCTTAATGACATAAGTGCATTTATTAAATGCATTGCGCTGCTTATTCTTCTTTGCCGCTCGACTGCCTTCGCGTTTTCATGCTTATGACGGATTCCGTCGACAGAATTGATTGTTACGGGTCGCGTTATTACGTCTACGATGCCACGAAGAATAGTTGTGGAATATAGATTTGATAAGTTTGTATGGAGATAACGAGAGCTGTTTTCCCCTTCCTTGCCTCGTACTGCTCTAGGAGAACCTTTAAAGATTCTATTCCATTCAATTTACCATTTGCTCTTGTATTTCCTTTTCAATAAAACGTAAACACTGCACGATTAATGTACTTTTTATCACTAGCACTTAGATTATGATAACTAACTACGAATAGATAGCTTTTCATAGTAACACATCCACCGTTATTAACGAGGATTGTCAGTGTTACGCGTAAAGTAACATTCAGCGTAATTAAATAAGGCACATTTAGAAGATTATTCAAAAGATTATTGGCTCAATCAACTGATCGAAAAAGTACAAATATAAGTCAAGTCTAAATAATTAAAGAAGCTAATTGAAAAAGCTAATTCATTTATTGCATCAACGTGTTGATATTATGATTTTTAACAAACGTTTTTTTCATCGTTTAACGAATCAACTATCAAAACTTTCATCACGCGTAATTGACATCCATGATACTTGCAATATATTTATATTGTACATTAAAATTGTACGGTATTCATTAAAATTTTATAACAAAAGTTATGGATTTTGACTGACAAGTAATAAATAATAAACAAGCAATAATAAAGCGACCTTTAGGAAAGAGAAGGTTTCGCATGGAGAATGCGGTAAATTTCATTATCGATAATTAATAAAAGAAAATACGCACTGGATACCCGACAACAATTGTTTTGCTTTTAATTAAATGGTGATCAATAATTATTAAAATATCGATAGCGATAGCTATCATTTATCTTCATAAACATTTGTATTTATAAATAATAATTATTTACGAATATCAAGGGCTAATAAATCGCTTGATAATACAAATCGTTGTCAGTGCTCTGGTATACCAGAGATAGGATTTGATTTTCTTGCGATTTCAAGATAAAGCAAAACTTTTCAATGAGAAAACTTTTCAAGACAGTCATTTCGTGCACGTAATTGGCATAATTATTTTCGAATTAAAATATTTTATTGAAACAATTATTCGTGTAATTCAATAAAAACTCAGCTGTTGCGTAACCGAGAAAATTAAATCTATCTTAATGTTGAGTGATCTTCAACTTTCGCAACGTACAATTTTAATGCATTCAAGTTAAATAACGTATAAAATTCAACAACGTTATTTAACCGTATATGGTAAATAAAAGTGCATAATCTAATGGAAGTTACAGCTGTAGATTTCCATAACCTGACTCCTAGAACCTCGAATCACAAAAATTCTAAAAATCGGAATACTCTCTTGTCGAATCGTCATTTTAGACTTGAAATTAAATTTTAGAAATCCCATTTTAAAATCTAAAGTTTTGCAACCCAATCACGCAGACTTGAGCAGATAATAATCGGTTAAGGTGAAAAGTAGCCTGAAAAGTTCGCGTCGAAAATCGATAAAGCCTACGCAACCGATACATCGTTGCAGTGCCACGACAAAACAATTATCACCGTGATAATCTTGAACGAGGAAGTAAAAATTCAATATTGTCATTTCATTAATAGCGAGATGCAAAACAACGGAGCGCCCCCAAGGAATTCCAGGACTCAAAGGCTCCGTGATCGCCAGCACATTCGAGATAACGAAAATTAATCATAGGAAGTATGCAGATCGCTCGCTTTCTCCTTTTCCTTCCCGCCGCGGCGAGTCCGCGTTTTATCTCGCGACATTTCTGAGATCCTTCGGCGCGTGGAAAGATTTTTTTCCCCGATACACACGTGCGCGCTTACGTGTGTCGGAGAGCCTCGACGACGATACGAACGATACAAGCGCCCGAGTACGCGCGAGGTACAGCGATCGTTGCCGAACTCGGCCGAATATTAGCGTTCGGTTGTGTGCGCCCGTGTGCCTCAGTGGCTCAGTGCCGTACACTTATTTGGCTGTCGCACACCTACACGTCACGTACACTTCGATGCTCGTAATCTACCCGGCATGCCGAACTAATTTCTATCTTTCGCCTTTGCCTTTTAGCGCGTGTACATCGCGATATTTGCATTTGCAGATACACAAGAGGCTGCGAGGGACCGCGGATGAAAGTAAGTCGCGAGGCTTATCTCCCTCGTTTTTCCGAACTCACCGAGTGGCCAAATAAGATATTTAGTTCGACACGGCAATACACGACTTTGGTCCAAAGTATTTCAACAATGTAACAATGAGTATAACTCCTATCGAATACAATACATGCCTCAACCGTGAACTACACGCGTAATCGGTGTTCCGTGTGTGCCCTTATCGTCTTAATTTATAAATTTATAAATAGTTGATTATATCTATTAATCTGGATTCATAACAAATATTATTATTCAATGGTCGATTTTTTTTTCAAATTATTCCAATCTAATTGTATTCAATCGCATAAAAAAGCTCCATCTTACGCTGCCGATCGTACGGAATTGCTCACGAATAACTTGGATTCTTTTCAATTCGATATACAATTCGATGCTAAAAGATTTATTATATAGTCTTAATGTCAAGGATGCGTACTGTTTCGAATGCCGAAACAGCGTAGACGACTCTCCGATAAACGAGATGAATTTCACATGAAAATGAACAAACTGTCTCTACCAATCCTTTAACCTCAAATTTTTCGTCACGTGTCGACGTTATACGAAGAAATGTTTTCTTTTACGATAATTCGATGCGGAAGTCTGCTTTTGCCATTGTAAAATTTTTATTGCACCTTCACGAGGCGACTGAAGATTACGGGAAATTACAACCACTATTTCGTGATCGATATTTTGACAGTATGGCAGAATGAAATTGAAAGAAAAGCAAATGCAAACAAGTACTTTTAATGGCTCGGTTTAAATCACAGGACTAATGGCTACTAATTTTTCAATGCATATGACACGCTTATTCGAATCGAGTGTACGACAGATGTACCGTCGTTCAATATACTCGAAACTTTTGAAGCGGTAAGTCAGCATTAAAATATCGTAAATTTACACCTAATTGCCTTTATGTTTTCATTCGTGTACACCTTTCCCATTCCGTAATCTAAATTCCCAGCGTACAACTGTACGCGAGTAATCGCCCCACGTAACATCGGCATCGGGATCGGGATCGGCACCGACCCGGACGACCGATGCCGATGGCCAAAACAAAAGCGACAATCGTCCTCGTATCGGTGGGCGCGCCGATTCGGGCTTAGCGTCCGGGAATACCCGGCTACGTACCGAACGAGGAAGTCGTAAAAGGATTAAAGCCCAGGCGCTCGCAGCGTGAAACGTCCGACACACGACGCTCCACCATTTCCCCGGTTCCTTTCGGAGAAACGGAAAAGCCAAAGACCGCCAAAACAACGGAGACGCGCGCCAGCCGGCCACCGGCGGAATAACCGGGTCCTCGGATCCGGGACTCCTGGGACTCCCGCCGGTCCGCGCGGAGGGGGAACACCAGAAGACCGCGCGATCTGCCGGCGAGGCCCGCACGTAGGCTCCCCCACCTTCGGGGCCGTCCGACCGCCGTCACCGCTCGTACTCGCTGGCAGCCGGCGATCCGGCATTCTGACCTGGTAGGCCGCCAGTGTCGGGTCGACTACCGGAGCGGACAGCCCTCAGACTCGCACGAGCCACCGGCCGCCAGGAGCTCGAGCAGCGAGAGAGAAAGACAGCGAGCGCTGCCTCTCCCTCTTCGGCCCTTCACCGTGTCCGGCTGAGCGAGATCGAGTAGCCGCCTCGTGGCCCAGGAAGACCGCGAACCAAGATCGAACGCCCACGAACCGAGCGAGACGAGAGCGGTTAAGGCCCAAAAGTGTTGTGTCACGACGAGTGTGAATATTGCAGAGCCGCAGCTAATCGAGAAAGAGTGGCTTTCGGGGGGGCCACGTGGACTCGAGGCTGATAAGAGAGCGCGAGAGGAAGAGAGACTGATCTCGGTACGCGCAACACGTGTGTGTGTCGTGTGCGTGCGCGCGCGCACCGGACAAAGGCCAAAAAGCCGAGCAAGATGGACCTGCTGTGCTGCGAGACGACGTCGCCGGCCGAGTGCACGGCCTACGCGGACCCGGTCCTCCTCGCCGACGACCGGATGCTGCACAACCTCCTCAGGAGCGAGGAGAGGTACGCGCCGTCCTCGTCGTACTTCGGCTGCGTGCAGAGGGACATCTCGCCCCTCATGCGCAAAGTCGTCGCCGAGTGGATGCTGGAGGTGAGGCCACGCCGCTCTTAGCCGGCACTTACCCTTCTCCCCGTGCTCTTGGCCCTGGTCTTTCTCGGAAGGGCACGAGGACCGCCGGTTACCCGCGCAGTTAGCGCCGATTCCCCGAAATTCCCCCATATTCCCCGATATTCCCCGATATTCCCCGATAATCCCCGATAATCCCCGATAATCGAACGTCCACGACACGCACGCCGCTGCTCGAGGACTCGGGGAACGCTATTTGTCCCGTTCGCGGCGGCCAACCTCCGTTGCTTCGAGCCTACTTTTTAAACGAGCTTTAAAGTCCGGACTCGGGTGCCACGAGGCGCGACTGCGCTTTTTCCCCGCGGCACGTATTGTGCGGCGAGGCGATCGCCTCTCGGGCGTGTTAGGGCATTTCCGCGAACGCGCTGCCCGTTGGCGGTGTCGCGTCCGCGGGCAGCGATGAAAGGACCCGAGGTTTTTCATTCCGAGTTGCGTCACGATCCTCCCGCTGCCACCGACGAGTCCGAGTCCGAGTCGCAATCGTTTATTTTTAACGCTCGCGCCTCGCTTGTTTCCCCGTCCCGCGCGACCCGCTCTTTTCGTTTTCTTTCATCGAAAGCAAAAAGAAGCAAGGAAGAAACAACGAGGCGATGAAATACGCCAATTCGATTCCACCACCTCCGCGCGGACATTTAAATTTCGACATCGCGGCTCTCGGGGCTTTTAAACTTTAAAACCGCTGACTGCCCGTTTATAACGCGCGATCGTGTCGTCCTCGTCGACGTCCTCGTCCTCGTCGTTGTCGTCGTCGTCGTCGTCGTACTCGTCGACGATTTCTACCGTCATCTTAATCCTCGACCTTTAACGGTTCCTCGGCAAGGGTCGCCGTGTAAAAATGCGCACCTCTGCGCGATATTCACTTGAGCTTTTGTTTTGTATCAACTTTGCGCCCCTCCCCCCCCCGGCCCCAGCGGCCTGGACACGCTGCCGCAAATCGTATACCTCTAAGGATGATTACGAAATGTCTCCTCTGCCTCGAGGCTATTGAACCCCGGTTACGCGAGTCGGACTCACTCGCGGCTAGTGCGTGCACGTGTACGCACTCGAAAATCGTCGTCTCTCTCTCTCTCTCTCTCTCTCTCTCTCTCCCCCCCCTCACTCACTCACTCACTCACTCCAGCTCCCACTACCTACGCATTCTAATAACTCTTCCTTGCTTTTTGATAAATTCTCCCTGCCTCGCGATTAATCGATTGCGCACCTTCTCGCAACCTAGAGCGTGTTTTATGCAAGTACTCTCGCTCCTTCTAGAACGCCATTTTTGACATTGGAATATGTAAATTGAAGTAATAATGCCTGTTATTCCGTGTAATTAATGCGCGTTATTTATCCAAGGCAGGGAGCGCGATTCAAGGAAAATATTTACCATACATGTGCAAGCTTTTATTTTGGGGGGCCGAAATAAAATATTCTTCTTTTATGTTGGCCGACATGTGTCATTGATGAATGTCGATGCACGGACCAGCCAAGATTTATGTTATTTATTATCTTCTTTTCGCCAACGTTATTAATACGGCATTTATTTTAATAAAAGTAAATTAAAGTCCCGCGCTTTCTCGGCGGGTTTTAACAATTTTCAACGTATTCCTACTTCTTGTTATCGAATGTACGTGCATTATATTCGGACTTTGCGACCAAGCGACCAGTTCTCGCTCTGACATTTCCACGGTAAAATATACACTGAAATTTAAGTATTCTCAAATGTAAATTCACATCTACGTGGTGAATTCCACATATCGAACGGCGGGTCTACGCTACGAGACATTTCCATTGAAAATCTTATACTCGAAATAGGCTCTTCTTTTTTCTACTTTATCGCGAATGTTATTATTTGTGTTATGATACAGAAACTTTTTCCAGTAAAATGTACACGGAGATAGACCACGTGAAACTCTAAATTATTTCGACACGTTGGATTCGCAAAATTTAAATAAATTCGAGTGAGCGAGTAAGTGATGAGGACGAGAGAGAGAGAGAGAGAGAGAGAGTGTGTCTGTACATACATACGTACACAGACTTAAACTGGATACGCTCGCGGGAATTACATATGTGCCAGTCTGTTGCGTCTCTCTTTCTTCCTCTTTCCTCTTTTCGTTCTCGATATTTCTATATTTTTTTATCGCCTTGAAAACCTTTCGCACTCTATCTATACTTGCATGTATTTCACTCTCCAACTCATTTCTTTCTTTTCGCCCCTCTCTCTCTCTCTCTCCCCCCCCCCTCTCTCGATACTTTTTTCTCACACTTTGAAGTATGCTTGTATATTCAGCGAAAATTGCCGGATAGTTAACTGGCGGTGGTAGTTCGATACGAATTAAAGTGAACGAGACAAATATGCCTCGGTAAGCTTTACACTAAATATTTTTATTTGCATTTAAATGCTTATAACTAGTTGACATTTATTTTCAATATTAAAATGTTACGGTAAACAACATTATCGCTATTAAATTATAACGGCTCATTCAACGATTGCATAAGACCATCAGAATCAATTTGTATAACAATCTTTACGTTGATACGATTAAAGAAATTTGTATTAAAAGTAAAAAAAATCGTTCTACAAGACATGTAAACTACGTCATCGAAAAAAATTATCCCCGATCGATCGGCATATTAGTTGCAACATTATAATAAAAGCTGTGACCGCACCGCATAAATTATTCTCGAAAACCAGTCTTCGAAATTCCCGAAAAAGAAGAAGAATCCGAAAAAAATAATCGCATTTTTTAATGCCAAAGACTGAAATTAATTTCTGGAACAGAATCTACTCCCCGATTTCTACTCTTCTTTATTTTTTATGCTTTCCTCTTTCTCCTTTCGCGACCGTGCGCGCGCACACATCCACTAAATTCACAACGTTTACGCAACAGCCAGCTATATAAGACCGAGCGAGAGAGAGAGAGAGAGAGAGAGAGAGAGAGAGAGAGAGAGAGAGTAAGTAATTACAGTGCCGGCATAGGGCGTTTGTAAGAGTGACCTTGACGTGCCGCGCGAGACAGACGGAGATATGTAGGCTCTTTGGAATAGAGAGAAGCGCGAAGAAGGATAAAAGAGAGAGAGATGAGAAAACGAGAGGAAGATAGCGAGCTGCTGTACACGCATACGCATGCTCTACACACATGCGCAACGACTCGATTCCGGTGGTACTCGCTCAGACGCTTTTGGACGGCTCGTCTTATCTCGGGCAAATTGGAAATCATCGGATTGTCTTAAAAAAATGCTCGAAATGTGCACTAACGAGCGCTTGCATTGGAAATTAAATTTAAAAAGCCCCCGGTAACTACATCCGTAGTCTCTTTAAAAGTCGAGCTTTTCTTGTTCTTGTCTACGCGCTCAGAGCTCGATATTTACTGGACATCGTTATTAAAACCGCTCTATGCAAGTCGACGTTGAACGGATAATCGCTTAATAGAATTTGCCACCCACTCAAGGGCTCGATCAGCGGAATCCACGGAGATATTCCGAAAGTGGCGCGGCCATTATCGTTAATTATTGGAATAAGACAAGGATGAAAGGACGGAAAGTAGTTACGCCTCCCGTAGCCGATTGAATCCACTTGCAGTTTGTAAGGATTGCAAGCACCTGGCGTGGAGGAGGTGGGCAAATCTATCGTGAAATGTTCGACGATCCTCGACTTGGATCGAGCACGGTAAAGCGGGACAAAGAATGCCAAAACATGTCAAAAAATGCCAAAATCTGCCAAAATCTGCCAATAAATGCCAATAAATGCTAATAAATGCCAATAAATGCCAATAACGCAGGCTCTCGTTCGACAAGGGATTGCAAGCGTGGCGCGGCCGCGAGACAATGGCATAAAAAGGGGTCCGCATTCATCGAAAGGAAACGCATTCGCCAGTTCCTTCCGTCCTTCCGTCCTTCCGTCCTTCCGTTCTTCCTTAGTTCGCGCGCGCATATTACGACTCGATTTTTCTCGGGCGGAGAGCGACGGTGGCGGCGACGCGCTCGCTTCCTGCCCCGGGTGTGCGCGCGCGCGCGCCGCCCATATGTCGGGCAGCCCCTTCTTCTTTCTACGTATGTACGTGTTTTTTTCTCTTCCCTCGAAGTTCCGAGCCTTTTTTCTCATTTCGCTCCCTTTCATGCCGACCGGGCTCAGGTATGCGAGGAGAAAAAGTGCCAGGAGGAGGTGTTTCCGCTGTCGATGAACTACGTGGACAGGTTCCTCAGCATCTGCCCGATCAGGAAGTCGCAGCTCCAGCTACTCGGCACCGCCTGCCTGCTGCTCGCGTCGAAGCTCAGGGAACCGAGGCCCCTGTCGGCCGACGTGCTCGTCTTCTACACCGACAACTCCATCACGCTCGACGACCTCTGGGTGAGTACTGGATTATTCTCTATTTATCCTTGAAAGCCATTAATTTCGAATCTCTCCGAGATGGATCTTCCACCCCCATCCCCAGACCCGCTCACACGCTCCGCCGATGAGAGCGACCTCCTCGACTTTCGTTTCGCATTTCATCGGAGGCTTTGCCAATTAAAGCAGCCTCGATCCAGAAGATCTCGATCCTAACGATGCTGCGTTACGTATAATGACGCTCGGTCTTTCTACCGATCACCGGGTGAGATCGCCCTTTCCGACCTCCGGCACCAGCTATGGACAAATAAATTTCGTTTAAATGTCGTTACGTACGTTTGAAAATTGTAAAAAGTCAACGAGGATGTCGTCGCTGCATTGCCTTTCCCATCGACTTTCCCAGCGTCCTCGCGAAATGTGCCACCCCCACTGATTTGGCCCGCGTTTTACGCGTCGGCTCCACGATTTACAAATTAACGAAGGATCCAAGAACTCACCAAGGCCGTTAGATTTAAATGGAGATGAAACCGAAAACCGATCCGATAAATGTACACTTTTATTTCGTTCGTTTTATTTACATCATCTGGTACCGAGCGTGTGTGTAACGATATCGCTCTTGAAACATTTGAATAATCCTACGCTTTCGCATTGCTCGAAGCCGAAAATAATATTCGGCCCGAAAGCGACACTTCAAAGCCTTTCATTATTCCGGGGTAGACGCGAAGAAAAATTTGATTTTTGTTCAACCGAATACATCCGCAGCCTCGCACAATCGAATATTTAGATCATTCAAATATAAATGACAATGATGGAAATATCGAAGTAACGAAATGCATTCGACACGAGTCTATTCATCGAAATCGTTTGAAAAAGTGTGGTATATCCCCCCTAGGGGATATACCGACACATTGACGCTGAAAAGTATTGGAAGCCGATAACAATGACTTTCGACATTTCATTGTAAGGCGTTGTCATTATTTTTGAGGTCGAATGAATTTACCTATGCGACACCTTCAAAGGCGGATCATCCAGTGTGCGCATAACAAATTTTATATCAGATCCGCAGCTAGTAAAGTAATTGGCGCTTAAGCTAATGTTACAGTTGGCGTTGCGTACGGTGTTTCTTCCTTTTGCCCGGAAGGAAAATGCGAAATGACCTCGGAAGTAAATACTCAGCAGCACGTAGCTCTAGTCACGGACAACGTCCAAACGTACCTGAATTAATGAGAAATGAGAAGCGCGTAATTTGCGAGTCCTCGTTTGCTCTCGTTCTGCTTCGACTGGAACAATGGAGTTCGAATCGAGTTAAGAGTGAATTTGTCAAAACTCTTTAGCATTTTCAGTATCGCTATTGAACTTTCAAGGCAAAATACAGCCCGAGTAAGTCGGCGACTCGCGGCCAAATCTGCTGCCGAATCTGCTGCCGAATCTGCTTCCCGGTGTCGTTCGAGTTGCTTCCATATTCGTAATATCGGACGAGTTCCCGAGACTCGTGCATTCACGGGCAGTTGAAAGATCGTAGAAGCAGAGATAACGGTAATGTTTTCCATCGCGTTTCATCTTGTAGCTCGTGATGAATGGGAATCGTCGATCGAGTCTACGCGGACGCGACAAGAAGGATTTTTAAGTAGTACGTAGGGACTTTTCGTAAGAAAAGAAAGATTTTCAAGCTCGAGCAACGTAAGCGAGATTAGGCAACGAGGGTCGCGCAAGTCGCCAGATATGAAATTCGTTGTCCAGAGCCGAGCAAAATACGCGACGATCGAATAACACGAAGATTACGCGTATTAAGTAACCGAACGTGTAGCGCTTGAAACTATTGGACCGGGCAATCGAGAATAATTTAGCAAAACGAATACGATACAAATACGGTCGGCCGTGTGCACGTTACGTGTGCTAGTGGCTTCGTGGCTTCGATCCCTATACCGGCGCATTCGAGCAAATGGAATAAAGAAAAACGTGGGTAGGTAAGCCCGTGAGGAGGGAGGAGGAGGAGGAGTCCATGTGGTCTCGGCGCAAAAGCAATCGAGCGCTGCTCGCGCGTTCATCTGCAATTTTGATGGATGCCGGCGTGGGTATGGCTTCACGCGGGGTACACACAAAGCCAGAGACGCACAGTGGAACCCTCGGGAGCGCTCTATAGGCGAGGGCGCGCGTATAAGTGGCGCGGGATTCTAATGGACCGCGATGACGCAGCTCTGCGCGCGTGGAACTATTTCAGGAGTCTCCGGGCGTCGTCGTCATCGGCGGCGGCGGCAGCGGCAGCGACGACGACGGTGACTGCTTCTGCTTCTACTGCCTCTGCCTCTGCCTCTGCCTCTGCCTCTGCCTCCGCCTCCCAAAGCTCCGACGAAGCGTTAAAGAGACCGAGTGACAAAACGAGAGGAATCAAGTGGCAGATAAATGCGAGGACGCTGCGCGTGTCGCGTCGATTTTTTCCATCGTGGAACAACCAGTCGCTCGGACGCGCGAATTCGCGCATTCGACTCTCTTATCCTTCGAACTGCGCGTTTTAAAAGCCGTTGTAAAGCTGCAGATTACCACGCCATTACACGAACGCGCTATAAAACTGCGATTACGTTAGACCGAGAACAAGATCGGCGATTCCAATCGCGGGGGCACCGTTACGCCGCTGCTGATCGAGGAAGAGATCGGATTGCGCCGGAACAGCGAGGCGATCGCGGTGGAGGTATTGGCATCGAGCGCGATAAGAGCCGCGCGAACGGAGCTCGAGTGCTCGATCGGTGTGCGCTCAGCGAGAGAGAGCGAGAGCGAGAGAGAGAGAGAGAGAGAGAATAATGCGCACGGATGCTAAAGGGGAGGCTGTTGGCGACTACTCGTGTACGCGCGGCGAGAGTTTGGCTCCTCGCGTGTGAGCGCGCGCAGCTTTGGAATTCGATCGGCGAATGATTTATTGCAGCGACGCGAAGGCACGGATTGTTTAGACGCGCTGTCGAGGCTCGCGCAGCAGGTTACAGGAGCCCCGCCGATCTCCGCGGTTACTCGCGGCCATTCCGGGACTCGCCTGCGTCGATGGGCGCGGGCCACTATCGTCGTGGTGTGACAAAGGTGCGATTGTTTTTCGAAATTTTCGCCGTTCAGGGTGTGCGATCGGCGGTTGCACTCTCGTTCGTCCGGAGTCACCGTCGACTAAATTTCTCAGTAGCCGCTCGATGACCCCTTGGCAGCCCCGAGTTCCAAAAAACCCGCGACAAGCTGAGAAAAAAGCGAATAAATGAAGGAGCAAAGGCGCACGAGCAGGAAACGGCGCGGAAACGTCGCGGAAACGTCGCGGAAACGGCGCTGCAAAAGTGGACACATTCCCGCAGGCAAGGATTATAGGCTCTCTTCGATCGCTCGACGCGCTGCGACACACGTGCTTTCACTTTTAATGCGCGACGTTAAAGAGATCAACGGCGTATAATAAATAGCAAAGGAGACGTCGTCGGAAGGGTCATACTCAGAAATACGAAGGCGTGCGCGCGTGTAAGAGTTCGCAACACAAGCCGTGGCTGGATAAAGCGGCTTTTGTGCCGCACGTCCGCGCACGTCCGCGCACGTATCGCGAAGCCTCTACGTCGACGACGTAACATCGTCTCTTAGCCAAGTCTCCGTAAATGAGCCGATTTTCGCTCGTTCGACGAGAACGAAGCAGCTTATCGAGCCAGTCCGAAGGCTTTGCAAAGACTCGCGAAGACGAGTAACTTGTAGCCACCGTAACGAGCTTTTGTACGGACGTTGCTCGGTTGACGCGCGCGTTCGCGCTGTTGCGACGCGGATCGACGGCGGATAAGCTTGGGAATTGCTTATTTTCGAGGCGCGATCTGCCATTGACCGGGGGAGATGAATCAGGCTTCATTGATAAATATAATGGCGCCGAGTGAGTTACGTTGGCGACGCACGCGTACGTGCCACCGTGGAGGCCGGTGACGCTGGAAGACGGAAGCCCGTTGAGCGATGCTGCTGCTGCTTCTTCTCTTCCTCGCCTTCCGCCCGCAACCCGGATTATCTTCACGATCTTTCCTCCGCGCTATGCATAAAAGCATTTTCCGCCCGCGTCTCCCTCGCGCGATTCGACTATATTTAGCACGCTACCGATGCTAATGTTTGTTGTGTACGAGCTAAGCCTGACGCGCTTATAATATATTGTTAACTTATTCCGACGAGCGCCGCCTTCGCCTTTGGATTACCTTCTGCGATTCGTTTTCACGATGGATTTCTAATTCTGGTTGCTATGGTTTGGGGAGAAACAAGATGCGGGAATTCATCACCGGTACCGGGTGCCATGTGTGCCTTTCGACCCGGGACTACCAATACCAACTGGATTCGTTAAGTAAGACTACATTGTTTGTCCTGCCGTGGATGCGCGCAGGGGAACATTCGGGAATGGGTGTAGGTATAGAGGAATTGATTTCGAATCAATTGTGATGGCTCGTGGATCGTATCCCGTGATCCCTATTGTTGGAAAACAAATCATTTGTCTGCGTTTATTATTTAATGCGTATCCGTGTGTACATATGGTGTATGGTGTGCATTAAATTTCTCGTCTTTCGAGCACGAAGAAATTGTTAGAATGGAGAAACCAGGCTATAAGAGCGGATACGTTAAAACGCGTTATCATTAGTATTACAGCGTTGTTTCGCGTCGATTAACGATCATTGATGGTAGCGACAAAAAAAAAAAAAAAAAACAAAAAAAAGAAAAGGAAAAAAAAGGGGAAAAAAGGGGAAAAAAAGGGAAAAAACAGAAAAAAACAGAAAAAAACAGAAAAACATTGGTTGGAACGTTGCGCTTAAAGCTTTGATTTATATTATTCTTAAAGGTGTGTTTATACGTGCGCGACAATAGAACGGAATAACAAAATCTCGAGCTTAAGCCAATAAATTTATATCCAAATGACTCGTGAACGAAAGGGGTTGCCTCTAGAGGGTCGCTCTTAAGCTCAGGTAGTTATTCAAAAACGCAGCTAGACGCACTTTAAAAACGTGAAAAAGGAAGGGTCGCCCTTTGTGCTCACCTGGTGCGCTATCGAGCTAATGGATTGCAAGTCAAAGCTCCGAAATGAAAAAGAGGAAGAAAAAACGAAATTTGTAGAGTCGGTCGCGCTCTATCCCGTCGTTTCATCTTTCCACGTGGAAAGCGAAATAAATAAGCTAGACCGACTGCAGTCGCCGACGCATCGATATCGGCGCGTGTGCACGCGTCCAACACCTGCTCGTCTCTCCAGGCGACGCCTCCAGGAATCGCCTTGAAAAAAGGAAAGAGAAAAGAGGCAAACGCCGTCATGCGCCGTCAACTTATATCTTTCCCGCATGTCGCGATCCGGGCACGCGTAACGACGTAGTGTAGTACCCGTCGAATGTTTTCCCTCTCCTTCACCCTCGAGTACTGCACCGACCAAAGTACTCGACCAAAGCGTATGTCGCGGCACTTGCCCGCTCAAGAGGGCACTTACGTCCTCGAAACTCCTATTTAATTTCCCTCTGTCCTAAGGGCTCCTACAGATCTCCGGGCGAACATAAATACGGAAAAAAGGTGGCCGCGTTCAAGGAGAACAAGGAAAATGCGTTAACGCAAGCTGCGGCTAGAGCCGAGATCGCCTTCGCTCCTTACGTGAATGCAATGGAATGCAATGGAATGCAGATTCGGCGCTCTCGGGTGACGGCGGACGACGCTTACACCGGCGACCCGCGACCGAGATATAAATCGCGCGTGCATCTTAATCGTCGCGCCGGCTGTCCGCGTGCCACGCGAAAGGGGGAAGCAGGTGAGGTCGCGAGAGCGAGAGAGAGAGAGAGCGTGCGTTGGCCAGGTGCGTTGGGTTACTCGGGTCTGCACCGGGCGGGCACCCATCGGTCCCTCTCTTACGCGACAGCTGCAGCATCGCTTCCTCGCGCAGCAGCCTCGCGGGAAAAGTCAGGACTCGTGGGGTGGCGACGCGCGTCGCTCGGCTTTTCTGCAGATCTAGGGGCGGACCGCTGACACGCCGGGGCGCGATTATCCGCCCCGACTCGTTGATCCCGAAACTTGTTGCGGCACTGTTTGCGCGGACTTTGCGGATCGCGATCGGCTGGAAGATTGACGAGGCGCGGCACGCTTCTCGCGCGTGTCGTTTCCTCGCGTTACACCCTGAGGCCGGGCGCGAGCGTCGACGTCGGGCCTGCGAGGAAGTGGTTGAGCAGCGCTCGAGCGGCGATCGAACAACGCGCGGGCGAGTCGGCGAATATCGGTTTCGGGAACCAGGCCGAGTACGACGTTTACGAGCGGGGGTTGCTAAACGAAACGCGATCATCCCTCGCTGCTCGTACTTGAAAGCGTGAAATACTGCCGTGGCGAAACACCGCTCGGTATTGATTTTTGATCGTAAAGCGTGTGCTCAACGAGCCGCGTAAAGGAGAAAAGGACATAAAAATTGTCTAACGAGCCGGTATTATGTGGAATAATGTTATAACGGGGCGACTACCCGCGTTATCCCTCGTAAGCCATCGGCGATCCGGTAAGCCACGCACGAGGAAGCAGCGCCAGCTTTTAGCTCGCAAGGGTCAGGAGCTGCGAGAAATAAAAGGAGAGAGAAAAGCCAAGTGGCGCACCAGCCAGAAATCGGTAATAGGCGCATGCAGGAACCACCTGCTTCACTGCATCCGCTGCACTCGGCAATTAAAGGAACGGCACACGACCCCGCGCACGTTATTGCGCACTATTCACCGTCCGGTCCGCTCCAATTTAGAATAAGGCGCGGAAGGGGGTGAGGCAGAGAAGTACCGGTGCACGCACGCGCCTATACCTACCTCCACCGCTTTCCACCTGCTCGCTCGATCTTCGTTTTCCAGCGGCTCCTTCGTCCTTTCTTTCGCGATTGTTCTATCTTCGTTTGCGCCGTGCGATACTTATGTAGGTGCATAATAACGGAAGATCCGCCGCGCGAACCAACAGATGTTGCAACCTGTTGCGCCAATGCCACCGCCTCCTTTTTCTCCTTCATTTTTCTTGGCTGTCTTTCCTTCCGCCGCCCCTATTGGCCCCGTGTGCACCTTGCCGCAGTGGTGCGAGGCATCTGTCGCTGCTCCCCCAGCTTCTGCGTCGTGCTTTTAAAAAAGCTGCGAGCCCTCGAAGACGCGGTAATGTCGCTCCAACGAGCCGACGACGCTTTTTTTACGAGCTGGCAAATCACCACCGGGGAAAGTTCTTTTTCTCCAAGTGCCGGCCGATCGTCCCGTGGCTGGATTTCCCTTCTCGATGGATGCCACCAGTTGGTCCTGTTTCTTCTCTTCGCCGGACGGGGGTGGTGGGGGTTTACGAGGTGTGACATATGGCGGAGGAAAAGTCAGCCTTGGGGTTCCTTTCTTTTTTACGAGTTGACTCTGATTAAAGCGTGTGATGCCTTTTAATGTATTACTCGGCGTTGGACGCGTAAAAAATGAGCGAGATATTTTTTTCCAAGACGTTTTTTCTCTGTTTGTTTTACCGGAACCACTGTTTCCTCGAATTTTTTAAGTTGTACCGAAGAAACGAATAGCTCATCGTATCTATTGCAAACACCGCGGCGTTTGCTTTACTAATTATATCGGCGACACGAAAGAAATAGGAACCGAGCGAGATTCGCTTATTGCTCCCCTCATTGCTCGCTTCGTCGACTAAATTGTTGGTGATACTTGATACAATTGTCGTAAAGCTTGGCCCCGCTTGGCCCCGATTGGCCCGGTTTCGCTATCGACGATCGGAAAAATGCAATTTCCTCGGGCGGGGAACCCTAACTCTCGTCAGAGCGACCAAGGATCGCTCACCGCGCTCTCCGCTATCCGGCAAAGGCAGCGTTGACGCGCGTCCCGCCGTTAGAGCGGAGTTTGGCCGTGAGGACCGCGGGGGCCGGTGACCCACACCGAGGCCGAGGCTCCGTCGAAGAGGAGCGCGTTGCCGACTTTCTAAGGCCTGGCGAATCCCGAGCGTTCCGGATACATCCACGCGCGAGAACACGCGTGGCCGATTTGCGAAACGCCTTGCGCTAGAGCAGGTAGACGCTGGAGGGCCTGTTTCACCATTTTTTCGCTCTCCCCCCCCCACACCCCTCTCACGCTCTCACTCTCTCTCTCTCTCTCTCTCTCTCTCTCTCTCTCTCTCTCTTGCTTTTCATCCTTTCGTTCTCGACGGAGCGCGTGAGAGTCCGCGGTCGTCTTGCGGGACAGGAGGAAGTATCATCGTTAGCCTTTTTTCAGTCTCGTGATTTATCACTGCCTATTTTCTTAAGTTTATAGCGCCCTGAACTGTGCTCGAAGACCTTTTTGAAATTCCTTTGTGATAAGTTTTTCGAACGCTTGAAAAATCCACGCTCGCGTAATATCGCTCCTTTGAGTTGGGCTGTTAGAATTCTTCAGTTGCGGACTTAGATTTCTGCACGAAGAAAAAAAAAAAAAAAAAAAAAACGAGAATACCAGCTTCGTAGAAACGATTCATATCTCGAGTAAATATTCTAATTTTACTATAAAGGAATCCGTCTGTTTTCAACGTAATAAAAATACGAGAAAGTGCCGCTCTCTCTCGAACGATCATTACCGAAATTCGTAAATAAAAAGTGACTTTGAAGTTTTTCAAATTACAAGCTCAGTATTCTCGATGTAGGGACAAAGTATCGTAGCGGATTTTGAAAGACTGGAATCCTCTTAGGTCGACCGAAGAAACGGAGAAACTATTCGTAATTGTATCTCATCGCGGCGAAAAACTCACACAAATATTCTCCAGCCGCATCGATCATTACTACCTTATAAAGGCTTTACGATATGTCGCTGACGCGAAGTATATGTAACTCCGATCGAGTACGATTTCCCGTTCGAGCGATGAGGTGTAACGTCACGTAGGTGTAATAACGTAACTCAAACGTGAAACTTGCCTCCTCGAAAGCTTATCTGCCTCGGGCTCGCCTCGTTCAATGTTGGCCTGTATCGATCAATTATTTTTTTCTTTCTCACGCAAGGATCCCACCCTCCTCCTCCCCCCGCCCCATCAAGACACTGGGACTCCTTAAATCTTGCGCTACACTTGCTAGGTGGCCATGAAATATTTAGCGCCAAGATCGCGATTACTATTTTTATCATTACTACTGCTGCTGCTGCTGCTGCTGCTGCTGCTACTACTACTACTGCTACTACTACTACTGCTACTACTACTACTGCTACTACTACTACTGCTACTGCTACTACTACTACTGCTACTACTACTACTACTACTACTACTACTATTGTTCTTATTAGTTCTTTCCCTTTTTTCCCAAAAAATCTTCACCGCGTAGTTCACCGCGTAGTTCACCGCGTAGTTCACCGCGTAGTTCACCGCGTAGTTCACCGCGAGCGATCGAATGAAAAGGTACCGCAACATACGGTAAGTAGTTGGCTTGGCAGAGCGGAAAAAATAATAGAAGAACAAAGCTAATGGTTCTTGGGCCATAATGACGAGCAGTGAGCAAACAAAATGAATAACCTATTCGAATTTTTAAAAATCACAAATGAAGGATACGCGCATGCGTGTGTGCACGTATGGACAAAACCGATTAATAAACAAGAAGAAAAGAGGGAAAAACAAGAGGAGGGTAAAGAAAATAGAGAAAGGTACGGGATAGAATGAAGAGCGCATGCACCTAGGGTGCGCCGTGCGCCCCGTTGGAACTCTTAAAAAAGGAGACCCTTGAATGCCTCGGTACGTCGCTAGGCCATGGTACTAATGAAAGGCCGAGATTCGTAAGGCCTCATTGTCGCATTTTGCCGGTCAATGGGACCGAGAGCGAGAGAGACGGAGAGCGTATTGGCAGCCTCCCCGCGCATTGGTTCCTTCTAGGAACTGTCCTTGTAGGACATCTGCTCCGTTTACCAAGGTTCCTCTCTCGCTTTATCGGCCTCTTGCCCCCCACCCTGCTGCCGATGAAAGTCGCGCGAGCGTCCGCAGGGTGAAAGCGAGTCTCGAGTCTCGAGTCTCGAGAGTCACCGGTGCTTTCTCACAAACAGGGGCGCGCGAGAATTCGGAGGGCAGAGATGGTCGCACGCTACTGTGGTCACGGGTGTACACGCGCTCCTCGTGGGTACCTCGTAAGACGTCCTGGGAGAACGTTATCGAGGGGGATCGGGAGGGCGAGGTTTTGGGAAAGAAATTTTAAGTTGTCCGACGGGCGATCGTGACCGGCCTTTTTTAAATTGATGGGGTTGATGTTGTAGAAGTGGGCCGTTTATTTATAGGCTCTCCGGTCTTTGAGAGATTTTGGAAAAGTCGCCGAGTACTCGAGCATCGATTACGTCCCAATACAACCGCCGGTACACGCCTCTGCTTATTTAAGTGCACATTTAAATCTTACCGTTGTCGATCGACCCTACACCCCGATGGATATTTTTAAACGCATTTTAAAATATTTTCTACTTTAAGCACCGTTTGACGCTCGCGTTAACGACGCCTCTCTCCTTAAAAAATCGTCGATTGCGCCTGATTAATCGCTCGATTAAAATAATATCGCTTACCAGTTGTATTCGAATTATATTAGTGCGCGATAGAGAAAGAGGTCGTTTTGGGAAACGTTCGCCCGAAAAAGTTCGGACGAAACATTTAAATTAATCGAACTGAAATCGAACTGAAATCGAACTGAAATCGAACTGAAATCGAACTGAAATAGGACTCAAAGCAACGTTACGCAAGATGCTTAATTGGTTAGACAGCAAAAAGTCGGCTCGGTACCTCGATTGTCGATATGAAGCGTCTCGTTATTTCACCGAATTTTTCTGCGCGAAGCGTTAATAAAGTTAAAAGGAGGTTTGAAAAAACGAGGCTATCCAACATTTCAAATTGACGCAATAGTTGGGGCCAATTCGTATCTTTGGAATGTGCTACAATATCCACTGTTGGGTCCTATCCTCTTCGTGGTTGGAATACTTATATACACATGTAGGTATAACACATTTTTTCTTTATTTTCGTTTGGAATTGTAAAACACCTTACTCTCACAGGCGCCGACGCCGCCTTCTTTTTTTCTAAGCAAGATCGCGAGCACATTTTATGCCTGCCCCACTACTCTTTGGCTATATCAGAGCTAGTAAGAGAGAGTGAGTCGGCTTTTGCCCAGATAAATCGGATTTCGCTTCTTGGAAGTTGTTGCTGCCAGGTATATGAAAGAGAGAGAGAGAGAGAGAGAGAGAGAGAGAGAGAGAGAGGAAGAAAGAGTAGAAAATTCGAATGGAGGGTCCCGGACAATGGCGAGTCAGCATTTCTCTCTCTCTCGCGCTCTCTCTCTCGCGCTCTCTCTCTCTCTCTCTCTCTCTCTCTCTCTCTTTCACTCTCTCTCTCTCTTTCACTCTCTATCTATCTTTCGAGCTTGTGTGCGTTTACCGCTGAGCTGAATCGTTATCCACGTTTCAGAGAAGTTTCGCTATTTCGAAGCCAGTTTGAAGGTTAGATTCTTAACGCAATGAGCACGCACGCACACACACACTCTCTCTCTCTCTCACGCACTCGCATACGACTTTTTAAAGGGATGCGGAATAGCACGAGTACAACTAAGTCGTGACGGTGAAAAATGGTATGAAACTTTTTACAATCATCTCTAATTTTGTCCAATATATTTGAAACAGCCTTATCTTATTAATAACGTTATCTGCACGCTCATCAACTACGTATTTATACGTAAAACTTAGGAAGGTTAAGAAATTAAAATAAACCAGCACTTTTATCGATCGATATTTCAATTACGAATGTTTTTTAACTGCTATTTGAAATTTTATATTCTCTTAGCGCTCTGTATTTCCAAATTGAACTATTCAACGAATCGATAATTAGCGATGTATTTTTGGATGATTAGTAATCATCTGTGATTGGTGTATCAATTTCATAAAGTAAATAAAGTCGTAATCGAATCAGCTGTTTATGAAATGCTATTAAATGTAACACTAATAACAAGTATCACAATTATATCACGTATTTTTTCGTTGTTTTGTAAATGTTTGGTAATCGCTGATTTCGTAATAGGTCGAGTGCATTCAAATACGAAATCTTATTGTCATTTCGTTGAATTATGTAAAGGTAGCGTAAGAATGAAAATGACATAAATATATTTTTTTTCCCTTAGTGACCCAAATATATTTAACAATCGGTAGAGGCTCGTGCCACGTTCCGGTATCTCGTGTCATCGCGTAAGTGAGTCGGGCGCAAAAGCGTTCTCGCGTGAAATAAAACGAAAAATTTCTCACCCACGCAGGATGAATTTGTCGACGGGGGTGGGGGAGGAATCTTTATATTCCTCGCTGCTAATAAGCCCTACGTGCGCGCGTTGAGGAACGCGAAGGGTTGAGGAGAACTCGGTGCGAATACATTATACGCTTAATTGGCGAAATCGCTCGTTTCGTTTCTACCTTTCAACGTTCGCCAGACGAAGTTTCTTTTTTATCTTCTATCGACTCCTTATTTCGACGAATAAAAAAATCGTCAGGGCAAAGACGCTTTTTAATTGCCAGGTCCGCAAACCTATTGTATAATCTCGCGACTATTTACTTGGATCTCGTAATACTAATTACCGCTGGTACTTCCATTTCTTTTACCTGCGATGTATTTCAAACGTAATATTTGTTTTTAATTCGCGAGTAAAATCAATAATTACTTCGATCACGAGCAAGTTTTTATCACCTCTATAAAAAGCACCGCGTTCTTTTTATCGCGCATGTTTCTTTATGGAAGCCAGCCAAAGCTTCCCGCCGCCGCGTAAATTTCATCGAAGCGAATAAAGTACGGCACTTGCGGCCTGTGCATAATATAAAAAGAGAACCAGAGAAAACGGACGATCCTCGGTGCTCGTCACCGAGTCGGTGTACGCGCGCGCACGGGTGCACCGTAATTGCGATCTCGATTTCTTCCTCCCGTCTGTGCGCAATTCGCGTCCTGTAATAACGTGCATCCCAAGCTTTCCTCGAGTCCCTCTTCGCGAGAAAAGTGAGCGGTGAACGCGGTGACGCGTACCCACGAGACCGTAATTCACGGCCGTTTCAATAAAACGCGTTCATTTTCGTAAATAGCTCTAACAATGACAGCCTGGGCCTACGAACGAGATTTACTCGTTCACAATGGCCACGTAACTGCCATTATTCCCACTTCTATGGATTTTAATCCAAACGACAATCGTAGTATCTATCGTTTGATCTACTAGCGCGCGGAATTAACGGATTATTAATTATTATTAATTAACGAATCAGAAGTTCGGCGAAATATAAGTACCGAAAAGCGGCTTTGTAAGCCGATGTTGCCTAAGTTTCGTTTACGCGTCTTCACTTATTTTGTCATTTTGTCAGTTTGTCATTTTGTCGATGAGTTCTGCATCGTTGCACAGGTAAATGATACGACAAATGTGATGGCCAACAACGAATATTGACTCGTTAAACCGAAGATACGAAAGATAAATCTTGTATTTTATTACATCGGCTTGCAATACTCATTACTAAATAAAGAAGGGAACGAGACAAAAAACGATACTAAAAATAAAGTTCATCCGAGAAAATGATTCTTTTCTATATATACATAATACGTTTAAAGAGCGCATTAAATATCGTTGAATTCTACGTTTGGTTTATTTTTTTAAAGTGGTTTGCGCCTAAGAGCACGAGTGCTAACTAACATAAATTCCAATTTCCCATCGTCGTTACAGATGTACCGGGTCGTATGAGTCATTCCGTAACAATGGCGCCTTAATGGCGATTAGTATAACTTTTTCTCCTTCAGACAGAAATTACCAATCGATCCAACCAAAATGCAATTACTTCTATATCACAGCGTAATCTCGGCACGTAACTCCGTATCAGTGGTAATGATTCGCTTCTAAATAAAGCCGAGCAGCTATGAGCTACGTAACTTATCTTCTCCCAGACGTCGAGGAGGAATATTTTCGTGCATCCAAAGCACTGGGCCATTTTTAATTTTGCGTCATCTATCGGTGGCGGCATCGGCGGCAACCCGAAGGCCACCGTTAACGGCAACACGCCTTTTAACACCGTTTTTCGCCCTCGCGGAAGAGCGAGCGCGACGAAAGCAGGCGAGCGTAGTAGTAGTAGTAGTAGTAATAGCCGGCTGTAGTAGTACTACGCCATGCTACGCCATGCTACGCCATGCTACGCCATGCTACGCCATGCTACGCCATACTACGCCAACGTACAGTGAAAGAGCGAGAAAAAACGCGGAGAGAAAACCGATTCAAGGTGATTCGGCTCACCGGCCTCGGCGCGGAACCTCCGAGGAATATAAAAGGCCGCCGCGCAAACTTGAACCCGCCGAGCCTAAGCAGTTGCGCCTAAGCGAACGCCACGAGTTGTACTTTTGTTGCAAATAACGCGGAGGATTTTATTTCTGGAAATGCGAAGATTTCCCGCAGTAATTGGAGCTGTTTTCGGTACGCTTTTTCATTTCGAATTTCATCATAGCGCCTAGTGTCCTACTACGTTCGCTTTATTTTAGATGCTCTCGTTCGAGAAACTGGATTGTAATTCGTCTTGCGAGGCTCGGATCTAACGAAGCAACGAGCAACAGCGTATATCTGCAAGTTCTACATAAAATAATCTTATAATATTGCTATTGGATAAATCGTACGATTTCGAGAAGCAATTTAAGCCTGGAACGTACATTAAACAACAGCAACTGAACGGATACGTAAAGGTCGATTTCGGTCGATATAGGAAAAGGTTATTCGACCCATTTTCATGATTACGCATTACGGGAGTGACGCGTACATGCCGATGTCGATAAAGTAATTGAAAAACTACTATCCCGTAAAATTACTCGACGGCTGAATAAAACACGAAAATCTTTACTGTGAAAATATTTAGGTGAGAAAGCATACGACGAATCGACACGAGGTCATCATTCCGGGAGGAGATTAGTGCCGATTACGAGTCGTCGAATTTGTAGATGATCGAATCGATAAACGTATGTTGCGTACACCGTCGTCAGGAGTGGAACCCGGCCAGAGTCGGTAGCCCAAATTATACCTCGCGCGATAATCCAAGGGCAGGTGTGCTTACGAATAATCTTGCAGAAATATCGTAGAGCTCGCGCGGGGTCCCAACGTACTTTAATTCGCAAGTAAAGAATGCGCGCGCGTAAGAGAAGGAGAAAAAAAACGGATCGTTGGCCCGAGCCCTTCTACTCGCTATTCACGCGACACACTGTATCGAGATACGTATGATTATTAAGAGAGCAAGTACTACGGCCGCTAGGAGCCCGAGTCACACGACACGCGCAATTTACACGCACACGCACGCACACGCACGCACACGGAGGCGCGTCGAAGCGAACGAAGCTTGACGAGCCGCTAGTAGTACACACTACGCGTTCCCCTTTCGCCGAGTTTGCTCGCTCGTTTTTTGCTTTTCTTTTTGCTTTTCTTTTTGTTTTTTTTTGCGCACGCGCATATCCTCGGTGCGCCTTTGTTTCATTCAGCAAGTCTTAGTAGTACGTTGTGCGCACTCTTCCGAAACGACGGCTACTACGTCGTCGACATGCTTCTTTCGGCGCGAGGACCTTGTTTCTCTCGGTTCAGCGAGATCACGAGAGCGAGAGAGGAGCGAGAGAGGAGCGAGAGAGGAGCGAGAGAGGAGCGAGCGAGACTTTGTAGCTTTCTCGTGCCTCGAATGTCGGCCTCTGCGTGTACTTGAAAAATCGAAATAATCGAAAATAGGTACCACGGCGATCGAGTAGGATTACAAGTGACAGCATCTTACGCGTTTCTACTTTTGCATGGGACAGATTTGCAAACCCTCTCTTTTCATCGAGTGCACCGATAAAAAGATAGCGATAAAATTCAACGAATAAATATTACTCGACGCGCTTTTTAGCCCCGCATATTCGGCGTCATATCAGAATTCACGATATACCTAATGGACGAAATCGCACGATTCGGCGCCTTTTATTGGAAAAAAGCCAGTAAAAATGAACAAAAGTAGAGCGCGCGTACGTTGGAATTGTCGCAGGTTGCAGCCGTCGTCTCCCTTGCAATGTGCTCGACGAGTACGCAGAAGCAGCGAGTAGTTCCCGTGTCCCGATTCACGCACATTTATCTGCTTCGTTAACGCGCGCTTTCGTCGCACGGGGTGGCGAACCAGTTTTGCAAATGCGCCCGCAGACCCGCGCTCGTAGTTTTTTACAATGCGCGACGCGCCCCGGGAATGCAATATCCCAGATTCGCCCCCCAAGCTACGTTCCGAGAAGACCTCTGGCGCCTTTTAAGACCGAAAGGTACAAAGGACAGGCAGGGGCCCAAGGGGGGAGGCTTTTCTTTGCTCGCTGGGGGAGAAAGAGCGAGAGAGCCAGCGAGAGCCAGAGAGAGCCAGAGAGAGCCAGAGAGAACCAGAGAGAACCAGAGAGAACTTGAACTCTAGCGTCCTCGGAAATAATCGATATCGCCAACTCGCGTCTACGCGCCGAACCATTTTTTCAAATGCGAACTCACGAGATGAGATAAAAAAGTTCCCAGACAGGCTCCGTAACTTTCTTTGTGTTCGTTGCTAGACTCATCCTATTGTGCGAATATTACCCGGCGGTGTAACGAGCGATAGAAAACCGTTAAGCGATATCCTCGGAGCACAGTCGTTCCTGCGAATGGCGCATGCGTGGCCGTCGCGATTCTATTTCGTCGCAAAATTTAGACGCGCGAGAGAGTAACGCGCGCCTGGATTACGTTTTTTCGGGAATCGTAAGAAATCGTCGTATCCGAATGGCCGTAAAGGTACGCGAAAGCGTAACCGACGACGATATTCGGGCACGACCGACTTTGCAAAAAAATCACGGTTACAGTGTTCGCGAATTTCATTCGGCGCTTATAATCCCAACTTATTTCTGCAAAATTTCCGTTTTTCCCTTCTTGCTCCGTAAAGCGAAAGGGATATCTTTGTAGTTGGTACTGTATTTGTTTACGAGATGAAATTAAAGGTACAATGGCTTACGCTAAATGTAATACTTAAAATCCATCCAAACCAAAAGTAAAAGTACGTTCATTGTAACGAGTTCGTTACAATGTCAAGGCCTCGTTCATTGTTTCTTTTCCGGCGCGGAAGGTATTGTTTACGACGAATGTATTCCCAAGGGTCAGATGATGAAACAGGTCATTATATCAAGGCCTAGGATGGTTAAAAGACGCTGATTTCATCACGAGGTTGGGTAAATGGTCGTTCGCCAAGTGGTTGTTACGTTTCAACGACGTGTGTGCCCTTGGGCGCGGATCAAGCCACGTGGTGTTTTTTAGGAAAACGTAGTATCTCTGTAACCGAGCGACCGAGCGATCACCTCGTTCATTTTATACGCGTGGAATTTGTCGCAAAAAACGATCGGATGGCCCTGTGTCAACCCAAGCGAATGCGCCAATAATTCGAGCAATAATGTGCACAATAATCTGCAAGATTCTCGTAAAAAAAGCACCGTGACGCGTAGAAAAGCGATTGAACAAGCACACCAAGTGAGAGTACTCGAGCCGACAAAACGTAAAGTTTGATTTTTGGAAAGCGGTACAATTTTCTCTTCTATTTCCGCCCAGGCTTCTAACGGACAGCTCGCTTGGCCGAATAAACACGAAAGCACTGCGTCCTTTTGCGAATTATGCGCGAATTTTCCTCCATCGCTTTCGTTATTTTCCTTCGCTCGATACTCGCGTGCGCATAAACGAGTACTCGGAGTTGATGCGCGAGTACAGTCGATAAAGCAAAGTCACGCTTCTAACCCCCGCATTCGCCTTTAAATGTGTTTCAGAGGTGGGAGCAACTGGTGGTGTCTAAGCTCAAGTGGGACCTGTCGGCCGTGACGCCTGGCGACTTTCTCCTCTACATACTCGCGCGCTTGCCCATTGATCCACGTTCCTGGGACTCGGGTATGGTGCTGAGGCACGCGCAGACCTTCGTTGCACTTAGCGCCAGAGGTAAGTCAGTCTGTCGTAGGTCAAATTACGAATAACGATCGAGAGTACGGACGAATGAAATAGCTGCCAAAGAGGAGGGAGGCCTACGTTGTCTGCCAAGCGGCAGAGATTAAAAGCCGCCTGGTGGAGGATTAAAAGTCGCGCGAGTTTACGTTGCTCGGGAACGTTAACCCGCGGTGCCTTCGGTAATCGTATTCTAATGGACCGGTCGTACACCGTGCAAGGGGCGACACTGGTGGTGCTGCAAAACTCGGTTTGCAAAGCACGAATAATGAGCGCGTCGACAAGCGAGGATCAAGTGCGTGCGTGAACGCACTTGAAATGGGCAACGATGGTAACGACTGGCAGGAGGCAGACTGTGGATTAATCGCAATAAAGAGATCGGTGGATGTGGAACGGTGTATCGATTGGTCGCGCGCACGCGCGAGTAAATGGCATAATGCACGGGGTTGCGTACTCGTACACGTCATTGGAAAAATCCTCGGGTCTCTCGGGGGCGTGTACGAACTTTGCTCTCTTCTTTTGCGCGTCTCCGTTTTGTGTTTCCGAATTTCGTGCTCTCTCTCGCTCTCTCTCGCTCACTCTCGCTCTCTCTCGCTCACCCTCGCTCTCCTCTTTCGCTCCATCGTCCGATATAATGGTCTTCTTTTCTATCTGGCCCTTTCATCTTTCGTTTCGGAACTTTGAAGGAGAACCGTCGCCTCCGCCTTCAATTATACCTCCGTTCTCTCGTTCCCTCGTTCATTTACTTGTTTAATGACGCGGTAAAATTTTTGTTGTCGACGACGACAATAGGCGCGTATGTATATTTTTGCGGGGCCTTTATTTATTTACGCGTATTTACTCTACTAATTGTAAACAAACGAGGACAATCGATTGTCGTGATTTTTTCTTTACGTCGCCACGAAAACTCATTCTTGTTATTAAGGATATTTAGGAGCACCTCTGCATTTGAAAGCAGATGGGAAAAAACAACGCGAATACTCTTATAATCGTGCGTCTATAACGATTTAAACATTTTTCTCAACGTTAATTAAATTCCAAATTAATTGATTCGTACCGATCGGGCATTCCTCGTAAATTTGCATTACGATTAAGATGAAAGTGTGAACATTCCAGCGGCTTGTATCATTTTCTCTGCCTGTCCAAACTCTTAAACTCTTTCGTTCTGACGGTTTTTTTCATTTTTCGCTTTCGTTCTCCCTCCCTTGCTCGCTCTTTCTTCGCCTTGCTCCGTCTCTTTTACTCCTTATAGATATAAGCGCGTATCGTTTCTCCAGAACGCGTTCGTTTAAATGCCTGAATGCCTGCGTTCGTTATACAGCGGCTGAGCGCCGCTCGTAAAAGGCAAATGGCAAAAAGCTCAGCCGTTCCTTCGCTGGAGGACCAAATATTTCGATCGTCGCGATTGCTTATTACGTGCGTGCACACACGCGCGCGCGCGTCCGCAAACACGCGCACACGCGCGCGCGCACCTACTGTATTTTTGTTTCTTACCGGTGATCTAAGATGCGACGAACGCTGCGGAATTTCGTCAACGGAGTTTATGCATTTTAATAGTAAAATAGAATTTATCGGTAAAAATTATGCTTTTTCTTTCGCTTATTCTTTTGCTTTTTCTTTCGCTTTCGCTTTCGCTTTCCCTCTTGCTCGACAACGTCGACAACGTTCAGCTTGCATTTGTCACGGCAAATTCGTTTTCATTGTGAATCCGAAAGAGATATTAATTGAAGAAATAAAGAAATCTCTGGAGGCGAACGTGGATGAAGAAATAAGAAAAAGTCCTGGAGTAAAATCAAGAATTTCTTCTCCACTTCTGTGGCTGCTCTCACCGAGTTACAGAGAACCCGGGTTTATCTTTTCATCGACCTTATTTAAGCGTCGCTTTACGGGCCGATACGCGCATTTTCAAATATTTTAATCAAGTAATCGTTTGGTATGAATTAATAAGTTGGAAAATTTGTGCCTCGAGTAGCAAAGGCAGCATTATAATCAAAGAAATGAGCAGATTAGCCAGGCTTTCGGTAGCTCAGCTGGTAATTACGCGCGCGTTCCCTATCGTGAAAAATACGCTTAGTCTAATCGCCGATCGAAGCATATTTTTTCCCCGTCGCTATTTTTTCCCTTTTCAATTAACATTTCTGTCACTTTTAATCAGCGAGTTAATTGACTTTTCTTGAATAAAATATTAAACGATCATTTTATTCATAAGGATTGTAACATTTGTAAAACGATCGGTCGACTCGTAATCCCTGAATCGAACGCGTACGTACGATAAGCTCGTGAAAATAAATACGCGTAGTCGTAGTAGTACGAGGCGTAAGAAAGGCCTTTTCCTCTTACTATCGCGTACCTTGCTCGATGTAAATTTTTCGTAATTGAAGCTTTCATCAACAATCCGACAATGTTGACCTATATTCATCAAATAGCAGCTCGCGAGGCAAACCGCGCTCTCTCGGATTTCGACTCGTAATACGAATAGAGTACGACGAGACGTATTTCGACTCGTCGAAATTTTCATTTCCAGGCTCCGTAAAATTCAATAGGAAAGGAAAGGAAAAAGGAACGCTCGGGGTCGCATTCGTAGAACAGATAGTTGGAGTTGCTGCATTTGGATGTGTCGTATTTACGAGAGCAGATAAGCGACGTTGAAGATGGAATGCGATACGTAGATACGCATCGTGGCGCAGAGCGAAGCTCGAAACCTCTGCTACCGGCGTGATAAGGCCTCTTTACCACACGGGCCTTTAAATCTTTTGTCGAAAGCCGTCGTTATCTCTTGCCACGGCCGAGGAATCGTACGTCATCGCGTATGCACGAGTGCCTAAGAGGCGTCAGGATTCACCAACCATTTATGTATCTGTAATTTAAGCGCGCAATAAAGTACCTCGTTAACGTCTTAATAACAACTCGAATAGCAGTTCCAAAGTCGGGCTGGGTGTCCGTAGAGTCCGTTTTAAAGAAAATGCAGGTAAATAAAGGCGCGAGTCGCGATTAAAACACCGTTCCAGTCTCTATCGGGATCTACGCTATTATTAGAGAAGCGCGATCTATACGACGTAAGCCAAAACGAATGTTTGCGAAAGATTTAGTAACGACTTGAGTTGTTTGTCACTCGTATAGCGAAAGCAAGACGAAAGCAAGACGAAAAAAAAGACAGAATCTGTTACTATGAATTAACGAGGACGCGTAAAAGTAATTACCCTCGATCATTAAGCTCGGATAAGATATAAAGCGACATTTATTATTTGTCAGTTTTACGATGCAGCCGAAAACGAGACGACGAGCTCGTGGACATAACTATCCGTGTAAAAAATTGAATAATTGCCATAATGAAAATGGGACGAGTGATACAGTTGGGTAAAATCGCTCGATTAAGCACGGCTTTAATCGTATTAACGATTTCAACGGGACGTGTGATTCGATAAGCTTGAAACTCATCGGCACGATCCGAATCGCTTTAACAAAAACACGTAAACTTGGCGTACTTTCAGGGAACACAGCTTTCCCACGCCTCGTGACTCTAACGTTTACCCGAAGTTATAAAAAAAGAAAAGAAAGAAAGAGAAAAACCGAAAAACCCCTAATAACAGCGACAACCAACAACGGCGACACAACGGCGACACAACGGCGACACAACGGCGACAACAACGGCGACAGCGACAACAACGTCGACGACAGTAATAACAATTGAAGGAATAAATAATGCCAACTGAAGGAATGCTTCTTTCCGTCTGTTTCAGAGTACAAGTTCTCGATGTACACGCCGAGCATGATCGCAGCGGCGTCGGTGGCTGCGGCCCTCCACGGCCTTGACTGGACCGGCAAGAGCGGCTACAACCTCGCGTGGCTCCTCAACAAACTCACGCGCATCACCGCCATCGAACAGGTACATCCTCCGAGCAACACTTGTAACGCCCTCGTTATCGGTGGGAGTGCGACGCCTCGAAATGCCGATCTTCCTCGCACGTGGCGCGAGCCTAGAAATTGGCATTTCTTACATTTCATTGTCCTCTTTCGGCCAGGCAATCCTGCACCCGTGGACGAGCCTTTTGGTTTTGGAATTTATAACTCGGATTCTATTTCTCATATTCGAGGCGCGATTCCGGGAGACTGAGAAATTTCGCGCGTGCTTGGTAAATTGCTGCAATTTCTGTTAAAATTCCTGAAAATTCCTGGTGAAATTCGTTTAAATGAGTCGCCTTGGTCGATGCAGTTGTACGGCGGAGATTTCTGACCGAATAACCTAACCTCTTTCCGCAGCCCACGTGGGTCAAGTCGTCGCAGCTTTAATGCGCTGCTGCTTACGGAGAAAATATTAATATAGTTAAGGCGAGAGCGTGACGAAATTAATCGACGAAAATAAAAAGACAAGTCGTTTCTCTTACCCCGATACCTACGTAAAGAAAGCTAAAAGTATCGGTAAGTTATTACTTCGCTTAAGGGCTCACGCGATCTCTGGATCTCCAACGAATAGGCTAATTTTTTAGTAATTGATGCTCGGCAATTGATGTAACAGGCATGTAATGTAAAAGTCACGTAACCGAGTCTGCCCGTTTTAGAAGAGTTTCTCTGGATACGATGGCATTTTTCAATTTTATTTTAAAGTTCACCGCATACACGTGCGCGCGCGCGTGCGTACATGTGACACCGATTATTCGTATGTTACGTTTTAAACTTTTCCATTCGTCCGAAAGAAAAGGGGGGAGAGAGAGAGAGAGAGAGAGAGAGAGAGAGAGAGAGAGAGAGAGAGAGAGAGAGAGAGAGAGAGATTTCCTTTAAAGCGGTTTTCTTTCGTGGCTGCGATTTACTGGTAGAATAGTATTTGTAATTTGTAGAGCGATCCGGAAATTAATTACTGTTTCAGTACTTTTGTGCTAGAGCCGCAACAGCAAAATCTTCCGCTAAACTTAAATATTCGATGACTTAAAATAGAAGCAACATTTTTTGAAATGCGTAACTTTCGTATTAGCACATTTTTGCAAATAATGATATTCCGTATTAATATTCATACCGAGAAATTTTTTATTGCGTATTTTGGTCGCTGTTGCCTTCGAGAAATAATTACTTTTTATTACGGGCTTAAAATATCTCCAGTGAAATATTAAGTACTAATTTCAACAGTTACAGAAACATTAAAATGATAATATCAGTTGAGCGACTCTATTGTGCATCAACCAGAAAATTTGCTCTTATGTTACTAATCGTCCAATCCGCAGTTCGGCAGAAGCACACTATTCAAGAAAAAAGCATGTCAAACGAGTTATTCAACGATAGCGTGCGGAAAGCTGTTATTATACAAGTATTATTATATATTTTAGTCCACGTAACAGCGCCACAACGTACACGTAGGTACATGCGTACTCGCGAATGTATGGGCGTGGGTACGCAAATACGAATGCACGTTTATACGCTCGTACGTGCGCGTGGATGAGGGAGTGAGAGGGAGAGAGAAAATAAATAACGTGTGGCAGGTGCCGAACATATGCTTTCGTCAAAAAAGGTCGCGCACCACGAGTCTCGTCAAGTGTCTCTGTCTCGAGTCTTTGAAACTTATTTTATTAAAATTACTTTGCACACGTCTCGCCCCAAGATCGCCCCAAGATCGCCCCAAGATCGCCCCAAGATCGCCTCAAGATCGCCCCAAGATCGCCTCACGATCGCGATATCTTTAAACAGGCGAATTAATTATCGTGCGACGCAACATCTCACTCATTCCTTTTCCTCTTCTATGTATGCAGAAATATCACCTTTCTAGTTTCCAGAAGAAACTTCTTAACCACTTTTGTCATCGATATTTTAAATCTCCTTAGTTGCTGGTTCTCATAAATGAAATTTATATCTGTAGACGTTATTGTAGTCGCTTTGTCCTACTCAATTATTGATCTGGACTTAGGATGGTCATAATGCAAATGGAATGAAGAGCAGCAGCCCCGAGCCTCGCGAGCCAATCTAACTTAATCGTTATTCGTTTTTCTTGCAGGACTACCTTCAGAGCTGTCTCGAGCAGATCGAGGAGATGGTGCGCAACGGCAGCAGTGGCGGTGGTAACGGCGGCGGCGTCGTCGATCAGGCCGACTACCAGAACGACGGCATGTTGTCGATGGGGATGCGGCAGAGGCCGCTGGGGGACCAGGACACAACGTCCCAGGACAAGATAATGGAACACGAGAAGGCCGGCACGCCGACGGATGTGCGGGACGTCCATTTTTGAGGAAGGGCGACGATTGCAATGACCAAGTCGGGGATCGTTCCGAAGCCCAACTGCGTCGCGAAGAAGAAGAAGAGGAAGAAGAGGAAGAAGCGGAAGAAGAGGAAGAAGAGGACGAGGACATGAAAAATACGCCTCCTAATGAATGAAACGGGGAACACAGAGAACGTGCAAGAAATAGGGCAAGAAGAAATAGGGCAAGAAATAGGGCAAGAAAATGGGCGAGCGAGCGAACGCCAAGTTTGCCGATCGTCGAGGCAACGCTCATGCGAGAGAGCTTTCCTTTTTTGCTTACTTCGACTTCTCCAGGGGCCGAAGGACTTTTTGAGAGGGCACCTCCTTTCGCTACTTATGCGGTATTTTTACAATCGCCTCTATTGAATTTTTTTCCCGAATTCGGTTTTAGGTCTTTGGACGTTGGCTGTGCTTGTGCCTTTTGGCTTCAGCTAACAACTCCGACGCAACGGTTCATTGTTTAATCGTCGTTTATCCGTATTTTCTATTTTTATAAAATATTTTTTCGATTTGTATTGCTTTTATGTTTCTTTTTTTATTTATTATCATTATTTTTTTTTAATTTACATACGTTAGTTGAATTCAGTACTGTTGTTTTTTTTTATACAGGCATGTACACGAGTATATATTTACATATGAATGTACGTACGTCGCGTGCCTATGCGCACGCGCGTACGTATGTGTGTGTAAAAACAGAAAGAAAAGAAAAGAAAAGAAAAGAAAAGAAAAGAAAAGAAAAACAAGAAGAATAAATTATAATCAATGAGTTCACGAAATTTTTAATTAAAATTCGTTCTGTTATTCTTAATGTTAGTGCTTGAAATTTTAAGACCATACGATGCTCAAATGACATCAATACAGTAGCAGTAACGTTGGAAAGTAACACAATGATTTTTAATCACCTATTCTATTAGTAGTCAGTGATTGTAAAAATATAACGTAAGAAAACGGAAGGTTTAATTTTTAACGTATCTAACGATAGAAATACATTCGTTTTGCGAATTGCGAGCCCGAAGATTGAGAAATATACAGATTTATTATTTTTTTACCTGCCAATTGTTTTGAAACTGTTGCGGACGTTTCCTCGAGGTTTACACAATTGTATTAATCTATCTTAGTTAATTTAATCGAGCATATTTATAAGTATTACAAGAGGATGACGAAAAGAAAGGAAAGGAAGGAAAAGCTTGCCTCGACGCATCCACCGAAATCTTTCAGATGAAAAAATAACTAAAAATCGTAAAATACCAGCGGTAGTAATGTGCTATGCGAATAAGAAAATGTTAGGAGGTGTGCTGGGGGAAGGCAATGCAATACGCTTTACACATTATAACACTTAAGGGTACACTTAATTCTTTTTTAACTGTCGTAAATAAAAAAAAACATAAATAAATGAAAAAAAGCTGTTAACGACGTCGATGTAACCGCTATTCTCCGGAAAGAGAGACAGAAAGAGAGAGAAAAAAAAAACAAACACGAGATTGCGCATGAAAGAAACGAAAAAATGCAAATAGTCAGATCGAGTCATTTAGCGTTGTATATATTACGTTATTGCTATTATCTTTACTCTAAGTAATTTTATTTTTAATTATTATTAATATTATTATACGTTACTACGAATAAATAAGCGAATGTTAGAGAATATAATAGCGCGATGAATTAAGCAAGTAATTCATTTTTTCTTTGTAAATGCGCGCGATATTTTATAATAATGTTTATAACGCGCATGTGTGAATGCTTTCAATTCAGAAAAGACTAAAAAAAGATTATAGAAAGAAAACGATTGCGAATGATGTAGAGCATAGCGCTCATTCTATTCGGTTCCTACGGCGATTAAGAGCGAATGTCGAAAAGAGCGTTGCGATGAAAAATGTGCAGATTGTGCGTGCATGCTGAAAAAAAGATTTACAGTGTTACGAAAAAATCGATAATTTAATTTTTAAAAAAATGAAAGGTCAGTCGTAGAAATGTAAGTGAGAAAATTCGTAAATGTGTTTAAGACTTAAATAATGCGTTCGTTTTTATTATTATTATTATTACTATTTTATTATTATTATTATATTTTTTTTATAAATACATTTATGATTTAGTTTACAGTTTTTTTTACAATTTTTCATGGAAATATTTATAGCATGCATTAATAAATTTTTCTACTTTGATTCCCATAACTTGATCCGAATACACGATGACGAGTTTACATTTTTTTTTTATAATCGCATTGTTCATTTTTGTTTTATACACTTCACCACTTTTTTTAATCAGGAGAAAAATCGATTTTTTTTGTCGTTTCGAAAGAAATACGAGTTGTCTGGCATTTCTATGTATAATTAAGAGCATGAGTTTACTTTTTTTATAATATATATTTTGCAAAATCAATAGAAAAATCTAAGTAAAAAGTATATAAGAGATTGAGTGTTTTTTTTATTTAGCGCTGTACATAAATACTGTAGAACGCGTAAGTTCTCGTAAGTTAAGCCTAGCGATTCATAAGTTGTAGATAGCAAAGCCTAAAGAAAATGAGAAAAAGTCGACGCTGTATATTTATTTTTAAGGATGTCGAATCAAGGAGATGCGAAAGATCAAGTTTAATCATCGTATTGTTTTACAAATCACATATTGAATGTATTCTAATAATCGTTTAATATTCGGTTCGTAGAAAGCGCAGTGATTAAGACGTGACTTACACAACTCCTTAAATAAGCGAGAGCGAGGAAATACGAAAAAACGCACTGTTTAGAGAACTGGTTAGTACTTAAAGAGAAACGAGTGCAAAAGTATAGGATGCTAGATGGAGTTAAGAGTTAAAAAATAAACGGAGAGACAGCGAGTAGGCAGAAACCGTGGCTGATTCCTCGTGCAATTTCTTCAATTTTTATTCCAAAGATATAAAACACAGCAGACTTCGGAGCGAGGATTCGCTTTGTCGAGGATCCTAATATTTTATAGTAATAAGCTTTACACCTAACAGAATGTACTTTGATTCCACTAATTTTGTATTGTCGTTATTTCTTTTCTTCTTTTCTTCTTTTTTTTATTTTTTTTTTAATTTTTTTATTTTTTTATTTTTACCTTTTTTTTATTAACAAATTTTGAATATGTTCTTGTTTCTTAGTGCAATTCGCCAAGCATTTTCCGGATATTTCGATCGCATTTTTGTAAAAATGTCTCGCGGATCCTTAACGAGCGTTTAATATTAATTTTGTTCAAGTCTCTCCGTTGCGTCTGAAAGTGCCCAGTGTCAGAGAAAAAAAACTAATTACTTTCCACGCACACTGTCATAGCCAAATTGTAGTACAATAATGTAGGAAAAGAAAATGAAAATTATGAGCGCAGTCAACGAACGCGTACCTTCGTCTTTATTCTTCTTTCCGTACGACGAAGTAGACTTAGGAAAAAAATTGTAGGTCGATCATACACGTTTGTGCAGTTGTTCTTGTACGCATGTGAAATTTATTCCGTTTGTTACATATTCATATATGTTAGATACGACAGCACAAGTTCCATTGTGCTGATGTCAATAAATAATTCAATTTTACGCGCAAAGATATAACACTTGAAAAGTATAATCTCGTACCTTATTTCGTTATTAGTTCGTTAATAAATTTTTATGCGCCTGCAAAACTGCTACTCCGACACTAAACAGTAATAATATCCTATTAAGTATGAATAGTAATTTTTATACGACAGCTCTTTAGCGTAGATAACTTCTCGGAAGAGTTGCTAGGAAGAGATTACAAGGAAAAAATGAAACGTAGGTCGAAGCACTTTCAGATTGTTAATGCGTGTGACGACAAAAGCAGAGATTGTATGCAACGTCGGTTCTTCTTTCGACGAGGAAAAAGTTTTTTAATTTATGGTACTTTGTAATTTTTGTGAATTTTTGTAAATGTATCAAATAATTATTTACTCTTTTTCGAATACCCGAAAAATAATGTTTGAGAAATGATTTTTGGTAGTTTCTACATATTTACATATTTTTTATTGAACATTAAATTAATATTTATCAAAATTATGATTTTTCACTGTAGTCTTGAACCTTATCTATATTTTGTTTCTCTTATCGTCCGATTATTATTATTTCAAAATCTTTAACGAAAAAGAGTCGTTGCATTTTTAAGTAAAAGCAAATTAAGTGTTTACCATCAAAGGCAGTGTAAGAAAAAAAATCAATCGAGCGCAATAACAAAATATAATGATCACGCTTACATACCTAAAACTTTGCATAGGAATATAATTGAGTTTTAATCTATTTAAATTATATCGAGTAGTTCATCGGAACGTATCTTTGGTTGTCAAACTATGTACAGGTTGATTTAATATTCCGAAGGAAATAACATTTCCTCGGCTGTTTTCTCGAGAACAAGATAAGAATGTACAATAAATCGCCATTTGAAAAGCGTTTATTAATTTAAACTTAAAATTTTCACCAAGCGATAAACGTGTTTTAAACATAGTCGCAAATTTTACATTACAATAAATGCCACCTGACAAGTGTACATATCCGATACCTTACAGCAAAAAGCACAGTCTAATAAAAAATAAAGTATTGGTATTTTATACAAAATCATGATTAATCCTTTTATCTTATCCCATTAGCTTGCATCAAATCTCATACTCTTACATTTTATTATTGAATGTAACGAAATTGTTTCGGTACTATTTATAAGTCTTAAAAAGAAGCCACAAAATAAAAGATAAATGCAAACCTAAATTACTGTTTTATTCACACGCAATTTTTATACATAATACCACGAATAAAATTTTCATATCGCTCTTCGCGGTACGATAATCACCGAAACTACGAGGATATTAAATAATACAAATAATACACAAAATGTTTGCTCGTTCTTTGTTATTTTCACTTACATAATCTTTGACTTCAGTTCAATGAGTATTTGTTTTTTTATCATACCGCACACACGACTACGTCTTATCGTCATACGCTCCTTTTCGTACAAGTGATGTCATCGTTTGAGATCGATCTGACTTGCTGTATTTACGGTATTGTTTACAGTATTTCTTTGCCAAAGCTAATCCTGCCGACGTCATTTCACTTAGATTTTATAATATATATATATTATACCTTGAATTTTTCCAGTTGTTCAAAAATCAAGTTATTCATTCAAAAATACATTTGAACCTTCGCGATTGAAAAAAATACGACTAAAATAACATTTGCCGTCCACAATTATTAAAGTATCTAAAAAAAGAATTGATGATATACGTCGAGATGATTCTATCGTAATGTCAATATATTACTTTAGATACGGGAGTAACAGTATTTTGAGTCCGTCTCACACGTGTGCAACCGTTTCAGATCGATTTATTGGACTCGTCATTAAATCTGTGCACATAGATCATATGTACATTCGATGCATCATTCAAAGTATTTGCCTAGAAATTAACGAACCGCTATTCCTATCGCTTGTGCATATCATCGCAAAGGCGTAGGCACCTACCGGAGGATCCTCGCGATATTACTTCGCTTACGGATACCAACTACTTGCGTGTGCTTTAACCAGAATATCAACCGAACAATACTACTCACAATTATTAACTAATTCATTTTCATCGAATAAGTAAAATAGTACGAATAACGATTTCAAAATTATCATAATTGATCGCTAGTTGATCCCTCAAAGCCTTAATATTCAACGTAAATTGGTTTTTTTATCCATTGCACGTATACTTCCATACGAATTGTAGATATTTCATTGTTCATTGTGAGGGATCGGCTGGGATTGATTGATCTATGCGCGCGCGCGCGCGAATGATGGGTATTGTAAGAGAGAAAATAGTACTTTTTTTTTATGCGTAAAAGAGGAAATAATTGACGAGAAAATGATTCTTCGCCAAGCGGCTCCTTCTCTACACTGGTGTACACAAGTGATAGAAAGAAAGATTGATTTGTATAGAGGTTCGGTCCGTCGAATTACCTCTCAGGCTTATTTCGAAGGGATAGATCTGCAGACTCTTACTTATGAATCCAAGTAGACCGATTCGGAACGAAACGTTTGTAAAAAAAAAAACGTGTGTCCCCTGAATTACTTTGTCAATCATTATATAAGTTGAAAAAATATACGTGAATTCTATGATTACTTTTGTTCGTTACGATCAAACGGACATTTATTCGGCATTAACGACATTTTTAAGGAAGACCGAAAGAGTCAATGGATATGCCAATTCGGTTTGATATATATGTATTAATAGATGTTGTGTGTACAGCTGAAATAACTTCATTGTAAAGTCGGTCTTTGTGAATTACAGCAAATCGTAGTGGTATTTCAGATTTTAACCAATAAGAAGTAGCATTGAAAATCGAAGTTTTAAAAAATACGTATTACTTTTAATTTTATTTCAAATACAGTGGCACGTAGTTGCGATAAATAACAAATGAATACATTTTTATAACGATAAGTTGAATATGTTACATATTTCACGACTCTCCCATTATTTACTATTAATCTATTAATACACATTCAAATCTTGAATTCGCTCGAATATTTCAAGAATACAGAATAATCAATACACTCATTTGTTCGTATGTTTGCTAAAAACTAAAGGCTAAGTCTTTGGAAATTCAGTGATAATCGAGTCCCTGACGGATTTTACAAAGATAAACTGAAACCTTTACAACTGTATTTTAGCTGTATGTAAACACTATTTTAGCTGAAAATAAAAGCAAAAGCTTACAACCCTAATTTTTTTGTTAACAAACTGAAGCAAGTACTCGTAGATACAAAGTTTTCAAATCTTAGATACAGGGTTAGATGCTTTCAAACTGTATGAAATTTTGGGTATTTCATTTTAAGATATTAGTTAATGTACATCTCAATTACGGAATTCATACGTTTTAAAAAAGAACGAGATAAAAACGTATTGAACATTTTATGACCAAGAAAGAAAGTCTTTTGTATTATTAATCATAAGTTACCACTTCCTACGAATAAACTTAGCTAATAAATAAACGAATAAGTAAATAAGTTCTTATATATAATTTTAAAACATACAAAAGGTAGAGCATATAATCCTAATACTTTACAATATTTGCATAAATTTGTAAAATGAGTTATTCAAATACTTGAATACTACATGTACTTCTGTTTTCTTGTAGAAAGATAAATGGATTGTTTCGGCTTACCTCGTTGAGAATATTTCTTACATAGAAAAACTTCAAATTAAAAACGTATAAACAAATTAAAAATAGTATCTCAGATAATGCAAAAGCAAAGTATTAATGTTGAATCTTAGAATTATATGTACCAAAAATACCAAAAACATCCATGCATTTCAATCAAATCATTTAACGTCAGTGTTTGATACTTAAATGATATTTGTGTCGGTACTGTTGTAATTATTTTAATATAAATCAACATTTCCATCCAATCGAAGCCAATTAACTGTTAATGTAGCCAAATATCTTAAAATAAAATTACAGTTACATTTAGTAAAGTCGGTTGAGGTTAATTGGTTAACAATATATATGATTCACATTAAGGCAGATACAGATAACGTATATAGATAATTTATTATAATCGATTTATAACGAAAAGTCATTTATGTGTATTTTGAGCATTAAAACCAATATGTATTTGCATATCAATTGAAGTTTATGAAAGTTGACTCACGATCAATGCCAAATTCTTTTAAAAATAAAAATTAATTACAGTTGATTTATAAGTGTGGTAAAAAATATAATAATATAATATTATTTAAAATTAGTAAATTAACTTTTTAGTTAAAGTTTAAATAAATTTGATTTATGGTTAAATTTCTTTTTCACAAGAATTGTAGAAGCCTTCGACAGCTTCTAGTAATAAAAATGCTTAGGAAAATACAAAATGAATATAAACGAAATTTCTATGGCGATAAAAATAAAATTTTTAGTGTAAATATTAACACAATTTGAGATTACTATTTAGTATAAATGATTTATTTAAAAAATTATATCGATAACAATTTATCACGTAAAAATATGTCAACCATTTAAATCTAACAATGAATATAGATGTCAACAAAGTAGACTAAGCAATACCGAACAATCATAATTGGGCGGTAATATATATGAAAATTATTGATTATTAATTCATTTAAAAAATAAATGCCATTGGCATTAAAAGCAAGTTACATACATTCCTTTCGTAGCAAAATGTTTTTTTTACGTTCTTCTAAATTAGTCAGTCAACGTTAGAATATATTGATCATGATATTGACAACAATAATGTTCAAGTTTAAACTTGTAACGGGATGTAAATTAAAAATTATGTAAAGTTTGACCTTGTGTGAACAACGATTAATGATAAGTCGAGAGGATTGCGTATTTACTTACTTGATTATGTACGTCTACGTAATAACAAAAGCATAATTGTTTAACAAATAATTCCAAATATTAACTTTTGAGTTTAATATTTAGAGAAAATATACTCCACTGGTGGCTAACAGAGTAAACCAAATTAAATCTAAAGCGAAGCAGTTGGAAATGTTCGAAGAAGAGAGGTGACGTCCTCACTAATTGCTGGTGGTACCGAGAAGCAGGCAATAATTTTCCTTTGCTTTTATTCGTATTAAACATATAAAGGTTGGATACCGCAAACATTTTGCAACAAAATGCCCCAAACAGAGATCCGGATGAAATTTTCAAAAGGCACCCTAAGAGAAGAACCATGCTCCAAAAACTTTTCAGGTGGGGATTGTATTAAAGCCGACTAAACGGAAATGCTTCACGAAGGTTCTTAAGGCGACATACATAATAGCTTTAGAAAATGAAGAATACTCCATCAAGTAGTAAAGAGATCGGTACTTTTGAATAGGTAATTGAAATGTCAGCAGTGTACGTGAATTGATTTCGAAACTATTCGGGAACTAGAATACGTTGGATAAAGACGTGAAACTGCGATTTATTTGAATTCAAGTATAAAATTTTACTTTAGTTATATACAAAATACAAATATTTTTAAAAACAGTTTCAACGAGAGCGATGACAATTTATTTATACAAGGTTACGAGAGATCGTAATAATAAGAAAAAATCAACAACTAAAAAATACTGCGTGTACAATTATATACAGAATTAGAATCGAAAAAAGAAATAATGCGTCTTTCAGAAGTAATGTAAGTTTTATCATTAAAGATATTGACACAAACAAATGGGGACAAAATTAAGATACCATTATGATTTTTTGGATTAATTTTAGAGAACTTAAGCTTGTAAATATATATAAAGTGTAAAAACATGGCTTTTCAAGTCTCATTCGCTTTAACTTTGTAGACAATAAGCTAAATATTTATATTCCATTATTTATTAAAACTTCTATAGTGGTATATTAATGTTCTGCTTTTACTTTCGGTGGAAATGGTGAAAATGGCGAATACAATAAAAATCGAAAATTAAACATGTTTTAATATAATATATAAAAGGGTAGTAGATTTGGGATTATAAGGTAAATTATAATAATAAATATCTTAAAACATCACTTACAAAATAGCACTAAATTATCAAATAATTATTATTCTACTTATTATATCGTCAATTACAATAAGGTATAAGTTGGGAAATTATTTTATTAAAATTATTATAATATAAAGTCTAATAATAACATTGCTGTATTTAAGTTAGCTAGTGATTGTATAATTTCGATATCAGCATAATTTAGAAAATAAATGACGTATTATTATTTAGCTATCTGTTGACTGAATTGAATAATAAAATATTAACTGAATTAAACACATTGTTTTAAATAAATACTTAAACAGACACGCTGCATAAATACGAAGTTTAAAATCATTACAAATGTGCTTCAAATATAAATTTATATTTAGAGCTATTTATAAATAAACATATTATTATAAAAAAAGGAGTGCCAAAAAATAAGTATTAATTTCTTCCTCGATTAAAGAACCTCAGAAATTTCGTATTTAGATAAAAAATTAACTTTTACTCGGAATGTATGTCAAATGAATACTGTAAAAAATATTATGAAATTTAAAAGGGCGATATTTTATAGGTTATTGGTTTCATGAATCTCAATTGTTTTGAAATTTAATAATTTAAGATAGAAGAGAACTTATCTCTCTTATGATTTTAAAATTAAAACATTTTAAAAGTAAAATACTTATATAAATAGAGTAAAATAAATTTTCATATAAGAAGAACTAACGTACGTAAAAATTTTAAAAAGTTAATCTACTATTGTTTCAACTCAGTATTAAGAATCTAACATCGCCGAGATTAACATTTTAAATTACAATTTAATTATCAGTCAGATTTTTTAACGAATCTATGGCTTACTCAATGTTTGGAAGTGACAAGTTCGCAAAATCGGTTGAACGCTATTAGCTTCACACACCTTAATTTTAATGTTTACTCGTATTTTTATGACCAAATAAGTTATATGTTAATTGTACAAATTGATCTTACATCCTTTTAATTTGTTATTTGATATTTTGCATTTCCATTACTGTTAAATTAAAAATATTACCGTTACAGTTAGCGGCAATCAGTTGTAATGTTCATTAATAATTTAAAAGTAAAAAATCTGTTTTTCTTTTGTTCATTTACACATTTGTTAGTGTAATAATGTACCTTAAAACATTCTATTATATCGAGTATAATAAATATTATTTAATTTCAGTGATTTTCATAATCAAACGCAGAAGCTTAATGTGCATTATGATGCATATTTAAAATACATATTTTGGAGAATTAATAAAAAATCGAGATAACTAACTTTAAAAAATCCTTTGGCACTAAGAATGTGGTGATATATTTCGTAATAGTTAATAATAATTTAAAACTTCCTAAACTCTACATTTAAAATTGAATTATTAAGTGAGAAAAATAAGTACTCAATATTTTTAGTACCATGTAAAAAGTATTACGTAATAGAGTTAAGAAATTTCACATCGAATTATTATATATTCGAAGAAAATCAATAAGAATTATATAATGTTTGGTCCGTATCAATAAAATATCAGGATAAAAATCGCACGCACACGTATTTAATTTTACAACATGAAAACGAAGTGACAATACGCTTGGACAAAAATGTACATACAAAGGTAAGATTGTAAATGCACCATTTAATCAAATTTATTACTTATCTAGACTTAATATCTAGTTCTTGTTAACTCAAAGGTAACTTATTTTATTAATATTAACCGATGCATAACAAATACAATCAATTTTTCACTTTGTTTCACAGCATGTTTAAAGAAGCCTCAAAATTTTAATTTTAAATATGTTCACCTAAGTCATAGCCAACGATATAGGAACAGAACAAAATAAAAAAACGACTAATTTAAAGCTTTTAAAAAATTAAATCAACAAATACGGAGAAGTACTTACGAAGTAACGGTAAAGTCATCATGATTTATCTACCTAATATGTACATCACTTTCAAATATTTTGTATGACAATGCATGACATACACTTTTAACAACAATAATCCATTATATCTACTGAATCACTAATAAAAACTAATAAGGATACTAGTAAACGTATTTAAATTTGATAAAATAAAAGATTATTTGTATCTTTGGTTGACAGTCATGTAGAACTAATTTATTTGAATAATGGAATTCCAGCCATCATTGTTGGCAAGATTATTTTGACGAAGTTCATTTAATTTTTAGTTCTTTGGAATTAATATTTCCCTTCTAACAACTCCTACCAGCATCGATTTTCACATTATTTTTATACAATTCTTTGATCGCTTGATGAGTATGTGTTCAGGTTTATAATCGCGGAAAAGCTTGAAAATTTTGTACATGTCTTAAATAAGACTCAATATCCAAGCTCTACCCGTGAACTTATTTATAAGTGAAAATCATCAGCACAAACTTGAGATTCCATGAGTTAAACTTTTTTCAAGTACTATGTGAAAACCACTGAGTGGTTCGAGGATTTGTACAAGGAAAGTAAGTAGCATTGGGTTTCGCAAAAACGAAGATTCTTCATACATATCTATAGTAGAGCGAGCTTCGCTCATTGGACGCAACATTGGATGCAATAGCTGCTCTCTGAAATACATACGTCAAATCTTTACATTACAAATTTAAATTTTCAAAGCCATTCAAATAGAATTACGTGCTTATTTTTTCAATATTACAAAATATTTAATAAATGTACCTAGTAAAAATAAAAGTTAATTAATTGCTACATAAAGGTATAAAAGAATTCCAGAAATTGCATTATAATTCTGCCTTCAATTAAAAATGCAGCATAAAAGTATTACCTCGTAGCCAAACATATAAAGAGTTGAAACTTTCCATCTTTACCAAGAGTTTGGCTAAAAGTATTTATTTGATCGAGCAAATGACAGTAGCATCTCAAAATACCAAACTTTTGATTTCGTTCTACATGTAATCGTTTATCTCGATTAAGTCGTTGAGAGTATTCATCCATTTCCTCCAATAAGGTCATCTCAAAATTTTCTTTAACTCGTACTGAAATACATTTAATATATTATTGATGAAATTTACAAGTTTAAACGAAATGTTCGTTAACCTACTTAAATAATCCCAGACGTAAAAATTTCTACCAAATATCCTCTGGTTTTTAAATCCATAAAGAAAAATTTGTTCAAGCGATGGAACAAGCCCACCTTCGCCGCACATTAAGGCAGTAAGAGATCCATCTTGAGGTTCCTTCCGGTAATGATATTTTACTACTGCATTCACAGCTTCACCTAAAGTACGAGTATTTTTAGAATCGTAAAAATGGCAGTATAATTCCATGATTAATCTACGTTAAAAAATTTTAACACTGCAACAAACAATCTTTCTATTACAATGTATAAATTTTATCTGAATAAATAATATGAAAACCTTGGAATTTTTATATATATATATATATATCAACTGATTCACTTTTTTATGTACGTATATTAAAATTCTATGCAAAAGAATATTTAAAATTTATAAACATAATATATAGGCAATTCATAAATATGTAAAAGGTCAAAATAGGCAAATAATAATTAATGACTAATATGACGGTTATCTTTAGAAATGTTTAGATAATTTAATTTATTAATATTTATACCTTAAGTAAATAATAACTCAGTATCTTACAGAAAAAGATAAATAATCATAATATGTTGTTTATTTGCAAACCAAAAATCTGTACAGAAACAAGACATTTCTATTTAATTTTGTGGATAAACTTGATTATAAACATGGATAAACAAAATTATAATTAAAGTTTTGATATGAAAATTGTATTAATGTATTGTACGTATGTTAAAGCTAAGCATAAAATTAAACAGTTTTTTATTTAAAGTTTGATACATCTATAAATTAAATTATTTCGCGTATTTTCCCAATTCTACAGTCTTAATACCTTAAAAATACGGAGCAATCTTTTTGTATCTAACAAAACCAAAACAAAAAATGTGTTCAGTTTAATTTGTTTTCGATACGAATATTTCTTTTTAACACAGCACGATTTCTCTCGATGTAATATTTACAAAAACGTGCCATTTTCTTAAGAAGACGATTTCATTAGATACGGTTGAAAGACGTTTGTTATTATTTTCTGATAAAAATGTTTATAGGCTAATTTTACCTAACAAGTTCTTGAGTTCGTTATGGGAAAGCGTCGGCCGTCTCGGTATACTCGGTGACCTGCATCTTGGTGGCGTAGAACACGTCTCTACGAGCTCGTCGCTGTCTATGCTTTTGGGCACCAGAGCTCCCACCAAGAGTCGCTCGGTCGAGCCGTCGTCGATGCCCCGACCTAGCCATCTTCCACAAGGGAATTTGAACGTATGGTCCGTCACTTCGTTTCGCACGACTACATGTTCCACCATCCACTTGGGCGAAAGACCCGTGTTGTCGTGACCGATTCGCAGCGTCGATAAAACTCCCAAGTTTTTATGCTTAAATCATATGGCAGTGTTTGTGTTTAAAAGCATGGCATTTTTCAAAAGGCCAACGATAGGGTGAGTTTTTTGACGTTTTAAAGTAGAATATTCCACAGTAAAATATTGATCGTTTTCCACAAATCAAAAGTACAACTTTATTAAAAGTCATTTCATTTGACCGTTAGATGCGATAGCCTGATCTTTATTTTGTATTAGAATTGTATTAGAAAAACTTGCATTTACAAATAACTTTAAACGTGTGGATGCTAGCAGAATAAATTTAACAAAAGAAATTCATATGTGCTATTATTTGTACGGTATTAATTATCAAAGCATTCTGAGATCTTTTTTTACGTTACCTCTATTAATAACCAAGACTATATCTTAAACTTACATGAAAAACAAATTCTAATGCTCCTTTTGGCACGGTCACAGGATTTGTTTCACAAAGCGCTCCTGAAATAGCTATCCAACTGTTCGCGGTAGTTGTTGCAGCGCTTGCTTTTCTGCTGGGAAATATGATTACTCGATACGGCAATTTTGTCATTGGATAATTATTCGTAAAACAAAAGTAGTCAACGGCAGTGAGCGTTAGAAGATGGTATAAAAATTGTTCTTTTTCTTCTTCGCATCGCAAGAAGGCTGATCTTTTATACTGACTCCTGTAAAAAAATGTTTTAGTTACTTACGCAATTCAAAATAGTCGAAAAATGTTTTGTAACAAAAGTTTGGAAATTTAATATCAAAAGGTCAAAACACTACTCTGATCAAACGATTCATTCGACACGGAATAATTTTATTACAAGATAACCGTTATAAATCCATGTATGGTATTTTTCAACTATTTAAATTTTAGATTCATTTTAGATGAAAACAGTTATAACTACTTCACCTTTCGAGACAATTCGAATACCATTATGAATATTTGCGCACGTATACTTATATCGTATATCGGAATAAAAAATCAAGTATTCTTTAACGAAAACCTGCGCCAAAGTGTACCCATAAAATCATTCTGCAAGACTCGGGGTGCAACGAAGCGACGGGGTTACCTGAGTAAAGCCGTGTTGGACAAGAGACTCTTGAGGTGTCGGTACAACAGTTTCTTCTCCAAGGCGAGCCTGACCCAGGCCCTCGCGTAGCCGATGTGCGTCTTGATGTCGGTCATCGCCTGGACGTTTCTGATGTCGAAGAGCAACGAGTCGGGCAGCGGTCTCAGGTGCTCCGGGCCAATGGAGCGTCGCTCGCCGGTACCGGAGGGTGACTTGTGACGCTGCTGGTGATGGTCACCTACTCGCCCTGCTGGTCCATCTGTTTCCAAGGCCAAATTCGACAAGTCTATGCACAAGGGCAGGGAGGGTTGCATGTAAGAAGAGGACTTGTTATGTTTGTGCTTTATACCCCTTTCTCTTTCTTTCTCTCTCTATTTTCTGATTCTCGTTGGAACTTTTTGCGTGCAGGATCAAAAGGGCAGGTGAAAAGCTACCATACCTACCGAAAGGTGAGCAACGTGCAGAATAAGAATAAAACATGCTCTACTGGATGGCGCTACAGGGATGACTTACGTGATTTTGAAAACTCGCGTCTTTTACTTGACTTTTCATTTTGCATTTTGCATTTTGCTTTCGATCCACTTTCGAGATTTGACTTTCATTTTTGCGAGATTTTTTAAAATTAGCTTTCAAAACTTTGAAGACGACGTGAAAGAATAATTTTTCATGGTCAAGCGTTGATCAAAATTGATCAAGACAGCTCGATTAAAATGCTTTTAGCGAAATTTAGATATTTATTCCATCAACTTGAGTAAAGCTCTCTCGACTATTATTGATTTAATCTTATTCTTAATATTTCACTCAGTAATGGTACATAAAAATAATTTTTCTTTACCAAATAAAAGATGATTCAAGTAAGTTTAGTAGATTTTATTCGTATAAACAATAAGTTTGGAATTTGATTTGATTTGTTTCATTTTTTTACTGTATAAAGTAGAAGAAACTCAAAAAGTCTTCAAAATCATTGGAAAAGTATTAAAAATTCATGAAGTATGTTTACTAGGCATTGTAGTTCATTTAGAACCGAACAGATTACGAATGTGAAAGGTATTGATTTTTAATAATTTTTTACAAGTACATTTCCTTATAAATAATAATTAAGTAGTCATACTTTCGTAGGTTCAGTTGAAGATTATTTTTCTTGTAAATGCAACATGAATTTGTAAGTAAATTTCTACATTCAATCTCATTAATTTTAAGAAAAAATCAGTTCATTAGCTGTACTTAATGCATACCAATCAACATTAGAAATATGCCTCTACACTATTTTCGAAGCTGCTGACTACATTTGAATATAGCTGTATTATATATTTTTTGAGTGCTTACGATAATAACAATGATTGTTATTCCATAATATTAATGACGTATTATTTTATATAATATAGTTAGATTTTAATTTTTTTAAATTAAACCTTTAATAGAACTCAAGGCAAGTGTACTAATTACAGGTGTGTTAAGCATGAAAGCAGAATTTAAGACTATATACACTTTTCCAAAATAACATTCACGAAATAAATAAACGCAATATTTCAAGAATATTGTACCAGTTAATTTGAAATTGTACGACCTCTTATGTACACATATAAAGTTACATTGAAAAGAGTTTGTAATGAATACTTTTTATTTAATTAACAAAAATAAAAAAATTTATAGTACAGTAATTTCTTTTTTATGAAATAACTACAATGTTGTGAACAATTATATTTTAGACTCGTATTTTGCCTCAAAGTTTGACAATTCGATAACTTATGTCTTTTTAAATTTACATTTTAAAACATTCCAATATGTCTTATACAATAACCACAGAACATTCATCATTCCTTTTCATTCATATTTTATCCTAAATGATGAGAAAAATGTATTAATCTTCCAAATGATATTAAATAAAATTCTTTTTTTTTGTTTCTTGTATTTGACGCGAGGTAGTAAAATTTTAAAAAATAATACATTACAGCCCTACATACTTTACTAATTTCAATGATACTTCTAACAAAAAGATTTATTAATTTTATTAGTTTCCTTTACTCCTTTATAGCAACAGTGAAATATTACTTATTTCAATATTCAATTTACTAGTTAATCCCAATCTATTAAGCATTATTTAATTTAGTAGTTAATAATTTTATATTACTATGTAGAAAAAATGCACTTAATTTTTTTTTTAATAATTTCATAAATATTATGAATAATTACAAAATGGTATTACAAATATAAAGGATTGAAAGAAAAATATTGAAATGACAGCGATAATACTTGAAGTAAAAATATTCTTTGTAAATATTTCAAAGAAAAATAAAAATAGAATACCGTTTGGAAAAAGCTTCAAGATTTACTTTAAGATTTTTGCAAAATTTTTAAGGTAAGTTTTTATTAACTTTTTAATAAGCAATACTTGAATTTTAAAAAATAACAATTTTTTATTGGTTGGTTGTTTATAAAGTTAAATATGTTCCATATAATTTTTACAAAAAACGAATGAAACTGTTACGCTTCACAATATGAGTAACGAGCTTTCCTTATGATTAAATTTTTATAAAGTGCAATTTTTCTTTCTTTAAAAGTTAGTGTTAGTCACCATTAAATCGTTCACTTGCATTATTCGCTAGTCAAGTCCTTAAGCATTTTTCTGTGAAGAGCAGAAATAAACCTTACCGCTGATATTTTCCTTGAAATAAGAGGCTATTTCATAAATGTTTTTGCCTTTTAACGAAGAAACCAAACGATCCGACAACCGAGAAAACTTATTGGGCGTTTTCTTAGCTAATCATGACATAGAAATAACAAAGGCTGTGTAATAAATTAAAAACTAAAAATAATTATCGTGCATAGTTAAAAAGCTTGACAAAAGATGCTACAACATTGATGTGAACACGTATGGTGCCAAAGAGGAAGTATCTTGTTGAGTACAGGTAAAAAGTATAAGACAGTAAATTATATAAATTGTAAAAGTATCGAAATGAAGTATAATACGTAATTTTCTGTATTTATGCGCATAGGGAATGATTAATTCATAAAAAACATAAAATGCAAGCTTTTAATTAAAAGTGCTATCAAAGTGTATATAAATATAACATATCGATATTGTATAAACTGAATAAAATAACTAGTAAAATTAAACCTTAAAAAGAAATTAACACGATCTTGCAATAAAAAATGTGAGCTCATTTCGGTACTTTTTCAGTTCCTACTTGCAGTTAATACGTATCCGAACAATTGACATAAATAAAATTTAAAATGCACAATATGTTTACGACATATACTTTTTTAAACCTCTAGACATAAATTTATAACTTAAAATCATCGTTGATAGAAGAAACGTACAGTCGAGCCGCTTCCGAAGCACGCACCAAGCTAGCGCTGCTATCCAAATGTTATAGCAATTTTGTTAGTAACTTGTATCATAAGTATCGTTATTTACACGTATACATTTTTAACATGTATACAACATATGCATATATAATAAACGGTGTGAAATGACTTAATTTATTAGGAATAAGATATTTAACAGACCAGGTGATAAATAATTGGCATCGATAGACTTGGCGCTGTCGTTGCATTCTTCCAATTGTTGGTACATAACGAGATGAGACCAGAGTCCGCTTTTTCCCTGCTTATTTTGTAAGCCGTGACTCCAAACCCTTTCAAGCAGATCGCACAAACTCGCGACTAAAGTATTTTCTTCGACGTCTGACAATGATTCACCTCCGTGACCTAAGGCGAAGGCTTCGGAACCCATTTTTTCAACGAGCATTCGTTTCGTTTTTGCCTTACAATCCTAAAAATGAAATGCATTGCGCTCATTGAAAAAAATATTAGTCTTTGACTCGCATATAAATTACTTATGGATGTCTTGATTAACTAATAAAATATAATTTGATAAAAGTCCGTCATTTTATTAATTCATGTATAAAATTCATGGACGATTACTCCATAATCCATCAATTCATTAATTTTCCATGCATAGCTTCTTAGACAAAAAGAGCTTATTAGATTTTAGATTTTATTTTCTAAGCAGGAATTCTTTAATTGTCTAACAAATTACTTTGAGTAAGGTTTCAACGAATGTCCAATTGGCTTGTGCGATAAGAGCAGGACTCATGTCAGCCGAGAGTTTAGCTTGAGGTCGAGGCGACAGCGTTTCTTGAACCGTTGGCGGTTTCCCGTTCGATTCGAGAGATTTCATTTTGTACTTCCATTGCGTCTGTCCTCTTCTGCTACTGCATTAAACAAAATTCACACGTAAGTCAACGTCAGCTTCAAAATTCATTTTTCCACAAACATCAATATTTATCGTGGCAAAATTCTTACCGAAGCATACTGTTCAAAGCGCAGCAGAAAAATAGCAATATATTAATAAATGTAAGAATGCATAGATTAATTACATATATCGTGGTTAAAAGCAACAGTTTAATATTAGTAGTTGTAACAATAATAATTTAGTTAATTTACTTTTGTGTAGGTTCTTTATTTAAAGCAACATTGTCCAATAAGGGAAAACTGCGAAAGTAAGCTGCTCGATGAGGTATAACTTCCGTCGGAGGATTAACTTCAAAGTCCACGTTGTTTAGCCTCTGCTCTAGTACAGTTTGAGTTTCCAATATACTGGAGCAAACTTCGTAGCGAGTCGATCGAACGATACCTTCGCCCACTCTTTTTCTAGTTTAAAATAATTTTCAAATTGCAAAACTTATTTCGATTTTTAAATAGTATTATCGAGCAATGATACTGGGTCGTTGCACTCACTTTAGCTGTGATATTCTTTTATCGAATAATTTGATGTTAGAATCGAGCTCGTTCCACATCGACATAACTTTACTATCTACAAGAGATGCAAACATTTGCGTCTCGATAAATCTTGATAAAAAGGGCAAGTGATGAGCCGGTTGTTCCGACAGAAATGTTGCCTTGTCAAATAAATGCATACTATCTCGATTATTTAACCACTCGTCTTTATCCTACGGCAACATTTGTTTATTTACTTTAAGTATTCAGTAGAGCCGCGACATTGCATCCTACATTTTTAGCGATAATCCGTCGATATTTACCTGACTTGGTGGAATAATGAAATGTTCGTAACTAGAGAATAATTGGACAAAGCGGTTCAAAAAGATTTCTCTGATAGCATTGTTAAAAATTAAAGTTTCTTGGTATTCTTCTTGGCTGGTAAGTATTTTGTTTTTTGGCATATTTTCGATCGAGTCAATGTCATCTACATCCACGCCTAAAATTAAATAAGTTAGCCTTCTGCTGCTTGTAAGGTGAAGAAGGTTAATCAATCGCTTTCTCCTTTCAATCATACCTGTTCTCTTAACACTATCGAGAATCCTTTGAATCGGATCAGATTGTGGAATTGAATCAGATCTATCCCAGTCGAGCAGATCGTGAAGCGAATGCTTCCTCTTCGGGTAATAAAAACCAGATCCAGGAAGAGTTAAACTGCTTGTCATGATGTCTCCATTGAGATAATTGGCAAAGATATCAGTCCTGCGTTAAACATTATATCAATGTCATTAGAAAAGCATATTTCGGGTTTACCCCGAAGCAAAGTATCGTAATTAAGTCGCGGCACAATTAATACTGACTTTTCTAAATATGGAACTTTGTACTTATTTAAATATGTTCTAATTTCATCTAAAAATTGCATCTTATGAGGAAACACTGGTAATTCTTCGGGAAACTGACTGGTTTGCTTATCAATGTCTACGTAACACAGATTAGCCTGAAAAATCGAATATTTAGGCAAGAATGAGAAACACGTTGTTCAAGGCTCACACTGGAAAGTGATTTCTCAATGAACATTCGAGACTTCTTCCTTTAACAACTTACCTCGCTGGCAATTTTCAGTAATCCAGTATCGTTGTGCGCGTGCAGACCCATGATAAAGGGTACGGGTGCATCAAGGAAGTGATACAAACTAGCCGGTAGAATAGGTACGTAGACGTGCTGCCAGGAATAAGGGAAGAGCAGGGCGGTGATGCACTCGGAGACGACCATGAGCTTCTGAAAGTCCGCACTTCTGATGAGCACCTGGTTTTCAAGGAGTACGCAGGTGAAGAGTTGGATGACGCAGTCGATGCCGAGCCACGCGAATACGTCCTTGAGAGAGTAGTCGAGGAGCGGCAGTTCCTGATTGAGTTGCGGTTGATGGATAACAAGCTCGAGGGGTGATTTGGCCGGTTCATCGTTCGGCACGTAGAATTTGAGGGATTTGCCGGGTAATGGCGTCGGCACGTTGTACAGCAGATTGTATACGTAAGATTCGAGGCTGAAGCCCGGCCCGGGATGTCGAGGAACGCATCTACGAAAGAAATTTACTTTTGCCATCGGTAATAATCATGTGAGCGGCATATCGTTGTTTTCGTATTTGCAAAGCTGAACAATATCGATCTTCACTAAGCGACTCGGACCTATTCATTATCCATTCATTGGATATGCTCTTTTAAGAAATACTTCTTTAGTAATTCGATTAGTAATACTTTAAGCAACAATGTGTATTGTATTGCAGAGTTTCAAGCAAATATACGAATGGCAAATTTAATAATTTGCATGCAAAACGAAAAGTAATACTTTTAAATAGAACATTAACAATTGCATATTTACTTTAATTTTATGCAGTTTAAAAGTCAAAGTAATACCTTTATTATGACATTAATTGTATTAATTTTGGCTTGCCAGTGAGTTGCGTACTGGCGATCGTATTACTATCTATGAACAACTCGACATTTGAGAGTCGATGTTGGATTTTCTATTTAATATTAAACGAAAACTTATTTGAATACAAATGGCTGAAATTACTTAATCAATTCTTATCAGTGGTTTGCAGCGCCGTCGTGGGATATAAGTAAAAGATACATCGTTGAGATACGAAGGGCAGCTGTGAATATATTAATACGCAATCGCTGATTGGTTACAAGGCTACAAGGCGTTCACATGATGAATCTCTAGTAGTAAACCTAACTTATCTAGGTAAACAACATAAGTGTCACTATGAATTCGTTTCGGTTATAATATTCTGAAAGTAAATTTATTTCACTTTCCCATATAAAAGTATATTTTTAAGTTCTGTAGAAGAGGAATGCTTGGTTGGTATCACGATTAAATAAAGAAAAGAGTGACATTAAAGAAAATAGGTACGGCAATATTCATGCTTTTCTGAAATATTTTCAGTTAAAAAAGTAATATAAATAGCAGCAATAATTGCAAACTAGATTGAATACGATGCGAGACGCGAAGAGTTACTTAGTATATCGGATACAAATAATCTGCTGGCTAGGTTTGAGAAACTAATTTTGTAAGCCATTAAACTCTAATGAACACTAGACTAAAATATAACGTAGAGTACTTCCCGATGCTAAATTTAAGATAAAAGTATATAGTTTAAAAGAAATATTTGTAGTTACTAAAAAACTTAAAATATCCCTAACTCTTAAATTAATCAAAGACAGAGAAATAGCACCATTTTTTAATACTCGTAAACTTGGATGAAACGTATAAAGATGATAATCAGAAAATGGAAATAACTAAGTAATCTCCTGATCTTTGCAAGGGAAAATTACACAAATTGAAAGATTTATCAAAAACTTTTATTATGTTTCACGCGTTACAAAATTTTATTGAATATCTTTTTGGATATTTGAATATTTTATAATTTTATTATAATGTTTCCTTGAAATAATAATTCACGATTGAAAAAGTAGAATTTTTATTAGTAATCGGGGAAAATGTAAAAGTAAATCAAGTGAAAACTAAATATACGATCGTAGGTAGATTAGAGTGGAATAAACGAAGATGCTGACTTAAATGAAATAATAAAACTTTTAATGGCCTCGTTAGTGATTATAAACTGTAGAAGTAAATTAAAAACTTATATTGAGAAAATGAATTTTATTGCACTGCTCAAAAGCTATTAAAATCTTGATAATTATCTCGTGATTGGAAAGTTAAAGGCTATTAATTATATAATATTTTTATTCATCTACAGTATTATTTATCTAATATTATAAGAGTAAATAGCTACATAGATAAAAATGGATAGAGCGTATAATTAGAATGAGTATATAGAATTTTAGTAGAGAAACTAGAAAAAGAAGTTTTCAGATACAGCAAGCCCAAGATTGGATGATAATGTTAAATTGGATCGAAGAGAATTGGGGTGTAACCAAGTATCTTAAAATGGTCTTTTTAAAATATGGACGAGTAACGTTCTTATGTTAATGAGGAAATGAACTTTTGAATTTCTAATACGATGTACGTAATAAAAGTAAAATATCTGAAAGGCATTTAACAACTCTCGTTACTTTTTGACGAGCGTGCGTTCTATTATCACTCGATATCAAATACAATATTTAACGCTTTTATTTTGAATTCAATAAGTAAGCTTTCGAGAGTGACAAATTCTGCACATTGTTCTTGACTAAGGAAATATAATACTAAAGTGGATACTCAATGAAAATAATTTATACATATAAATTTATCGATACTAGTCGTAAGGACTTGTAAAAAAATAAATAATCTAACAAGTGTGTGGATTTACGGAATAAGTATTTTATTATTTTATTTAATTTTACGTATGAAATAGTCGGCATCGCATACAGCTGCTATTATAAAATGTAATTTAAGACGCGCGTCTTTTGCATTAAAATCCAAAGTAGCAAGAACTAGTGTAAAGTTAAAAGTGACTTTTAAATTTGTCTTTGCTTTAAATTTGTCATCGCGCAAATTAAGCTAAGGTTTATTAAAACGAAATAATTAACATCAAATACTTACTTATACAGATTTGTTAGGAACATTTTGGCAGCATTAAGATACGGCTGCTGACAAATGAGGGATATCGATTTAGTAACTAAAAGTTTATCTTTGGTCGAGTCGTAATACGCTAAAGCAGCTGCAGGTGAGTGAGCAGATAATTTGAAATGCCTAGGTAATGATCTTGTATTGTGTCCATCTTGACCCTTCCGTGTTCTAAAAATCGTAAATTATAAACTTCAATGTGTATGAAAATAGAATGCGTTAAGCGAGACTTCACTTTTACCGCGATCGTTCATATTTCACGAAACAACATTTTTAGTGCATCGTTGATTGAGTAGTTAAGGTAGATAATTTAGCAAAGTATCTCTGAAATCGCTATACTGTAAAACGCAGTTATCCTTTCAATTTTCAGGCTAACTCTAATAAATAACGAGATACGTCGAATATTACACGTTCCATATTTATTCGTACATAATTGTTCGTGATTTTTAAAACCAATTTATCTTCTAGAATTTCGATATCATTGACCCAATAGATAGAATGAATATCGAGTATAATGTAAAGAAATGCCGCACAGAGTAAATTACAGGAATATTTAAGCATCGCAGCTACATTTAATACGTTTTCCTCTGCTTTAAACGGGATCTTCTTCTGTAGCATCCGCGTTCAACTTTACACGAATTGTTTACAGAGCAGAAAAAGTAGCTCGTAAAATAAATCACCGATAGAAGAAGAATCGCTGGAAATATCCCTTAGCCTCCCCGAGAACGCGAAGCATTTACAATCGAGCGCAGCAGAAAAACGTTCAAATCCGTTTAAGTGCGGAGGGAAAAAAAGGCAAAAAATAGAGTTAAACGGAATTACGGAATTGGGAAAAGAAAATAAACGGGGATGGCCGGGTTAAACTCACTGCGGTGGTGTGCCGTTTTGGCCGCTGCTCAGCTCCGTAATAAACATCGCCTGGAGGGTCTGCATGGCGGCGCAGATCTTGCGATTGCGACACTCCTCGAAGAAGAGCAGGCTGAAGCCGTACGTCCTGTGGCCGTCCTCTTTCGTAAGGACGAACGAGTGGAAGCTCGGCTCCACCGAGTGCTTTTGCGTTCGAAAGCGCAATCCGCTCGGCAGGCAAAGCTGTGACAGCAGGCAGATCAGGGGCGTTACATCGCGAATGCCTTCTTTATTTGCAAGTGAAGTTCGATTAATGCGATTAGTGCGCGATAGAATATCCAATTATCGGCGACTGCAGACGATACGAAATATTAAATATGCGCGTCGTTTTGCTTTGTACATTCAGTCGCATTGACTTACGCGTCCGACTCGTTACATCTCTACGATTCGTAATATTAAATTCCCTTTTATACGATATATCGGTAAAGGATCACGGCAACACGTACATCCATAATAGCGTTGGGTAGCTATTGTAAACGGTGAACTTTACTTCGAGCAAATTGAAAATAGAAATTTACAAATAATTCGATTTTTCATAAGTTAATCTTGCACATTTATGAAGGTGCTGGCTACATTATTATTATTATTATTATTATTATTATTATTATTATTATTATTATTATTTCGAAATAAGAGAAGGATCTTTCATTAATCTAAGAGAAACTTCGCGCACCGTTAGAAAGGAAAGGAGAAGAGTTCGAAAGATAAAGGAATTGGTGCAAAAAACAATTATTATAACTACAGTAGAACGGATGGAAGCTTTCTGTAAACAGAGCGTAATTATTTTTAAATTTCCGATGTCAAAAATTGATGAAATCGAGTACGAATTCATTATAAGTCACGCGGAATACTCAAACGTAACATAAAAGAAAAATAGAGACTCGTTAATGCAGTTCTGAATTATAATTCTCTGAAATCGGTCATAAAAATTGGTTATTTTTGTACTTTCTTGTAGTTTCGAATGCTGTAAAGATCCGCATAGAATTACAGTGAAATTCTCAAAACTGTAACGGTTGCAAGCAGCTGAATGGCGCTGTTTTCAAACGAAGCGTAACCCATTACAAACTTTTATGCACTTTTCCGAAATATATTTTTGAAGTCGAAGTCACCGAATGAAAGTCTCGGTGCTTCCGCCGCCCATTCAAACAATTTATCATTGTATTTACTACATTGTTCCTAGTTCTAAAATTCTTACTTACGCAGAACAATATATAGACTCGCGTACAAGGTTCAATTGTAACGACAGTTTTTCTGTTTCACACAAACGCGGTGACTGACAAATGTCTGACTGACAAAATCTAACTTTTTTTTCACACCTTCTACCTGAAATGTACGAGCGGGTACTATAAATTTGATCGAGTGGCCGTTACCTCGTTGTAATCAATTAAAGTATAGCTGTCATTAGCGAGATTAATTTGGAGTAAATTGTGGGCGAATCGTATAACGATGGTATAACGAATGAGCGAAAAGACGTCAAGGAAGTAGCAAGCCAATCGAAAGTCCAAAAGCCGTCCATCGAGTCAATACGCGTTCGCGCACTGAAGCGCCCCAATGGAGCGCGAGGCACTCCGGGGATGATCGGCGCCCGGTAAGAAAAAAAAAGGAGCGATCCACGCGTACGTACAAGGAACAATAGCTATGAATCATGGGTGGAGGGGCGAGAGAACAGCTGATCGATACGAAGAGAGTCGCTGGCTCACTCACCATGCAGACCGCGTGCTCGTCGAAGGAATTCCATGGTACGGATTCCGGATAGTGTCCGAGGACTTTGCTCTTGTACGCCCGATCCAGCGGCGTGCATTGCAGCGAATCACCTGCGAACATTAAGCGAGATCTTTATTATTCTTTCGTTATTCCATTGGCGTCGGTCGAGAGAACTTTTCCTCGCCCGCGTTACCATTCTAAAGTAGTCGCTTTCTACGCCGAGGCTTTATTTTACGATTATGCCGCGCCAAGGGGTAAATTTTTGTTTAGGAATAGCAGTTCGCCCGTTTCGCTTACTGGGATTTTAAATTGCCGAACCGTAGAAGCGAAACTTCTCTGATAATGTCGGCGGTCTGGTCTCCAACAGAAGAGCTTAAATTTTTCCACACTTCCGCTTAGCCGCTCGAGACGCGTTTCATTTTGCAATTTTTAAATACGTTCACGCGGTTAAACGATTAAAAATAACGGCTTCCACTGGAATTTCAGGAAAGAACTTACAAGTTAAATCCTTCGAATTATCAATTATTAATCTCGATGTAAAAATTTATTTATTTTACACGCACCGACGTTCAAGTAATTTGGTTACACTTTCTCATAAAAAGGTAATAAAGGAAAAATAATACAATGGAATTTCCCAGTTTCGCACATGTGACGTAAGAATAATGTTCATAATTTATTTAAGCGTGCACCTGTATTTGGATTTCTTTTATAATTCCGAATACAAATGACGTGCAAATACCAAATTCATTAATGCAGGACGTTTCAAATTTGACGACGTTTTAGGTATTAGTTTTAAGCATATTTTTCGTCAATGCTTCCGACAAATTCAGTTGATTTGTCACCAAATTCCTAAAAATTATTTAAAACAGTTCGATAAACTATTATGCGCTTTTATTTAAGGTCGTTGGAATGGCGTTTCGAGTAGCGTTCGTTCGTTCGTTGAAATTCTCGCGAACGCATACACGCACGCAGAAAATGCAATAAACAACAAGAGCATTCGAGGGAACCATCAAAGTATTACGATGTATGTATTTTTTATCCCTTGGTACGGACATTAAAGCAATACTGTCGACGCACGAAATAACTTCAAAAGCCTCTCCTAACGTTTCATAATAAAACGTAAATTTCTGTAAATAAGGATCTTCGCGTTCGTTTGAAAATTAAGTATGAATAGTATATAAGTAGACGCAACTTTCGGAAGACTCTTTCTTTAAAAAAATTGCCAGTGACACACATTGTCCGCGGACACGTTTTCAGTGGCGCTATCGCTGAAGACATCGAGGGTTAATTTTGGCAACAGTACGAAAAAGCGATAGACGTACGGTGGTTAAGGCGGCTTAGGTGCTTAGGACTCGAGGAGAGAAATTTGAATCGCAGCCACGTCTGCAAATTGTTATTGAACGATTCGGCGTGCGGGACGTCGCACGTGTGCTAGGAGACGCGGTTATATCGTCGAGAGGTTTGCTCGAGCCGAATGTCCTGACGCTTGTCGCGTTGCGCGTTGGCTCGGTGCCATTTTGCGTCTCTCTCCTTCCCTCTGCCCGTTATTCTCAGGCTGACGCTATCTTCTAGTTTTTGCTTTTTTCGCCGACTGCACGTCGAGATTCGCTTTACCTTTATCGGGCGACTTAACCCCCCGTCTGCTTGTGGAATTTGTTATTGGACTTCGTGGTACGCGATCGGATCATAAAGTCGCCTCAAATTTTACGAATTTAATGCTCGTGTCGTTTATTATGAATTCCAAGATCAAGCGTATTTCCTCCTGATTTGCGATTGCGTTGCACGTATTTAAAGGCAAAAAGGCATAATTAAATTACATTATACAATACAACATCGGTTCATTTTCATCGCGAATGAATCGTAGAATTGTTGATTACGAATATGAAAGTGCCCAATAAGTCGATTACGCCGATTGCGGTCTTTCATGAATCAAATGACACAATCATTTATATATATGAACTTTGAATTGTAAAGCTACCAACATTATTTGAAAAATTCCATGTTATAGATAAATAACGCATATAAATTCGCATGGTAAACAATGGATTATAAAATTACTCAACTCGTTGTGGGAAAAGAATGAGGTCTGGACGTGGTAAAAAAGGATCGTTTGCGCATTTTGTTTTTGGGCACAAGGGTTTCATTTTTTAGTAAATATAAGTAACACTACTGGAAGTAAATTTAGAATCGATTATTAAGTAAAAATGTTTTGTCATGTTAAACCATTTTGTAAATACCATTTCGACGGATCAAAGACAGTGCAGAAACTTCTGCTTGAGAGTGAAATAAAGTGTTTTAATACGGAGATAATGTTATTAAACGATTCTTGCGAGTCGAGTGTACGATAATAAGTGGCTCCTACTGGCTTAAGTATTGATACGAAGATTTTGAACATATTAATGACTATGACCGTGTTGGAAAATCAAAAAAATAAATTACGAAGAAAAAAATGAAAAGAATTTAAAAATAAATTATTGTTGATCGTGTAGTAAGCGTAAGAAAAAGTATGGAGTAAGTAGGTATTTCATATGATCAGTACAATCACATCTGACGTTGTCAATGGCTGTCACGTTCTTGTTGAAATTGTTTAATTTATATAAAAAATTGTATCGCGTATAAACGCTATGCAGAACATCGTCTGCATTTATTTTCGAGTGAAATTAATTTTTCAATTAGGCGCACATTAACGCATTAAATCGGTTTACGAGTTATCTGTTATTTTGTTATTTATCTAGTAATACGATTTGCTTATGTGTACAAATTGATGCATTCTCGGGTATAATGTATGCTTTGATCCTCATTTCAAAGTTTCTTCTCTACTAATATATTCATTAGATCAATTACACGAGGACATTTAAGTTAAAGCGTCTAACAGTTTAAATATCTTTTTATATAATAGATTAAACGTACACGGTGTTTAAATTTAGTACGTTTAAAAGGCATCGTTTATCTATGTTTATTAATTTAATAAAATAAATTATACAGAATCCTGTTAATCATTTTCAAAAACAATACTAATAAAAAGATATTTTTAAATTTTTTGGCGAACGATATAGTGTGATCGATTGAAATATCTTTAGAAATGAGCTCATTTTTAACGTCGTTAAGTTAAATTCTATATATTATCGAAGGTTTATAGTATTATAGTTATGATGTACTTCTGTTCACCAATACTTTAAATACATTGACATTCTACAATACATCAAACATTAAAGAATTCATAGAATATATGAAATATATCGTTAATGCCTATTTAAAGAAAAACGGATAACTATCTGAAAAAATTAATCAAAGACAGATATACAGAAATTTAAACAATAAGTGTATCGACCATGGGATAAAATTAATAATTTAACAGAAGATACGGAATAATAAACTAATAATTCATTAGAGCTTTATCTTCATTTATTAGATTATTCGTCCTAAATATAGATTGATTTGCAGTAAAATTGTATTACTAAGAATATAATTATTTTCGCGTCCTATTTTTTCCGAGTTTCTCACATTTGCTCATATAAAATACACAAACAATTTTTAAAATAATAAATGTCTGTCGAAGTATTAAGAATTATTTATAACAAAATTTGTTATTGAATACTTTAGTATTCCTATTATGTCATCATGAACATTTTATAAAATTATACAACGTACATTATTAAGGTTTAATTAGATGAAAGTATAATTACTTTCTAAACATACGAGATATTTCTTAAAATATAGATATCTTCGTATGAGATAATTATAATAAATTTATTCATAATGCAACCATGAAAGTTCGTGTTTTAATTAGTTCCACGTTTGCTTAAAGACATTAATATTAAGATTTACGTAAATATTCACATCTATAGTTTGTTTTATATCAGCGTTTTACCTAAATAAATTAAATATGATTGAATAAATTATTTTTTAAATCCATGTTTCTAATTTCCTCCAAAGTTTTATATTTAACATTATATAATTAACATATAACGTTGAATGTTACCATTGAAATGTCGCTAGGAATTGAACCGCAATGAAGCAGCGTAACGAAACATTGATAAAATATTAAAATGAAAAATAAAAAATTTCAAGTCCTGCGCAATATACAGAATATAATTCTCGGTTTGCAATTTTCTGCAGTTTCAATGATTAACTTTCATTTTTCAAACGATGTCTCTCATTCGGAGAAGCTATTCGAGATGCAGTTCAGACGATATCCAATTCTCTTTATCACTATCATTAGTGTAGGAAACATAAGCTTTAACAGCATCTCTCATTCATTCCCGACTGTGTATCTAATTTAATTGCACCAGCTGCTTTATTTGCCTCTGAACTACATTATATCTGTAAAGAACTGCGCTTAAAAACACAGTTCTTTTCTATGCAATTAGTATTCGACGTTGGCTGATCGTGTATCGTGGGTCTAAGTTCTAACGACCAAGACCACGACATTAACCTCACTTGATGAAGCTATAACGCTGTTATAGAATAGAATCGAGTTATTTGTTTCTCTCTTCGACTCGGTGGCTGCCGCACTCTCGAGGTCGATGTGTCACGATTCCACGACTCTCCGGTGCTCCCCGTTCTTACTGACCGTGTGTACACAAAAAGAGAGTGCGCTATTGTTAATGCATGCTCTGGTCTTACTCGTCTCGGTAGCCTCGAGCTACTTCTCCCATGCGGCACTTCGTTCTGTGTACACCAGATGTTTGAATATTTTAGGAAATGCCGCTTTTCTCATCGTCGTACTCGTTTTCAAAGCTAGGCAGCAGGTCCACACCGTTAGCGGCTGAAACTATTCCCTTTGTACTTTTCCACATTTTTAATTCTTCGAATATCCTTCTGCACTGGAAGTTCGCATTAGCTTTACTGTAGTCCGAAAAAGTTGCACTCTATCTTATTTCTATATCCTATCCGTGACAATGCAATTTAATCTCCTTTATTTATTTTTTCTTCTGACAAGCATTTCAAAGCTTACGATATTAAACAGCAAGTCTGCACTCTTTTGCCATTTTTACACAGTCGATAAATCTGGATCATTGGTAATATTAAAATTTTTTTGTTGCTCTACGCGTCAAAATCGGCTTTAACGAATAAAAAGGAAAATTACTTGGCGTTTTTCAGTTGGCGACTTAAGTTATATAAAGATTTAGTTTTTTGCGAGGACATTAACTCACTCCAATGACATGAAAATGTTACGGATTCGAAATCTTAAATACACGTTACGTAACTTTTTCATATTAAAAGATATTTTATTTTTTTACTTTTTTTTTTAAATACGTTGCTTATAGTGTAAATTGTATAACATCGTGTCGTACGCAAGTATTCGCGTAAATTTTGAAAATACACGCAGTCTTTTTTTTAATGAAAGTGGACTGTATGTCGTCGATAAATTAAAGACAATAAAATCATCCGGAGATGTATTTATGTTGTGTCTGATTTGTTTAGAGATCTCTAATTAGATTGTAGAGCATAAGAGAGTATTGTCAAATACGTAATCGTTCGACTCCTATAAATAAAATGACACAAGTTTTTACGCATATACGTACGTCTCCGTTCGTTTACAGGTGAAGCAATTTTGTTACTTCATCACAAATTAATATCTTTGCGCAATTCTAATTAATCAACATAATTCCATTTCGCAGCGTACATTTTCAACCTCTTCTCAACTCGCGCTATAAACAGCCTCCCTCGGTGGCTTGGCAAAGTGTACTTGTAGAAAACAAAGTACAAGGGTATGCCTACGTGTCACATTAACTTGCTCGAGTTTTTCTTACGTAGACCCTTTAATCGTACGTCGTACGGGCTTTAACTCTTGGCGGAACTATAAAACGACTCACGTGTACACTACATAATGTTGAAAATTATTTTCATCTATGGTTGGCCGTCGATTTAATAATACAGAGGCTATCATTGGTCGTTTTGGTCGTTCTAATAGTAGCCGTATATTATTAAATACTTTTTTGGGGCTACAATCTTATTTATAAAGTATCAACGAACACAAAATTTCATAGAGTGCGAATAACAGGATTATCCATGCAGAAGAGAACAAGTATTTTTGTTACACTTTGTAATTCTTAACTAATGAACAAGTGCAATGTAATATTTCATTGCAAAATGTTGAGATTAGCACTGGCTAGACAAATAACAGCTTTGTGTCAACTTAGGATAGTTCTATAAGAATTAACTACGTAAGTACTTCAGATAATACGAGAATCCACAATTGCATATTAACAGTATTTCTAATGTCGTAATATTCGTTATGGACTGAAGATGAATAGTATATAAGTAGCTTGTGTTTTTATGTGACTTTGTTGTATCAGTCCTTATTCTATATGACTGGATTTTGTCATTAAACTCATATGTTCGAGTACTTGTCTTGAGTACACAAATTTTTATTTACAAATAAATGAAATGAAAAAGAAATGTCAAAGTAATCAAATATTTGCAATGTCCAAACGCGTCTTTCGTAAAGCATAAAATATTTTGAGTAAATGCTTTTTGATTGATTTTACATTGTTAAAGGAACTTGTTTGAATTTTTGTGGAATCAATATTTCGCGGAAATAAATATGAATTGAATATGCTTAAAAATAAATAAATAGTTTCCAATACGCTTATAATAACTAGTTTTTTGTACAATTTTTTTCAAAGTGTTCAATGTAATACTTACACTTAATTATCATAATATTATGAAAGACACGCGCAGTTCATTCAAAAGATTTAAATTATTTAAGTTTTACACTGGATCTTTAAATGTACTTCCAGAAAATTAAAAGCAACCGAAAACAAGTATTTATTATTAGCTTATAGAAGAGAGTATTATTATACGAATAGAACGGAAATTTATATGGGATATGAAAAAGTAAGTTAATCTTTATAGAAAAATGAAAAATAAGATAAGGGTTGAGGAGCGAAAATTTATTTACTACGAAGCAAAGGATTTCAATCTTGGATTTTAATTGTCTAAGTGTGTACAATCTACGGGTCAATATCCGCTCTGAAATAACCTTCTCTACTATAGCTGTACTGCGGAAATCTACCGAAACGCGTTGTATATTGGTGTAGCCTTGCAAAATCGACTTACAAAAGGTAATAATAAACCGTGGAGATGAATGGAGTACGTATTTTAAATGTACCCTATTCGCCTTATCCCTATTAAAATAATCAAAGGTGGGGTGTTTCCGTAGCAATATGCATCCTGAAAATTACTGAATTCAGACGAGGGGACAAGTATTCCAAGTGGTCAACGTAACGGAAGATAAATGTAATATAAATATGATGCACGGTAAACTTTTAATTTCTTAAATTATTATTCTTCTATCCGAATATGGAACAATAAATGCATAAGAAAATACATACCTTTTAAGGTTATGCATTACTATCTGGGGCATTACAGAATTTTCATCACAATTAGAAGTATGGCCGACATTCTTAAAACATTTATAGAAATAATGAAAACGTTAATTATATTCCATCAAATATCTTGATCAAAATGAGTAATATAGTAGAAAATCGATGAAATGTAAATGTCAAATGATTCTGGGCTTTATACAATACATTTTAGTGATTATATAATAGAAATTCCTATTCGAATTTATGTATGACTCAATCAACGAAGTCATTGTTAATTCGCGGGTAGTTCAGACAAACCTCAAGCTAAAGCAGAGCGCAAATTTATTCAACGCGCAATGATGCAAAAACGAATTTTAAAGCTCTCGATGAATTCACCGGCAGTAAAGAAGGCCAAACGAAATCGCAGAAGAAATCAGGAAGGAGGGCCTCGGGACTCTATGAATAGTACTCGAGCGTAAATAAGAAAGTGAGCTCTCGACGAATTTTCGCCGGCAACAAGAAAATTTCGGTCTAGGACCGATCGATACGTATTCGCGGAAGGAGCTGCCACTCGCAATCTTATTTATCAAGGTAAAGGATCGGATCAGGTCTAATAATCTCATGGTACAGAGCAAATGGGCTTCGTTCTATTAAATTCGGCCGAATGAAGAGGCCGCCGCGACGTTCAGCGTCAAGTGGACGTTGTACATTGTACTCGTAAAAGTCAGCACGAAATATCTCTGCCTCTTTTCCATGGGAGCGGAGTACAATGGGGAGAAATGGAGGCGCCTATATCACACGACTTCATCGGCACGTGCCTGCGCTAACTTGTACCCCGATCATTAATGCAAGAAGCTTCGTCGTTTTCACCTTTCTTAAAACGTGTACTTTCCGTCTTTTAGTTAAATAATGACTTTCCGATAATCCGATAAATCGTAAAGTTATAAGTTTTTGAAAATACGTATTCTCGAAATATTACGTTGCTCCTACTTTTATTAGTGACTAATTCAAGCTAATTCGATTGATTCTTCGATATAACGTGGGATCCACTGGGCGAATAAGATAAATATCTCTGTGAAAGATTTGAGTGATGAATCGACGTACTTGTGAGCTACCCAATGGGAAATGTATACATCGTTTATAAATTACTGAGAGAAAATGACGTCTTCTCGAAATATGTGTGAAATATAAAAGTTTTCCGAGTACATAGAGTACTTCAAATGTAACCGAAGTACGACTTTTTCTGCAAAACGCAAACAAACATTTCAAGCAATCGTTAATTTTCTTTGAGAATCGATTAAACGATATTTTTACCAAAAAATCAATATCTATAAAAACCGCTTAGAGACAACTTGATCAAATATAAAACTGATTCGAATGATACATAAAATAAAGTACAATTAAACGTTTTTACGTATACATTGAGTGTGATCGAAACTGATGAGTTAAGTCAATTCCGTGCTTATAGATCAAGGCGGAACTGCGACAGACGTTGTGCAAGTTCATTTATAGATACACGTGCAACCCACTAGTCTATTAAAGCTTTATACTTACTTGGAAAATACAAGGAAATTCACTCCTAAAGTGTGTACTATTACTGGAGACTTACAAGTGGTAGATAGATTCTACGATCGATTATATTAGGCCAATTCGATTTAGTCAATTTCGCCGAACATTGGAAAATAATTTTAAGAGATAATTTGAGGTTAGATTTAGTTAATAGCTTTTGGTATCAATAATCTTATTTCATGAAAGAATTTCTGAAATAATGTACAAAATCAGCGGTTAAACTTAATTAAAAGAAAATTTATTACGATCTAACGCACTATCTACCGATGTTATAAAAGTATTTAATCAATTTCAATATAAAATAGTATAATTAGTTGGTTTTTGGTTATCGACGTTATATTACGTAATTAAGATTTCAAATCACACTATAAAACTATAACTGATACAAAATATATAATTGTCTTTAAGTGCATACCAATACATAGTACATTTAATATCGAATCGAGATAAAATAAGTTAATTTAGCAAGTATAAAAATTGTTGACTTCTTACATGACCTTGGCATATTGTTCCATTTATAAAAATAATTGATTCAATCTCGTACTGCTTCTGTGGCAGCTAAACGTTTGTTATGTTCCTACACATAATTGGTAATAAATGTATAAATTTGTTCGAATGAACGTCGTAAACACTAGCTGATTAAAAATCGTGCTCTTCTTGAGCTACATAAATATAAGAACTAGAAGTTATAAAATAAAATAATTTTTATACTCGATTGTTGACATTTATAAGCTTTAATACTTGTAAAAATCATTTGTATACCAAGTTTTTATATTCAAGTGCTGGATTAGCTTGATCGACTTGAACATCAACAAGATAATTTAATTTTGTACTTTAAATAATAACAATATATCAAATATGTTAAAACATATGTATGAAAAAAGGCATTAAAAGCCACATATTGGAAGTTACGAAAACCAATTAGTTCATGTTTAAAAGCGTAGGTGAAGTATTTCAAAGAACAATATCATTTAACGATCTTTACCATATTTAACTGTATCAGTCGATGACTCTGTGTCAAAAACTAAATTATTCAAAAAATGGTCGTAATAGCACTGTTGATGTATCAGTAATCGAGTACCTAAATCTCTCGAAACATAGTAGACTAAAGAAATATTTACTCGATGAATTTCGATTGAATAAACAGAAGAAATGCACTTATAGCCATATACTCATCGGCAAGTGATATGATTTAACAAACAAAGTTCAAGAACGACGATAAATTTGAACAAACTTACATTGGTCATTGAGAACAAATCAATACCGTTGTACGTATCGCAATGCGTAAATATGTAAAAAGAAAGGAAATAAAAATGTAATGCTTCAAACGTACAAAATAAGAGAGCGTACACGCCTTACCAGCTAAAACTTAATCAAGCGAACGGCTTTAATGCTAATGTGAAAAAAAGAGAGTAAACCATTTCATAAGCTCTGGCACAGCTTTCGTATTGATTTCGGCAACACGCCGCACACACGTTCACCCTTCACGTTCACTGTTTTTTATCTATGCGTAGGTGTACAATGTACTTAGTACATTACCATAAGCAGAAAATTTACGAGTTGAAAATCAGATAGATAAATCTGTCCCACGATAAATAAGCATAATACTTAGTTATTTTTAATCATGATAATGCAGCCATTTTAAAACGTACAAAAACACACTCCCTTTGTACGGGACACTGGAGTTCTTAAAAATGACCTACAATTCAATACTATTTAATAAATAATGGGAAGAACACATGGCGCTAATTAATTGTAGATTTTGAGACGTTGGACTAAGAAGTATTTGCGTCGAATAAGGAGATCTATAAAACTTTGGTCTCTGGTGGAATGTTGTTTCAAATAAAGCGATTTTACTAGTTTAAGAGTAAGTAGGGGCAAAGTAGGGATTGATTAATTCATCACAATGAATTTTTACTTAATATATTTGGACATTTCAAACATTTTCAAATCATATTATGCAATTTTATATAAAATTTCAAACCAAATAGACATGCAAACTATTATTAATAGTAACATAAAGTAAAGAAAAACTGCAGGCTTAAATATAAAAATACAGTATAATCGAAAATAAAATTTAAATGAAGAATGTAAATAATTATCTTTTGCACTGAATATGTATTTGTAACGAGAATAAAAATGCTATGATTTTAGAATTAAATAATAAATATATACGAATGGAAATTTGAAAGAATTTGATTTACTAGAACGTGTCACGTTTAAGTAAAATAAATATTTATGCAGCAGTAGCGAATGTACTCTTACTCTATTTTCCATTATTACTCGTCTTTCTTTTTTTATACATCTATTGGAAAGCAATTATTTAAGAACTATTATTTATAATTACGTGTCATAACAAGTTTTTTGTTTTTAAAAAAATTCAAGCTTTTCTATAATTTACCAACTACAACAACTCAGTGTTTTTTTTTTATACATAGATAACGAAAATCTACTCCATTGAAAACTTCTTGCATTATTACTGCAGTTTGAAAATAAAATGCACTAGTGTTAAAGTCATATTATTATTATATCGCTACATAAATTTAATCGATAATGCTTTGAAACGTATTTCTTATTTTTAGGGTGCTTTTAACTTTTAACTTTTAACTTTTAACAAAATAAGCCAACTATTCGACAAAGCAAATACAAAATTTTACAAACTTTGAATAAACGATAATAATCAATGGATATTATAGAGATATCCTATTCTCTATAATCCTTCATTCCATCTCCTCAACTTGCAACTTGAAAAAATATCCGCAGTGTACGAGCACTGACTGTACGACAATACAATACAAAACTCGTAGCTTGAACTCACATTTGTACATCCCGATAAATTGAACGGACAAACGAGGCAAGGAACACTTTCCTTCCGCTAGGCGTTATTTCTTTATTTCACGCCGTTGCATTTGCCCTTTCTTTCAGAACAGTTCGGTTCTGCCAGATCGAGTCTCTCCCTTCGCGTATGATGTCATCATTTGTCCGGGGTCACTCGCCGTATTTCATACGCATGAAGAACACGCCTGTGTACATACACGTGCACTTAAAAATGTACAGCTCGTCTGACACGGTAATAATGAGTTTAAATCTTTTTCCACGTATCTGCCACCGAGTTTCTACGAGTATGCATCTATAAATTCAAGGTTTCGCATTTGTTTGCGCGTATACGTGTTCTATCGTTTTTATCGCATAATTTTAGAATATCCGTTTGTGTTCTTGAAGGCTTATGAATGCCATACTTTCTGCGACTCACGCGACAGAATCGCTAATCCGTTAATCTCCCGTTATAGCATTAAAGAAAATATTATTTATTAATAAACAAAAAATGACGTACTAACTTTGACATTATATTCAACGTATTATTCTTGAAATGATTACTTTATTTCAATTGCGGCAAAAGAGAAGCACTAAATTTCATTATTTGTCGAGACGAACAAGTGATGGCTATAAAAAATTACAAAGAAGCGACAATTAATTCAATTTTTTCTCTACTTAGAAAAATTATATCATTTCGTAAGCTGAAAATATGTTTGTCTTCTAAATAACGATATTGGCTCCATAAGTTTCTCCTAAAGTATAATGAGAATTTAGAAGTTGATTGGATGAATGAAATCTCAGCAAATAATATTTGAGAGAAAACTTAAGAATCTAATCCCAATATTTAGAAAGCAAAAATACGTTTAGAACCTTGTTAACTGAAAGGAAAACAATAAAATGTTGATAAGAGTTCCCATCACAATAAATGAGAAAAAGCGCAAAAAACGAATATAGTTACGAATATAGTTGTTGGTTGAAAGGTACATTTGAGTAAATTTTTATAGTACTCTTTCAACATTATCATAGAATGTGGGACTTTGCTATTCGCAAATGTACTGCGGTAAATTTAAGAAAATGCTGTTGGCTATATTACTTTAGACCGATATCGAACTGTACTTGAAGTACAGTTGCCTGCGACTTTCCAGATGCTTGTGTAATTTTCGAAAAAGCTTTAATGAGATAGGATTTAAAACGTGACGTTTTACGTATAGTTTCGTCGTATTATTATGTCAACCTATTAGGAGTAAGGAAATCGACAAGAAGCCATTTTCAAAAATTCACCGCCTCAATGCGAGCATGTTAATTTACGCATACGATTTTATTTGTACGATGTAAGCGATACCTTTGTACGAATTTGAAGTGTTTTCAATTCTCTATTTCAATATTCACAAATATATATAATAAAATTGTCTTATTAAATAAAGTTGAATCCCCGTATTTATACTGTCTATTTATATATTTTTTATATTAAATTTTCAATACTCGCATCACCTCGAAATGAAAAAAAATGTCCCAGCCACCTAATTATCGACATAGTATATTTTACAAATTAAACGGCGCGGTAGGTTATAAACATCGCCCCGTTTCCCTTGCTACTATTACACATCCCGTAAAATTTACAATGTGCAATTAAGCGAAGCGCCCAACTCTCTAATTGACGCTCATGTGGGTCTCTCCTTTTTTATGTTGCACCGGTCAAGAATCAGGCAACGTCATACTTTAATTGGGCCTATCAAGATAAATCTACACCAATACCAATCATTGTTGTTCCGCTATAGTCTCGACTTACATCAAAAGTCAATAAAATGACGCATAAGTGACATCGAGCAGTTTGCAAACTTTTATCACGCGTTTATTAAAATTGGCAGTACTATTACGACAAATTCTGAGCCGTTAACAGAAAATGAAATTCGTTCTAATGAAATCTAGAAAATCCAATTTAGGTCTTTTATGTAATAACTGCGTCTTACGAGCATTTATTAATATCATATCAAGCGATTTTATTGATCGGGAGATGAAGGAAAGCTCAAAGATTACGTTTCAATAGACATTTAAAAAGTAATGGCTTAAAAGGGTTCAGATCTCATTTAGAAACTGTTAGTTTGTATTTTTATAATAAACATTCTACTATACCACCAAATGTATTAGCGGTACAAGTATAACATTTTTAATTACGGTAATATTTTGTTCTTAATCATTGCTCCGAATAAACATGCGTCTACTACTACTACTACTACTACTACTACTACTACTACTACTACTACTACTACTACTACTACTACTACTACTACTACTACTACTACTACTACTACTACTAATAATAATATAATTATTTAGCGTTTGACAGACTTTTAATATGTATCGCGGGATAAAAAATTAAGTCTGTAAAATTCAGATTCAAAGTTTGTAAAATATAAAAAAACGTACGGCAAAAAATGTATGAATAGATTTTCTTACTGATTTTGAAACCTAATTATATATTTTACTTTTAGTCTTAAATTTTCTCGAGCCATTCGTTAAAACTTACATTTTTTTAGACGTTTGAAACGTACAAATGGTGTTAAATTTCTTCGATATGCATATCGTTGAGAGCTTTGATATTCGCTAAAAGTGAGTACAATATTACACAACGTTTTCATCGGCCTGTAAACAACGCCTCAATGCTACAAAGCACATGCTTTTACGTACTTCCTATTTTTATTCTCTACATATCTAGTTCTCTTTTCTGAAATGTACTACACGAAGATTTTCTACACAAGCTAAAGATGTTGACCTTCACCCGTGCGTGTGCGCTGAATATTGTCTCAGCGGATGAAAAGAACAGCGAAAAGAATATTAGCATTATTCTGCATCACAAATGAAATTCAAATGAACAAATGATACTGTCAAGTTTCCTTTCAACGGAAGTGGAACAAAGACTGGTCATAGTCTTCGAATACTTCGTACACGACCAACTGTCCATACGCTAACATTTATCGAGTCGCTGGTAAAAATTAAGTCAAATAAATGAATATGTGTGTCAATTTAATTCGAGTAATAAAATTAACAAACAATATTCCAAACAATTTTAAGCGTGAATACGTAATAATTTTTTGCGTTGGTAAAATTGCTCTGTGGGTAATTTCACGTGCTCTATATCATAAATAAGCATTAGTTACTTTGAAGGTTTGAATAACGTCGTTAAGACATAATAAAATAATATGATTTATGAAAGTATCTATGATTGTAAAAGTATCATTGTATCAAGTTGACAATAAATTTAGCTACGTATAAGCATTATAAAATTATCGAGAAAGTCAGTATGTTAATCTTAATAACGAAGTATTAAAATGAAATAAATTAAAGAAATTTCATAATAAATCTTGAATAAAGTCAACACATCGTAAAATATGATGTAAACTTTTACACAGGAAATAAATGCGAGTTTGTTCTCTCGCTTCGATTATTGAAGGCGCGGTCAACTTATGTATATGAGTGGTTATTACGTCTATTACATGAAGTGATTGATTGCAACACTACGTATAAGTAATAAATATAATAATCATGAACCTCTACTGAACGCTAGTCGCGGAGAACTGCTGCGCTGAACTCATCGCTTCTTTTGATGAAAGTATGCTATTTATGGATCGATTATTCTTTTAGAATAGTTTTGTAATATACTGACGCTATAGGCAAATTCATACGAGAACATTAAGATTTATTATATAAATCTTTCGGTATTACTTATTGAACAAGTTCATAGACGTAAGATTACACTGCACAGTTATATACTTTTCTTCTGTAATAAAATAATTGTACTCGTAAATATCGGCTTGAAAATTTTTAATTCGAAGGATTTGTTAAAAAAAAAGAAAAATATCGTGTATGCGTTCTTACGAGTGAATCATTGCGTTTCGTCCGAGGTAAAGGGCTGCATTCACCCTGGTTCAGATGTTCGGAGGCAAGAGAAAATGTGCCAATCAAACATTCGCTAACTTGTCGCTTTCGAGTAACGCGTAAACATACTAGCGCCAAGTGTAACAGTGCTTTAATACCGTTGCATGATTAATTATTAAATTTCACTTTTTGTACTCTGACATTAAATAAACGTTACTGCCTCGGTTTAAATACACTCATTCGAACGATATAATAAAATAATATAATTATTCGGCAAGGTGTTTCTTGTAAAAACTTATTTTCCGCTTACATTTATATGTAATTCAATTCAATAACATTGTTGTAAATAAATAAAACTTCATAGTATTAGGATGAATTCTTTTAAAAACCTCGAAATTTGAACTTCATTAATTTGAAGGATATTTTTTTTATTATTGCCTATTTAAATACATTTTGTATTATCGTTTTCATAAAAATGATTTTCCCGAAGTATTTTTCTTACGCGTCTGCATCAGAAAATACATGCTGACGCAGGTCTAAAACAAGGGTCATCCTTCAGAGTCATCGCGAGTTATCTACTTCAAAGATAAGGCATATAATGTATTTGTACACCATCAAACGATTGATACTCACAAACAGAAATCATTGTAGTATACAAAGACTGCTCGCTCAAAAACTTCATATTTCCCTATTTCCTTTTGAATGACAGATGTTCATCGAGCGATATACTGATTTATGAATTACTTATACGTTTTTGATAAGTATGTACTTAACCCGACTAAACTGACGAGAAAGTAGGTACGAATTAAAGTGAAAAGTGAACTTACTGTCCGAACGGTCGATAATATAATAAATATTGACCCTTGTGTATTTGTAGATTTTGATTCGTTTTTTATTGGACTGGTATATTTTAATAGGTAACTTTGGATAATAGCACCCGAAAAAAAATTGCGACAAGCGTCTGTGTATTTCCAATATGAAAAGCCAAAGCGTAAAAGAGTTAAAGAATACATCGTGTATAACTTCGTTGGCGTCCAGAAAATGTACCACCGGAGCTTGTCGCTAGGATATGATCTATTTGTACCCGCTCTCCTTGCGATTGATTTAATCCCGGATCACTTCCTCGATGCTCCCGTCAATGACGATAGCGCTCTACGAGAGTACTTTCTGGTACGAATGGGGTTGGTCTGGTCGTGAAACCGAACGGGGGGAATCGATATGTAGCATACGGATCTGTTTTCACATGAAAATCTTATTATCAATTCGATGTAGCGTTGTCTTTTATCGCTTCGATTGACAAACATCGTTGGCGAGAAACCAAACGGACGTTCAATCAGTAATTCAGATGTAATTCAAATATTTCATTGAATTAAATTAGCACTTAAATCGTTATTTTCATATTATGTACATTCGTTTATGGTTTTTTTCTCTCTCTCTTTTTTTTTTTAAATTAACATTAACAGAAATATAATTTTAAATATTGAAGTTGCGTTGTTACATTTCTGGAAATAGCGTTAAAGATTTCCTTTCCAAGATAATACGATTTGAAAAAATATTTTAAAGTAATATTCAAACTATTTTAGGTAATTATTATTATTACCAATACAAGGTTACTGTTATTAAAACAATAGTTTAAATATACGTATAAATATTAAAGCGATCAAAAGTTCTTAGTTGGAAATGTAAATGACTTCTTAGGTGCATATATAAATAAATTCAGAGCGAACGAGATTCTCGTCGATAATACGTAAATAAATTTGCTTTTGAAAACAATCCAGATATGCAGATATAACTTATTTCTTTGAGAGGTAAATTTTGAAAGACAAATCTAAATTCATTACAATAACGTTTTACGACTAGACTCTAAAGACAGTCTATTTATAGATTTGGTTTACGTAAAGAATATTCCATGAACATCGATACTTTGAAACAAGAGTTTAAAAAACTCTGTTTCCTTTACGCGCGAATGGCATTCGTTATGAGGTCCATTTTTTACTTATTGTTGATCGCTCTAGTAATGTAGTCTGTGAATTGAATACAAAGAGTTGCCGAATAAAAGTTTGCGAATCCCCAACAAGATTTTCACGCTTAAAATCTTTTTATCAAGAAACTTGGACACAAATGTAATATAAATTATACAACACTGACATAACACATCGTGGGTAGACTTGAAAAAGAGTTCTTTATGTTTACTCCCTAAGCGCGACAAATGTATACGCGTTTTCAGAATAATTGCGTTAGCAAAAAATCAAAGAGATACTCGAAGGTTGGAGGTCCGGTGCATTCCTGGATACCTCGGTCAAGTGTGAGCGTAGTCGGAAGGCATCGGAAAGTCTCTCTCGTTGATTAGTACCTTTAAATCTGCTGGTGGTCGGTTTTGTGCAGTCGATACGTTTAAAGAGCACCGCAACGTCTCTCGACCCCCGGTGCGCTTTTCCCGCTGCGAACCGCACGCTTTCACTCTGTCACTCTGCGTCCACGGCAGTCGTCCTCTTTCCTTTCAATTCTCTGGAGTATTATATGGCTCCAGACGATTTTATCTCCAAAAACAACGAAATACTCGAAATGAAGTCGTACGAGGTCTGTCAACGAAAATTAAGACTCGCAATTATTTTAGTACGCTTCACTGGCAGTCTCATCGTTTTTCGAGGCGGAGGAACATTCAATATAATTAGTCGATAACTTGCAGAGACACTTAGCTACGAACCCTTTTGACTTTCCCTTTAAGATCGAGATGATTGGTCGGTTAACTTACGATTCGCTTACAATTGTTGGCTATCTAGATTGCATTAATTTGGCTATACTTTTCCCACTTTGTTACGTGCACGAGTTTTAAGTAAGAACAGTTCTTTAAAGACTAAGAGAGCTTAGATTCCTTTAGATACTGAAAATGTTAGAGTTAAACTCTGTAAATAAGATTATCAATAGAGTCGGTCTTGAGAGTTTCTATCTACGATGTTCTGGCAATTACATTTCTTATTTTACATCAGTTTTAAGTCAAAAAAATGCGTTCAAGATGACATGCCTCGGAACAAAAGGATAAACTCTCGTACGTAGATCAGTAAAAAGAAGAGAATATACTTACAAAGTAAGTTATTGGATTTTTATTTTTAATTAGTATTTTGAAGTGTGTTGCGTGACGACAGTGCTTACGTTATTATTAGTTATGTTCCGCTTAATTTATTATTCACATTACAATTCGTGTGTGCGCGTGCGTTTCGCGTGTATAAAGAAGTATCAACAAAATTATATGTCAATATGTAGCAAATAGATTGGAAAAAATCGACTGCTCGTTATTCACTTGACATATTGGTATTATTTAACCGAAAAAATTAACAAATACGACATTGTTTTTCAACATTTTCTGTTTTACTTTAAATTATGCCGACGTATGGAATAATTTACCATTCGAATACAAATCCAAAAAATGTAACAATAGATCCGTGTCTACTTGGCCTCTAAATGTACACCATATATTACGAATTACGCAGTATTTGCATTAAAAAGTAATTTATTCTGCAGACAAAGATTGACCGTTGTTAGATTTGCTTATGTCACAAACATAATACGTCGCCTAACACGCAGTCGTGTGCACCTTTGTGAATTCGTATTAAAGATAAAAATAAAATAAGAAATAGGTATTCAATACGTATTTTTAAGGAATACGCAAAATGAAAAATAAACAAAACTCAATAAGTAGTACCTATAATTATAATTAATCAAGGGCTTAATTATATGGAATTTTCTCTCCTTTGCCCCTGCTTAAATATTATAAACAGTAACTCGAGGAACTAACTGAAAATTAATTAACTCAAAATACATTACGAATATTAATATGTTGCCAAGAAAGTAATGTCCTAGCAGTGACGCATCATTTTTAATCATTAAGGATTTATCAAAGATTTGTATGCCATTGCGTAAAAACTAGTATTTGCGTCAGTTGAGCCGACAAAATAATTTTCGATTTATAATGCTACCGATTAACATTGATAACGAATAACATACCAATTTATCGAATAATATAAGCAGCACTCGCGAGCTGCTCATCGGATAATCGAAAGTTTGAGACTGACATAAGATTTCTCGAACGATCGGCATAACATTTCGAATTTTAAAAAATTCTGAAAAATTAAAATTGGTTTCTCAAAGTATCGATAAGTAAGGAATTTCCTTATCGCTTTTGCATTGATATAGGTACATACAGAGGCGATAAGAAATAGTTCGCTTCTTTATCTCAACTGGAAAAAAGTCTTGGATCATTTATCGCCCAACGATAATTTGCTCAAAGAATCAACAGAAAGAAGTGTAATCGATCACAAATACGACAAAATTGAAACTAACTTCTTGACAAAAGAAAACTACTCGTACATAAGAAAAGTACGAGTTAGAGAAGGTTTTTGTGTAAATAGCAGCTTTATCGTTGAGTTGTCCTTTGAATGAACGTCATTTTTGTAACGAACGATCAGAATACAGTGAAAAATAGCATCAGGACAAGGCAGTGATTAAATGTGAACAAAAAATTTCATTGTACATTTACAATAATACGCCCAATTAGAAACTACAAGTCAACGGATTGTCTTAAATTTCAGACGTTTTCTCATACGTACTCATAGTGAAATCTACACTCCCCTCCCTCGTGCACGCTTTTCAACAACGCATCTTCAAATCATCTTACGAGATCTGAGCCAAGCTCGATCGAGCTTCTACTTGAACTTGAACTGTCTTTTTGCTACGACTCACCCGGAATCCAAGGAAACGTCCTTGGTTACTCTTAAGCGCCGAGGGAAGTAGAAGAAGCAACAATACCGGCTCTCGGATATTCTTTCGGCGGTTCGCCTTGAGCTGCAGATTCCTTAAGCGAAATTAAGGTCGCAGCGCCAGGAGGAGGCATTGTGTTGAGTATTCATCGGGCCATTGTCGTGTGCCCGAATTCGTAAAGGCAGGGCGTTATATTGTGCACAAGGTTTTTTGTTCTCGCTGGGTTTCCCAGGAAGGTCCGCTTCCAGCCTCCCGCATCTCGCGTCCTGAAAACATCCAAGAGCCATCGCACACCGACTCGCATAACGCAAGCTTGCATCACGAGAAGCGGCATTACGCAGATGTTCTTCTACTCGAAAGGCTCCTGCGTATCGGGTGAGCTTACGTTCCTACGCAAACACGAGTTTACTTTTCCTCTCTTTACTTCGAGGATGAATATATCGATTTTTCGTTACGCTCGTACGAATACCATTACACTCAAAGAGAGGCTATTGTGCTTTGATGAAATTATTAACTCCTTGCTTCATCATTTATACGGTATTATTAATAACTAGAGCCAAGACATCGCTGTGCAGTAACGTATTAAAAATCGCGGGCCCCTCTTTTCAATAAATCAATGATTTGTTGGAAAATCCATTAAAGCTTTTTTCTATTAGCTTTTTCGTACAAATATCTTAGGTTAAAAATCACAAGTTTTTGTTCGTAAAATCGTCTTACAAATCTCTTGTAAAGCACGATCTCGGATTTTTTGTCGATAAAAACATCTAATATGCAAATCTTTTTTCTTTTACATCAAGTCGTTAATTATAAGGCCTTAGAGGTATGATATGTATCTTTGATGAATTAATTATTCACATGTATAGATATGTTTTTTTTTTTTTTTTTTTTTTTTTTTTTATTATATCAGAACATCTTGTGTGAATAAATTATTTTTCCTAAATCCATAGGAGGCATATCGGTTATTATTACTTGTTTTCCCAGTGGTTATGAAACTAATATTAAGTCTAGTAATCTAATATCGATGAGCCTCCGGCAATTTACTTTATCAATGAAACTAATTGTTTACATTTACGAAAGTCTAGATTGGAGCATTTATAACTTTGAAATTTGCATATATTTAAGATTATTTTCACTGTTATTCGAATGTCGGTTTACATTTTTCGGTGGCATGTTCGAAGGCTGTTCTTGAAGAAAGCGCATATGTATATTAATGGTTATAAAGTGTAGCGAATCACGTTTCGGTTTCATTAAAATTCTTTAATCTTTTTACGTTGCTTTAATATTTTAAATGAAATATCTGCTAATACATTTTCATTGAATTAAAATAATTATTCAACTCACAAGTTCTATTTAAAATCTTGTACAATTAACAACAAAAAATAAATCGCTCATTTTCAAATTAATCAAAGTTAAAATCAGTGAAACGATGAAAACGTTGTTAAAATGTAAAACAAGACATACGAGACATTATGATAAAAGAAATGACTTGAAAAATAAGCGAATAAAGTCTATAAACTTAATCATGTTCGTACCAATAATCAAAAAGTTTAGTTCATTTGTTTTACAATATTGAGGATGCTTCGTGCGCAGGATAAAAGTAATTATTTTCCACTGGGATATAAGCGAAATGCGAAAAAATGAAAGAACACGTTGTTTGGAACGAAAAGTTTTTTCTTATAAGTTTGACAGCCATTAAAATAAATCTTCATTACAAACAACTTGGCAAATGCACAGGCAAATGCTTTTCCCAAAAAGAGATATCTATTTACGTTTTCAACCTCAAATAAACTTTCATATTCTCGTAATTAAAAAATAGTTCGTAGCATTACCGTGAATTTTTAAACGGGCTTGCGAGTCTGCAAATATCGAATGTAAAAACTACCAAACACGTGAAAATAAACAGAAATTAAAAATTAGTCACGTAACGATGTAATCGTTACCTAAAATCATATTTGTAATCTTTATTCGCGTTCGTTAACAGTTGGCGAATTGCGCGAATACACGCTATAAACGTCGGACACAATAAACATCCCAGATGAAGATCACTTGAGCGGTTTCTCTTTGCACGCAAAAGCCCCGGTACAAAGGCTCTTTTGCGCAATCTGGTTTTGTTTCACGTGCACGCCTCGAAAGACGCGATTATTTCCAAGGTGTTTGCGCATTATTCGCGATATGGAAAAAATGCAAAGACTAGTTCTTTGATGCGAAAGCGGAGCAGGAATCGCGGTCTCTGTTTTCGCTACTTTTACTAAGAGTAAAACTCGCGGCAGAATAAAAGAGAGTTACGCACTGTTTAGTGTCAAAAACATCGAAGAGCCAACGACCTCGCGATATAAAACGACCGAATGACGAGTTGTTTACAGAATAGAGAAGAAAGGTGACTCGTGCTCCGTCACCTCCGTGCATTTATTTAGCAAAAATACGGTCAGTCCCAAGCGAAAGGCGATTTCCGTTAACTCTTTTAATCTTTCGATCTTTTGTTTCGCGCAATCGGGTCTCGGATCGGGCTTCATTTATTATTTAACATTTTCAGATGGTGCAAATTAACATTTGCTTGGAATAAACGAAATTTCCGCTGCTCCGCGACCGACGCATTTCAAGAAGTATATTGCACATTGCTGTCAAAGGTATTCAGGACCAAACGGAGAGTAAAGATGATTAAAAACATTGCGTCGCGTCGCGACGAAAGCTATACGTTTATAACTATAGGTAATCGTCGTCGTCGTCGTCGTGGTCGTGGTCGTGGTCGTGGTCGTGGTCGTCGTGTCGCTGCTATTCAGAGTACTTTCGATGGCTATCCATCTTAATCGTCGAGTCCGATCGAAAAACGAAGCACCGGACGTGGGGAATAAACAGGAGTGACACGAAGCCTTGCCTCGTGCTCGCTACGTAATTAAAGCAAACATCCGCAAGCTCGTGTCTGGCTTAAAGCGACGAGCTAAAAATGCCTTCGGTAAGCCAAGGATTTCGCTAGTTAGCCAAATTCGCCTTCCCCCGGAGCGCCCGGCCTCGGGGGGTTGGGGGGGGGGGAGGAGGACAAACAACGCACGCACTCGCGCAAACCCTTGCCGTCGGACGAGCCTCCCCCTGACGAGGACAAGGGACGCCAGTCGCTGACTCACCGAAGTACTTGTCGGGCTCGAGTCCAGAGTCCTTGTCGAGGCCGCAGATCACGAAGTAGTCGGCGAACCTGCCGGGATGCTGTTCCGGGCCGCGCAGCAGCGGCGCGCTCCCGTTCATCCTCGCCGAGGGCCAGCGCTCTTGCCTCCGCTGCCCTCACGTGCGCTCGGCCCCGGGACTCATGTCTCCCGTTCCCTCGTCCTCGAGGGGCGGAAACGCGCGCGCGCGCACACGCGAACCTCCAGCTGACGTCGAGCTGCGCGACACTACACTGGGTGGTCCCTGCGAGAGCTACGTCCTCACCATGAACCCCACCCGACGAACTCACTCGAACTACGTGCGAGTGCGAGTTGCACTCCACTGAGCGAGCGGGTACCGAGTCTCCGCTCTTTCTCCAACGAACGCCAGGGCGGGAAGAGGGAGGAGCGGTGATGCTGAGAAAGAGGGAGACAGAATGCATTCAATTGATCCGCTTTGACGCTGCGCGCGTGCGCGCGTTCCTCTAGCCCTCGTTCTTTCGCTCTTTCAGCTGCTTTAATCTCTCGCAACATGGTGGCTTCTTATGCACGCGTATTCTTACACACGCGCGCACGCACACTAACAGCATGCTAATGATCCGAAAGAGAGCGGAGGATGTCGCTGGTGGGGTAAATGGTGAAGTGTGTCGTAAATTGAACTTCAGCGGCGTGTATTAAACAACCTCGCATAAATTACACGCGTATTATACGCACGATAATCGAAATTAGTGCGAAGCAGTGACTTGAGCGCCTGAATAAGCGAGCGATCGTCGTCGGATGGTGGGGTTGTGTTGATTTTAGAAATAACCTTTCAAAAAACAACCCTTATTGATTGTAGATAAATCGAGACTTGGTCATTAGAAGGTGATCGATCAAAAATCACGTTTTACCTTTCGTAGTATAATAATTCTTATTATTTTTAAATATCTTTTCAGTACAACTTTATTTATTTATTTATTTATTTATTTATTTGACGCTTAATTGGGCAAGGTGCTTGTGTTCATATAAATCACTTTATGGAATAATTCATTCGGTACTCTAATCCTAGGTTTAGCTTTACCTGTTGACCTGTTACATATTGCTTTTAGGTTAAGTCGATGGTGCAATAAAATTCGTTTCCTTATTTACTTGCTTATCTGCATTCATTTATTTTCAATTACAAATGCACGTAGTAAAAGACAAGAAAACAATTAAAATATCAAATGTTTTTTTGGTCAAAACTCTGTTTATAATGTATGGTGGATTAATTTTGTTGGATTTACTACAATACGTACACGTGTAACGATTCGTTTATGTTGTTTTTCAAGAGTTTACCAAAAATGTCCAACCAATCAAATTCTTTCTACGCCATACTATATCCTCTATTTTAACTCATGGTACGATATTCTGCAATGAGCGCTAAATTTAAAAACCCTATATAATATTAAGCTGAAATAAACATTTCCTCGAAATTTCATATTATTTTCAGAAGGACTTCCAGTTACATAAGCTAGAATTTATTACCTCTCAAGATCAGATATTATTTTAAGATTATAGTAGGCATTTCAACGATTGCAATTGTATCAAACATGATATATTCTTCAACTAATAATTAAATCACACTAATCACACTAATATTGTATGGTTATTGTATCAAGAGAAACATCAGTTGCCCCCGAGATTTCTATTTTAATGTTGTTTAAAGTAGCAATTATTTTAAAAGAGCTAATATTCCTTTGATATTTACAATTAGTATAATTTGATTCTTACGCAAAATAAAACTGATAGAGAGATGATTATAAAAAGTATATTTAAATGTACAAAAACTGATCTGTGCATTATCAAAGCGTATTATTCATAACTTTTCGATTTATTAGGCGAAATAATTTTTTTAATGTGATTTTATTGTTAATCTAATATACAGAATATGTACATTATCTTGTTATCATATTTTATAAACGGAGTTTATAAAATGCATATGATTTCATTTGATGAATCATTGAATTTTATACAATAATAAAAGCTGCTGATATAATAGAAATGTACCTTTCAGTTGATGCTAGTAGTATCTCTGATATTGGTTAAAAATATTTTAATGGTATTAAAACGATAGTTTGATTTTGTGGGTTATATTTCCCAAAAAGATTTAAGAAAAAATAAATGTTTAACAAAGCTAACCAAATATTTTAAGAAAATTTGTAAATTGTCAACTCGAGACCTTTAGCAATCATTTTAAAAGTATTTGGCATGAGATTAAGCTTTAATACTTTTTAGTGAAATAATAAAACATTACGTAAAGTTTATTTTAATTATTTGATAAACAGAATTGATGCTTTTTATTGAATAATCTTACCGAAAACGTATAGTGTATTCTATTTATAAAAAATTATTTATTTATTGCCTTATTTATTAGTTCTTAAGACGCGTATATTTAATACTGTTCTATTTATTAGCGTATAATATATTTTCTTACGAAATCTTGATAGACAATTTTTATAATTATAGTCAATTTAGTTAATTTTTCATGTAGCGTATGACTAGATGTGCAATTTTCAATACTAATAACATTAATGCAAAAAATAACTAAATATTATTGGTCAGATGTTGAAAATTTAATAAACCGATTTATATTTCGTGAGCTCAAGTTTCTTTCATCTTTTTCCTTTCGAATTAATAATAGGAAATGTTTCGTTTTTCGTTAGAACATCAATGTATCACATACAATCAAAGGTGTTTTCATATTATTTCAGAATGCTAACGTAAAACTATTTATAAAACAGTTAGATTAGGGTGTAATAATTTGCAATTTCCGTCTGACTTTCTTATATTTAATATATTTAATAAGTTGAATTGTCTTACAAAATAGGTACACATTTTTTGCATATTTCAAATAATTTCCCAGTAACTGTAAATTACGAATGCAAAGAATTTCATAAACTGATTTAAATGCACTGAAATATAAATATCAACGAACATTAATCTTTGTATTAAATTATTAGTATTTCTTGAATTTTATTTGATAAAATTTGGATGAAAAGTGATAATTGCTTATTTTAACGTACGAGAATTATTAGATGAACTACAGTACAAATCTAACGTGATTAGATATTTGTCTTGTATTCGTTTTAATGGTATCAAAAATTGTAATATCTTTTAAAACAACTACATATATTTAGATTTGTCATAGGAAATAGAATTGTCTTAATAGATTTATTAATAAAACGAACATTCTAATGGCAGCACGACTATTGTTTGCTGATAATGTAGCGGACGTATCGGAGATGAAATCCAACTTCAATGTATGCATTTTTTTTTGCATCATGTACACATGCCTAATTCCTCTTTGAGTGCCTCTTCTTAACGTAACCTTTTAACGTAATGTCAAGTTTCGCGGGGAAATCCGTTAGGTTCGTAGCGGTCGAACATGGCCAATTTTTTAATCCTGGATTAAAGCGGCGATCTCGCTTTTCTCTGCTGGTAAGATAGATATTTGTATTTTTTTCGCCCCTTTAAACCAGTTCATGTTGAGTGGTGACTGCATTATTTTAAGTGAAGAAATTTTATTAACTGACAGTAGCTTTTGGAAGTAATTGTTAGGAAAATGATTTTTGATGAGGAATTGAAATCATCTTTTTGAAAGTTTATTTTTTATCTAACGTTTTACAATTTTTTAAGTTAATTAATAGTTGGACACGATGGAAGAAGTTGACAATATTATAATACATTCCTTGCGTCAAATTGGCTGGTAAGCTAATGTTGATATTAATTAATAATAATAATTTAGTAATTTTACACTGTATTAAATTGTTCATTATATTAAATCATTTTTCGTTTATTACCCAAAAATTTTCTCCTAATTCCAGTGATATCGATGAAAATATAACAAATTTGGCTAGTTTTGATACAGAACTTATTGTTACGGCAGTTGTAAAATGCCTGGAATTCATACGACCTGGACTTGGTTTGAGTCCCATTTTACCTGCAAATATGGCTGCAAGATTTCGCATGGGCGCAACATTGGCTCAAATTTGTTCAGTAATGTTTTTAATTATGTAGGATTTTAAAATTGATGGATTCTCTAATTATTTTTAGTTTTAATAATTATTTAAGGAACTTGGATACAGAGGTGATATTGGTTATCAAACTTTTTTATACAGCGCAGAAGTTGATTTACGTCGAGTTCTTATGTTTTTGATTGAAAAGTTACCTAAAGAAAGTGATAAAAGTATTAGTGAACCAGCTACAAAGAGTGCTCAACTTGAAAAATTAATTTCATCTGCTATATTGAAACAAATTTCAATTCCGTGGTTGCCATATTATTGCCATAAAAAACGATCAAAATTTTGTGTTAGAACCAAAATACCATTTAAAACAGTACATCTTGACGCTTCTGTAGTAAAAGATAACGAAGGTAGAAAATATTATAAAAAGTATTTAGCATTTATTTATGATTAATTTTTTTTAAAATTATATTGCCTTGTTGCTTAGTAAATATAATTTAAATACAGTCCTTTCAATGACTTTTTCATTTATAAAATCAATTTTCTAAAAGTTTAATATTTTAAAGAATAAACAACTATTAAAGTTGCTTAAATTTAAATACAGAATATTATTAGCGTTTCTTTAAAAAAAAATGAATCCTTAACAAATTATAAGTACAATGAATGTACAAATTAAAATTTAATTCAAGAACAATGAGAAATAAATCAATAATGCTTACATTCATTTGATTTTATTAACTTACAGTACTTTTAAAAATGAAATGTGCTATTTAAATTCACTATTAAAATATAATTTTTTTATTCAGAATATCGTAATTATGTTATTCGATACAAACCATCTTTATTGGAACAAGTACCAAATGCTAAATATCTTGTGCCATCGGTATTAGCATTAAATAGTAAACTACAACATATAGCGCCATTGACTATCTCAGAAAAAATATATTGGCTTAATTCTCAAGAATATGGCAAAGTACTTAAAACATCTGAAAGTGAACCTTATTTAATTGGTAGATTTATATCAAGTATAAATCTAAAAGATTCAAATAGCCCGTCCGATAAAATTCTTGAAATAAATGAACTAGAAACTCAAAAACCAAATTCTACAGAATTGAAGGAAAATAGAAATGCTGTAGATGCGCAAGAAATTGATAAAATGAAAACTGAATGTGAGAGTTTAAAAATTAATATCGAAGAAATTCAATTAGATATGAAGAAATTAATGTCTGAAATAAATCATATTACTGCAATTGAACAAAGTGAATCACAAGAACTTGCATTATATGAAGAACAAAGTAAAATAAAAATGAAAGCTTATGAATTACTTGAAAATGGAGAAGAAAATGTTGTTAAATTAGAAGAAGCTATTGAAGCATATATAAATAAATTGGTTAATTTAGCAAACCAATGGGAAAAACATAGATCACCTTTAATCGGACAATACCGAGCTGAAAAAGAAAAACACACTTCTAAAGCTGTAAGTTCAATTAGAAATTTTCAATTAATCTTGAACGTTCCATAAAATTTCTTGTTTTTTTTTATACATATCTATGTATATTTGTCAATATCACATATATATGTGATATTTTGATTCAAGTGACAAAGTGTAACGTTTTTGCACTAAAAGGTACTTAATGCTAGTATAGAACATATATATATATATATATAGAATATTTTTTAAGTCTTTATGTTTAGTACATCCAACCTACATTTCAATCTAAATTAAAAAATTGTGAAAATTTTACTCACAATACAAAAAAATATATCACACGACAATTAATTAATCGGAGAAAAATATCGTAATTTTTTCGGTTTTGCGTTTTCTTCTTGCATTTTGTGTTTCTTTTTTCAGTTATTTCAATTAACTTATAGTTTGTCTGTAGATTTAACTGATTAAAATAGAAAATCAATTAATAGTAATGTTGCTGTATATATTAATATCTAATAAGGTTTTTTATTACCTCTTTATATTATTATTATATTATACAGTTACTTAGTTACATCGCAGTCTTGTCCTTTAACATCACATGATAATATTTGATTTTTGTTAATTTCATTAGAGTGCCAATCAAAAACAACTTGATGAATTACAACTAATGAAAGATAAAGAGAAAGAACTATTAGAAGAATGCCGTAGTAAAGATCAACAGTATGCTCAACTTACGGCAGATATTCAAAAACTCCCAAGAGAAGTAAACAGATCTGCTTATACTCAAAGAATCTTAGAAATTATCAATAATGTCCGGAAACAGAAAGATGAAATAGATAAAGTTTTAGGTGATACACGTGAAATTCAGAAAGAAATCAATACTCTTACTGGAAGATTAGAAAGATCATTCACAATAGTTGATGAATTAATTTTTCGCGATGCGCGAGTAAACGAGACATCGAGGAGAGCTTACAAGTTACTTGCGACGTTACATTCTGATTGTAGCGAACTTGTCAACCTAGTTGAAGAAACTGGTGCTGTTATACGAGAAATTCGAGATTTAGAGGAGCAGGTGAGATGAGCAAAACATTTCGTAAATTTTTATTCGAAATAATTTGAAATAAGCGTCTAATAGAAAAACACTGGATAAAATTAGTAGACTAGTTTTTCGAATATAATATACTAGATAAGATATTGATTTTATCAATTTGGTTAGCTAACTTTGACATTAATTTTTATTTAACTGATATTTAACGATCGTTATTTTTTATTTTAATAAACGTAAATATTAGTGTAAATTATTTTAAAATAACATCTTTATAATTTACATACATTCGCATTTTGAATTAATAAAGTTAATAAAATTATAAGTCTTAATTAAAGTGATTATAAATGTTTTTAGATTGATTTTGAATCTTCGAAAAATATTGGAGCTAATTTAGAAAGGATAACAGCAGATTTAAAACAAATGAGACAAGAGACTGCAACTTTAACTGCACAGCTTCAAAGTAAAAATTCATGATTACTGTATAAATGGTGGTGTAAAATATTATATAAAGTAAGAACAATGACCAATCATCATAGTTACTGGACTGCTTTTAATTATGTTTAGAAATATCTTATGGATTTAGTATGTAAGCTGATTAAATCATATTATATTTGTACAATATTTCATATTTCATAATTATAGATTTGCATGAATGGTGACTTGTATTTAAAATATGCGAATGTAAAAATGTGCATAGACACAACAAATCTATGTATGAGTACAAGTTTTATCTTGTTTAAAAATCTCCTTCCTAACAAAGTTTTTGATATTTACTTATGTACATTAGCACAATATTGTGTAAATAAAAATAACAAATTTATTATATTATTAAATTTTTTAAATACCTTAACTATAAAATGAAATTGTGAAATACTTGAATATTAAAAAAAATATAAAAAGTATGATATTGTAAGTAGTTACATTTTTCCAAACTTTTAAATAAGAATTAAATATTAAAAGAATTTAAAACCTGAAACAAGTTTTATATAACCATGTGAATTTTATTTTCAAAATAGGAACTTTTTTCTTTCAAAAAATATGTGCAATATATACATATATATAAAGTTATAATTTTAATATTATAATATATATAATATATATAAAATATTTATATTGAATTTTTTAATTAGTGATTCATTTACGTTTCTAAGAATGAAAATATATTTACATTTACGTAAGTTATAGATTATATGATTAAATATAAATAATACTTAGATAATAGGAAGAATCATTTTTAAGTAAGGATTTAAGAATGTAAATTTAAAAAATTTTTTTAATTTATCAATAATATTAAGATAATTTTTAAAATAAAAAATTTTATAATTTATATAAACTAATTATGTTTCTAAAGTTATGCTTCATTTTATGTTTCTTTAACAATTTCCAGAGGTACGTATTCCTTCATGTGCTTTTGTGTTGTATCTACACCATATAAGCGTTTTTCTTTCTCTAGTTTCTTCTGTATTTTTAATTCAATTAAATCCTGATTATCAAAAAATGTAAGTATACGTTCTTGTTTTATAAGATCTTCTTTCATTTGTTTTATATTGTTTAATCTTTGTTGTTTTTCTAATTTACATATTTCTGCATTAACAGCCGCTGTTCTTATATCATACCAGTTCTTATAGATCTGAAAATTAAGAAATTTTTTTTTTAATTGTAATCTTTATTATTTTAATACTAGAATAAAATCTAATATTAAACTGAATATTCAAAAATATTTAAATATCTGTAAATTCATAATAAACAGTTAAAAAGTGAATGCTAATGCAAAATATAAATTATTGATAGTATTTCAGAAAATTGAAATTATTTTATGGCTGCATAAAATAATACAACAATTTGGTTGAAAACTTCAAAATTTGCATCAGTGTATTGTTATTCTAAGTTTCATTAAAAACAAGTTATATTTACAATTGCATAATTAAAAATTTAAAAAATTACGTATTTTATTAAGAAAATTGAATCACAATTGAAGTTTTTCAATCTATTCATTTATTGCATAAATTATTGTACCTCAGTTTGCTCTAAAATATCTTTTTCAGATTGTATTTTAACTGCTTCCTTGACTGAATTTGTGATATCATCATCTAAATTTCTTTCATACAAATCTGCGTTTTCTAAATCAAGTAATAACATTTGAAGTGTTTTATCTAATTCAGTAGCATCATCACTAAAAATTTGAGGTACATCTTTTTTAATTAAGGATAACACATCTTTATAAATAACTTGCTTTGTTTTGTCCTGTTTCCATGTTTCAAGTAATGAAATTGCATCTGCATATTTTTTATATAATATTGAACCTCGTAATTGACAAGTTCTTCCAAGAGGATCATCCATTACTTTTCCTATCCAATATAGTGTTTTACCTACTAGATCTGATGGTTTCCATAAATCAAAATGATCATCAAAATATGGATTTCTTAAATATTTAACTCGTATTTTAACTTCTTCTACAGGTTCTTCTTTCAATGTTTCAGGATCTACTTCTTGCCAAGTGTCTGGATCTTTTAAATAATTGTGACATGAATATATTGCTAAATGATTGCTAATTGGATGTTCAAACTCCTCTTGAAGCATCATAAATGATGCAACCTTCGCTGCTGATGCAAATTTTTTATTTTCTATGAAATGATCCATCAACAAATTGTAGCTAAAGTAATCGCAGAATATTCCATAATTTAATCTATCATTTAAAATAGTTAGTAGTTCTTCAGATTTTCCATTCTACAATTTTATTAAAAATTATTTATAATTTAACTGTCATATAACGAAGTACTTAATAATAATTTCAATAATTATTGTATTTAACAACTTTAACTAAAAGATCTTTAATCAAAATAAAATTAAATAAAGAAATGAACTCTTCAATAAACTTTAAGAAATTTAGAAAAACATAATTTTCTTAAAACTACAGAAACAAATATCATTACACAAAAATAATTCTTTAAAGTTTTTCTAATTCTGCAAAATAATACGTAATGCTTACATCGATAAAGTATCGTACAACTGCATGGTGTGTTGAATCAAAAGTATTTGAAGTTTCTTTTGTCATTCTAAGTTTATGAATTATATTTACAACATCATCTATGGGAATATTATCTTGAATACAATTGACCAAGATATCGACATCGAGTGCTCTTATAATTTGTTTATTCTCAATTTTGTCTTTTAATTCAAAATATAATTGACTAATATTGATGTCTTTTAACAACTTATCATTAAACCTATCGTTCCATTGATCTCGACACTGATAAGCTTCCGAAAGAAATGTTCTTCGTATCTTTGGTATTTTCCAAAAACTCAGTAGAAACTTATCATTTGATTTTAAATTGCAAAATATTCTTGAGAAATTCATTATCACTGAGTAATAATATAATGTACATATAATTATATACTAAATTTCTAAATTAATTTCGTTTCCTTATTTATGCTGAGATGGTTGGTCAGCCATTCATCTGTAATTAAGGTTATATTAGATAACAGCATTTTTGTTTCAATGTATAACAATACTTTCAATTATTGAATAGAACTAAAGCCAATAAAACAAGCTATTATTATATGCAAGTTATAGCATACCACCATATACATTAAAATCTAAGGAATTAATATTCTTTTTTGTAGGGGTATGGTAACGTGACATACCGCCTCGTTTAACTGCTATAGTATAAAAACTAGTTTAGGCTTCTCTATTCTAAGAGATTAGTTTTACCAGTGTATTATTTCAAATTAACATGCACGCAAACAAAGTATTGATACTTTCTTTGTCAGATCATCTAACTCGATTTCTTTTTAAATGTTCTATCGACACGGATTTATGATTGCGAAAAGTAATTTATACCGTAGTCTGTAACGTGTAACGAAGTATATTATCGAGGTAAACTTATTTTAAAATATGAAATAGTGACATACAATTAGTGTGACATTAGGTAGTTTTCATTAAGTAATTTTTTGAAAAGACAGAAACACAAAAATGTAAAATAGAAATTTAAAAAATTACTATTATTATGTGGAGTTTATGTTATTTTATAAAGATATGTAAAAGATATGCTACGTGAACGTACATTGAGCTAAAACATAAAATCATTTTAATAGAGTATTTTTACGATAATCCATTTATTTGTCATAAAACAAGAAGTTATATTTAAGTGTGTAATTATATAGTATATAATTAACAGGCACCAGTAGTCGCATTTGCGCAACTTATTCGATTGTCGAGTTGTCACAGTACAAATAATTAAGTATCGTGGTCGGATTTAAAAGTGACCTAAAAAGATTACCGATATTTCAAAGTCAGAAACACTACTATCGGTATAAGGAACATGGAAAAGATAATTTTAATTTATAAGGAAAATATATAATTTAAAGCTTAATGGACGAAAGTTGGGGTAGTGTTCGAGGCTACCGAAAATACGTAGTTCCAACAATTTACGTAGTTTATTCGTAGTTCTCAGGAGGTTGCGTGCGAAAGAAAAAACGGTATTCTAGACTTATATTTACACATTACAATTCGTACAGAAGACAAATAGGCTCCGATTATTAAAAGGTAATAAAGTAAAAGATACGAAATTGAAAGGCTCGATTCTTGACCATTAGTTGACGTTATAATAGTGCGACGTTAAAAATCGTCAAAGTTTTAACCTCGTGAAAATATGTCGACGCGCGTACAAAAACTCGCAAAATTTCGCACGCGTATGTAAAAGCCATTTAAAAAATCCTTATGGTCGTCATCTGCCGTGAAGGCATTTTCAACAAATCGCGCGCAAATACAATAAAACGAGCAAGGGGGAGAGACGAGAATAAGAGAGAGCGAGAGTGCAGAAAGAGCAGAACACGCGATATCGCGCGAAGGAGAGGAGAGCGCACGTAGCAGGATAACTCGAATACGGAGGAGGTATTCTTCGCCGCTGCCTTCCCCACACCCCGTGCATCTTCATAAAGTACAGGCGAATTCCCAATGTCCCCGACACAAGACGGAACACGGAACCAACGGTGGAACTCGTGGGAGTGTGGTCAAGTGTCGCGTCGACAAACTATAGTCACATTTATGAAAGTACATCAGCCAGTGGGGAGTTGATTGTAGAGGCCAACCGCTAGAGGAGTTTGCACTAGACTGCGAAGAAACTTGCGAATTGCGAATTATTTGCGATAGAATATTGCGATCGGTGATAGAGTCGCGTAGTTCGCTCTCCGTGTGCGTACGGCTGCGGCTGTACACAGAGAGGGACGTACGATTTCTGACCAGTGTGTGTCGGTGCATAGCGGTTAGTGCGAGAGAAAATATTCACGTATCGTAATCGATGCGTGTCACCGCGCTGGTGATTTTAACGGATCACGGGTATAAAGGTAATCCCGCGTGGCAAGATAAGAGGAGGCAAACGCATCGCCGTGGTGGAAAAGCGTCGCACGAGTGCGACGACGTTCCCCGTAGGCTGACGAGACACGCGCCCGCGCGCGTAACGTAACGTTCCGTCGCGTGTAGGCAAAAAAAAAAAGAAAAAGGCAGCGAACGGAACAAGAAAGGTGAGGCGCGACGAGAGATCAACGAGGACGTCGACGACGACGACATGCAGTTCTTTTACAAGGAGAAAATCCTCTCCCCCGGGCAGCTGAAGAGGCTCAGTGAACACAAGTACAGCTGTTCGAGCGCTAGTTTACTCGACAACCTTCTGCAGCCTTGGTGGGATTGGTTGGTGAGCAAAGTACCGATCTGGCTGGCACCTAACCTCATCACCGTCCTCGGCCTCGTCGTTAACATCGTCACAACCCTCGTGCTCATCTGGTACAGCCCCGATGCCAAGGCCGAGGTACTTTAATTTCTTCTTTTTTTTTCATTATCTTTTCCCGAGAATCCTTGAACACCGCCTCATGGTTTGCCTTGAAATGACATTCGCGTTTATTTTTGTTGTTAAAAAATGCTGACTCTTATCTGAGCTAACGTCTATAATATTTTTCAAATGCATTTCTCGTTGATTATTTTATGAATAATCCTGACAATATTGATAATGATACTTTGAATTGAAAAATGTATTGCAAGTTGTAGATCGTATGATTTAGAGCATTTTATATTGTTGATAGAAAAAAAATCTTTTTCTCTGAGTAGATATTATAGGTACTTAACTTATAGGTACTTAAATAATTATAGAAATTAATTGATTCTAATGCTTTCTGGGCAGTATATAATCAGAATCAAGTCTTTACGTTAATTTCTTATTTTCTACTTATAGTTTTCCAATGTGAATATTTAAATGAATTATTTTATACTTACAATTTAATTGTATTATTAAATAACTTTCTTTATGGTTTATTGTTTTAATTAATTTTTAACATTTCTGATTTTTATGAATGATGCGACTATAGAAATAGCACTAATTCAACGATTAAGAATGTTTGTTAAATAAATATAAATATGTATTTTAAGGTTTTCTTTAGGACTCTCGAGTCATTTCTTTTGTACTTCAAAGGTATAATATTTAGTACTAATTTAAAAGTGCTATAATCGTTGGCACAGCTAATTAATATATTTAAAGTTGAATTCTATTTTTTCAATTATCGATATTTAATAGTTATATAAAGGTTCTATTTATAAACGAAGTAATTACAAGTCTTTAAATAAAGAGCAATTTAATAAAGTTACAAACAATGATATTTGGAAATTAATTTATATTTTAAGATCAAGGTTATATGAAATTAGATTAAACATTTTTTTTACTATTTTAATTTTAGTATTAATTGGTAATTATGAATCTTGTAATTAAAAATTATTCTTATTGACTTATTTTTAAGTAGTCAATTGTATAATAAATTTTTTAATTATATTTTAAAATATAATACATTTTTTATTGGATAAAAAGAAATGTACACGATTATGAGAAAGTAATTATTCATTATGAAATACATAATAATTGGTATTATATAATTTTATAAACAAATATATTCTATTTTGTCATTAGTCACCGAGATGGGCATGTCTCCTTTGTGCTATTGGCCTTTTTATTTACCAAAGTCTAGATGCTATTGATGGAAAACAAGCAAGAAGAACGGGAACTTCAACGCCATTAGGTGAACTTTTTGATCACGGCTGCGATTCTATTTCAACAGGTAAGGCTTAGATTTTAACGACTACTACAAAATACATATTAAATTATAAAAACTGAATTTTCTTAAATAATAATTTAAGGAAAATCTTAAAACTTTCTTGAATAGCAGAAATGAAATATGTTTAGTCATTGGCATGTGAAACAAAAACATATAATTATAGATTTGCACTTTAGAAGCATTAACAAATTTAAAGTTATTTAAAAATATGTAAATTTGATTTGGTAAACTCTGTAGAATATGTAGCTTAGGTTTTAATTTGAATAAATAGTGGTGCAAATATGTTTACCAAGGTATAAATTATGATTTGGTAAGAATCATCATTTTAAATTAATAATATATAATTCCAATTTATGTTTAAAAATTTTAATTAAAGAGACAGAGAGAGAGAGAGAGAGAGTGTATTTTCATTGTTATTGTTTAATAAAAAAATTATTAAACAGTGTTTATTGATGAATAATCGAATAGCTTGTTATTATTAATGCCAGCGCAGTAAGAAATGGAGTTAAGAAAATGCTTAAAGAGGATAACACAATGCTATCAATAAACGCATTAATTATGATTAAAACAATGTACTTTTTTTTTATCAAACATCTAACATAGTTTTAGTACATACAATAATTTAATACAATTATTACAGATTGAAAACAAGATAAGGCAAAAATGTTCGTAAATTTAAAATTTAGCATAAATTAAACATTACTTTAAATTCTACTTGAAATGTAATTTTTTTATACATATATTGTACGAACTTTTTTTGTTTTTATGCATTTTAATTAACTAAGATTAAACATTTTCAGTATTTGTTGCCTTATCAGCATGCATTGCTGTACAACTAGGTTACTATCCAACATGGATGTTTTTCCAATGCTTCTGTGCAATGACTTTATTTTACTGTGCACATTGGCAGACATACGTCTCAGGTAATACATAATTGTAATTATTCAGTTATTATTTCAGTAATTTTGTTTAATGTTACTTTTTTATATTCTAGGTTCTTTGAGGTTTGGCAAAATTGATGTGACTGAAGCTCAATTTACGATAATTACGATACATCTTATTTCTGCTATATTTGGACCTGAAATTTGGACAAGAAAGGTTGTATATTTTTTATTTACTTGATTATTAGTAATAATTATATTAATTGAAATGATTTATGAAATTACATTTAACATTAAATATATACTTTTGAAATAAATTTTTCAAACATATTTTCTTATTAATGGTTTTGTAGTATAATTATATTTTTATATTTTTATTTAAAAACGTTTAAGCAATATAAGTTTAAAAAAATGAGCGGCATTTAATGGACATTAGTTTGTTTTTAAAGAGACCTGCAAAGTGCATACGAAACTTTTTTTTATTTTATTTGTTATTTACTATGAATTTATTTGAAGCATTTATTAAGAAGCATTACATTTTAAAGATCAAAATTTTAAGGTCAACAACTATTCACTTTAATTTTCTATTAAATTTTGTTAAAAATAAAAAGAAAATTTAATACATTTTCAAAATGAACTTATTTATTAATTACACTAAACATAATTTTAGTAAATAATATTGTCAATCATTTTATGTAAATTTTTTAAAACAATTCTATATTTCAATGTGTTTATCCTTGTTTACAATTTTTGTTTCATATCATTTTATTAAAATTCCCTGTAAGTATTCATTTTTAATAATTTTTGTGTACGCATTATTCACTTATCTATATGTTTATCACAAGTAACTATCATAAAAAAGTTTTATTTAAGAAACGCTGAAAGTGAAATAATTGTAGTTCATTTTTATGTAGGCAATTTCCTTTATAAAGGAAATTGCCTGGTACTGAAATGGCACATCCATCAAATAAATTAAATGCAGCAGTCGAATTAGCAGAATGTCTAGTGTCCATTGAAGGCTAACGAATTCGTTTCTTACAGATACCATTTTTAGAGGGTTTTCAGTTTAAATATTTGATAGGAGTAATGACAGTGATCTGTGCATTGGCAAACTTATACCCCATCTTTTCGGTGATTTTCACCGGAGGAGTGGGCAAGAATGGTTCGACTGTGGCTGTAAGTTGGATAGATAGATTCTTGGTTGAAGTTATAACGTTAATAAAAGAGATGTAATCGGGATCTGGCATGGCATGAGGAGCGACGCTGAACTTAATTACTGACATGCTGCATCATTGATACTAATCTCGAAATTGGCATTTTTCTCTCATTTTCTTTAAACGACTGGAATATCTCTTCAGTACCTTTTACAGCTTAATTTCCTAGAACGCAATATCTGTTTCTTCAGCAATGTTTACGTAAATTAAATCATGATTCCTTTTAACTTCATTATATCACATCATTTTAATAGATTAAAAATGCATATATTACAGGTGGTTACAGAACGCAATATTTGTTTCTTCAGCAATGTTTACGTAAATTAAATCATGATTCCTTTCAACTTCATTATATCACATCATTTTAATAGATTAAAAATGCATATATTACAGGTGGTTATAGTTTAAAAGGAAAGAAAATCAGCATCAAACATTGCATTTTGCTTGGTTCATTTTTAAATCAGTCGAAGTAAATCGCAGTAATATTCTTAACTTATCGATACTACTAACAGTATTAAAATAAAAAAGTGTCGGAAATAGTTTCTTAAGTTCATCACACAAGCTAAATGCATCCTCATAAATAAGCTAATAAGTTTATTTACTTTTTACAATTTAAATTACAACTTCAAAATTTTTATCTTATTAACCCAACATTTACTTCTACATTCGCTTATAGAGGATTCCATATTCTTATAAATGAAATTTTAATAACTTTCATATAATCCTTTGCTTGTTTTATTCTGCGGTGACTGATCGTCTTTCCTTTCAGCAATTACTTTAACACAATTGTGAAATACTTTGTAAGAATAAGAAGTTGTTTTAAAGTACATAAATGTAGTAAAAATTATGTAGAGAATTAATTTTTGATATCTTAGAATACTAAACGAGTTTTTATTTCAATGATTATTACGTACAAGTCACTATTAATTTTGAAAAATTAAAATGCATTTGTTACAATTGAAAAAAAAGAAAAAAATATGAAAGGAGAGGCAGAAACTTTACAACTTTTTCTATTCAGCAGCCCCTCGTGCAGGCCTCCGATTTTAGTACGGTCACAGACAGAACTAGTCTAACAATGGAAGAATATAAGTTAACGCATACATAACTAGAAATAAATATGCGTGAAACAATAGGGACGCGTTTACAACTCAATTACAACTCAAAATACAATTTTTGACTTAAAGTTAAAACATTAACTTTCAATAAAATCACTAAAATGTAGATTATTTATGGGTTTCGATTATTTCGTTGGAATGTATTTACTTGGTATTTATTTGGTATTTATTCGAAATAGCAATATCATAATGAATTAATAAAGGCATGTATGAGACTTTTTCAAATATGTCAAATATGAAAGCTTTTATGTCTTTAATTAATTGTATTATTGAAAATGATATCTTTCTCGATGTCAGATTTACTTTTAATAAGATAAACCGAAACAATAAAAAATGTTAATACGCATTGTTAATACTGTTTTAATAATTGCGTCAATAAAAATAACATTCATATTCAAAGAGTGTATGTTCAAGATTATTAAAAAACCGATAAAAATATACGTAATGCGACCTAATCTCTAACGAGAAAGATTTATCAAATTTGTTTAGATACCAGTGCCTAGCATGGGTACGCTTGGTAACCTCGTAGCAGTAATATTTTATGCTGGTTACGTTAATGTATTCATTCAGTTCTGTAAAGTCTTTGAATCCGGTGGGGTCGGAAAGAACGGTTCGACAATTGCAGTAAGTTCAATTAATATTACTATCCTAAGAACAGAACGATAAAAGATTGTAAGATGATTCGATTATTGCTAGTAAATAATATGAAATTAATTTCTAATTCCAGCTTTATAATGACAAAATTATAATGAACTTGTTCGAGAAGTTAATTTTTTGTATATGCAAGTTAAAATTGAGTTAAAACTCATTCATTTTGATTATTTAAATAATTTACATTAGGATAGGATAAAATTATATTTTTAGTTGGCGAATTTTCTCAAATTATTACGAATACATACATAAAATTTACAAAGTATGAAGTAATTATTTCAAACACCTATTGTTATTAAACTGATTAAAAGTTAAAAATTTATAAAGAATTCATTTTCTGATATGGGATGATTTTTATTATGCCATGCTTACGATTTTAAATTTTTAAATTATAAAATACGTTTATCATATTTGTTCTCATTTAATTTGAAAAATTAACAACAAAAAATAATTCTAATTATGCATCTTTTTGTTTAGATCAATAAATATCGATCAGCTTTTTAAATGAAACTTTTGGATATTATAATCATGAAGCTTTACTATAAATTGGCTTAACCTTACATAGTTCATTGTAATTAAAAGAATACAATGGTAAAAATGTTAATAATTATAATTATTCATATATTAACAGCACTTGTACAAATGTTGTCTGTATGAATAAAAATAACCTTAATGATTTACAACGTGTCAATAACAAAATTAACCTTTTTTATTTATGTTTCAATCGGTGCATATCATAATTTATAATAATATACGCATATTACTGCACATGTTTTATATAAGTTTAAGTAATTAGTTATCTTGAATATTTTATAAATGTCTTAGAAGCTTGATTGTGGAATATTTGGTTTGGTAAAGGTGGTGATGAAGGTAGCGGCAGTGGTGGATAATTTTTGTAAAATTTCAAAGATTGTTGTAAATTAATTTATAAAAAAAGTTATCAATGTAAGTTTCTATATATAAATTTTGTTTACGTACATTAAGGCCTATTAAGTTGGATTATACGTAGTTCTTAAAAGTTACGTATATCGTGTTAGTTCACGAATGATGAATTGATTATAAAAGATATTATTGTATTAGGTATTATTATAAATTTCCCGATTAAAAAACATTAAAAAGTTTCATTAAACTATTAGCCACTGTCGAATGCTGATTAATTAAAAGAAAAAAATATCTATAGATAACCAAGATTGTTAAAAATGCCGGCCAATCACATTTATGCTGAGTTACATATCACTTTTAAACTGTTGAAAGTTTCAAAATTCTTTGTCTTCCCTTGAAATAGTCGATAATTTCAGTTTCCCCATTAACATAAAATATGTTTGTTACCGTGTGTTTTCGTAGACAGTCTTTACAGTGACTTGAACAGTAATAAATATCCGTTTTCATTCTTTCGTTATGTATATGCGCTGTTATCAGATGTCCGTTAGACAATTTTTGATATTTATACTTGAATAAGACAATAAAAAAATTAACGCTTATCGTCAGTATTTATTGTTTACGATTGTATTAGTTGCATGATTCATACATACTCTACTAATGAAGTACTAATTTTATAACGTTTATTTTTTAATAAATCATTATTCATGAACCAATAGATTAAAGTGAAAAAATTTCTTATTTTACATTGACAGTAATAATATAAATATAAATGAAACATTTCATTCAATTTCGTTCGCTCATCAACAGCATGGAAAGTGAACGAGATCAGATTTAAAAGAATTCGTAATCTACAAGAATATTTTTTCAAAATTTATCATTACATACTTTTAAAGCCAACTAGATTTGAATAAAAATATATTTTCGATTTACTCTAAACTTATTTTCAGTATAATCAATAATTATGAATACGTACTTGTGAACTTATTAGACAAACCATTTTTAATTGGCTATTTAATGAAAAGTCTAAGAAAAAGTCTATTCTATGGTAAATCTTTGGTAAATCTTTAACGCAATGTATTCTTTGCTTAAAAAATTAGCCAATTGCGTGGTTATTTTACAATGCTACGAAATAAGATTTTCAAATTGAACTTTTTAAAACTGTTACCTTTGAAACCTTTGTTTATCATTAATTTAGAATTTAATATTTGTAACTATTAGAAGAAATCTCCATGTGACCAAAATTCTTTGTCGTCGTTCAGTGATGTATACGTAAAATCTGTACTTTTAATCAATTAAAACAGTCGTATTTCTAGAGTGTATTGCGTTAAAAAATATATACTTTTCGTACGTCGCTGCTTTAAATTATAAAAGAAATGCACATAAAATCTTTTCACAAACCGCAGTAATAAGGATACAAGGAATGTTTCATATCCAATAAAATTTCTTGCGCGTAATGAGCCGTTCGCTCGAGAATACTTGCTGTGCTCCGCGTACAGTGAGAAACAGATCTTTTTTCTCATACGTACACAGCGTGATAAATTATCGACTCGGTACAAGGCAGTACAACTTTCATAAAACGGAATAAACGTATTGGCTCTGTAAAATATAAGAGAGAAGCAACGTCGATCGCATTATTATGTGTACGAGTGTCTGTGAAGAATCACTTCTGTAGACTAAAAATTAAAATACGAAACACATACATCGACTCATCAGCCACTTGACTAACAAAGAGAAATTTCATTTTTCCACAATGCAGTTGCCATACACTGGCACAGAGATGAAGATCTTTCCGTTATGGGGCGCAGTGGGCGTCGCAGTTTTGCTTGCACTCAGCAGCATGTCCGTCATTCTCGCTGGCGGTGTCGGAAAGAATGGCTCCACCGTCGCCGTAAGTCAGCATATCATCTTTGTGGGACCGATGTGCTCAGTGCGACTCTTTTTTTACCTACTTCACCTACGATTTAGGCCCTTCAGTCAGGCTCGACTTCCAAAACACTTACGATTTATTTTTCCTTAACAATTTCTTGAAATGTTAAAAATCTCAATATCTTTTCAAGCTAAAATTTCGCGTGGATGGCCATTAATTCTTACAGCGTTAACTGTCACTAATTTTTTGTCCTAATAATAATACGAGTTTACGGCTGGTTATTGTAGTCACGAGTTACTGTATTTGCTTTAATAAGTCATAATCAGTCCTAGATTTCAATCAATCTTCTGTACAAAATTCAATACCCGTGATTCGATTCTATTGGTGACAATACGTACGTTATGTACGACCGTGGTTAATTAAATTTAAATGAAATTTAAAAATTGTATTAGTCGAACAATAATATCATTAATAGCAGTCATAACTGTATAACGTTTTTTACAATCTTTGTAAATCGAAACTCAAATAAGTAGTATTTATTTCTCATATTAAAGACAAAAAAGGTAACTATTCAATATTTAATCCCTTTGATATCGTAAATATCAAATTTTTACATTGACTAATGTTAATCGAAAATTCTTTCTCATAATTTATATATAACTCACTGCTTAGTTAACTTTGATTCTTTAATTCTTCGATAAATGTCTTTTAATGACTAGAATACAAGCGCGTTTCATGCACAGAAGCGTATGTTACTTTTGTAGAGTATGGATCGATTATTATAAATATAAGTAAATTAAAGTCACTGTTCATTACAAATCAACGGAATTCGATTGACAATGATAACGAGTGTAAATTATTAATAGCTTACGTTTTCTGCAGTGCAATATTAAAAATTACTTTCTAATATTTAACATTATTCTTAACATACTTTCAAAATAAAAAAAAGGTATAATTATTTTGCTCGAAGAGTTGCGAAATTGTATTCGCAGAGAAAGGCAGTACTAGTATCGCATTCGATATATTCACTTTCATTGAAAAATACAACATACACATTCAATTAACGGATAAAGTTTTCAATTAAAAATCTTACGTCATAAAAATACATTTCTTAAATAATGTATATTGTACTGTAAATGTAATTAAGCTACTAAAGATATAGAAATAAAATAAAGAAACGATTGCTAATTATATTATGCGCGTGTTGTCTCACACGCGCATTTATAATCTTATAAATAAATGTAACGTTCTCTTAGTTAAAGGCAGCATTAGTTTATAAATTTTGATTCGTTCTATAAATTAAATATTTATTTTTTAACAAAGATTTTGATATCGAAATTTTCCGCATAGTATTCAACATGGTAAAGGTTAAATTTAACCAGTATATGATTCACTGCATTATTGGCATAACTTTATAAGATGATTGTGTCTCAAGCTTGTTAATTATACAGTGCTTTTTGTTTTCAATCTTAAGACAATTTTTATAAAATATTTTTTGATTTATAAATGGTAGATTTATAATTCATTTCTATTTCTCTTGTCTGTTGACGTTTTTTATTACAGATGGATATAAATAACACTTTAAAGCTTCGTATAATGTCAGTAAAATGCAATATCAGAAAAGGTAAACAAAAGATATGTTTTGTTTACCTGTACTACTGTATATGTAGTCTTAATTTTTGGAGCTGTTAAATTTATTATTTCACATAAAATTTAAATCTAGTATTTATAGTGTATTATCGTTACATATATTTTGATATTGTTTAAAATAATTTTATTACAATTTACGACAACGTTTCATAATTTTCAGTGTTAGAAAAGTCTACATTTGTATTTTTACTTGATTAAAACACGTGAGAATTGCAATGCATCATCATTCGTCGGTTAAAATTTTCCTGCCAAATTAATAAACAAGTGTATTTTAAATTGAAAAATAGCCTTCGGTAAAATAAATAAGTATTGCATCATTATTAATTTGAAAAATGGTGCTTACTAATTTCCATCTACATAGGTGGTAGATTATATTTTCAATATGATGTATGTAAAACACAAAAACACGACGATAACTGGAATCCTACTTTTAGGATCTAATAGGTAAAATATTTATATACAAATTGAAATTTATCATGAATATATTTTTGAACTTGGTTGTACTTTTATGATTGCTATGACGAACCAATATAATTTTGATTATAATTCATCGTATATTATAAGTCAAGACTTAATATAAAGTTGAGAAAACGATGTATTAAGTTTTAGATACTTGAAGTTTTTTAAAAGTTTTATTGAAATCCACGACTTGGAGTTAAAATATAATTTCTTAAATATATTAATTCATTTATTATAATGAAAACGTAGATAAACAACATTTTATAAAATCAAATTTTGATCGTGAGATCCGTGATTAAAATTAAAATTTTTATATACTTTTTTTATCTTTAGACTTCTAAAAGTGCAGAGGTTTTATTATTCCATCGACAACATTTTTTAAAGATTTTTTATACAACTTTATGCATCTTATTTAAACTTTAAGTAATTTTTCAATTCAATTTAATTAATAGCGAGGGCCTAAATTATTACAGTTTTTCATAATCATTCATTTCACATGACACTACCTTGATTAATTCACTTAATTCTTCCTTGTTTTGTGTCCATTTTTTCGTTGTTCTTTTGGATGTATTTGATTGTGGTTATTTTTTTATCTTAATTGTTAAACGATAAATCTTATCCTTTTTATTTTAATTTATACATTATCGACACATAATGTTTACGTTTGGTATTTAAATGTAAAGAATATTTTTGTAAAGTTGTTTGCATGTTGTTTGTATGTTGCTTATTGGGATGCATGGATTTAATACTAAATGTGTATTAATTACCTTAAAGGACTAGGATTTTAATAAAGGAATATTTTTGAGACAAATGCCTTATGTAATTGCAAATTATTATTCTAAGCATAAAGATTTTTCACGTTCATTTGACATTTGATAATATTCTGAAATAGCTTGGTTAATTTTGAAAAAGAGTCGGACTAGTTAAAATATTGTAGAAAATTTTAGTAGCTCAGAAGAAAGTAAAACTATGTAATTAATATGCTTATATGCAATAATATTACATACAAGTAAAACAGTAAATAGAAAAAGGCTGCTTAAAAAAGTATGAAGCAAATATTAGAAGCGAAAGTCAAGATCTTTGATTTTTTGTAAATCGATTTAATATATAAAAATTATTTTGCCTAAAAACTTGATTATAAATAAATGGAGATGATTAATGTTTAATAATGTGTTTTTAGAATACACTTCTATTTCTCTTGGATTAGATTTATATAAGATATTTCATTACTTGAAGCGCATAAGTAGATTCTTATTAAAACAAAATTTAATTTTTTTTATTAAGAGTAAAGTTGTACGAATAATTACGAATGGTCCTCTAAACCTTGAAATAGATATAAGACGTGCACATAAAGGCACTTATTTTGTACGAAGCTTCACTAATTTTTCTCATCTGGTAAAAGGAGTGAAATATTTTTCTCTTTTAGATTAAAATTTTCTTCGCTTTGTGTTATTTATGGCTTTGTAATATTTTATGATGTTATTGCACACGTGAATAGTTTTCATTATTGCTTATTTACAGTTACATTAGAAATTATGCAAAATATTGATACAATATTTAACAAAGTACCATTATTAATGCGCGACAAATTACAACTTGTTATAATAATAGTACTCTAAGATGTACGAAATTTTGCAGGGGACGTCCGTCTTATCACCCATCATACCATTTAGCTTCGTTGTAGTTCCAGCCTTCATAATCTACAGAAAAAGCGCTGAACACGTTTATGAAAATCATCCCGCGTTGTATATACTTTCATTTGGAATGGTTGCTGCTAAAGTTACAAATCGTCTTGTGGTACGTATTTGATAATAAATATTTCAAGATAGACGAAATCAGAAGCTTACACTTACTTTGAAAAATTGAGTGTTTTCTTTCGTTCTTCAATGACAAGCGCAAAATGTTTTCTTAATAATACAAAAGTATCATCGAATTAACCAAGGTCTTGTATAATTTTGTTTGGTAGGTTGCTCACATGACGAAAAACGAGATGCAATACCTAGACAGTTCGTTAATAGGACCAGCTATGTTGTTTCTCAACCAGTACTTTAATTTCTTTATCAAAGAATACTACGTTCTTTGGCTATGCTTTGTAAGTACTTCGTTACTATATTACTTTATTTTTTTTAGCAGTTTTTTTTTATGTAGAGAGAATTCTTTTAACTTTGTGCATAAGTCACAGCTGATTGTAATTGATGTATTGTAATATTTAAAAGTAATTTTTAAAGGATAAGATTTACTGCCGAAGAAAGAAAATGTAGAAGGGAGTAATGTTTTGAAAACCTGTGTTTCTACAGTAGTATATTAAATATGTTGTAGGTCTGGGTTACCTTGGATTTACTTCGGTACAGCGCACAAGTCTGCACGGAAATATGCGATAACTTGAATATACATCTTTTTAGGATACCAACAATTGAGCATCATCAGCTATATCAAAATCAACGTAACAGTGGTACCCAAACCATTGTTGAGAAAAATGGTACTACGATTACTACGAGATCTCAAAGTAGAAGGTTATCAAAGAAACACTAAGTAGCGATTGTAATAATGAATGCACAACTCGCCACTTAAAACGAGTAGGAAAACCGTAATAAGTGAAGATAAACGAGGCGGTAATTGTCGCGATACGTGTACATAATTCTAATAATAAGAAAAACGGTACATTCATTGTTGTAATCGATCATGCTTGCTTTCCAATCAAACAGCACAAACATAAAAATCTCGTTCTTTCTCTCTTGTTTAACGTCTTCATAGGGCGGTTAATGTGACGAAAAAATGGCATCAGGTGACCAGTGAATGATTGTTATGCTTTTCTTTTAACAATTAAAAATAAGACTGTTGTTTGAAATGGACAAGTGAGCATTATTAGCGAGGATTATAACTTTCTAAAGCTAATATTATACGTTTTATTTCTATTTTAACGAAATTAAACAATTTTTTTACATGACGTTTACGCGCTTTAGCGTAATTTCGAACAATAAAAATATGATCGTCCATCGAATCTCAAATTCGTGAAAAGTACCTTTAGGCTTCAAGAAACGTACTTTTTTGCAACTAAGAAAATCGTTAAATATTTTTTATAAATATAAAACTGAATTTGAAGTTCTTATTTGCAGTCGTTTCCTATTAATTTACTTATTTTGTGCTGTAAAAAAAAACAATTATTTATCCCCTCATAGTTCACAGGCCACATGTACTATGAACCACATTTTTTATCATCTGAAGCCTTAAAGAGGAATTTGTATAAACTATATTACGTACAAAAATCAATTTATTTTTTACAATTGAATATTTTGTAAATATTGCTATATTTGCTTTTTGTTTCATAAAACAAGATGATCTCAAAAAGACATCTTCATATTTTTTTAAAGAACGTAATAAAGTGTAAATAATTATACCAATGTTGAATAATAAAATTCTTTCAATAGAAGTATGTAGGATATCAGTGGAAGCGCATATATATTGTTGGTGCGTAGTTTTTACGAACTTTGCAGTGATGAACTTGAAGGTGTCGATAAAAATCATTTAAATAAAAGTCATTAAAAATCGCGTCTTTTATTTAAAAGTAAAAGAAAAGAAAAACAAGACCATGTTTCACTAAAATTTAGCGCACACTTTCTTCTACCTTTTGCTCTTTTATTCTTTCACTATTTTGCCTCGTAGCTTGTATGTACTAATTTTCTACAAAGCGACTTCACATTTCAAAAGCAACCAGCTAATATTTTCGAAACCGATCGATCGTCGAAGAAAATATCTTTTATTTAATGACCTTAAAATATAAGCGAACGTTAAATATGTGAATAGATCAGCAATCGTTGTCTGATTTGTTCCGTGAATTGATAATGTGATAGACGTTATACAGAAAGTTTGTTAATAACTATCATAAGTCTTTGAAGTATAAGGGCATCTCTGTTGACTTGGTTGTTATTGGTTTTTAAGTCAATGTTCTTACTTGGCTGTGACGGCAACATAGTGATCACTGATGCCGCCACTGATCCCCGTGCGATATCTGACAATTAATTTTTTAGCCTATCAATATCTTTAATTGTGTTTAAACTGCGTTCATTAACTTTAGTTGAAGCATGATCAATTTTAGTTTAGATTGTACTCTTTATGCAAGATCGATCCTGTATTTATAAAAGAATTTGGCTATACCTTGTCGAACTTGGCAGTGAATTTATATTTAAATAATCTAATTAAAGGGAAGGTTATAGTTGATCGCCCAATCATATTATTATAATCCTATCGTATTAATATTTTTTCGTGAAATATTAAGACTACTTAATTTTACGTGTAATACCTAGTCTTTCGAACAAAGGGAAATTCGTACCTCTTACCCTTTAAAAATTACCAAAAATCAGACAGGTAGGTAGTGACGATAGACGGAACTTGAATTTTTCTGGAAATACTAAAACAGTTAGAAAAATTAATGAATTATTAAACGTATACCACTTTTGCCCTCGACTTCTAACATTATACGTGATGAATTTCAATTTGAATTTTAACTTGGTACGTATATATCGGTTTTTGAGAAAACAGAGTTCACCGAATAGAGTTCGACAATTTCGCTCCGTTAAATGAATCATTTTCTTATACCGTAGAAGACGCACATTTTTCAGAACTAATATGAAAACTTGTAAGTAAAGGAAATCAAGTTTAAGGATAGGCTTGATTATTTGCAGGTATTGGGACTCGTACATTGTATCATTCCTTTTCCTTATCAACGAAATAGCCTATCGATTGTTTTCTTGTTACCACATTTTTTAATGACAATCCTTTCTTCGAAGCTTTAACTTTCAGTGTGGTATCGCGATTGACCGTGACATACGGTCATACACGTTACGTACTGCTAATCAAACCCATTCGCACGGATGAGGTTATCGGATTAAGGATTACTTCAGATCAATTTATTTGTATAGTAACCTTGATTTCTATATAGATGCCATGCTCTAGTCCTAAAGTCTTCGTTGTTCTGTTTAAAAGGAGATAATTCGTGATACAATTTTCACGCCTCGCATAAAATCTTGTAAATCTAGGTGGACTTAAAATTATATTTGTTAAAAAAAAAAAATAAGAAAAAGAAAAAGAAAGAAAAAGAAAAAAAAACAGAAAAAAACAGAACCATAGACGATACTGTAACGTTGTTACTAACTAAGTTTATATTTAGAATCAAGATGCGAAGCATCTTTTAAACTTTTATAAGATAGTACATAGATTATATAAAACTGTATTATAAAATATTGAGCGATCGGATGTGGTAACGAGCTCCAATAAAGCATGTTCTATGAGAAACAATTTAAGAAGTATTTTTCCTTTAAGAAGTACAAGTACAAACAAATTCCTCTCCTTGCTCTCTATAATAAAACTTTAGAATAAAATAGAAAAGTGCCTGTATATAATAATTGCTTATTACGACGCGTAATCCATCAGCCTATTAGGTATGTAAACATTTTCTATCGCATGAATTAAATTTGATAATATTAATGCAAAGATAATAATAACGATTTCTTTGGAGCTCGTGTAAATATGCATGTTGTGCAAGATAATTTTTAAGGTATTCCCTCTCATTTGCTTCGCTTAATGCTTCACCACATAATCAACACACTTCTTTATGTGAAAGATATGCGATCAAAGTTTTTATATCATTTATCGATAAAGTACTTTAGCATAAGTGATGAATTTTTTATAAGGATATATTTTAATCAGGTCAAAATAACTACAATGAAACAAATTATCTGACCTTGCCTAAATTTACCATTTACTCATTATTTCTAAAATATTAAATTGTTTGATAAGTATTTTAAAAACTGTAAGAGTAATTTAATTCGCGTAGGCTAAGCCGCGTTAAAAAAATTTATATTCAAATAATTGACGTTTAAGAATTTAGCTTCTTAGACGCTGATTAGCACGCTGATCAATAATACAAATCATAAAATTCTTATACGTTTAAAACAATATTTTTTAGCAATCTTTTATGAATAACTTGATTTTGAGCCAAATGTTTTGATTGAAACTATTTTTGATAAATTTAACGCCAGTTTTGTCGTTTTATATTACGCCAGTCGAGAACACGCGAGAGCTAAAATTGTATTTAAAGAAAGTTTCTTAAATAAATCAAAGTTATGCTCACGTTCAACTTACAAATTTGCAAAATTAACAAAAGTTCATAAACCATTACCAATAGCTTACAAATATGGGGAATAAGGCTTTCGAAATGACAAAATTTAGTTTCACTTTTTGTTCATTCACTTTACAAAACCATCACGATGAGTTACAAGGATCTGAACTCAATTACAAATACCTAACGAGCACATAGCTTTTTTCTTTATGTAATGCATTACATTCGGGAAATAATGCTAGCGTTGAAAAATTTAAAACGTCGTTAACCTCCGCATAAAATGCACGTGGACACGTTAAACGTAGACGGTCCGAGCTGTGTGAAAACTTGAGAAGGCATTTTAATTACTTTCACTATAGGGAAACAGAAATAGAGATGCCGTCCAAGTGTCGTGCGAAAGTTTCTTAGAGACTTCGGTGTGCATGAGAAGAGTTTTGTTCGCAGTGCAAATGCCGATCGAAGAAGAGCCGCTACTGCTCGAGGAGTCACAGTTGGAGCTGCAGCATCACGGCTCCGACACGTCCCTCGACCTCTGACAAAGCGACGAATCATATGCGGCCGGCAGCTTGAGCGAGTCCGAGTCGCGGAGAAAAACGGATCTTGCGATTGTCGCTGTACATAGCGACGCCACGATAACTAGATAGTATGATTCATGGCTACGTTCTTCTGGTTTCTTCATGTACGCGATCGAGCGTGAAGCAGATTTTATTACGTAGCCCTCTTTTTGTTTAAGTATTGAACGAGTTGTGTCCGTTGTAATGATTAAATTTCAATAAGGAATTTCTGTTTGCAACCTGTTATACGAATTTTGAAACGCACACCAACTTTCTTTATAAATGTCGAGATTCGATATTCTGTATTGTTATTGTCAATTAACTCAGGCTTGGCTGCAGCTTTCTTTTCTGTTTATCACGTAACGAAATTTAGTAACAAAAACTCGAAATAATAAGGACTATTTCATTATTTGAAATAGCTATTCCTTATTGAAATCTTGAGATTAAATAGCTGTGTTACTTGTATAATTTTATCGTCGAAAAATTAATTACAATATGTTTAAACATTGTTAAAAGGTGTCGTGATATCATTTTAAAATTCAACATACTAATCGAAATATCCCGAGCTCAAAATAATAGAATCATTATGGCGTTTAACAGTATTTGATTTTCATATTTTTATATTACGGTTATCCATATACAGGTCTTAATAACTAAAGTATAATTACTTCTTGAACTTTTTTATTCAGACCATTGCGATTTTTTATTCAGAATGTAATGATAAACGTGATTTAGAGAATAAATCGTACCGAATTTTCATATAACTAAACGATAATTTTTCTCATTTTCGATTCGGAAACTCGGAAGGAAAATTTATCGCCGAATGACTGTATTGACTGTAATCGAGAAAATAATTTTAATTGGAGTTTAGTACGAAAAGGCTTCGATTACAAGCTTTTTATATTAACAGAAGATAACGCACATCTGTTATCCGTCACAATGAAAACTTTGCCAATCAATTCTAAAGTAACTATCATTTCTATAAAATTTTGCTTGTCCTCAATTTTAGTAATCGCAATAAATTATAATAACCATTATTAATTTTTGTTTCAATTAAAGTTTTAAAAGCACTATTTTTAAATTTCAAATTTTAAATTTTATTGAAAATAATATATAACATGGTATTGTTTTCCTTTAACGTACTGTAAGATCACGATTAGTGCAATCGAAGATGTTTGAAATATTTTACAAGTACTCATTACTTAATGTGTAAATATGAATACGATTGGAAACTGATATTTACTGAATAGTTTATGAGCGAAGTTACAAAAGAATTTAAAAAATCAAAGAAATAGGCTGTCAGTAGTATAATGTTTGCAAAAGCTGTACAAAAGAAACATTTTCAATATTCTAATGAAAAATGTCAAAATCTCAATAATAAATACACTTGCGAAATAAAAAAATATACAAATCACAAACTACGTTAGTGTCTGTACAAAATGAATAAATAAGAGTTACATGCGTCTCGTTTGGTGAAAAAGGGTTTTGTATTAATAGAATAGTACAATGTTCTACTTGTAAATATAAAGTATGTTTTGTAACATAAAAAGATATTTTTGTTGCTCAAGAAGTAGACAACTTTAATTTGTAATTCAATTATAGCTTCTTTGAGATACGTATATGAAATCATTTACTTACTGTAAAACGTCAACGTTTTCGTAAGACTGAATGATGAAGCGCTACGTAATTATTTTAAGTAACTTTAAGAAGATCTTCATAAATCTTCGAATGAAGGCAAAAAGAAATGAAAATTAATTGCTTGCATCGAAGGCATTTATTCTCGAAATACAGTAAAAATTTTATAATATATTTAAACGTAATATACTTTTCTTCCATTTTCAGTATTTACCTATTTAAAAGAGCTTCTTTACTTACATTTATTTCTTGTTAAATTTGTTCGTATGTATTATTAGATCTGTTACATTAGTTTTATTCACATTCCTTACAAGTTTACAGTTCTTATATTTGAAATAGATTTAATGATGCATTTCATTTTATAAACATCGCATGACTTTCATACCAAAATCTCATGTTTACCTTATTTTTACCCATAGTGTATTAAATGCATAAATTAAACAAAGAATCTTTTTGATACAGTTTTAATTATATTAATAGCTGTAAAAGAAGAAATGAAAGCTTAGCTTTTATTTAAGTCGAATAGTTTTAATGCAAGCCATTAAAAACACAGAGCTTTATTAGAATTTGTTTTACCAAGTTTCCAATGTTCTTTAATACAGAGTAATAATACAATAAAAATTTAGTTTAATATACAGAAATACAATAAGGTAATATAAGTGTCCTTTTATACGACAGTCATGTTAAATCCTAATTTCTGAAAAATATATGGTTAATATTCAACCAATGTAGTTAAAAGAAGACAAAAGTGCCTTTTGAGTATACGTTAATAAGATAAAAATGTTCAGAGATCAAATCATATGTGCTTTGCGTAAAATAACAAAAGTTAATGGCAAAATATGTGCGACGATAAATGTATTTCTCATTGACAAATAATTACATTAAAATAATATTCAATGAAAATTATCGGACTAATTTAAAAAATTTGTCTAAGTAACTTGAATAATTTTGTTTCAAGTACACAATTTTTACCTACACATTTATTTGCATTTGTGTATAAAGATTGAAATTTACTTATTTCTAGTTCAATAAAATTATGCAAAATTAAGATTGTTTATTGTCTTAGAAAATAGTTATTAATATATGTTAGTTATTTAAAAGTATGGCTTAGCCTGTTAAAAAATTTTTTTTATGAAATTTATGATTCATGAGTATAAGTTTATGTGATAGTTGAATTGATTTCGCAGACAATGTTGATATTTTGGGCAACGTGTTTTTGAGAAAGCGCAAAATGGTAATTATCCGTTAATTTTATTTAGATTGTAAGAGATGAATCGCTCTACCATTTATATGTTAAATTTGCAATATATTCATGTTTATTAGATAAATAAACTTTTAATCGAAATATTAATTTGTGTCACTTTTTAACGTTATTACATTTCTTTTACATTTTATGGCTACCTATAACTATAATTTTAAATTACTCATAATTTATGGATAGAAATAGTTTTATTTAATAATTTTGTTAAACTTTTACTTAAAAAACTAAACGTAATATTTATTTTTTCGAAATTCTGATTTTCTTAATTTATTAAAACATAGTTTACTTTTCAATAATTATTCTTAAAATAATTTATTATATAGTAAAAATTAGATCATAATTTATTAGTGAAATCGTAATATCTTGAGTAGCTATTTACGGGTATTTAGTATTTTTTTACATTCTAAGACCAAGATCCTTATTCTGCCATTTAACATTGAATATCTTTGTATTAGTATTTTTTATGTTAAAATCATGAATTTATTGAAATATAATGTCTTTATTCATCATAATTTTTTGAAATAAATAAATAAAGCTATTGGACATGTCCAAGTTATCATTGGAAAATGCATTCTTGAGTCTTGAATGGAAAGTATAGTTATGAAAAATATAATTCAGATATGAAGAATTAGTTGTAAATACGCAATTAATAATTAATAATTGGAGGAATCCAAAAGGAATTTTTTCCTACTTGCTTTTTAATTTTTTAATTTCGATTGACCGCCTCATAAAATACTCTGTTAATGACTTACAATTAAATAATTATTAAGCTATTATTAAATTGATCGTAATTATAAGACTTCTTTTACAAATATCAGTTTTAAAATCTAAAAATCTAAAACAATCTTGAATTATGAAATACATTATTTATGATTGTATTGTTAAATATACAGAATTTAGGTGTGTTGAGAAATGCAATTATTAAGATGTACCTACACAAATGAATCTTAATTAATTGTCTATATATATATATATATATATATATATATATGTATGTATGTATGTATATAAATGTTTTATATAAATATATATTACCTTATATTTTATAATAAATTTCGCCTTGAAAAAAAATTCTTCGTATTCAAATGCTTTTGTGTAATTTTTGTACGTACGGGGATAAAGAAAATATATAGAATTATCGAGATTTGTTAGCCAACTTTGTAATGGTGAACATAAAGAATAATTGTTCTAGAACAATTGTTAAAAGGGGAATTGTTAAAAGATGAATAAAAGAAATAAATTTTAAATAACTTTTATAATGATAATAATGATTGCATTTTGCTTCGAAGAAAGAAGCCACACAATATTTTATTCTTGAGATACTTTACGCTGGTATAGTCGCTGTGTTCCTTGAAGTTAAGTTGGTGTAGGTCAAGCGCAATCAGATGCCGTGGCGCATTGATCGAAGAATGAGGAAATATGGACTATAACAAACTATGTCCGAAATAGATATCAGATTATTAACAAAAGAAGGTGATTTTGTTATTTTAACGATGAACGCGGGAATGGAAGAGCCTAAGTAAAAACTTCAGTAAATGTATGGGAGTGATTCTCTCATTAAACTCTTGCATGTCTGATCATTGTTCATTATTTTGCGGTGAACTCGGATACTAAACTTTCTTATTAGTCACGTATAGCGAGTCTTGCTGACGAATAAAAATCTTGTTTAAAAAAGCCATTGTAACAAGCTGGTCAACGGCCGTCCATCATACAAGCGTAGACTTCAAATGTCGATGATATACTTAATTATCCAACTTGAATAAGAAACATGAGTCAATGTGAGGGGTTTAAGAAATTATAAGGACATCAATGTTGTAGTACTGGGGTACTCCTAATCGTGAGTTCATCGCCATTTACGAAAATACAATTTCAGTGATGAATAGACAATCAGCTCGAAGTGTAGTTCCAACTAATGAATGAATACAGATAAGGATATTCCTATTACTAACTTTTTAAAAGAGAAAAGTCGGATGATTGACGTGTAAATACTGCGAATGTAATCGAAATAACGTAGAATAAACTTTCGTTTGTGGACGTTCAATCAAGGAGAGACAGTAGCCGCAAATCTATTTCTGCTTAATGGTATAGTTGAAGTAATAATGGTAAGTTGCCGTAATTTTCTTTACATAACAAGTGTCATATAGACAGAAGAATGCTTAGCCAAACTTAAAGTAATGTAAATATAATTACAAAATTATATCCCAAGTCAATAAATTAAGTTGGAATGTTTACAGAGAATAATGTCTGAAGATGTACGATGTACAAAGCATTTTCCCTTCCTAAAGCAATAATACGTGCAAAAAATGTAACAACAATATGAACAGTAATATTCAAGAACAAAATAATAATGCTTTAAAATTTATTTGTCCATTTCTTAAAATGCAATCGACATTTTACGTTTGTAATATTTTAATATATAGTAATTTATTTATTCTTCGAAAAGTTTAATAAACCAAAGTGCTTTATAACTCCAATTTCATTTACACAGACGTTCTTCGGTATTATTCAAGGTGCGTTTAGAATGGAATTACGAGGATTAGATAAGACTTATAACAACAAAAAAAGTGCTAGTTCAAGGTACATAGTCAATTAAAAGAGTAGAGAAATTGTTATTTCATCTATTAAAAGGATTAAATTTTTAGACATTTAACTTCAGTGCAATAAAATATCTGCAATAATTATCGATCAATTAAAGTAGAATTTTATAGATGCGGATCATGAATTTTATACATAAATTAAATAAATAATTAGTTCTTAATAGAATATACATAGTTCTTAATAGAAGGACAGTCCGTTTAACGTCCCTTGAGCTTCTCTTCATTATTTAAAGAGATTACTTTAATTCTGTGAATTAATTGATTTTTCCGTTTTAATTAATTGATTTTTGAATTGGAATATTTCAAGTTGATAAAACATATTACGTATCGAGTATTTATTTATTAGTATAAATTGAGTATTTAGGCGGTTAAATTTAAAATTGTATAATTTTTTCCAATTGATTTGTTAATATTGTTTTCTTTATTATTCTTTAATTGTTTTTTTATTATAAAATAATTTTGCATCTGTAAATTTACTTTGGACAGCTTTTCTCGGCTCAATTGATTTTCATGACCCATATTATAAAAGTTTTGCACGATAATAAAAAATTTGATTGAAATTTATTCGATGATTTCTTATTTTTGTTAAAACTTTTCAATCTATGGTATTGTACAACGCAGAAATTCAAACAATTTTATTTAAAAAGTTTGACAATGGTAAAGAAAAAGTATTACTTTTTTGAAACCTCGATCGAAATGTATTTTATAACGAGGTAAAACGATTGAAACAAGATTCACTATAAATTACTAATCACACTTATAGAGAGAGAGAGAGAGAGAGAGAGAGAGAGACAGAGAGAGAGAGAAAGCCCGAGTTTCATCACCCATGAAAGACTAAAAGTTTCAGGATGCCGGGATCAAGGTCTACATAATAAGTCTGTGGGTACCTTTTTAATTTGCACCGATTGGGAAAGTCTTCTTGCGAAACAATGAACGACCACTGATCTCCATATTTGCGTATTCGTAAACTCGCTGTTCTTTTCCCTCAATCCTCCTCTCGCATTTTGGCTGCGTAACGTAGCGGTGGCGCATGGCGCGTACGTTATATTGATCCGTTCGTAGCTGCTGATGCGGGTCTCGTGTGCGTGGTGTGTACGATGTTGCTCGTGTTTCCTAACCGGGAGAGAGAGAGAGAGAGAGAGAGAGAGTAAAGCGAGTAGGAGGTGCTTGCAAAATACTACTCCGTCGACGTCAACGGGAGTGAAAGGGAGTATTGTTGATCCGACACGTGACTCGGTGTAGACGCAAGAAATTAAGGAAGACGTATACACGACGATATTATAATTCCGATGCACCTTACCATTCTGAATAGAAATTTATAAATATAAAAAATGCATTATGCGTGCAAATTGAAATCTATTAGCAAATTATCTGTGTAAGCAAATTATGTGTACAAAGCATTGTTACTTTGATTGTGTCTATTCGTTCTTATTTGCATATCGAAATGCAAATCTATTCACTTAAAATTATTTATATAATTATTAACGTTTAGTATAATGTAAATATTCGGTTCGAATGTCTATTGGAATATTACATCAATTATGTATGTTACTTTTACTCAATCATCCAAAATATGTCGCTCTAATAAGAATTTTATTATTAGCATCGCGTTGTCACTTACGTACGTATAAATTTAAAACTCTAAAATTATTTATAGAAATTTTTCACAGTAGTTGAGGCGTTAAAAATTTATTGAAAACTGATAAATAGAAAAATGAACGTTGTGAAATAACGAATGCTTTCAAATTATAGATTTTTATTTTAAATGTCAGAGTATCAAGTAGAAACTTATTTCATTTTCAATTTAATTAGGAAATAACAAATATTATTTTACCAGTGATGTTATTAAAAGCTTATTCTTTCAATTTCTATATATCGAACAAATTTGAATACCATTTCCTTAAGCACGATATCCATGTTTTAATCAGTTGATTATTGTAAAATGTAATGGCCTACTGTAGCTCGTAATAATGTCTTGAAAAGGTAAACATACTACGATGACATTTAATATTATTTACAAATGTAATATCTGCATATCCTTGATTTTTACTACTTTTTAATATTTCGTAACGTTATTTGGTAGAAAACAATGTACCCGTAATTAATTAAAGATTATTCTACAAAATGAGAACATCGGTTTATAATTAACTTTAATATACCTTTCTGAAGAACTTTAAGTTTATAAATTTAGGTTCATATAAAATATTACACATAATTTAAATTTCTACTTTGAATTGAACATACCAATGAGTTTGCTAATAAATTAAGTCAAAAGTGCAAAAGAATTGGTTTAGAAGATGGAAAAATAACATAAACGAAATATTTTTCGAATGATTTAATAGCACACAATTTTAGTGCCTAGATTACGGTTTCTTCCGACAGTACAGATTCCTATTCTTTCAGTCGATAATATAAAAATATTTGTGAATACTGGTTTTTTTTCATAATTCTATCGTATTTTATCTTGAAAGTATATATCGTACAATCGTATACAACATATAATCAGTATTCAACGAATATTATCGAAACTATCCAATTATTTGAAATAATATAACACTAAAAATTAATGCTGCATTACTATTCCTTATTATATTTTACAAATAAAATTTATCTCAGTTTGCAATGACTATCAAATATTATTTTAGATGTTATTTGAAACATTTGCTTAATAAATATCTTCGAATAAAAGTTATAAGTAAGAAGCGTCGTAAAATTTAAATAAACTAATGTTTTAATTTCAATCTTAAATTGTTAAAATATTTATTTGGTTCTTATAAATTGTTGATATTAGCTTATAATTTTCATCTATTTTTAAACAGTTTATAAGTTTGTAAATTTGCGTGCAGAATCACTTATTACCTTTAATTATAATTCAGGACAATAATTTCATTTAGGCCAATAAAGCGGGTAACTTAAAGCAACATTTTTTAAATGCAGTGTAAATTTAAACAGATGGAAATTCTGCTTTTAGAAATTTAAAATTTATTTACTTGGCTAATATAAGAACTATAGCTTTTTCGATGTACCAAATATACTTAATTAATTATACGCTTATTAAGTTAATTTTAAGATTATTTTTTCATTTTCATTTTAATCTGCTTGAAGGTTTTTAATAACGTAATTTTACTAAAATAAATTTAAGTTATGATTTTTTTCATCAATACATTATTATCTTACCTTCATTTGCATCATTTAATTATGCATGCAATATTTAATGAAATACAATATTTTTTTATAACGCAGTTCTCTTCATCTTCAGTTTCTTGATTGTATTTTGTTTAAAATATTTTCATATTATTTTAAATTACTTTTTTATTATATACCTGCTGTTTTTAATGGCATAGAAATTATTAATATTTGTTGAAAATTATTTGAATAACTTCTAATTAATTTATAACCAATCATTAGTTATACGTTTACGTTGTATTTTTATTTATTCTTAACAAAAATTTCTTCTTTACTTTTACTAAAATTATTATTTTATTTTTTTTAATGATTTTTTAGTTTTAACAGAGCAAAAAATATTACAATAATTTTCATCTTGTATAAAACATTTATATAATGCATAATCATTTCATATTATAATCAACAAGTAATATTTACACTAATTATGTTTTTTTAGTAATTGTGAAACAAAGACTTATTTTTAAACAAATAAATTGATAAATGAATACACTTTATCTGGAAGCTCTTGTATATAAACGATTTTTTAATACATTTTAAAGAGAATTGAAACTTTAATTTTTAATTTTTACATTTAATTTGTAACTATATCTAAAAAATTTATTTTCAATCTCAAATATGCAAATATGCTCTAAATGGATAGTACAAATTAGTTGACAAGTAATTAAAGTTAATTTCAATGAAAAATGTTGTACATACATAGAGTAAAATAAGATATATCCCAAGATAAAAACCCAATATCATCTTTTCGTTCAACTAAAATCAAAGAAAATTGACATTTAGTATAGCTAACTAATTTTTACGAATATATAATTATTATCATAATAAAAGTGGTATTGTGCATAGTTAAAAATTATAATTCTTATTTATTTTTGTACATAATCTGTATTTAAATCGTGAACATAACGATCGATATTTTTCTTATTTGAAAGTACTTATTTAAGATACTATTTCTGCTATATGTTTCTTTAAAATGGAAAGCTTTCTGTATTATTTAAGTGAGTGTTGTATATATTGTGTCTTACATATGTATACGTCGTATAAATATGTATGTATATATAAAGAGATGCCTCTAGTACTTCTCACGACTGCGATATAAATAAATAACTTGGGCGTACAAATTGTGTCAATTGGATATGATAAATTTGAAAGGCTTATACTTTCTTTTACGTGATCGATCGAAACTTTTTCTCAAGAAACGAAAGGAAATGTGAATTTTGAACGTGGTGAACCCGAAGAATAATACCTGGTTCCCTTATTTCTCATGAAATCAGCTATTTTCCTTCTTTTTTCGAACTTGATACGCCTTATTTTCTTATCATATTAATTAATTGATAATCGTGATAATTTTACTTTTTTTTTTCTTTACTCTTTTCTTATCATTATCCTTATTTATGATGTTTGAAGAAGAAGGGGGAATTTTGCTTGTACCTAAAGAGTCTATTAACTTTGTGTGGTAAGTTCTGCAAACGCAGTAAACTAGTTGCTGTAATATTTTTGAATCTGTTTTGATAATGATTTTACGTTATCTTTTATTGGATTTCCTTTACCATTAATATACTAATATCTTTATTTTCCCAGGATTCTATCTCGTAATGCGATATTAGTATAAGATTTGTCGCGATCAACGTCTTTCTTCCTATGATAAAGCACGATACTAATAGAAACATCTTTGTGAGGCTTCGAGTATCAGACTTAAAATATCTTTATTTTCTCCCATGAAATTTTCTATCTGTAAAAAATCAAAGAATGTCTTGAGAGTTTCGATTCTGAGAAACTTAAAGTAGACAAACTAGGTAACAATATCCTCTTCATTTTATAGAGGGAGGATTTGGAAAAGTCACGATTCATTAAGAAGTAATTAATCTTTAATCAGTTGAACAGTCCATTTTTAGTAAGCATTGTTTAATATAATAAGCACAGTATTTTATCCCAGATTGTACAGAATTATCGATGGCCTCGATGACTTTTGACGGCAACACCAATTTGTCTTCTATTCGCAGTTGTCACCGGTTGATAGAAGGTAATTCATTTGCAAAGCATGTAAAACTGAAACATGCATTTTTCATAAAGTATACAAACTTGGATTTTTTAAACATTATTCTTCCGATACATTGAGACATTCAATAGCAGACAACTTAAATTAATTTTCTTGCAAAATATAGTAAATTGAATTTTTGTTCTCAAAATACTGCCTTTTGTTCTAAATTTTTATCAGATTCATTAATCAAAATGCAGTAAAATATATATATATATATATATATATATATATATATATATATATGTATTTAGGTATTTTTGCTTTATAAAGACTTATAATTGTAACAAATTCATTATATATATAAAATATATAAAAATATTTCATATCTTTCGATTCAAACGTAAAAATTTTCCAATTAAGTATCTTAATTTATTCAACTTTACAGAATATGTAAAGCAAATTATAAAAAAATACATGAAAATTTCCTATCAAATAAGAAAGATTTTTATTTTGTATTTGATTAAATCATTTTTATTAGAAAGTTGAAAAATCAACGACGACGAATAATCAGTATAGAAGGATTTTTTAATTAACAAAATGAAATTTCGACGACTAAGAGTAAATATTGAATACACAACCTTAAAATAAAAAACAATTAATTTTTTTGTTATCAATATAAGAAATATTTACAAAGAAGAAACATTTTATTTATTTTTTCCCGAAAATAAATTAATATAAGATAATTTCTTAACTTACATTTTACGCAAAATTAATGACATTGTTACTCTATATTATTGGTATTTACTTTATAAAATATTTTACTTTCGTATATTAATATTTAATTTATAATCCTTTCCTTCTACAGATGAACTCTCAGTTTAAAATCAACGTTTAAGAAAAGAGATTGTTAAGTATGAATCTTTTGTATTTTTAATAAAAGCTTTATTAGTAATAAACACATTTATAACATGATTTTAAAATAATGCACAATAATTTACATGAATATTGCTTTCAGTATATTACTGCTCGCATATTAGAATTAAACAGCTATCAACGAGAGCATTATAGAAATTTAATATTATTTCTTCCTTTAACTTTCTCATAAGTATAAAATTATTTTATCTCATTATCTAATCTTCAAATCAATTAATAGAAAAATAGGTTTCTTAAGTAAAGAAGTTATAAAGAAAATTGTGAAATCTATATTATAATATGTGAAATACTTAAAATTAAATTGTTGCATATGAAGAAAAGTGTTTAAAATTTTTAATCTTTTTATTGTTTTTTTTTATTATAAGGTGTGTTAAAATTTTAATAAACACTTTATAGTATGTGTAGGTGTCATTTTATTTGCTTATTTATGTGCAATAAAAAATGCATGTATGATTTTTGAAAGTAAAGCATCAATAAGGTTTTTAAAAAATTTTATCAACATGTAGTGTAAATTTTTATAGAGTATAAATTAAAACTTGATCTATACATTTATATTAAGTGTAAATAAATTTGTGTAAAAAACATTTGTTTACTAACATCAGATAAATTATGAATATATATGATAAATATGATGTTAAGTTAATAAAATATTAGTTTAGTACTTGTAAGAAGTTAACACGATTTGCATGGAATTTTATAATTTATATTAATTAATATCTAAATTTTATAAGTTACTCTAATTTTCATCCGATTACAATAAAATATAAATAAAATTTTAAGTTAGGGATTTTTTAAATATCATATAATTTTTCTCGGTAACAATATTTTATTACTTTACTAAATATTATGACAACAATGCATGTATGCATTTCCCTTTTGTATGAACGAGAAATTCTATACTCATTCACGATAATAAAATACATTAAATAGTTAAAATTATAATACACGTCGTCAACACATTATTAGGATTAAATAAACATTTATAAAAAAAATTCATAAAAAATATTTTTGTTTACAAGTATAATTTCTTTCTTCCTTTTATTATTTTCAATAAAATTATCATAATATTTTTTTAACAGAAAAACATTCAAATAAGTATTATATGAAGTCGATTTTATCTAATTTTATGTGCTTAAAAAAGAAATTTAAAAATTATTTCGTTGAAATTACTCCAATATGAGTGACTTCAGCAATACAATAATTCACTATATAAAAACCTGTGCTTTTGAAGATTTGTCGTATTTTCTTCGTTGTTAAATAAAAGATGTATTAATAAAATTTATACTGGTCTCAAGTGTAAAGTAAAATTGATTTACAAGTTATTTTAATTTTAACGATAATAAGAAACACGAATATATAAGTAACAAAATTTTAATCTGTCAGCGTTCATAACAGAAACAATATTAAACTTCTGTCGAGAAATATTTTTTAGAAATGAATGGTAGAATGTATTTCATATGAATTACTTCAAGTTCAGTAACAAGAAGTCAGTTGAAGATCATTTCAAAATATTTGTATTTGTTACATTTTCTTAAAGACACATAATTTACAACAAAATTATGTGATTTAGTATCCTTATGTTTGTATGTGTCATGAAATAATATAAGTTTAGAAATTTCGCGAAATTGAAATTATTCTGATGTTTAATGTTACGCAAACATGATTGTGTGAATAGCATGTAAATATAATTAAACGTGAATTTGTTAATAATTTTCATATTACACACATGTTACATGTAAAATTGACGCAGAGTTTTAATTAGTCACAGATACGTGTTTGATCTCTTTGAAATCGATATTCTCAATGTAATTACCTTATAGAGTCTCTGTATTGTTTGTAAAGTATCGGGAAGAAAAATAAAGAACAGATACGATGAAATAAAATAAAAATTCTCATGATTCTCAGTTGATGCTTCAAATAGTTCGTGTAGAACTATAAATGTGATTATTGTAATTGAACTCTGGTGCAGCAAAGGAATGATTAGGGCGAAGAAAAGTCTGCATACGAGTGCGTGGACGTTGGAGACAAAATAATGGAAATGTATAAAAGAATAATTGTGTTGTAATTCTTTATGTAATATAAAATATAATCGCTATTAATATCATTATAATTTAAATGCTATTAATAGTTCAACATTATATGAATTTTTTCTTTTCTATTTTGTACTAATTCACTTTTTTAAAATATAATTTGATATTATGTTTTCATGTTTGTCTTGGATTATGTAAAGCTCTTTTCTTTTTCGGTTTCCTTATTGAAACCTTACATGTTTCTCTTTTATTCCTCGCTATTACAGTGATTCAGTTATTCAATCAGATATAGACAGTTATTCAGTCCATCTTAATTTATCCTACTTTATTTTCCTATAGTTTTCGGTAAAGTATAGAGTTTCTTTACGTCATGATCACGTTTTCTTAAATGCCGCATATTCTTGTATTCGTTATAAACTAAATATCGTTTTAAGTTCATTATTTTTGAATAATCTAAATACGTGTTTTCATTATTTAGTAAAAGTCAGTATTTCACATCTACACAAAACTACAAGTGATAATATATTATAAATTCTAATTTCCAGTTACATTACAGTAACAGAAATTTTTTTAAAATTTATCAATGTTATTAAAATTTCATTATTAATTTCGTCAATCAATCAAGCAACGTATCAACTACTTAATTCGAACATAACAACGATTGCACATTTTTCTTTAAATTCGCTCATTTTTATTTCTCTTACTGTTTATACAACTTTTGTACTTTCAATCGTGATTTTTTAATTTATCGCACACTATAATCTGATTACTTATAGTCGCTAGTATTTCTATTATACCACTTGGAAGAATTACTTTTTCACTTGTTTGTTTATGTATATAACACGAACAAACTAATATAATTCGTTAATATAATATATTTCAGTTATTCTAAGCGAAGTATAGAGTCTTTACAAATTTATGAGTAATTAATACAATGCATAATAAAATCCTAATAACACCTTTAATATTCTCACTATAAATCTTTGATAATTTGTAAATCCACATTCATAGTTTCTACTATCTTCTACATCAGACATTACTTTTAAAAATAAAAAACTTTGCAGAAAGTTAAAACACGGGCAAGAGTAGTAAAAAATATAATAAAAGAACATATTTAGATTGAAGACTGCTATAAATGTACAAAAAGCAAGAGAGAGAGAGAGAGAGAGAGAGAATGGTAAAACTGAAACATATTGATTTTAGAAAAAGGTAACTAAATAACGAAGGGTTAAATGCAGATTTGTGAGTAAGAGCTTGTTTAAAAAGTTTTACTTATTAATTCCATTAAATTTAAAAAGCAAATATTTAATTGAGTATTATTCGTTACTTTTGAATTAGATTACTTTTAAATTAAAATATTGGTAAAAGTGCTGCATTTTATTACGAAATACATTTGGAATAAACTATATTAGATTAAAATGTGCTTTTGATATTTAACAACGTTAACAAGAATATAAGTAAATCAATAAAATATTTGAAACGAAAGTATTTTAAGGAAATACATTAATATTGAATGAGCTTTATATAAATAAAAATAAAATAGCCAGGTTACATTTTTGTATTCTTTAATATAAAAATAGAATAAAGCATTTAGATGAATTGAAGCTAAAGTAGACTTAAGTTAAATAAATGTAGTAAGATTTTGTTTATGTATAGTAATAAATGGAATAATATTATTGTAATAATATTTATTGTAATAATTTAATAATTTAAATATGAAGTTCTATTACTGTACCAGCGAGTTAATTTAAATTAAAAAATGAGGGATTTTTTTATTTCAGTCCTACTCCTTCAATATATAATGCACATTACGTAATGCACAAATAATAATAATAAATACGTAATGCATAATAAATAATATAATGCACGAACGTTATACTATTTTTGTAGGAAATGCCTGCTAGACTTTACTCTCGTCATACGAGTGGTTGTTATTAGTAAATCTCCTGAAATAATTAATATGTATTTTGTATACGATACTCTACCCTACATCGTGACTTCACGAGTCTATGTCTGTAGGAAAATGGATAATACTGTCATCTGAAAATATTATCAGGAAATATACTAAAAAGCATCGATCGCCTTTCATTAACCTTGTGTTTTCATTATAGAGTAACTAGATGATCCAGTGACCAACAGCGTTCGTTATCTCGGCTCGAAGGATCTCACGAAGGTCAGTCTTCAAGAAGTAGTATTGGTATGTGAGCTTGATTAACAAAGTCCATACTTTATCAAGTATCAACGGTTAATGATAAAAGGATGTTATATTGATAGGTTGGAAAAGATTCTTGAAGGTTTATCCAGTTTAATGCGACTTTATGATAAATGTGACCAATATCATTAAGTGCGTATTCATACTCTCCAAGATAAATGAGTAATAATAGTAAAGGAAAAGTACCTAATGAAACTGAAGTAATTTTGATCTCGTTAAGAAATGCCGTAAGGTCTCTTATTTGAAACGTGCGATTAAAGAGTAGCATTTACCGTTATAAATGGAAAAACCTAAGAATAATAGACGAACATTGTGCCACGTGTAAACAAAGAAGGTCGTCGCCAAAATACCAGATCTTGTAATTTATCATTACGAGCTGAGGAAGAAGATGCATAAATCCGAGCTATTTAGCACGTACAAGATTCTTGAACACTCGTCCAAAGTTCAGGAATGAACCCAAGATGTTGTCGAGCTATATAAGAAAAGCCGCTCCGAGGCGCGAATCAATAAGAATCTCCGTGCAAGATTGCCAGGAGCACCGGGAGGAGCGAAATATCCGAGTGTCGGCGAGTGCAGGTGCATTCGGGAGGATCGTCCGCGAGGAGAGGATCGGCGGAGATGCGAAGCCGAGGGGTCGGAGCTTGCGCAGACGCTCGGCATCGACGTCGGGCGGTCGCGCGTGCGCGCTAAGCGAGGGCGTCCGCGTCTTGGATTCCGACTCCGAGGTTCTCCGGAGCGGCAGTACGTAGCTGGCAGCGTCGAGAGGAGAAGCGCCCGGATATAGCAGCGTCTTTCACGAGGCGGACCACCGGAAGAATGGACTTGGGTGACTCGACTTAGCGGCGGTACGTATCCGGATGCGTCCTCGCGCTCGACCGTCCCTTTCGCGCGGGATCCTCCGGGTATCCGTGGGCAAGCGCCAATACGGAGGTACGAGCAGTGTACCTTCGGCCGAGGAACAATGTCAACCAGTTGTTATCCTCTCGTTGGATTGTGCCGCGCTCGACGATTATGGATTTTCATTCCGTCGTAGCAATGCTGGCACGGGACGGTCTCGATATCGATTGATTTGGGGAAAATTCTCTGAACGTGGGGATCCGCGCGCGTGCGTTTTTCCATCCCTGCATACGCAGACACGAAAGTAGGATTTTCTTTTATTTTAGAGCGAGGAGTAAAGCATAAGCGCGAGAGCACGAAGTTTGCGCCTCGCGAGATATTCGATGTAGAAGATTGCCTTGTATTATCTTCAGAATAATTGTTATGTATCTTCGTTTGCTCATGATGCTTCGATTTGGTTTATCGATTGTATTTTTATTATTCTGCTGGCTTACAAAAAGATGTCTTACGCACTTATATTGAGAAAGTGGCTGTTCGACGCGTGGTGAATTTTCTTTAATAACGAAAGCTCTACTTTAAACTCATGACTGCGATATACATATGTTTTTCAAATGTAAATGACTCTTTCCGCTTTACATCTAACTTGCACGTAATTGCAGCGAAATGTAAAATTTAAATTACACACACTTGTCAATTGAAGGGTTAAGTGCCAGTATTGAAATTACTTGGTATAATGCAATCGAATGCGACAAGGTTTACATTCGTTTCAAAAATAAAGAATATATCTCGTTAGATGTAAGAGAAAAATAGCAAACCTATTAGGAAATCAATGGAATAAGATAAGAAATGGATGGAAAAGAAAAAATTGGCCAATGGAATAGTTGTGTAAACTAATAAACGAATTTTGTTCAAGACCTTTATCGAATAATGATATTATCGTTATATCAATCAAACAAGAAAAATATTTCAGCAATTATTTCAGTTTATTCCTTTTATTACTTAGTCGCAATATTATTTTTTCCACTTGAACTCTCAACTGAAACAGTTATTAATGTTACTCAATGATTCAGTTAATAAATTATAAAGGAAGCGTTAAATTAACGAAACTCATTTTTCGGTTGTGAATGAAACTCGTATTCAAATTTCAGAGTTTATTGCACAAACTATAGGTGACATAAAGATAAAAAAAATTCTTTCATAAAACATAGGATAAAATACTTTTATTGCGTTTGCAATAGTACACAAACAGATAATTTCATTCGCGAGTAGACTTAATAATGTGTTGTTTAATTTCTGCGAGAAAAAATGGATATAACTTTAACGTTTTGAAAGTTTCGTAAAAAGGAAATGTTTGGTTTAGAATTTGTTTAGAATTTGTTTAAAATTTGTTTACCTAAAAATGTTTGTTAAGTTTTGATACATGCCTATGTTTTATCAAGCCAAATTTTTGTTTACTTTTGAATAATTGTTCAAATGTCTGTTCACGTATGCTTAATAATTATTAAAACATATTTTGAATTACTTATTCGCTATCTCCTTATCTCTCATACTGAAATAAAATATGAAAGAAGTAAAATACAGCGATTTAGAAGAGTTGAAGTTAGGGTCAGTCTGAAAATTCTGCGGGATTATTGAAAATAAAATATTGGTTTCCTGAAAGAAGCTCAATGATAAGATTGAGCAAATGACAAAGGCGCGTCCGAGTAATTCTTAGGTCGGTGCGACAGGGTGGAATCGACGTATTTTAGCTGGTGAGCGTGCGATGCTGCATCGATCGCGTCGCGACGCTTTCTCTCACCCTCTCTCTCTCTCTCTCTCTCTCTCTCTCTCTCTCTCTCTCTCTCTCTCTCTCTCTTACTCTACCTTCTCACTTTACTTTTATATTATAATGCCGTGCTGGAGTTTCAGTGATCGCGGTAACGAAAAGAAATAGAGCCGACCCTTTTCACCCTCTGGGAGGATGATGGGGGAAGCAGGAATTTTGCCCAAAGAAATCTTTGTGGACGGAATGATGGGCAATTCATTTGAACCGCCTTATCTCTTTGTTTCGCTCCTTCTTTAGCTTTATCTGTTCTTTCACATTTCTTTTGTGAATTTTTCTCTTCGCATTCAACCAGACTTATAATTTTATTAAAGACATCTAGAGGTTCCTATTTCACATGTATACTTTAATGAGGAAAGGAGGGAGCAGAGAATTTTATTTGGAGATTTTGTCCAGCGTACGTGTGCTTAATTTTCTTTGGTACTGTATTCAAGAATTTTATTATTATTTTTAGTAGGATTCCTTTACGTACTAGATATGATAGTTTATTTTTTAATAAGGAATGCTAAATGATCGGTTCTAACAAGATTTCAAATGAAATACATGCATTAATGAGAAGAGTCACACTTGTTTTATTCATGAATTTTGTGCAAAGTGCTATAAGTATTGCAATCGAATTGATGGCTATTTTTAATAAATTTAAGATTTTTATAATTACATATATATATATATATAATAATAAAAAATATTACTAAAAGTTGCAGACCGGTAATTATTAATTTTATTATTTTAATATATTTGATCGAATAAGGGAATAATTACGTATTTATATTAAAAATTGAAAAGGGAAGCAGCTCAAAACAAATTTATCATCGGCGACTCTCAATTTTGCGCTTGCAAAATTAATTTCTTTACCTACGTTTCCTCAAATTTTACATTCTGCAGATTGAGAGAGAAAACTTGAAAGTACTCAAAATTACTTTAACATTATACGATAATGATCGAATATATTTTGAAATAGAATGGCACGAAGCAACGTTTTTCCTAAAAGACTGCAGGCGTCTGCAGGTTTCCTTTTTATCAAACAGCGATATTCGCTTTCTTCCGAGAGAGCAATGAAAGAGCACTCGGTAAAATTTCACACATTTTAATATTAAACTTTGATTGAATAAAGCCTCGCCGTAAATGCGTGTAATAGAAGAATGAAAATGATATACGTAAAGATTTTTATCGACCAACCGAATAAAAATAAGAAAACCTTAGAACAGAAGTGTAGTAATATCGGATGGAAAGAGAGACACAACCCAACTAAAGTTGTGATTAAAACCTCTTGCGTAGCATAAATATCCGTAAAAAACGTGGAAAATATTAATTCCCTTGTCGTGAGAATACGTAAAGGATATTTATAACTTGTTAGCAGTAATTTTTGTAGTTAGCAAGTAGTCGGACGGCTCGGTGGGAAAATTACCTTCCGACCGAAGAAAATAACGAGGTTCGAGCAAATAATTTGCTCGGTCGCGCGATGCCGACCGATGCCGACCGATGCCGAGGTCAGAAATGTTGATTTTTAAAGCGAACAAAGCATCGGAGCAATCATCGACGGGAGTACATCGTTGGCTTCGATCGCACGTGAAGCCAATAGCGTGGAGCAGTGGGAGCCTTGACCTCGCTCAGACGCCGCGACGACTCGTGTGACCTGTGGCCCCGCCGAATTTAGGGCGTCGTTGTAATCGATTTTCGGGGACGGCCAATCTAACGCCGTCGGGGCTTGTCCTTGCGAGTATACTCACACGCGCACAGCTTTTCCAGCTCGGGCACTGCTCGAAGCTCGCTTTTCCCAAGGGTGGCTCTCAAGTTTTTCCGTCTCAGGCCTCTTTGCCTCCACCACCACCTCCTCCTCATATCCGCATAATACGATGCTTTTTCGAACAAGTATTTCGCGACCAACAGTCTTCCCATTCCGGAGCCTCTTCTTTCTCTTTCTATCAGTCTTTCGCTGTAAGAGGCGTCAGCTTGTGTCCAAGCAAAATACGCCGACAGTTGTTTGCTTGTTTTTTTAAAAGGAAATTTCATGCGACCTCGCTGCATATAGAAAGTCTAATCGTAAGCTTAGCAGGGTTTTTTCGAATAACTTCGACGAATGATTTGAAGACAGAACAAGCCATTGAAAAGCGAACCTCTTTACGAACAATTTTTAGCACGACAATATTTCAAAACGGGTAATTGTTCGAAATGTCTTTTCTGCACATCAAATTGATTATACGTCTTATGAAATACAAAGTATTTCTTAGTTTCTCAGTATAACTTGAGAATCAATGTTCATACTTTCAACGTTTTTCATTATAGAAAAGTATCTAGAAACCTAAATTACTCTTTACAAATTTTTAGTTATTATAAAAGTAATTCATTTCAAAACTGTATTACATTTCTAACTATATTTCTAAATATATTTATACGTAGATGTAACATTTAGAGATTGTAAAGGGATTATCGTTTCTCCTATTGTCGTCTTTTTCGATGTACGATACAATTGTCGACCTCGATTTCCTTCAAATTGGTTTTACGAGACAAATTTGTTCATTCTCTATTGCATCTTCGGTTTCTTTTTTTTTCTTTTCTTTCATTATAAAAAGGTCTGAAATTGTGCAACTTTGAAAGACGAATGGTCGCGATAAGTAAAGTGCCTCATTTGATATACAATGTAGAACGAGAGCACAAATAAATTCATGCCTCAGCACCGTTCACTCTTATTCTTAGAATAGTAGATTTTATAAGAACGGCAAGTGAAGCACACCGATGATAATAAGAGAGAGAGAGAGAGAGAGAGGGAAACCGGTTTACCAATTTGTAAAAACGAGTGAAAACGAGTGAAAACGAGTGAAAACGAACGAAAACGAACGTACACCTTAAAATAATTATCGTCCCTCGATTGCACGCACGCTTATCAAAGATTTCCACTTCCTGCTCGTAGGGGAAAAGAAGGCGACGCATCCGCTCGAAAAAGAAAATAACTCGTCGCCGTTGTAAAGCTGTTCGCACGACTCAAAAGTGGCAGAAGGCCGCGCGCGTTATAAAAAGACAGAGTTGATTTCTCTTATCAGAGCTTGGCGGACGTGTCACTAAGCGTTACGGGCCTTACTTTTTCAACCAAACGCACGTCGGAGCGTCTCTCACCTGCGAAAATTCATTTCCGCTAATTGCAACTTACCACCTGTGCGCGATGGTTCGCGAATCTTACGTATCCCGCATGTAATCCTTGCAAATGCATTCGCGATTCTCCGTTCTCTGTTTCGCGTACACCGTCTCTATCGCAGGTACGAGCTTTTCACGATGAGAGTGTGCGAGTCGGCAACTTGTTGAAATACACATTTAAATGGAGCAGTGACCAACTCAAGTAAAACGGTAAAGTTGTGCTTGCGAAAGTTTATTCGCTTCATGATAGTTTAAGGACGTCTGGGTACACTACGGGAATCAGGAAGTAATATTGATAAGACTTGGTATTAATCTGGTAGAACTTTCGTTCTCTAGGAATGCGCGCAATGCAAACAAGAGTTTCAAGTTAGTAACTAGGCAACTGCAGAATTAACGCTCAACCGATTCGATTCAAAGCACCGATACGCCTATGGACCGACTCGCATTGCAAGTACTCGAACACGGGATTAGCGGGAAGAATGTTTCCGTTGAGCTTCTTATAAAGTAGGGCCTGACAACCGATATGAAAAAGGCTTTTAGTTTCGAAGCTTGCGCCCGCTTTTTAAATTGCGCGAATTAACGTCGGCATTCGTAGGTGACGAGGAGCGCTACGTGACGGCGAGGGGAGGGGTGAGGGGTGAGGGTCGTGGCAGCGCTAGTTTTCGTTCCCTCGCAACTCGAGCGAGAAGCCATTCCGAGGAGGCGACACGACGGCTAAGTGCCGGTGCACTGTAATCCCGCGTAGCAAATCGTCTAATGGGTGCGGATAAGGTGGACGGAAAGGCGCGAGCGTCCGGGGTGCTTGAGTCGGCGGGGAGCGGAGAGGGCGGGTAAGCTATCGGTATGTATGGGTGTACGTGTGCAGGTGCGATGTCGCGGATGCAGCCATGATCGGAGATGCGGAAGTCGGGGCTATCGTGAGCTGCGCAGCGTCGGGAGCGCCGCCACGCAGCAGCTGCAACAGCGACGGACGGTGACGGCTGACGTACGCGAACGAGCAGACGCACACGGACCATGGACGTCCAGAAGAAGTTCCTCTGCCCCCGGCTGGTCGACTACTTGGCCATCGTGGGGGCCAGGCCGCCGCCCCCACCCTCTCGGCAACCTATTCAGGTACGCCAGCGACTCCCGTTCGCTTTGGACTTCTCGGACTTCTGGAGCGGCGCCCGTCGGTCTTTCCTCGATCGATTTAAGCACGATCTATCCGATCGATGCACTTGCCAATGGACTTAAAAGCTGACAATGCCGTCCAGGCCCGCTCCAGTAGTTATCGCTTTGAAAATTCCGCTCCGATACACGGACGATTTACTAATGGACTGGAAAGGGTAAAAGAACCTTGACGGGCTTTTTCTTGTGCCGCAAAGTAACCAGTACGTTTGCTTTACGTATATCTTATGCTAAAAATACCAATAATTTGCTTCCGTTTACGACATGCCGACTGATTATTCCTTCGTTAGATCAATGACAGCTGTACCATGCCTGACTTCATTTTTTATTTATTATCAAACGTTATTCAATACCTCGTTTAATTCGTGAAAATGGATTTGTAAAAAATCAATGTTAGATCATTATTTCAGTTCATTAATAGATTTTGTCTTTGAGAGTAACGAGCTCGAATACGTCATCGAAAGCTTGAGTTTTTTCCGTAAAGAAAGATTTTAAAAGTTGCTTAAGTCGCTTAAAACATCAAATAATACTTTTTACATTAAATACATTTATGTCAATCCAAGAATTTACATAATTTTTCAAACGTGCATTACTCTTTTAGAATGTAATTATTGATTAAAAAATTCTTGGCAAAGTGATTGCTTAACTTATTTAGCCATGTTGGAGAAATTGAAAATGCGACGTTAAGGTTTTTCTTTTAACGAACACCGACACAAGTGCACGTCATTATCAAATTCAACGACTTTAAATTCGAACTAAAATAGATACTACTAAACGTTCTCTCTAGATATATAACTCAAAGTTTCTATGTTCACAAATGTATTGTTAAAATGCACAGTCAAATGTCGGATGTTTTTTAAACGGGTCTTATTCACTATTCTCGTTTCATTAGCATAAAACTTATATAAGATTATAGAGTGCAATTTTATGTTTCGTTATAAATATGTATTATAAATATGCGTCAGACGCTTTCCAATGTTGTTTCTTTCCAAATTAACACAAGCTGTTGAATCACTACTTATTAATAATAGGAAACAAATTATACTAATTTTAATGTTAATATTTTATAATAGTAAGTTTGATCGATTTGTTCCATTGAGAGAACAAATGTCTGTTTGTATTATTCTGGTACGTGAACATTTTTTATGCCTTTGAGTCAAAATATTGAAAATATCTTTATTCAAAGGTTATTTCATTATCTATTTTTTTTAACATCAAACACTTCGAATCAAACATTAATCTTACTTGGCTCAAGTTTTCAATGGGATTACAATTTATAATTGCACAATGTCATAATGTATACGTTTATAAGATTAATATTCGCTGCATACGAACACGTATTGTATAGTAGATTATAGATCATAGATAAAATACGCGATAAAAAAGTTTTTCGAATGAAATTAAAATTCTCGTTTTTAACAGCTCTTTTATAGTTACTCAATTGCAACTATAAAATTAGCTTCTTTGTTAATATAATCAGTTTAAAAGCGAACTTAGTCTACAAATAAGCCATTAAGGAACTTTTAAACTATTTTTTATTTGTACCTTATCAACTTACATAAATTTTAAAAAATTATAAAACCATATTATTTTGAGAAGTGCGTTCACTTATTTTGTCAAAATTGGTTAATGTTCAAAGTATATTTCAATGAAAGATAGTTTGCGATGTTTTAAAAAAAAAAATGTATTCCTTACCGTTATAAGAGTATTTTTTAGGATTATATCTATCAATGTCGTTAAATTAATATCAACATATTTCTCAATTATTATCGTTAATAATATAATTCTTAAATAATATTCCTGTTACAATATTTAAAACCATTTAATATCATCATGTGCCTAATTAACTACGCTAATATATTCGCAAAATTATACTTGCTTTTTTAAAAATATTCCCGTTGAAATTGTACATTTTAATTTGTATGCTTTAAGTCATTTATAAGTTTGGTAGGATACTTTAATGATGAAGATAAACTTTTTACACTTGATGAAGTGTAAAAAATACGATATTATTAAAATTGGAAATTACTTTTATATATTCTTTTTAACCTATTTATCTTTAATCACTTGAAATGAAAATTTCAGATATCGCACACGTTGAGAATATATCATAGTAATGTTAAAGTTTTCTATTCGGAAATCCATTCAATACGTATTATAACGTCAAAATGAAATTTTAATCTTCGTCATCGTGAACAAAAAGTCACTTTTTTATTTAATATTTATCAAGCATTTTATTGCATCACGCGGTTAAATTTATTATGTTTATGCTTGAGTACAAATCATCTGGTTTCGGTACGTGGGTTATTTTACATGACGTAAAGCGTTTAATATTACATTGAAATCGTAATGCGCGTGGCTTATAAATTTTATAAGGTAAATGATATATCAAAGACAAATCTAGAAATGGTATTTCAAATACGATAATTTAATGAAAGGCACAATAAGCTACGTACCATCAAAAATTCAATGATTTACTAAAGACGGAATTTTCACCTTTATTCCGTCACTTGATTTTGTTTTGTATTGTAAATTAAGTCCGGCTTAACTCTCTCATCCCATGAAAGGAAGAATTTAGGAGGGTAGTACTAAAAGTCACTTTATTGATCACTTTATTGATTCATTTATGAGTTTAAATCCTTCTTGAAATCTGAAGGAGCACAGTTCTAGTGCAGGCAATTCTATGCATCTCTGGGATTAGAAGTTTAAGTGAAGCGAAGGCACGAGTTTTAACAGTTCGAGGCGAATAATAACGTGTAATAAAATAATGTTCATTGACGTTCCTAAGCCAAACCTCTAAGTCTCGTCTAGTACCCCTTCTTGAGATTTCAAATCTCTTTTCTACTCAACCTACGTGATTGCTGCTTCTATTTTTATCGACCTTACACATTTTATCAAATCTAAAATTACTCTAATAGACGGGATTTAGTCACAGGATGATGATAAAATGTATCCAACCTCCTTTCCTCCTACCTCGTGAAAATAAATTTATACTACTTAATAGAGTTATTCATGCGGTTCTTATGAGACGCATCTAATTTAATATTATACAGTAGAGTAAGATGTTTAATTCAACGTAAATACGTAGAAAATACTGAGAAATATAAATTTTATTCAAACGCCTCTCTCTTCGTAATAGTGCATGTTCTTAATTAGTTATTTTTATTTATTTTTCTTCATTTTCTTCATTTTATTTATTTTCCTATTTATACTCACCGACATATTTATATTGTTCGACTCTTATCTTGGATGATGTTGCTCTCGTTTGCATACCCGTCAACGTAAATTTATAGCTTAATATTAAATTCGATCTTAGACTCTCGTTCGAGTTATATATTTCGTATTAGATATTTACTATAATTTAATAATAAGTTAAGTGGAGCGTCTACTAAAGCTTAATGCACATTTAATTTAATCGTAAATTTCACGTCTTCTTAAGCTACATTATGTATTCAATAACATATGTTAGATAATGTTGGTACCGAATGTAGTCTTTGTACCGTTCTCTTTATATTGCATATGTTTTTCTACCTTTCATAATTTTCGACTTGAAAATTCTTAATTTCTACGTTAATTATTGTCATGACATTAACGTGCGACATTTATAAATTCTTAAACTTTAATATTACGTCGTTTCAGATGCAAAAAATTTCACGATAAGAATTCACTTTTAATAATTGTTTCTTTTTTATCATTTAATTTGCATTAAAATTTCTTTCAACTTACAGCAAAAGTCAAATTACTTCAAGTTAATAACATTCTCCGCGAATAAAGCATTAGCGAAGAAAACATTTTTATGCCCATATTTGAATGTAGTTTTTATTGCTATTATTAACAATCAAAAGAAAGTTCCGACAAAAGCGATATTTTCCAGATTATACTTCGTTATAAAGTATATCTTGTTGCTTTAAATCTACATTCGTTAATCTTAGGGATTTTCATATTTCTGAAATGTTCTGGAAAAATGATTGCGAATAAGCTTCTTTACTATCCAGATAAAAGTGAAAAAAAACCCAGCATTAAAATAACGTAAAAGTAAAACTTATTTTATGATTCCTGTGCATTTTTATTTATTCTTAAGCAGTGAAAGGAAAGACGACGTATTCATTCGTCTCTTTCATTATTACGTACAAAATTACGTACGATAAGTTTTTCCAACAAAATTAATAAATAATTATAAATAAAAAATCTGCTAGATATATGTAGCTGTACAAAAACCAGCACAAATTACATTATACAAGAATATTCTGTGCTGATGAAAACAACGTTCGGTGTTGCTAGAAGTTGGAAAATAATTGTGTGCAGGTTCCGGAGCTGCTGCGCAGATATCCGGTAGAGGATCACGAGGACTTCCCTCTCCCTCTGGATATGGTTTACTTCTGCCAGCCGGAGGGTTGCAACAGCGTCGGTCCCAAGCGGACGGCGTTGCGTGAGGCAACTTCCTTCACCTTTACCCTCACCGACAAGGACTCTGGTTCGTAAAAACATAATATAAAATCTGAATTGCACTAATATTGGATTTCCTTTGCACTACATTAATTTCACTTCAGGACGAATTATACGGGCTTAAAGCTGAACTGTCTGAGAAGGGAAAATTAATTTTCTTAAGACGTCATTGCAGACTTTTCTGTTTATAAATGCTGCATTTTATCTTACAACATTTTGTTCAAAAATATATAAGTAAATGATTTTAATAAAACGCACTTACGGTTCCTTATTTTTCGAATATTTTAAGTATATTGAGTCCTATTAGTGTTTTTGTACAATTCTGTAAAATTTTACATTGCTATTTCTACATATTTTTGAATAATCATACGTGTATATTGCTTTAAAATATTAAACTCTTTTAAATTCTGCAATATAGCTAACATTTTGTATTTTGCAAATAATACCTTTATAATAACGTTTTAATGGAAAAAAGATGAAAAATATAACTAATCCAATTTGCCTTTGATATTATATTAAAATTCGTTGCACTTTAATAACGATTTTTAATAATAAATTTTACGAGAATAAACTTACCAGATCAAGTTAAAATTTTAATATTTCTGTATTGAGACAGTTTGTTGATTATATTTCTAAGTAACTCGTGGAACAACTGCAACAATACAATAATTAATATTGAATTAATAAACATTATCGACGTATCTGTTGTAGGCATTGAAATTGAGATGTCTTGTAAATTGTATTTTTCCTACATATTTCATGTTATATCACTGAAATTAAATTAAAAATAATATTGCGTAAAGCTTGATAAAAACGCGAGTCTGCAATTTCGCGGTTAAAAAATTTAAATTTACTGGGGAAAAAGCTATGATACGATTCTTGGTATCCGTTAAGGCCATTATATGCTGGTTTTAACTTTGAAAGATTTTTTTAAATTAAAATTATGCTAATTCGGTATCGAAGGATCAGCGAATTTAATGGAAACTTATAGTTTTATTACGAAAAACTGTTTGTAGAAACTAACTTGAAAGCACGTCATTCCTTACAATGTCTACTAAAGCATTAAGCTAAAATGTATTAAGCACTCGATCTTCAAAAGAACAGTCTTTGATCATTTTTAACATTCCAGATGATTAAAAAGATTTAAAAATCTGTATTTTACAATATTTTGTTTGTTACCAATTATTTAAAATGACTTGTTTTAAATTAATAATTTAATATAATTAAATGCAAATAATTTCCTGACTTAATAACGCACGTGACCCAGTACCTTATTTATACCCTACTAGTTAAGGGCTCGGTAAATATTATTAGTAAAGAAATTTGATTATTATTTATTAAGTATTCTGTTACAATATTAAGTAACTAATTTATGCATAAATTACAATACGGTAATATTCTTGCAAAAACTGGTAATTAGAAATGTACATTAGAGAGTACCGGGAAACTATCTTGGGGATACGAAATACAGAAGGAATACCATAAATACGCATTTTCTCGAGGCTTGATTGCCGCTTCAATTACAGGATAAAGGTTCACGCGTTCTTATCGCATTTTTTGTACTCGACTGCAACAGGTAAAACTCGCTACGGAATATGCGTGAACTTCTATCGACCCGTCGACAGAGCCGGTGGTAATGGAGTCACGGGAATTGGATTTCGCAGAGATAAGCAGAACTCGAACTTTCGTAGGGAGAGCTGGAGGAAAAGCATGGAGAAAAGTTCGGATTCTGCATTTTCCAGGTTCGATATTTTCTTTGTCTAACTTTGGACTATGCGGAATTATTTTCGAAAAGTTTATTTCTCTAATAACTTTAATCTTCATTTTATGTAAATTTATGCAAAATTATGTAATTAAAATGCTTATACAAAGTCATAATTAGATTGTGCCTGAGAATAATAAGGTGAATTAAGTTAATGGATTTTAATAAGTTTTAAATAGTTTAGCTCCTACAATGCAATTTCATAAAATTCAAAATTTGAAACATTTGTGCCGAGTACACGAGCAGAAGAGCAGAAGAATATAATATAGCACGATATAACATCAAGAACAGGACTCTTTCAATTTATCCTATTCATTAAAATTGAAAATATACTATTATTTATATTTACTTGGAAATATAATGCATATGTAATAGGTTCCGTATGCAAACGTTGCCGTATATAAACTGTTTCCGCAATGCGATGGAAAATTATTGTTACAGAAATGAAAAAACTTAATAATCTTGGGTAAAATCGTAGAATATACGAACAGTCACTAAAATGCTAATATATATTGAAATACCTTAATAATCTTTTGCCAATATCATAGGCAATCTCCTCCACAAACAGAATCCTTGTGATTCTGCTTCTGTAAGGAAATCTTACTTTTATTGCGATGTAAATTTTACATTGAGTCGTAATTTACCAAATTCAACCGGAAAAACATCTTAATAATCTGTAATGATTTGATGCTGCACAAGTTCTAATAGCATCCTCATTATTCTAAAAATTGAAGCATAACGACGAGCAAATGGTTTGATTTTAAATAAATATTAATTAATACGAGGCTTCATCGATGAACGCAATTACTTTTATAATTACTTTTATAATTTATTCAAACTCTTCGCCTCCGAGTACACATTGAGATGCGAAGTACGTGGCACGTGAGATTTCCGCAGTAAATAAGAAAAAGAAAAGAAATCGAATCAAATCGAATGATTGTCCTGTCTGAATAACGACGGGAGCTAAGGCGTCGGCCATTAGCGAGGATTCGTGCGTCGGGTCGATCAGGAAAAAACCATTACCTCGTGCTTAGCGACTACAGGAGCAGCGCCCTGGGCCCTAGCGATTCGGAAAAGGATTACGCGAGCAGCCGTCAAGACTCGGACAGCCCCCAACATGCCTCGCAAGCCGCCCACGTACCGAGACTCGGCGTCACGGCGCCGAGCGCCGACAGCGAGAGCGGCGGCAGTCACTCGCCCTCGCCCCGCGCCTCCCGTCGTCGCCAGGTAAAACTTATCCTTCTTCCTGCACTTCGTTGAAATTGCGTCGTCGTGAGTTATCACAAGCTTCGCAGCTTTTTACCGTAACTCCTGAGCTACTCTCGTTTCCTAGTGTTAAATCTTTTTACATCGACTCCGAACAATGGAATGGGTGTGGACGAACTTTTCGGTATTATTTCTTGTTCTCTCTTTACGGAACGATGTACGTTCGATAAATTTTTGCAGCTCTATTAAAGATCCAAAACGGTATTTTTCCTGTTTATTTTTTCTTTGCAATACCAAGAGCCAGCTTATCTTTTAATGAATATTAAAAGGGTTTTGTATTTTGAACTTACTTGCTCATTTTCTATACGATTATTAAAAAGGAATGAACGTAATTAACGCGAAACTTTTCATATCTTTCAGAGGATACGGAATCATTCTTTAACTTCACTGTGTTTAATCTCACATCATCCATTTTTTTCCACATTCCGAGAATGCCTTTTTGCGTTGAAAAAACTCATCGATGCATGCAACGAGAGCTCGTTGCAACAAAAAGTCAGCACCGCCAGACAACAAAGGTATATAATTATTCTGCTCGTAAGTTGATTAATCTGTACGAACGGGCTTTTCTCTCTTCAACATAATTTTCAACATATTTCCATTCAAATTTCATATAGTAAGCATAAATGCGTGAAATGTATCGTGAAAAATTATGAAATTGTAACTATTTCCGTTGAAAAATGAGCAACTACAAACGTACAAGTAATTCAAATAAAAAAATTACTATATTAAATTTACATGTACATGCATATTTTTTGTTCAATGTGGTTATACACCAATGACAATAATTTATTTATAATTACTTATCCGTAAGGTATGTTTAAAAAATGTTCGATTTCTATGTATACATAGTTCTTAGGCATCCTATTATGAAAATTATACACTGAGTATTGCGGAACGAATGGGATCGGAATAAGTAGATCCCCTCGCTACTACGTATTGTAATCCTGCAGCCTTCCAATCTGTAAGATTGTGTTGTACGAGCATCGAAAATTCCGTTGGCCCTGTTGCACTACGACCGAGCGAGTCGAGGAGTGAATTCGCATTAAATTTTGCCACAAACTTGGCTACGTGCATTCCAGAGACACGATATTATCGATGAAGTTTATGGCAATTACTTTACGAGTGATGTACAAATGAAAGAGTGCCTTTGATAGTCAAAAATAACCTTGCCAATCTTCGTCACCGCAGGTCGTCAGTGTGAAAGTTACTCCAAAACGTCAAATGCGTTTAAAATTGTAATTAACGAATAACAAGTACTTAGGTACAATGAAAGAGATTCCTCCGTACAAAGTACCGAAGACTACTTGCAATCGATCCACAATGATGCTAAGCTCTTAAAAAAAGTTAATAATGATGATAAAACATGAATTTAAGCGTACAACCCTGAAACAGATGCATAATATTCTCACCGAATAACGACGAAAGATCCAAGGAAAGCCATCACAACTGGAAGGCGATGTTCACCGTTTCTCCCGATTATATTGTTACATTTGTAATATACTGCGAGCATACTCTAAAATATCACACTATCCGTGAGGAATATTTCGCAAAACAAAATCCTCAAAACGATCTCTCGACCCAGTTTGGAACAAACGTCTGTACTCGTAGAAATATGAAAAGTTTGTGCTGCACTACAATTACTTATTACCTATACACTTACTTATTACCTATTTCTCTCATTTGCTTCATGATTATATATTCAAATTTTATCAGCTCGTGCAATTACTGTAGATATATTACTCTGATAATTTCTTGTGATTTTTTAAGCTCAAGCATTCATTGAATGAATTACCGATGTTGGAAAAATAAAGCAAAAAAACGACGAGGAAACTGTTCACTATTACGAGAAACGACTCAAAAATTACTTACGGAAGTGAAAGATTTACCGAATGAAGAGAAGTCTATGCCAATTATATTGCTCCTAAGTAAACAGCCAAGAAGTAGTTCTTTTTAACGATATACTTAGAAGTGGAATATTTTTTAGACAAACTTTATACACTCGTGCATAAAATGAATATTTGTTAAATTAAAAGAATCGCACTCATCTATCAATACTCATCCATCGATACCATGTTCTAAAGCCTATAACAATTGGGAAATTAATAATAAATAATAATTTTACGAAGAATATTCATTTTAGAACCAAGCGTACGCGCGAAAAATCATTCAAAACGACTGCATTGAGGTAAAAAAATTGAAAAATCTTCGCAACCTGATCAAATGCCTAAGATTTGCGCAATACGCTTGTGCCCTCGTGCGTACATTTATGCTTTTCGAAAGAAAATCGAAGGCTTGCTCGAGACGAAAGACAAAGCCATCCTTAGAAATTCACCACTTTATCTTTGACAATGAACAGCAATATTAAAAAGTCAATGACGCGCATAGGGACACGAACGTGTGGTCGGTATTGAGTGGCCAAACGTTCGATGGCGCCTCCTCGATTGTGCTGCACGACGTGCGCGAAATTGAGACCTGGATACTGCGTCTCTTGAGCGCCCCGGTGCCGGTGCCCGCGAAGACGCGTGTCGAGGTGGAGATACTGTCGCCGAGCTTCCAACCGCCTCTTTGTTTCGCCTTGCCCGATCACACCCGGTTCACCCTCGTCGATTTTCCGCTCCACTTGCCGCTGGAGCTCCTGGGCGTCGACATCTGTCTGAAGGTCCTCACGCTCATCCTGCTCGAGCACAAGGTAAGTATATCCGGCGCTTATAAATACGTTTCTTTTATTATCAAGTACAGGGAAATTCGCAAGGAAATTCGCAAGGAAATTCGCAACACAGCGAGGAATGTTCTCAATTATGAATGTTACTACTCGATAAAAACGTTGGCAATAATTGGCTCGGACGATCAATAATTTCAAAATTTGGATGTACGTGGGCCTCGATGTGTTATCACTTACCAAATATAAGATTCTTCCCGTTTATGCTACAACAACTTCATACCTGATAACGTTTTTTGACTTGTACCATGTACTGCCAGTGAACTACTATTGATCCTTTGAATACTTTTAAACTTTTAAAAGAATCTCATTGTCACTTAATTTACGAGCATGTCATCTAATTCATCAGGATACAAGTTGTCATGGATGGATTGAGCATTTCATTATAAATCATTCTATTTTTTTTTTACAAAACTTAAAAGTTCTAGTACGTCCGAATTCCGAATGAAAACATCAAATCTAAGAGGCCGAAAAGCGCTAGGACATTACCGATTATTCGCAATAATCCAATAGAAGCTCGTATTTTGAATGATCGAGGAAAGTAAATGGAAGACATTAAGTTCTACGCATCCGAAACTCGGGATAAAATCTCTTTCATTTTAATTCTGTGAAATCGTATTAGATCAGGCTTTTTTAATTTTGTTTTTAATCACGAAAAATCAAATACCAGATACTGCTGCAATCACGAGACTACAACGCCTTATCGATGTCGGTGATGGCCTTCGTGACGATGATCTATCCCCTAGAATACATGTTCCCGGCGATTCCTCTTCTACCTACTTGCATGAGCTGCGCCGAACAGTTGCTTCTGGCACCGACGCCCTTCGTTATCGGCATCCCCGCATCGTTTCTCCTCTATAAGAAGAACTTTTGCATACCCGACGACATTTGGCTGGTAGACCTCGACAGCAATAGAATCAGTCCGCCAACGGGACTCGGCGACAACCTGCCACCACTGCCGGAACCGGAGGGTTCCATTCTTAAGAATCACCTGAGTCAGGTGAGCAAAGATGGTGGTGTTCAGCTCGCTTAACTTCAGCTAGCCAACTTTACAAATGCAATCAATATTCTAAAATCTGATTCTCGCGAAAAAGCATTTATAAACGTGGCGAAGTGCTTGAATTTAGATCAGTCGTTCGTCTTGCCTTCGACATAAGCTCGTAAATTTATGCTAATGAGCGAATACGCAAAGCTGCTACAGCTCTTGCAGATAAGAAGAATCATAATACCTAACGAGCACGTAAGCACTTATTTAAGATGATTGATAAAATAACAAATTTGATAAAGAGTGGAGTAGCCTTTTTTATAATGTAACTACTTTAGAAGGAATTTGTATAAAGTAACATTTCAATCAACGCATACAAGCTCCAACATCGGGGACGAAGTTTTAAATTTTATTCGAGCGCTTCACTATGTACGAACACGATTTATGGGAATAATTATTCTTTCCTGCGACTTATTACAAAAGGAAACTACGTAAATTTGCTTTTTGTCTTTGGGTTTGAGCTGTTTTTCGTTCCGTAAGTTACGATTTCATTTTGTCAACCAACGGATACACGTAATACAATAAATACATTTATATTAAATTTATAATTAATACACATGGAAAATGTTTTATGGTTTTAGCTTTATGAGCACCGATTAACTTGATATTGTGATACTTCAACTCTAAAATTAATTACGCATTTCATTTCATTTAAAGAAATTTAACAATAAAATACGTTTTATACGAATATATTTAGAATATTATAATGAAAAGCACATCATGAAATTAAATACATTTTTCTAAAAACTTCATTTTAACTAAATTTTAACTTCCTTACAATACATTCGGACAAGTACATTCGGCATCGGGATTAAATTTCAATTGACCTTACAAACTTTATATAAGTTTACGTAATATCAAATAGACGTATTTTTAAACAAATTAAATTTCTTATGCTAATTGAAATGAAAATATATCAGTAAATATATGTTCTTATACCTTCTCTCTTCTTTCTTTCCGTTCGTTTTCCTAGGCAATGCAACTGATGGGTCAAGCAGGCACTAGTGTAAATATCTTTATCATACTCTTATTAAATTTTATTCCGTTGTTCCTTTTATTCGTCTTATATTCGTTTATAATTTTGCATGTACCGTGTCGCAAATGAATTCTTTTTTTCTTTCTTGAGTATGTGCAGTTGGCTAACTTAATAAAAGTGTGACGGAAAGTAGCTTAGATAATTTAATTTACAATGTAATATTGCAGAGTAATTTCTTAATTTGAGACGAAAAATGAAGAGTAGTCCGTTGAAAGTTAAATTAAATTGAATTAATTTTAATTAGATGTTGCAGTCAGTATGCAGTAGTGGTATGAAAGACATTTCTCATGAAAAGACATTAAAAGACGATAAAAATTAATCAAATTTCCAGGCAATGGGGAGTATGACCGTAACTCAATCTCATTTGGGGATGTCGCACAATATGTCGTCGCAACTCTATTCTCCCCAAAGTAGAAGAGAAAGTAGCGCGTCGCATCACTCAACATTAAGGTATTCGAGCTATTCGACAAATTCTACAAGTCCAATTTTTCCCAGAAGTTCTAACGATGAACGTCTCGTTATTATTTAAAAATTTAATTAAATTTTATATATTGTTATATATTCGTATCAACCTAGACTTCGTGAAGTAGCAGGTTCTTGGATTAAAAAACAAATTTAATTTCAATTCGCTCGACTCACTAGTAGATACAAGTTAAACATATGAAGTTTTTCAACGAGAAGAGATATTTCACGATTATTTCAAGCAAGATCGCGAACGCGATATTTTAGTGGTCGTCTTTCAAATTATCCGATAACAAAGTGGCGTCGAATCGTTTTTGCAAATTAAATGTGAAAGTGGGAACATTTTTATCAGCGTCATTGGCCAAGCATAAGTATACGTAAGGCAATTGTCCAACGCCTTCAAGTAATATCAAGTGAAAAACTCGCGTTGCTTCAAATCGGAAATAGTTCAGCACGGTAATACGAAATGCCAATATAAAAGGGAAAACTATACCATGCGGATAAAATTGAAATTTAAAATTTACGGAGAAATCAATGGCAAAACTGACTCGCGTGTGAGCAAAAGAGTCATTGGTACATTTGCCTCGTCGAGCGATAATCGACTCTTGGAAAGAACAAGTTCCGTATAAAGAGTTCTGCGAACTTTAACATTTATTCGTAGCGTTTCGTCGGTGAAGCACAGATCGAGTCTGGATCACTCGGGCACGGGTCCGAGTCCCCTGCACTCGCCTGGAACCGCATCCCCTCGTCGTCCCTCCCTGGCGACGTCGCACCCGGGCTCGGCCTCGGACTCGCAGAAGGTCTCGCCCCAGTCCGGCAGCGGGATCTACAACCCCTTCATTTACGGCAACGACGTGGACTCGGTGGACGTGGCGACGCGCGTCGCCATGGTGCGCTTCTTTAACTCGCAGAACCTCCTGGCGAACTTCAGCGAGCACACGCGCACGCTGCGCCTCTACCCGAGGCCGGTGGTCGCCTTCCAAATAAACTCGTTCCTGCGCTCGCGACCGCGCACCAGCGTCTTCCTCGACCGCTTCGCCAGGACACAGGCGGTCGAGTTCCTCGCCGAGTGGTCGCTCACCCCGAGCAACGTCGCCTTCCTCAGGATACAAACAGGCGTCTGCGATCCGGTCCAGATCGGCGATAAAGCCAAGTGGTTCGCCCCCAACCTCGAGCCCATCAGCTTCCCAGTCTGGGACTCTGGCAGTTCGCTGGCGAACGCGATGAGGGCCATGCGGGAGTTGGAGAGTCAGCCGACCGACGAAAGCGGCTCCGACACCGAGGGCGCCGAGAGCACGAGTTCATCCTACTCGTCGCTCAGTGACTTCGTCTCGGAGATGGCGAGTTCGGACCTCTCACCCAGTTAGTGCCGCCTTTTCTATCATCTCCTCTCGAAGTACCTCATTGCAACATTGCGTTTTTTCGCGTTTTTTCGCGTTTCTTCACTTTCATTATTTAGAGTAGCTTTTAATTTTTATGCACGACCGTAAAAGTTCTCAAATAACGCGAAGATTCAGAATTTAATTTCCTAAGTCTCGAAACGGTACTTGCCGCGGCTTGCATAATTTTGATATCACGTTCGGGTAATAAACAAAAGAACGAAGATCGAATCGACGGTGAAACGACGACAGGACGACCATTTTTATGAAAGATCAGCCCGGAGAAACGAAAGTAGAGCTCGGTAGAGCTTTAGAGCAAGCTTCCCCTTGCTTATTTTCCTAATGATAAGACGCGAGGAAAAGGGAACCGCAAGGCTTACTCACCCGAGCTCCTTACGACTCTCGCACAGTGACGCACCCGCCGCAGATGTCCTTGTCGATCGACGCGAGAAGCATCTACAACCCCCCGAGCTCGCTGCAGTACCCCGGTGCCGAGGAGGAGTCGCAGGCGCGCGCCGAGAGTCCGCCGAGCACCTCGTCCAGTCACAGCGACCTCAGCAGCCCGAGCTTCAACCGCGACTCGGAGATCGAGTTGGCGGCTAAATTGGCGGAGAGCTCGCAGACCCCCAAGAGCGACAACGTGAGTAACGACGTCGCTAGGAGCGTATCTTCCTTTTTTATTACGTGGCTCGCACTGCTGTGCACTCCTCTCGCGTTAGTCGCAACGCCTAGTGCGCAATTTGTTATCATTTAGAAAGCGCGCCCGATATTATTCGATTGTAAACGAGTAAGCGCACATTGGCTACAGTTACCAACTTTATCGACCGTACATTGCACCTTTTCACATTGAAATCTCTCCGCATCAATTTCATCTCTGTTCGCTTCTCATTTCTCGAGTACATTCACGAACTCACTCCGACTGCGCGTTCACCGATCTACAATGTTATCGGTAGTCTGGGGATAAGCGATGCTCGTACAACATCGTTTATTCTCCGTGCAACGAGCCTTTATTTATCATTTTTCAAGTAATCGTTATCGATCAAGGTAAAATACTCTCATTCGATTAAACCGAACAATAATCATCGTTCAACGTTTAAGTCTTTCAGTCTTCATTGTTCGTTTGTACCAGCAAATAATTGCGCGAAACTTTTAAATGAATATTAAAATTAATCACATTGAGATTTTTGTATAAACAACGTATACCGATAATTATATTTATATTAAATTAAATTATACGCGATGAGTTAAATCTATATCGGTAATTATTTATTGCGGTAATTAAGCCAGGTTTGCTCTTTATTCCTTCAAATTATTTTACATTTTTAAATAAAATATGCTACTTTTGTAAGTAAAAGTAGCACAACTGATAGACAATTTGTAATTCTTATTTATAATATTATTTATAATATAACTTTCAAAGCATTTAGATGGTAAAAGATTGTTAAAGATCGTAGTATTCCGACGCTGTAAACAATGTAGCTTGAAAGGTTAATATTTTTAAATATAAATAATATGTAAAATAGAAAAGCAGCTTTGCCGATCTTTACCAATAAAAAATGTGGCAATTGGCTTGTATCTCTATTACTCTAAAATATCGTTATCGTTCTCTTTTTACTTCTCCAATCTCTCCCGACGTCACTCTCTGTTACTCTGTATTTTTTATAACGATCCAAAAAAATTGGTGAATCGAGGAGAAGGGAAGAAAAAGTGCAAGTGTATAGGTGCGTAAGGATAAAATGAGAAAAGAAAAGGGTGCCCAGGCAAACCGAGCATCGGCATGTAATCTGCATAGTTGTCCGTATATAAGTTAATGCAAATGATGATGATGATGATGATGATGATGATGATGATGATGAAATCCTCCAGGATAAGACGGAAGGCGGTAGTTTCGAGTCAGATTCTGCCTCGACAACCACGACACCTCGCACGATTCTCAGCGCACATAATGCTTCCTTAGGGCAACTCGGGATTGGTCTCGGGTCGCTCAGTTCCTCCCATGGCGTTGAAACGGAACCACCCTCAACCCTCCATCGGAGCTCGCGCTTCTCTAGAACTATCACTCCAGTGAGTCAGCGAGCAAGCGAATCAACGCGTCTCTCTCTCTCTCTCTCTCTCTCTCTCTCTCTCTCTCTCTCTTCCCCTATCTACGTGAATATCGATGAATTTAGTAGGTGAACGATTTGTTTACGATCTATGAGCTCGAATGAAATTTTAAATATATTCTTGCCAGATGGGAGGAATGCTAACTTTTTATAAATTTTGAAACTAATGCTCAACTATTCAATAAAAGTAATTAAAGGAACCACTAGAACTTACGCCTTACCCGCTATTAACGTAATTTCTAGAAAATCATCAAAATGTATATAACATAAATACTCGCATTAATGTAGCGATACACTTTCGAAATCATTCATGAGCGCGAGAAATAAATTGATTAGACTTTTGGGACAAATTTTGAGTATTTGGAGAAAAGAATTAATTTCAAAGGGTTCTTTATAATTCAACTTACTTGAATACTACCACCGTTGGTCTCCTCATGTTTACGAATTATAATCAACATCAAAATTTATTCAAAATTTATAATTTTTCACTAGAGAAAATCATAGAGGATTTTATACATTTAGAATGAATTTATATTGAAAATGGCAGAAGCTTAAGCAACTGTAGAAGAAAATAGCTAAATCCGATTAAAAGGGCCCTTGAACTGTGACTTTAAATGATAAAATAAGTTGAGATTCACTTAATTACATACACGCTCGTTTTAAATTATAATCCAATTTACTACTCATACTATTGGCAAAAGCAATGGTAAATTAATTATTTATAAAGCACTTTTCATTTTCGTTAAATTCATAATCGTTAAATAACGTAATAAATTGTCTCACTTATAATTTCATCCATGAATGGGTGATTGCGTAATCGATTCAACCCAACATCTTTCCTCCTTCTCTCTTTTTTCTCTCTTACTCTCCTTCTACTTATTGCTTGACGAATGCGTTCCTCACAGCTTGTCTGCATCATACCTTACCCCGCGCTACATCCGTAATATTTAATTTTTTTACAATTCCTTAAATTGTAAACGATAATAGCTTATTTAGAATATCTTAGATTTCACATTTCATTTTAAGTAGTTAATAATTATTTAAATCTCTCATACTACTTTCAACTAAATAAATTTATGTAATAATTTTGTTTGTATGAATTTCTTATGAAGCGTCGTTTTAATTACCAGAGCGCAAATGAATATCGATGAAATTGTTTGGCAATTGCGTACAGAGAGTATATGCACAGGTAATATAAAATATGGGCATTGGAAACCAGAAGCATTTAAAGCATTAAACAATATCATTTATGCATATTTTATTATTTTTGTCATGCACTGCGTAATGATTTTTCATCCTTAATTTTTCTCTCGTACGCTTTTCTTGCACGATCAATACAATTGTCAAGCGAAACCTTCTATCGCATTTTTCTATTATGGCATTATACGATAAATATAACATGTCTGTGTCCATTTTTATTGGCTTGTGCGAATAATAATATATTACCTATAATATTATGTGTATGAACTCATATCTATATAGCTAATCATTATCGTAAAATTATTGCGATATTGTGTCACGTACGAGGAGAAAAGAATATTAACGCGTTTTTCTCCTCGTATTACTACTATTTCATGGGTAACTGTGTTGGCCATCTTTGTTGAACGAACGCGACGTCGACCAAAGCCCAAACACAGAGGTACGCGGTCCTCTGAACCCCAGAGGAGTACGACGTCGCGAAATACGGGAAAGATGGCCAACACACGCGAATGCCAAAGGGCCGATAAGGAGGATGAGAAATTGCGCGTTGGTGCGCAGGTGCCGCCGATAAGCCCGAGCTGCCTACAGCGGCAGCCGAGCGTCGGCAACGTCCTGGCGCGCACCGGGAGCTTCGGCTCGGCTTCGAGTCCCCTACTCGCGAGGCAGATGCCCCCAGAGGCCGGGGCGCATACTCTACCCAAGCAGTGTTCCGTCAGCGTCGCGACGTCCCAGCGACAGCAGTCGCCGGTGCCCCGTCAGAACAGCGGTGGAAGCGTCGGTGGCAATGGCGTCCTTAGGCAAAGCTCGCAGGGTTCGCTATTCGAACAGATCGCAAGTCAGGCGAAGGACCTCGTCAGGGAGACCACCAGACAGAGCAGCCAAGACGGTATACTCGCTCACATGGACAAGGTGCGAATGCGGCTAACGGAGTCGCACCTCCAGTATCTACGCACGAGCCAACGCGAACAATTTCCTTTTTGTTTCTTTTCGTTAATTAATAACTGGCTACAATTTCATGCAACTTCTTCTCTTTCGTTTTGCATATTTTATTGGCTGGGAAATTTGTTTTGTTTTGTGCGCATCCGTACTACAGTGTTCATTATATGTGTTCATTATTCGAAACTAAGAATTGCTTTTCTAAATTATTGCGCTTAAGAATTCACCATTTCGATGAATTATTATCCACAAATATTATCCACAAATTCCTCCCTCGATTTTTCTTATTATTTTCAATTCGATTAGAGAGGAAATGATAGCGTTGACAAAGCTATTCGAATTAATTCCTAATCAAACTGTGGTAACGCATCAGAGCTAAAAGTGAAAAGGTGATCATAAAAGAGTGACGCGTTTTATATTTTGTTTTTATAAGCTTGTACACTTGTTAATGTTAATAAAATATTTTCTGGATAATTTCCAGATACATATATGCGTATTTATAGGTTATTTGAAAAACTATGAAATATTTGATCCAAGTAACAAATATAATTAATAAGATAACTCTTTCTAATTACACGTTCACTATTCGTGCATTGAAAAATATCACTCTAAGAAAACTGCCAAAGATTAACATATTGAATCGACTATCCAAAGTTTAAATTAATGTAAAGAATATTTTATAAAGCTTTCATCAAACTCGCCATCAACTTCATCGAATAATTAAGAAATTTGTCGTAGTTCAGAGAAATATAATAAAATGGAATTTGCTTAGTTTTATAATCAAATATCGTTTAGAATTTTTGCGTGGATTTATTTATCTATATAAAAAACACGGATACTACAGAGTTTGAATTGCGATTTTGATCTTGCAATATAATCCAAATATAAAAATTCCCGAGAGTATATTTTACAAGTAAGTTACAAATATGCCTTATAGTAAATTTCAGATTAATGTTTGTCAACGTTTACGGTTGTTAGAGGCTAAATATAAAGTGTATAATTCATCTCTCTAAAATCTCTTATCCAATTTATCTCGAGGAGAGATAACGATCACAATTAATTTAATAATGGCGAATTAAATTGCTTAAACTTGTGTGTAAATTGCCAAATCCAATAAGCATGTGTAAATATGTTTAATATATTATTTTCATGTTAGAGTCACGACCGTTTAAGTACATGTAAACTCCGTCCTATCAAAAACTATAACACAAATACACAAAAAATTATACACTTTCAATATTGGAGGTTCTTCTTACTAAGACTTTTCCACACTTTGCAACATTTCAATTTGACCGAACGTCTGGGATATTTTTTAAATTTATAAAACATCAATTATTTGATTAAACCCAGCTCTAATGGAAAGAAACGCTATAAGTTTCATTCGTGCTTTTGTTTGAGTACGCGTTAAATTTAGTTTTACATAATGTATTTTTATGTGTTTTTATTTATTAATCTGCTCTAATGAAATTTTATCATATATAATTTTTAAATTGGCTTGATGTAAATATTTAATTATTTGGTAAAATTAAGTTAAAAGTGATAATCACATTTACATAAAAATTTGAATCAATACGAATGTTCTAATGTACTTATGTGTATCTTAGTAAAGTAGTGATCTTTACAAATAGTTATTTAATATATTTAAATCTGGGCTTAATTAATTTTAAGCTATTTAATTATCAGTACATTGAATTTCTGTCGATATATCATATGCTAATTCTTCATATCATATATTTTCGTTTATAAGTGGTTTTTCAAAGTTTATAAACTACTTAAAGAAATAAATAAATTAAAAATGAAACAACATTAGAACGGTAGAGCATGAAAATGTTAGCACGTAAATTATATTTAACGACGTTTTAAGTAATGGGTCATTTACTTTGAAGCCATATGCAAGGCTATTGCATAATTTTTTGTACACGTAGATGCCTAATATGTATAATAAAAAATCGTAGACAACTCAATCATTGTAAAAGTTAGTGCATGGTTAACGTCAACTAGAAATTATACATATATATCATCTCGAAACATCTTCAGTAAAATTTTGAAAAGCATAATGTCACTCGCATATTTAAGCAATCGAACGTTCTTCATTTTCATTTCTTAACGAACCATTGAACACACATATTAAAATTAATACACTGTAAAACAAGCAGTATTCGCAATAAATGCTTTCCAGAAAACTTAAAAACAAAGATCTAACGAAGATATATCTATCAAAATTTAATCAAATAAAATAAAAAAAAGAACAAGAAAATTAACAGACAATATTTATAAAAAAGTTTCATGAATTATAAATTACTTTTGCGTTATTATTGCTATTCATATAATTAGATTTTTTAATTTTTACTATTTGGAATGTTCAGAATTAAATTGATACAAAATTTTTCGAACGCATTTGGTTAGATAAAAATAATCAAGCCTATAATTATTAAATAGAAAATTTAAGAACCGTTGACAATAATACAACAATAATACCTCATGTAATATACAAAAGTAAATATGAAAAGTTTTCAAATTAAAGGCTACATTTTGCATTTATATATGTATACATATTATTAAAGTCCCCACAGAATCAATCTGCAGATCTGTACTTTATTGTATTTAATATTTTGATCATTAATTTAAATGCACGTTTCAGTGTCTTTTTATATACGTTTAATATAAATATTTAATAAATTCTTTTATAATATATTCCTTTGCAATATAGCTGAAGCATCAAGCGAAGGAAAAAATTTCCGAAGCAGGAGAAGACAGTCTATTTGCACCTCTTGAACAAGTCAGTTCAATTATTCACTATTATTAATGTCCACTGAGTCTCCCGTCACGCGTTTAGTTATTCAATAACGTGAAAATTGCAGCTAACGCAACAAACTAAGAAGGCCATGGGAGAGGCAAGCAAGTCTGTGCAAGAAGTGTCAAAAACCGCCATCGAAGCGAGTAAAACAGCAGCCGGAGTGAGCAAAAATACCTTGGAAGATCTAACGTACGTCGGTAAAAGCACACTTGGAGATCTGACGAAGAGCGCGAAGGAAGTTGCTGCTAAAAAGGGGTTACTCAAGGTGAAAGAAAGTCACATTATTTCACGTATACCATGGAAAAAGAAAACGAACGATTTCCGTGTAAAAATACGCTTCGTTCCGCTAGTACGTTGTTGAATTAAAAGCTGCCATTTCCTTGTATATATCCGGGCGAATTCCCTTGTATTTGCAGTAAAGAACGCCAATCGATCGAGCCTCAAATGAGTTGCGCTCTCGAATCGGCAAACACGCACATCATTATTTTAAAATAACGCATCATTATGCCAAAGGAAATAATAGGAAAAACTTGTCTCTACTTAAGCTCGTGAATCTTAACGCAAGAGCACACGTTCCAAGAGCAGTTAAACGCGCGATTAACGCTTGGAAGTCGTTCGGAATGTATTTCGGTCGAAAGCCAGCGAAATGACTGATAAGACTGTGTATGAGCGCAGGGCCTTGGAGACTCGCAGTCGTCGCCCCCGCACTCGCCGCCGAATATATTGCAGCGCAAGGACTCGGGGTTGCAGCTCGTCACCCCGGACACGCGCAGCGGTAGGCGCGACATTGGCCGTGACTTCTTCAGCAACATCAGCAACGACCTCAATGGGATCGCCGAGCAGACCAGCAGCATGTTCAGCGGCTTCTTCGGTAGGTTCAACCGCGGGGATTCCACCTTCATTGGAGTCACTTTCAAGATTTCCTTTCCTTAACGCAGCCGTCGATTTAGGCTGAAATAATGTTGTGTGCCACTCGTATTAATTAACTGAACTAGTAGAATTAAGATATTTAAATTTTGGGTATAAATTTAAACGATATTTTTGCAGCGATCTTGTTTGCACAGTTATATCTTAAATTACTTTTCGGCATAACTTAAAATTTAAATTAAATAGCGCATTGTAGCACACGCATTTGATTAATTCCCTCGGAGCGCATGGGAAATGTATCTTAAAAAGTTGCAGTCGTCGAGGAATTGGATGAGATAAATGTTATTCTTACGATATTAAATATATGTATTCTGTTTTGTTATGCGCAGGTAATAAAAATAATTCTAGTCGGAACGCCAACCTTCTCTCGCAACCGCAAAAGCCCAAAGATATGTCCCAACTTTTTGGACCCTTCCCCAGAGGTACGTAAAAATGCAGATACGTATCGTTAACTATCGTTAATTAGCGTTTAATTTTCTATCGTACTTTTTTTTTTTTTTTTTTTTATTAAATATTCAATGAAATAGATCCTATTTTTATCAACGCAGGGAGATCGAATCTCATCGAGCAAACGTCTTTGATAAAGCATTCGTCATCGAAAAGTAATCAGGAAGAGCTGAGAAGACAACAGAATGCCGAAAGAACTAGTACAAATACGGATAATCAAGCCTCCCTGACCGAAGTAACCATTGATTTATTCATTTTAATAAAATGGTCCATTCCAATACAAGTTTCTTAATGTCAATGATATTTTATCGCAGATAATTAATCAAGTGATGGCGGGAGAAGGCGTAGGTTGGTTAAAACTGAACAGGTTGAAAAAGCTGATGGAGGACGAGAGCTATCGTGACTTTATGGTGACAAAATTGAACAAGGGCTTGAACAGAAAAATCAGTCCCGATGATCACATCGATGATGTGGTACGTCAAAATCCAAGTCTGTAGCGCGTATCATTATCGTAATAAATAAATTTGATTATCATTTTGACAAAGCATTGAGAATGAAAAGCAAAAGAATTGTGCGATAAAGAGCGTATGAGCATGAGTATAACTTTCAGTGCATCACGAAACCAGTTTACAAGGGAATGTTAAAGTGCCTTCAGGCAGTGGCCCATGGCTTGGTGCACACCTACGGGAATTTCGGTCTGGGCGGCATGGCTTCTGTATTCCAGATGATGGAAATAGCGCACACGCATTATTGGAGCAAGGATTTATCGGAAAGTGGTTTCGACAGTTCCCTCGTGTCACAGGTATACGACAGTTATTCCAATTTACATTTATCGTCCATACTAGTAACTAACGCACACGCACCTTCCAAGGCCTTAAACACGTTCAAATATACCTTACAAGTGAATATCGCACTCTTGCTTTTGGACGATTAAGTACAATATTCTTTGATTGATTAACAGTGAAAGAAAAACACTCAACTCGATGAGTTTGTTTTTATTCTGCTTTCTAGTCCAGCATGATTTTATTTGAATAAACATTTAATCGGTAGTATTATGCATAAATAGTCATTAATTCCTCGTTTAAGTATATAAATAAGTAAAACTTCACCCTTTGATTGAATTCGTTCATTTTTTATAAAAAAATTATACAGTTGCAATAATGCAGAGCTTTAAGCGATCGAATACCGAAGTTTACAAATTACCGTCCAACTTCTTTTTGAATAATTGAATGTTAGTAATTTTGCCGCTTAACGTTTATTGCAATGATATTAAAAATCTTATTTAAAAGGTTTCAATAACGAGACCCGACGAAAGGTCTATTATACAATGCGAATAACACGAATAACTATTCACATAATTTATCGCAAGTTGTTTTAACAAAATACGATTTACTAATTATAGGCACCCAGTCCGTTTGGTAGTCGAGAAAATCTAACGTTTCCTCAGTCACCCAACCATCCAACATTCGATAGCTCTCAAAAGGCTCATTCGCAAGAACCGCCACAAGTGCGGCTAGAACGTCCGCTTTCTCAAATGAGTAGCGACGATAATCAGTCAACGACTGATATGTTCTTCGACATGTTCATTAGAAAAAATAAGAAATTTCTTAGTAAATTAACGCCATTCGAATCCGAGGTACGTTCGTTTTCTTGACATTAAGCATGAAAGACAATTGATTTACATCTAAGCTATAGGTGCAGCGCAAGAAATGTAATTCAGACAATCGTAACGTAAATCGTATTTATTTCTTGTGGTACATGGATTTACTTGAAGATTAGTACTTAAGATTAGCGTTTAATCGACTGTTAGAAGTGTCACATGATCCGATCAACGGAAAACGTGAATTAATTTCCCAAACGATGCATTCTAGTATAGAGTGTTCATACTATCGTAGCGTAATGTTTTTTATCGAGCAATCGAGCATTATGTTTTCATTGTTATTTATATCGTATAATCTTAGTCGAAAAGTGGAAACGTAACGGATAGTAATGAGGCCTTATCAACCGACGGTGGGAGCATCACGACAAACCCAGTCTTTCGACAAACGCATCAATCATCCTTTCGCAGCACTGTATCCGACAGCGAAGTTGAACAAGGCAACGTAAGTGTTACTCTAATAAAAGCTGTTACTCACGAATTATTATTACTCAATTTATCAGCAGAATATTTTGCATTCGATTGTTATTATTGTTATAAATCGAGTAATATTACTTATACTGTCTCTAGTTTCCACGCCAGGTAAAGCAGCGCACGGTTAGCGTTTGGTCGGATAAGTTTGGTGCCGCGGGTAATGTTTTTATACCCTCGACGACCAGTCCAAGCCCAGAGACCGCAAGGACGTATCTCTTCGAGGGCCTCCTTGGCAAGGAGAGATCGTCACTCTGGGATCAAATGCAATTTTGGGAGGACGCTTTTCTGGACGCTGTTTCTCAAGAGCGAGACATGATTGGTATGGATCAGGGTCCCGGTGAAATGATGGAAAGGTACGTTTCTTCGTTCATCACAGCTAGATTTTACGTTAACCTTTGGGTCTTCGTTGGGATAGATTCCGTAAAAATGCGAAACACAAGCAGTTACTGCAAATGCAATTGTTGGAGTTACTTATTAGTATAGCAATTTCAACAAGGAGGATTGTGTTATTATTTCTGCACCGCGATTTAGGCCATTTTCACATTTGATGAATCGATCTTGAAATATAAGAAATTCATAATTAATTAATTGACACGTAAATTACGTCTTGCTGTTTCAATGTATGATACATTAAATATCACTGGTACTTATCAAATCTTAAAATGAAATACATTACTTTGTGATCAAGATTATCCAGCTGAAATACTTAAAGCTGTAGATTTTTTTATTCTTCCTTTACGAAAACAATATTATTAATGTTTCGCTAGCTTTTTCCTTGAATCGATAAAGGTACATAATATGCGAAAAATGGATTCTGAGCGGTGGTTTAAAAGATAAAAATAAAATTTCCCTCCATTCGAGTCTTTCAACATTTATTTATTGCTCTGTTAATGCATGTTTTTTTATCAACTCAGCTTTTCATCATCTGCTTATTTAATACCTTAATAGCGAAAACTTTTAGGTATAAGAGTCTAAGTGACAGCGAACGACGAAGACTGGAACACGACGAGGACAGGCTTCTCTGCACTTTACTACACAATCTTACGGCTATACTAGTGATGTTAAACGTAGAAAAGAAAGACGTAAGGCAGAAAGTTCGACGGTTGTTGGGGAAAAGTCATATTGGCCTTATTTACAGCCAGGAGCTTAATCAACTTCTCGATCAAATAAAGGACCTTGTGAGTTTTATAAAATAAAACGGCTATGTTTTATATTTATCGTACAAAACCTTTTTACGGCATAATAGTTCTTCTTTTCACTTCGTGAACACTTTAATTTAAAATTGAAACGAAATATTGCGTCTATCTGCAACTTTGATGAAATGGATAAAAACGTATACGCTGGATTATTTATCGTCAAAGCTATCGTGAAAATAGTTGCTTAATTTATTTCAATGAAAATCGTAACGGTCAGTGAAAGTCTATAAACATTATCGGATAAAATCCAAAGAAGGTGACTAGCGCTGAGCGTAGCGTTGAGTTCTCGGAAGAAATCCGCGAGCCCTACGCTACGAATTGAAAAACGGAACAAAATGAAGGGTAGGAAAGTCCTATCGGGTTTGTCAGAAAACTAATTATTGTCTCCACTCGTGGAGAGCTTGAATTTCCCGATAACGAAAGATGTCGGTATGAAATAACACGTCACTGTAACTCCTGCAGCACGGCAACGACATCGATCTGAAGCCTCTGACCTCGCGGCAGATGCACCGACAGTCGTTCACGGTGCACGCCGGCTCGAATGCCGAGGGCGACCTCCGTTTCCTGGAGGTGCGCCACGACGGATTGGTGCTACGCTCGGTCAACGGGGTGATTGTCGAGCGCTGGTGGTACGAGCGCCTCGTCAATATGACCTACAGTCCTCAGACCAAGGTTCTCTGCCTCTGGAGGAGGAACGGCGGCCAAACGCAGCTGCACAAATATTACACTAAGAAGGTGAGATATGTACAGGGACATTATTATTCGAATTCATTTGTTATTCGGCTCTGCAAGAATGGACTCTGGAGTGAAGAATAGTTATGAAAAGATTCTATTCTTCGATTAGAAAGAATTGAGTTGAATTGAGTTTACAAATGCCTTTTAAAATAAATCAGATGTTCTCAATGTTAAATATGTGCATTTGAAGGTTTCATACGATCGACACTTTTTAACGTAAAAATTTATATCCATACTTACCGTCTATGAGAAACACTGAATATTCAAACAATAAGAATGAAAACTCTTCTCCTTATTAAAAAGTCTATAAATTCGAAGAATGAACTATGTAATGGAACAGGTAATATGATCAGGGAACCTGATCTATTAAGTTTTAGTGCAATGCATTTTTTAGCTTAATTATCGCTTTAGCTTGGTATCATTCATTCGTAAGATTAATATAATTATCGATATTATACATAAGATTATTTTTACTGCTTTCAAATAAATAATAAGCAGAGATTAAATTCTTGGGCAAGCTTGTATAAATTTGCTTTTAAAGGACGATAAAAATTTAATATTCATATTAAATTCATATTATTTCAACGAAATAATTTTCATCTTGTAGAACGTCTATTAAGGAATATGATTGATAACAAATTGAGAGCAATTCTTATTAGTACTTATTTGGGGTATGTGGCCAGTTAAAGAGTGTTGAAATGGTAATAAGTAAGATTTACGGGTCCACGAGGGAAAAGGAAAACAAAGAAATAAGGCAAAGAAAAAAGTCGAACGCAAAACATCGGCAAGTGTCCCAAGGGATATTGAAGAGAAACTCGAATGCGCATTGATTGCAGTGCAAAGACCTGTATTACTGCATAAAAGACGCGATGGAAAAGGCTGTGGCTCGTGGTCGAGGTGCCAATATGGACGTCGAGCTCGGCGGTGAGTTTCCCGTCCAGGACATGGTCACCAATCAGGGTGGTATCCTGCAGGTCTGCATGGAGGGCATCGGCCTTCTGTTTGCCAATAGCAAGGTATTGTCCGATGACCTTTTATTTATACATTACTTATACATACTTATATACCTAATTTAATATCTATCTATCTGTCTATCTATCTACCATAATTTTCTTTTCTTTCTCCTACCATAATTCTGGTAGACTCCAGATCGACACGATCCTCGGTTCCTGTAATGTTATGCCTCGACTGTCTCTTATTTTCCTCGACTTCTTGGTATTCTCGTTACGACTGCAGGCAGCTTTTCCGGTTGAACTTTACGGTGCTACTTTGCATATTTGCTTACGTAATTGTAAGATTTGTGCGGATTTAAAGAAATTTTAATAGATTTACATTCAACAGGGAACTTTTCGGATGTTAAATATAAGCATCACGGTACATTTATGTTATAAGTATTCTCCAGAATTTGTATGGTACTTTTTATAAATTCATTCTCATACCATCGGAAAAATTTATGTACATTTTTGCAATTAAAAATCGCGTATTATTTTTATAAATAAAAGAAAGAATTAATTTTCACAAGAATTTCTTATTAGTTGACAAAGTGCTTTCTTGAATTATCTAAGCTGCCCAAGTCTGGTACAACTCCCGAAGTAATATATTCTGTATCTTTTTCTCTTTCTATCTTTATCTTATTTTACTTATTTATATTTTTGTAGAATAAACGTTTACCGTTGTACTGGTGTTTTCCTTTATATTACTATACAATTATTATTCTCTTTTTATGTTGAAACGCTAGTCGAACTGCGTAATGTACTTAAATTGATTTATATAATGTCTAACTATGAGTCACATTCACCCAAGCGTATTTCTACTTTAGTCTTATATTTTTTCCCAAAAGTGTTACATTTATATTTAACATGTTCACTTATAGTTAATAGGTACTATTTTAGGCATATATAATGCATTTTATTTTCATTGGCACATGTTATTTATAAATATATTCTTTTTCTTGATACCCTTTACGGTGAGTTTTTGTTTATATTTTCTAAAAGTATACACAATTTGTCTTAACGTTATACGGACGCATTAAGAAACTTACTTCAGCTTTACTGACAAAGTTTCTACTTTTTTCGTACATATAATTAGCGTGTAGCCCGACATGGTATGTATGTAATAAAAAGAAAAAAATATTTAGGACAAAATTGTATGAAACAATATTTTTATACATGATACAAATGTATATGTACTAACACATTAAAACATGAAATCTTTAGGAAATAATAATAAACCTTATTACTCTTTTTTCGATTCTCTATATTAATTACAGTATTCATTTAATAATTTGTTCTCTATTCTTTAATTATCTTTACACGTTTATTACTTTAATTACCGATTTTTTCTCTGTTTTTTTTTTATTTTAATTGCATTGATGCAAGGACCACTCAATATTATCTCCCATCGCTAAACCACCATAAACTGCTTGATTATGTATATGTACATACCTTCTTTAAGATTTATGCAATGACTCTTCGAAGTGTAACTATCGAAAATAAAATTATAACGCTTCTCTTTCAATTAGATATCGACATCCTTCGAAAAGAATAATAATTTATTGAATAATAATAATATATTCGAAGTAAACAAAATTCGAGTATTTTTATATGACTTTGTAAGTTAGCAATTGTCAAATATTGTCAGATAATATTTTACACATAACATAATTGACAAATTTCATCACAACAGAGTCCAATTTCACGCGACAAATACATGAGAAAACTTTGAAAAATTAAATGTCATTTCCACTTGTTGGAAAACTTAAACGTTGAAAGTAATATTAATAATATAAAAGTGTATGCAAATAAAATATATATAGCTTTATTTTGCATTTAATTGATAATTTACGGTAGTGCTATTCAAGATTGTAAAAAGAAAAATTTTCTCAGTGGAACCATGTGTTGTATTCATCAGTTTTAGCCCGACAAGAGGAAATATAGCGTTTTACTCAGATCAAATCCTCTCATTACTTATCGATATTTTTAATCATTATACTTCGATTCTCAAAATAAATTCATTCAAAATTATTCAATTTTGTCGAGACAACATTACATCATTGCGGCAGTTTTAAAAGAAACTAAAGAAAATTTACTTAATGACAAAAGCAAATACTTCGAACAGTCCTTAACTGTGCATATTCGAATTCTTTTTTTTTTCCTTTAATTTTTTTGTCTTTTATGATCTCGGTAAGAATATTGTACACCGATTTTTTTTAATGTTGGTTACATTCCGTTTTAATGAGCATTTTTCAATGTCTTTGTGCATGGAGCTCGATGTGCAGCTACAGTCACTTTTATCTGTTTTATATATTTTATAAATTAATATCTTATTATATACATAATACATCGCATTAATCAAACATATATATATATATAAAATTCATTTGTTTATATTTTTAAATTTAGGTTCTTATTATATAGTTACTTATTGTATATATATATATATATATATGTATATACACACATGTGTGTACATATACGACATAAAGGGACGTATTTCATTCTTTATACGACACGGTGTGTCAAACAAAGGCGATACGTCATGTTATAGTACAGTATATTCTTGAATAATTTTTTCGGAGCTACAACATTATTAGTTTCAATCTTTATGTTTATATTAATTATGTGAAATGTACTGTATTTAATTTGATCAGTAACGGTGACTCAAAAATTTGCGACTTTTCGCTCCTTTTTTCTCTTTTCTCTATCAATCTGTCTCGATTACTCATTACTACTTTTTCTATGATTCCATTCATCGTCATTTATATTCATTTTATACACGGCCATTCGTTTTGGAAATACACTGTAATACACATAAATACAATGTCTGTTTTCTAAATCGTACATATACTGAATGCTGGATGCGATTAACAACTTTTTTCTGTCATGGTTATGTATGAGGAAAGTTTATTCACCGGTTCGAATGATAAACGTGAATTTTACGCAAAGTAAATTCGCATTGCAATCATATTCACCAACACATACTAGTACTATTATAAAACAACACACATCGCTGTCATTTTATGTAACATAAAAACACTTCTTATAGATGTATGTATCAAATAAATATTTGATACATATGAAATATTTATAAAAAGAATAAATACATACTTTGGTCAGTAGACTTTTCTCTTGGCTTGGGAAACTTTTGAGATGGTCCTTGAATAATGACTAAAAAGCAACGTAAAGAGCTCGTGACATCTCTTGTATGTGCCGTAAAATTTCTTTATCTATAAATGATAAAGTACAACAAACTGGATCCTATATTTGGTATATTTTTCATGAAAGACGATTAATTTTGATGGTTGCTGTATTACAAAAAAAATTAATCTTTCGAATGATATCACGCGAGAATTACTGTGCATAAAAAGTGAAATTCGTCGGCATGAAATTACTGGAAAAATTAAATTCCATTGAAATAATCCTCTTTTATAATAAATAACTTGTTGTTACATGGATACTTGTTTCTTGATCGAATAATAGCAGTTGAATGAGGCTAAGTAAAAGACTAAATTCTAAAAATGTTTGAAAACAGGATCTTTTTTCATATTTTTCTCTTTCTTTATCTCTTTCTCTTTTTCCTTTTAATTCTCTTCCCTTTCCCTGATCCACGCCCACGAACTTCTCTTCCTGCCTCCATTGTTCTCTCTCATTTCCTTGTTTTAATGTAAAATATGGTACATTGAGCCCTTTTTATCGTGATAACTAACTGGTTGGTGGATTTAATTTGAAATCTTCTTTTTTCTGTTTTCTTGACCCGTCCGTGCGTCCGATCATTTGCCCATGGCTGTGTATGGGCAAGCAGGATTTCGAGGTACTAATAAAAACTACTTTTTTAATTGACACGCATTATTATACCTTTGTATTACTTTTCTAAGTACAGCAAATTATTACTGTATTTGTTAGTTATTACAATGACTACACGTTAACACCAACACGATAACTTTATTTTTGTATATTCTTTTGCATTTATGAAATTTGTCTACATTTATTATTGATCGTTTATTATTATTTCTATAGAACTACAATATTATTTGCTAATGTTGTCCGTGTTTCGGAAGCGCTTTGATTTATTATTTCACAGTTTTTATCATTTCCAGTCACACCGACACTCGTAACGATTCCTTTTTTGGATTTACTCGAAAAAGGGAAGTCGTCCTATGGGAAAATTTTATTGCGCAAAATCCACGTTAAAAATTTATGTAATTAGGGCTCTTGGTGGCTTCTCGTGCAGCAGCTGTAAAAGCTGTAAATTCATAAAATTTGAAATAAGTTTGAATGTGTAAAAATGAATTTTCAATGGATAAACTGCAATCGATTTTCCTTTGCTCGTAAACAAACATAGACAACGAAGTGCTTTTCAAAAATTCAATACTTTCTTTAATATATCCGCTGTTGTTTAAAAATGTCAATGTTCTTAAGCAAATTTGCGCAAGTTAAAGGATATTTTAATGATTGTTTAAACTAAATCTTTTAGAAGGCGCTTTGACTGTCTACATCTGTAGTCGATAGCTAATGAAAATGAACCTGTGCATAATTTTATTTTGCATTTTCCAGTATACGTTTGATACAAAGAAAAGAAAGAATATCACACGATTATATTACACGAAAGTAATACACATTCACGATTAAATGGATTGGCTTTTTTTGTTCATCCTTTAAACACGATACACTCGTCTATAGATTATTAGTTACTTATTATATATGCGTTAGTATTATGTATCATTTTATATAGATCAGAATATTGCATCGAAATTAGTTAATCTGTTCTGTCCACGTAACTGTATTTATCCTATCGTATAATGATTGGTGTTAGTTGTAATATAAATGTTATATTCAATTTGTCGTTTAGCCGAGTCTCATATCAGCAGTCTTTAGCTACTTGCGTTATTTCCTTTTTTAAATTTTGAATACTATAGTATACGCATTTATGGAAAGAAGAGCTATGACCAGAATATTTAAAATTGTAGCTGGTATTGGAGGAGGCAAAGTGACTTGTTAGAAAAGCTGTACTTACGTGCATTGAAAATAAAAAATAACTTATCTTTCGGTCGCTCTAAGCTTGAATCTGTATTATACATAAATCTAGCAGCAAAATACAAGTCAACTAACCTTTCTTTTATTTATCCTTTTTTCTCCTCCTTCTTTCGGTATATAACATTAGCGTGTCTCCAAATCTGTAGATGACTAAAGCAACTTTTCTTTTTACCTGAGCCCTATTATTATGATTTCTTCCTTAAAGACTACGATATTCGTGCTAAAACACGAATATCGTAGCTATAGAGTTTCACCCTCGTTATTTTTAATGTTTCGTACGTAAACTCGATCCTTATTACGTATATACACGTACATAAAATTAACTCTCATACGAGTCTTTTATTTCTTCTGTTCTTTTATTATATCATTATAATTCTTTGTTTCTAATTCTTTACCAAAAACTACTACGTCTACCTAATATTTTCTCAAGCAATAAAAAGAATAATTTTGTTGAATATCTGACGAAAGCGTTTGTAAAAAATAAGGTATTAAAACGTTCTCATGCTCTGCAGACTTACAAAAGTACATATGCGCAAAGTATATCTATAATATAACCCCTGGATATAAGCCTCTCCAATTACGGTCTTTACCCCGAAAAATATTACAATACATCAAACGAAACGAGCTTTTACAATTTTCAGTGCTTAGAGAAATTAAAGCAAATTTTTATTAATTATCGCATGAGATGATAAGCACTTATATTTTGCTATATTGTTACTTCTCAATCGTGATCAAACAGTCGTAATTTTATTTGAGAACATTTTCAGTTTATATTTCAATGATTGAATGATGAATTTCAAAATTATTGTTTCCAAAGATCTATTGTGAAAATCCTTTTACATTTAACAAGAACGTTATAAACATTATAATAAAAACTTATTTCTCTGCCAGCAATACCATCTATAAAATATTCGGAACCAAAAATATTGAATAAGCACAGCGTAAGAATATTTATTAAAATTGCAATGATAAATAATTATATAATGATAATTAATAATTAAGCAAAGCTTTAAACCTGACGTAAGTTAAGTTAGCGCTCATATTTTGTACAAAGTATTACGAGAAAGAAAAGAAGTAAACGGTTGGAACGTGGTAATATCTTTCTCCCCCTGGAGGATTTTTTCTCCAACGATTCACTTTCGACTGCTGCACTTCATTTCAAGCGCCCCCAAAGCACCGCCAATCGGTGAAATCGCGTATTTTCTCTTTATCTCTAGTCACCCCCATACTTCGACATTCGCATACTTAACCATAAGGACTTGTTACGACTGCACACTAATAGCCACGAATGCGTTGACATGCGATTAGCAAAGCGATCGACATGACATGTAAGATGAATTAGGCCATCTCCAGAGTTGCCTGTCTGCCTGAAGCTACTTTGCAAATCTCCTTCATTGCTTGAACCTCCTCCAACAGTCTTTCCTGCATCCACAGCTAACATATACATAATAAACCCCGTCGTCTCTTTCTCTTGTCCCGCTGCCGCCGCTCGCGTTTGTTGCACGTTCTCGTGTGTCGTACGACGTACTTTTCTTTCTCTCTTTCTTTTGAATGCACATTAACTAATGACATCTCGTGCACGCAATCAAGCGACTAAATAAGGGATGCTTATCATTAATAATGAAAAAAATGACGAATTCGAATACGGAAAGTTCGAGTATTTTTACGAGAATGTTCGAAGAGGACTTTTACGACACGTACCGGTGAGCGTGAAGAATCTCCAAGAAATTTAATCTCATGCTTATTATGGATTACGAGCTTTTAATAAAATTTAAGCGAAACGGAAGCTTTTCATTTAATGCCCGGATCTTGAAGGGATGTGATTAGTTTTGCAATCGTTATTAATTCTCGACTTTATCGAAATGACATCAATATCCGTTTGTCGAAGTGCGCATATAAAAATCAATTAATATGAGATCGGATTTTCTTATTTAGACTACCCGGGAATGCCAATTCCGTAACTTTAAAGCTAGTCGGTGAGTTGATGGGAAGTCATAATAAAGTTCGCATACCGCTTCTTGATTGTTCAGTATCTCTTTGTAAATGCATGTTTGGACCAAAGCATAGCTTTCAGTAAGCTTCGTTTCGTAAGGAACAAAACAGTCGACTAAAAATACCAATTCATACTGGATGTCCTCTTTCTAGATGTATGGAATATCGCGATATGGAATGGCGCGACTTAGTCGCACACATTTTCAGCCCACGAACTTATAGATATATTTCTTTCGTAGTTTGCGCGTGTGCCGAAGAAACGTTTAGACGAAAGTAGTGTACTTTTTCATACTTGCACGTACCGCTTAGGAATAATTGGGCACGGAAAACCACTTCTTAATATAACTAATAACGACTGATATTGCTTTCAGTTTTTTGTAAGACTCGAGCATATCCGCAAGTGCTTTACTCAGAAGGGTACAATCTTCGTTTTGGAAGAATTCAGTGAGTGGAAAACACATTTCTATATTTTTAACTCGGGACTACCTACTTTAATAACGAATAAAAACAAAATTAGTTCGGCAATGGTTATCAAAGTCAACTGCTATTTTCTCATTCTTTAAGAAAAATTCAATCTATTCAAGCATTTATAAATATGTTTGATTTTTTTCAAACATATATCGACAATGCGAATTACTTTTCGGATTATTTCATTGCAAAACTAAGATTCGGATTTCAATTGGAAATTTGTGAGATTTAAACAACTTTTCTTCCTTCTTTTTGCAGATCCCAAGTCTAGACAAATAATTCAACGTAAATATAAGTCTCAAATGGTAAGTAAATAAACTTAATAAATAACGTATTGAAAATGGCAATTAATACGTTTGTTATCGTTGCTAGTACTGTACGAGTACCTTACTATTAGCATGGTAGTTATTAACATAAGTTTTTTCGATTCAATTTATTTGATGAATTGATCAACAACAAAAAGAAAAGCAACGCTTTGATTTTTCTCGCACGAAACAGGCCAGCAAAGCAGTTCATTGCATGCACAGAATCTTCTCAGTTGCATTAACCATGCAACTCTCAATGGAAAATCACCTTGTAGAACAGTCCAATAGCAAAAGTACTGCATGATGTCACTGTACACTTTTTCTTTACTTTCGCGCGATTACGCAGTGTAAGTTTTCTTTTTGTTTAACTTTTTCTATTTTTACCATATTTGCAGTTTTATATTTTATAGCTTCTTTCTATGTATTTAGACAAAGGTTTGTCGTCCAGCGTATTGTAATATCATTAATGTTGAAACTGTGCATAGCGTGTCTTGGATTTATACCAGAACGTTATTTTTTCAAATGTTACTTTCGTAAAATAGTTATATACTAAGAACTCCGTTTCGTTTTATAAGCGATACGAGGAGGGTGAACTAAATTAATGATCACATTTACGCAATTAAATTCTTACAAGAATTGCTACTGATACTAGTACTACGTTCAGTTGCATAAATATTTATATTCTTTGTTTGAAATTACTAGATTATGGTAGATTATGTCCCTTGGGTAAAAGCTGTTAAATTATTAATTTAAATCATAAAATTAGAAACATTTAATACAGAATTATCCATAAAAGTGTTTAAAGTTCCTCGTTAACTTGAAACTAATAATTGACGAGGAACCAATTGAATTATTTAATTTTTAAATAATATTTAAATTAAATTATTTAAAAATATGTTCTAAGTTGTTATCGTACACTATTTTAGTTAATTAAAATCCCGATAAAACGCATTTATTGAATAGGAGTGTACTGAAAAATAATTTATAAAGGCTTGAATAAAGACGTTATCAATAGAATGAGGCAGGTTTGGCATATGCGATAACGGCATATATTAGGAATTGTCAACGAAGTTTGACCAAAGTAGTGAAACAAAGTTATACGAGGCAATGAATATTCGTTGAAAGGGAGCAAAGAAATAAATCGTAAATTTGATGATAACTATATAATATGGTAACAAAATTTTCAGGCGGATCAAATCTGCTACTCCGTATTGTGTTTATTCTCGTACGTGGCTACGGGCACCGACCAATCCAAACACCAACATCATTTGATGCAGCAGCAACAGCAACAACAGCATTCAGTGGGTCCGCGAATGTCAAACGTTGGTTTAACTGGGCAACAACCGCTCCGTCGAGGCTCCCAGGTCGACCCCCTACCTAGGCATCACTGACACATAGGCAGACGATCCTTACCCTTTGTGCATAGCTACGAAAGCTGTGTACCCTACGTTTGCTTACCCTGGGTGTGAATGTCTTTTATCATACGAGGCACTTGTTTAGACGTATGCACTTCTTCGCGTTTCTGTTTTTCACATGTACAGTTAGGTACGACAAGTTTCATTAGGTACAGGGAAGCGTAGGATAAAGTGAGCTTTGAAGGTAAAATTTATTGGAAATTCAAACATATCTTACATGTAAATCCGCGCTGTTTTAATCACGATGAAGTGTAGGAACTGTTACAAGTACATGTATCAATCTCTTATATGTTGCTTTGGTAAGCACTTGTCAAATATTTATATGCAATGTACGTTATTCTTTGAATTTTTAACTGAATTTTAGAAAAGTTGTAAAGGACAATAGTGTTTATTATAATAAAATACAAAAATTAAAATTAAATATTACTTCGCTATTTAGTTTTCATCTTTTGATCTCACTTTATACTAGTACTCTTGTTATTTACTAATTTGCCCATTAAATTTTACTATTGTTATTGATTATTGGATTAACGTTTAAAATACTAATTTCTAGACATTTGCGTAAAAAACAATTTTTTGCCATGCATTGTTGTAATTAATGCAAATTATTTTATAAACATTTATTTTAAACCAATAATTTTTTTTATGATAATGATGACGATGATGATTATTATTATTATTAAAAGACGGTTTGGAAATCAGAACCTTGCATCAAAATATTTTACTGCATAATTCCTTTGATTACAACCGTATATCTTTGCCTAAAATTTCAACATAAAAGAAAACCGAAATTCAAGTAATACTGAATTATTTACAATGCATTCAACTGCATATTTGAGATTAAAGGATATAACCCTTTTTAAGAAATATTAATAATATTAAATATTATAAAAACGTTCCTTTAAGAAACATAATTCTTGCAAAAACGCAATATTTGAAAATAATAAACTACTAAATTTAAAACTTTATAAATTTAAATGTTCAATATATTCTGGTTGCATTATTTAATCGAAGTGAAAACCTATAGACAATTTTGACTCTTATCTACTAGGCGCAGACCTTACAAAGCAAAGTAATTTTTTTATGCAAATATATTACAATATTATAGTCATACCTATTATACACATTGTACATAATAATGCTTGCATAAAAAACGTGTTACTTTTAAAAATAAAGTAAAAATTATGTATGATCTTTGAACCAGAGCGTCAAAAGAGGAAGTACCCAGTATTCCTTGATTGATTATTCACGTGGTTTGTAAATTATTAAAATCATGTAAAATAAAAAATGAAACTAATTAATGAACTAATTCAAAGCTAATATTAATTGTTTAGCATTATCATCCAACATCTTATTAAATTCAGTGTGAAAGTGAAATGGAAAATTGCAATACTTGGTACCGATTCACATGTGCATTAATAAACGTTCGTGTACACACGTTTTTGGTATGCTGAATATCTAATTTTTTCGAGATTCCACTGATAACAAAAAATAAAACTAAACTGTTAAATAATAAAAGCATAAACTAGGACAATATAACTTTGATAGAATCGATTTTTAGAAAATGACAAAAGGCCATAATTTTCTTTAAGCTTCTAAAACTAAAATGCTCACGTTGTATTATGAAAAGTAGTGATTCAAAAACTTGATTGAAAAAAGGCCAACAAATAAATTTTGAACACACACTTTTATCTGTATTTTTAAAAGGATCGTAAAAAGGAAACGGAGGAATAATTCTTTAATAGGAATTTGTATTTATAATAATGAAAATGGTCAAAGGAGAAGTGAACCGTTAACTATTACTTATTTATGTGCATTCATATACGAATTCAAATATCGATCGAACATAAATTCAAAATATATTTTCACTTAATATTTATATTAACATTTATATCCCTAAAAATTGTTAAAAGTGGTTGCCATTATTTTTAACGCGTAAAACTGAATGAAACATGCAGTTTTTCGTGTAAATATTTCTTCATGTGTTACATAAAAGAGGTTCAGAATGTTGCAATAAGTCTGAATATTTTATTGTATTGTAGAAAGGCCAGAATGATGTGTACATAATTAAAAATAATACGTTTGATAAAAGTATTATTACAAAATAAGAAATCTGAAAATGAAGAAACCAAAGCAATACTGTTAAATGCGATAAATTTATAAAAATGATTTTATTTCGCGTTTCGCTGTTTTCATTAGTGAACTCAGCGTTTAGAATTATATTCTACACTTTATTATGAATTATTTAATTCATTATATACCTTTATTAATTATCAGTTAAAAATTTCATTTTATATTTTAACTCTTTATTTACTTTGATAAAAAGTACGTGCAAACCTGAAAAAATTATTTCAATATTTTACAGCCATTTATGATACATGTACTTATTTTAAAATTAACAAATGAATTGTAATGCTAAACTTTTAACTTAAAAAATGTACGATAATATATGGTTTTTATCTGCTGAAATACAAACTAAATATGAAATGGATTAACCTACGAATGCATACTCACGATAAACTAATGATTTACCATAAAGTATAATTTCAGTAACAATCAATTTATTAAATGCAGATAGTATTTTAGTAAAACCAAAAATTTACAAGTATCATAAAACAGAACGAGTACCTTTTTGTAACCTAGGTATTGGGAAAGTTCAAGCGTTAAGTTCAACGTGGCGTGCATGTGTCGTCATGTTTGTAAAAATGAAATAAATAAACGACGTTATCAGAGCGCTTCGAAATTATTAAGATATTTGTAAATATGTATATTTCTAGTAAGATACATACACTCTTGTTCCACATTTTATTCGTGCATTATTTTTTCGATTCATAATGCAAATAAAATTCATATCCTCAGAATGCAAAAATAAAAATCTTAGTATGTATGAGATATCATTATGCTATAAAAGTCGAAAATCTTAGTAAAATTGAAAAATACGAATTATGCAAACGTACTTTTTATTCGTTGGCCTTCTTTAATCGTATTAAACTGAAATACGATAAAATAATTTTCAGGCTGTTTAGGTTTTACATATTATGAAAATAGATTGTATTTAAATTATTGTTTTTCTCGATAATTTATACTCTTTAGATAAATACTTATTAATTTATCAAATTTTTATATATTTGGTGTTTGGTTTTAGAAAATTTTCTTAATTCATAAATATTTACTTCTGTTTTCTGAGAAATTATTTTTCAGGTTTTTTTAACGTATTTTAACCATACGAAGGATTCATTTTAAAAATCACATTTTTTTATTGAATTTTCTCAAAAAGCAATGGATCTTACTGGATAATTTATAATTCTTGTGTACAGTTATCTGTTAAATAAAAGTTTCATGAAAAATTATCCGTTTTTGTATCAATACACACAACCATCTTTACCTGTTCCTTCATATATTCAAATATATGTTTTCCTTCCAACAAATTAGGAGATTACATAACATAAGGCATGCATGAATAAAAGGTCTGACTAGTAATGTGTAATGATGTTTTTTATATTTGATTGATATTTTTCTATAGCGACTTTATCGATCAGGGTTCAAATTATCTCTTTTTAATCAAAGGTAGCAGAAGATGAAAAGCAGATTCATCCGAGCATTAAAGTAACAGCTAGTGCAATCAGCCGAGACATTCCGAGATTTACACTTGGTGGATAGATAAACTAATCCACGAGATGATGCATTCGTCTGTCTAACGATAAAGCTAATCAGTGGACCTGTTCAGGAAGCGACCAAACTATGCCAGAAGTTGATTTCCGCTTCCCTGTAGACACAAGAAGCAAGAGGATCCTTGCAGGCAGCTGATGAGCCGCTGTTTTTCTCGTCGCTTTATCTCCGAGTGATAACTCAAGCAAGCCCCTGGATACGATTAAAAGTTTTCTTAACTATTTACTGTTTCATCAATCATCGTCTTTAATTATTTTATTTAATAACCTTTTGGCTCGCGCTTCGATATACCATTTTCGTTTGATCTAGATTGTAACTTGCACCGACCGGTCTTAACGTACTGCTACGTTGAAGTCTACAATGATCTTTTAGAAAAATGGCTTTGCAATTCAGTAGTTGAAATTTTCTTCAACAATTAGATTTGGCTAATGATAACCGCTATCAACATAACTCTGCTAACATTTTTAAAAAATTCAAGATTGAGTAAATATTTGTAAAAATTGTAAATAAATAATAAGCACAACTTTCGATAATTTTATTCTATTAATATTTTTTGGTATGTAAGAAATGTGTGTAGAATCCGCATACACACGCGCGCGCGCGCGCATATATCCATCGAAAATTTTTAAGTTTCGAAAAAAGTGATACGCTTATGATACCAAACTATAATAGGACTATATTTATAAAATTTGGTGTAATATGATAATTCCTTAAATATTTAAAACTCTTAAATTCGATATATTGCTCACTAATCATCTATCTATTCTTTAAGAGATTGGTTTATTTGACTAGAAAATTTCGAAGAGTATATTATCTTGTTGAACGTAGTATCGATAAATCATACGTCACTGAACTTCCCCGTTCGCTCACTCGAGTTAGTGTCTGTGCATCTGTGCATTATTTTGGATTCTGCGCAGTACGCGACAAGTTACTGATCGCAATTGCTTGGCTTGCCTGTAGGTTACGTGATTCTTCTCGACTTTGGTTGAAGTACGATGGTGAGTGTTTGGTTAGCTTATAAAATCTTGAAATATCTTAACCATCTTTTATTTTTTAACGTGTATCTTAGAAAAATTAGTTTAGTGGACATTTATTTTTTGTTATTTATGTTTTAGTCGGCTCACAAGACGTTTATCATCAAGCGCAAGCTTGCCAAAAAACTTAAACAAAACAGACCCATTCCACAATGGGTCAGGATGCGCACAGGAAACACTATTCGGTAAATATTGCTTTACTTTTATTACCTTTAATTCTTACGACGAACATTTTTTTCTATATAAGTATTTAAGTTTTCATTGATATAAAGATATAAAAAAGAACAGAACTTCAGACAAGCATCGCTTATTTGTCAATTGAGAATTTGTATATAAAATATAAAATTGTTTACCATAAATTACGTTGGATTAAGCCAATGTAATAATTGAAATAATTGGATATATATATTTAATTTTTATTTAAATTATTACATTTAGTATATTTGCGTGTTTAGTAAATATATATTTATGAACATGATTTTAATTTCATTGAAATTAAATTATCGTTTTAAAAAGTATTGTAAGTATAAATACGTGGTATCAATAGGTCTGATAAAATTAATATCTGATCCATTTTAATGCAGTAGATGAACTAATAGATTTTATAATTTTATTTTTTGTTTTCAGGTATAATGCTAAGAGGCGTCATTGGAGAAGAACTAAACTAAAGTTGTAAACATTATCATTTATATTGTACATGTTTTCTTTGATAAAATAAATTTTCATGGTACAATATCATTTTAATTTCTATAAACCATGTCTCGTTTCGTTTTGTTACTAATAATTAATTGTTATTAGTAAAGTACAAAATTATAGAATAAATTTAACTTATTTTATTTCTACCTATATACATAAATATTTATAAAGAATTAGCAATTTTGCGTTTTCGCATCTGAGACTTCCATTCTTCTAATAATTCATCAGGAGATTTTTCACCAATTTTATAATAATCTTTAGGTGGTTGCCCTTCCTCAAGGCGCACAAAGTAATGAGAATAAATATGTCTTATAGTGGCTTTTCGATTTTTTGCATGTCGCCTTATACCTTTAATTACATCGCCTTTCGTACAAAATGATTCAGCTAAAATAATAATTATATTCAATTATACACATAATAAATTTAACACATAGAATGGTTAATTTTCTCATCAAACTATTATAATTTTATTGATAATTCGGATATTTAATTTTCTTGAATTTACATTTAATTGTAAGTTTAAAAATAAAATGTTTTTAAGTAATTAAAAAATTTAAATATAATACTTCAACAAATATTAAATTATCAATTTTGTACTTCATATTGTTAATTCTTAATAAAATGAAATTGAAGTATTGTAAACAGACAAGTTTTTATAATGCATTAAAAAACAAATAAATACTTACCAACCCATAAATTACTTTTAAATTCTACATTGTGTTCATTAACAGCTAATTCTTGAGCTTCTAAAATTGCTTCCTTAACAATTGCTGCTCCTTTTTTTAATACAAAACTTAATTGCTTAATGGCTTCATCTACGGACATTCCTCGTATTAACCAAGCTACATATAACATTTTCTTTGGTGGATATCGTACGTGACATTTTTGATGACACACATACTAGAAAAGAAATTTTCTATTTTATGTATATTAGATAAATTAAAATTATATTGTTACTTACAGCAGGTCTTCTTTCTTCATCAAGACCTTGCTTTGGATAAATTTTGTTATTGTTATTTATGAATTTCGTAGGTGTGTTTATTAATTTAATTTGCATAAAATGCGCAGGTTTAAGAATATTAGTAATGGACTTATTATTCAACGTCAAATGTTGTAAATGTGTTATCAAACTCCTAATCATTGTAAATGCTGTTAAAAACATATGATAATTAATATTACTTTGTACATAAGATTATTGCATAATCTTATAAATAAATATATAAATGTAGAAAATAAACTACACAAAAAACATATTATGTATTTTTTTAAATTCAATATAATTATAACACAATTTGGTTTAGTTAATAACGAGCATATTTATTTTCTTAATATAACCTCAAATGATGTGAAAAAGGCATTTAGATATTTACATACACTTGGATAAATTGAACATACCAAATAAAATTAACAATATGAATTTCAGCTTAAACAGTGAACATAGATGCACTTAATTTATGTTACTTTGAATTAACGTAGTGAAATTAGAATTGAGAATTTCATCCTCTTCATCACCGGTGTAATGTTGAACCGATGATATCTTTAACCCCTGTTGGTGGGTGTGATGTTGGTGGGGTAATATCGCATGCAAGTATTAATACATTCAATAAATTGATCATTTAAAAAATTGGAATTCACTAAGAAGAATAGTCTAGAAAAATAACTTAAGTTGATCGTTCAAAAGTATCGTCAATAAATTTTTATTTTTAAATATTTTGTGAAAATTATGAGAATCCATTAATGAGTGGAAAGTGAATCGAAAAAAAGAGACATAAATTGTATAGACGGAACGTAAAAAACTATAAAAAGATGCAATCATATAATAAAAAAAATCAATGTTTACCACTATTTGAATAGAAATATGTAAAAAGTTTGATATTAATTTATAAATGATTACGATAATTAATTAATTTTATAATGAAGTTTAGATTTATTTATAAATAAATATATTTGTAAAATTTTGTAAAATACTTTTTAAAAGATTTTATAAATATTTCAATGGAAGTAAGCAGTGCTTGCCTATACAAATCTCAATAAATGCTTATGTTAAAATTATTCAAAACTATGAAGTTTTTAGATTAAAATTGGTATGAATAGTTTTAATTTAAACATATTTTATTGCTTAAATAATATTTATTGCATAAACTTCTAATAGAATTTTTTTGACATTAATATTGGATACAATAATATTGTATTGAATACAATACAACATTTGTTATCGTAAAAAATGATAGATGCTACAGTTTTTTCTATTGAAATTATATTAAACAGATAATTTGATTAAAAGAATGAAAATAATTATTAATAAATGTATTTCCTGATTTTTTCTCTTATATAAGTATATATTTTTAACACTTACATAAGTGCTATACTTAATTATAAAGTCATTTTTTGTATAATCTTTACGATTATATCTCGTTTTCAACGTTAAAAATATTTTTGATGAAAACTAGAAAATATAATAAAAAGAAATTATTATATTTTTTTTGCTGCAAAAGCATTGCGAGAAGATTATCACATAATATGTGTTTGTAACAATCTTCTATAATTTTAAGAATCACTAAAATATCACAAAAATCTCGTTGTAATATTTAAAATATTATATTTATATATTCTAAATACATCTTAATGTCGCACTTCAAAACAAATACGTAACAACGTATTACAAATGTTAATTATGTATAAGTATATTCAAAATTATTAATACAAGTAGTATATCTATTATTTTTATTATTAATTTTCAATACCTACATACAAATATATATATATATATATATATATATGGATATGTACGTATATTTTAAATCATCAATATAGATCAATTATGGTTTTTCTATTAACGGAATAAAAAAAATTTTTATTTATTAAAAATCTCAGGCGATATATTTTATATGAAACGTTTTTTCGAAGGTAGAATTTAAAATTCATCAATGCATTATTTTTTAAAAGAATAAATAAAGATTCATCTTTTAGCTAATGAATGTAGAGTTCAATCTGCCGATGAAAATTGCGGAGGAAAGTTAAGACACAATAGGTAGATCTGCGGGAATCATTACAGAATTCAACATGGCATCTCTTATAAACTTTTTTCATTTTTTAAAAACTGGGATACAAAGTTGTAAAAAAACAATTGGTTCAGATTTACTGATGAAACAAACACCCTTAAGTAAGTAATTTTTAGTGGTCTCTGAAACTTGTCAGTACCTTATAAATGAAAAATATTAAATACGTCAACATAACCTATTTATAGTATTAAATGTTATACTAATATTTAATATAAAATGAATAAAAAATATTATTCTTATTCGATCTTTTATAAAAAAAATATTCACTTTTATATTATTGATAATATTTGTACATAAAATATTTTTAGTACTTCAAAATTTGAATACAGGAGTTAGAAATTATAGAAAAATAAAGGGTGTACCAAGAAGAGTACCATGGTTACAAAAAGTACCAGAATATCAAACTGAAGTGATGCATTCAAATGAAGTAGAAGAGAAACTTATCACAGGTCTAATTTTATTATAAATATTCACTATTTATAAAAGAAACAAGTGATCATTTTATATCATATTTATTAGAATTGATATTTCTTTTTAGAAGTTTCTAAAGAAATAAATAAAAAAATTTCTGAAGACAGAACTGGTAGATTATTTGCTGTTATACATCTTGCTGGGAAACAATATAAAATTACAGAAAGTGATCTTCTAGTAGTTCGAGGATATTGGCCTCCTCAACCTGGTGACAAAATTGTACTTGAAAAAGTACTACTTGTTGGAAGTACAGATTTTACATTAGTTGGAAGACCAATACTTAATAGGGAATTAGTATCAGTAGAAGCAACCGTAATTGACAAAACTTTTTCACATACAATTACACACTTTAGATTCAGAAAAAGGAAACAATATCGTAGAATACACTGTAAGTATTATATATATTTTTTAGAATAATATAAAATTTATATAAATATATTCAAGTTTTCAAAATTTTTAAAAATAAGCACATTTAAGTTTGCATTTGTAAACACTTATTTAAAATATTAAGTTATTGCATATTTTATACATAATATTTGTACTTGTAATATTGATTAAAAGTAAAAACAGCAATGAAAAATATTTTTAAATACAATTTATAATTTTAAGTATAGAAATTATACAAAATTTTTGTTTTTATTAAGTACTTTCATGATTAGTTTGATACATTTTACTAACATTTTCAAACTGAATATACAAGTTTTTTCTCAAATGAAAAAATTTGTAATATATTTAAAGTATAGAATAGTTTTTTATCTTGTTTGATGTATTGATTTTTAGTAAACATTGCATTTCTATGTATTTAATTTCAATGTATTATTTGATAAAGGAAATTTCTTGAAAATTAATAGAAAACTTACAAAATTTGAATATATTGCCATCATATATATTTGTATTTATAAGCTTACCTTTATATAATTGTACATATAAATTTATGATTTATGTTACAGTTTTTAAAATACAGCATACTATGATAAGGATTACTTCGATTACTTTGAATGGTAAAGTTGATCAGAAATTAGAAGTTGAAGGACTAAATAGAGTATATTAAAATGAAATAATAATGGATTTAGTATGAAAGGATATTTTTTACTGTATAGAGATAACTTATTGGTTACAGTATAATAAAAGTAAAGAAAGCAGTTCACATCAAAAACATTTATTCAGCAACAATTTGTAAATAAAGAAATTTTTATGTAGGTTAATTGCATTATGACAGAATTTTGTTTACCTTTATATTATAAAATATAAAATAAAAATTGTAGGGATTTAATCACAATCCATACACATATTTTTACAAAAGATAAATATTAGATTCCTTTTTAAATAATATAATATTTATAAGAATATTTATTTAGTGTCACCAACTTTTACAAAAAAATTTTCGTCATATAAGTGAATAAAATATAATTATAAAAAGAACCGTTATGATTATAATTATCATTTGCCATTTTAGTGTATTTATATTAAATTTGAAATTGCTTGATTTCAAAAATATTAACAATTAAGTTGAGGGATTTAACAAAAAATGCTTTGGTAATACAAAAGCGACTTAACTTGTTCTCTTAAATCTACCTGCTGCCATATAACATTAATAAATAAATTTTTGCTTTATATATAACGTATAACTGATGGTTATGAATTTTTTTTTGCAATATTACATAAAACTGAAATATGCATATTAGTGCACTTTCTTGTGAATTAATGAATACATAAATCTATAAAAAAATCTCTATGTACATTTTTTTCTTTACAGACAAAGCATTTGCTTATGCCTTAATAGACACGATTAAATAAAAAAAGGCACAACCTTTTGTTTAAGTTTGTCAGACAACATATTTGTAGCTGTTACTTATTTATTTTGATTACTATCACTTGTATGTTCAATTGGAACTAATTGAAACGTATTACCTACTTTTATAGCTTTAAAAATATCACCCGGAGAAATTTTTTTAGTTGGTATCTGTGTCAAGATTGCCATATTTGGTTTGTGTATGGGATTTTGCACATGTGTCGCAGAATTAACAGTAGATAACTTGATTTTAATGTCCTCCTTTGAAATAGGCACTAATTTTTTCATATCGAAATTTGTAAGTTTCACAAATTTAGGGGTATTGCATTGTTGCAACTTAAACGGCGCAACTTTGTACTCCAAAGGCACATTTATTTTCACTGTGCGAATTGGTGTAATAAGTTTGCACGATTCATTGACTAGATTTTCTTTACTAACTACTGGAAGAGCAACTGATGAATCTATAGTGAAATTGAATAAATCTTTTGAAGTCGAAGCTGTATTTTCTATCTTTGCATTGCTCAAATTGATCTCTTCAATCAAAGGTAAAATGCAAGAATCGGAATTATGTCTTGGAAAGAGTTTAGTACAGACTTTTGGTTTATATTCGGTAGACTTCATTCGTTTCAACTCCATTTCTACTACTTGCAAAATTGAATCATCTAAACGATCCAATGAACGAGGTTCCGATTTGCTCAGATTAGGTGAGCTTTGTGTTCGATTAAATTTATTATCTGTAATTAAATTTATTAAATTTCATTTGAAAATGTAATAGTATTAATTTTTTTTTAAATATTAATAAAATTTTTAAATTTACTTTATAAATTAATTACAAAGATATATAAGGAATGTTAGTCATAATTTTTTATCACAATACTTTTTAAATGTATTTCTTCTCTAAATTACACAAAGTATTTTTATAGGCTCTTAAAAATAATTTGAGTTTTCAAATAAAAAATAGTGACAATTATTAATATTTAAAAATTTTCATACAAAGAACAAATTTTGTATTTAAATAGTAATTCTTTACCCGAATCAAATAATTTCCTTTTCCTAGGTTCACGTTTATTTCCAACTGGAGTACTCGAATATAATCTTGATATTCTATTTAATGGGTGATAATTAAGAGTACTGGAAGATTTTTTATTTGGAGTAGTCATTCCTACTAATGACTGACCTTCAGTAGATATAATTTCTGTACATAAAAAGAAATAGTTACTAAACCGAATAAAAGTATATTCATTGATAAATCCATAAATTTACAAATTTTTAACTCCGTAATTATTTATTCAACACTCTCTTAAAATAAAGGAAATTGTAAATATAAAATATAATCTATATTTGAAACACAAAATAAAATTTTAATATTAAAATATTTTCAAATATTTTTAGCGATTTTATTTCTCAATTTATAAATTAATTAGAAGTTACCTGCATCAAAATTAATACAATCAATGCTTGGTCCTGTATATCTAAAGATAGGTTTCCTAATAATACAATTATACAAATCAACTTTTTCTATTAAACCTATAGCTGACAAAACATTTGCAATATCATAAAGTCTTCTAACTTTCGTTTTATGTCGTGACTGAATCGTACTGCTTTTTGTGCCTAAAGAATTATCCTGTTCATTGATTAAGACTTTTGCAGCTATATCCAAATTTATCACTCCATTCTAAGAAATAAAATTTATGTTATAGTACATTATACTCTTATTCAATATATAATATATTGTAATTAATCATATATTAGGATAAATTTCTCATTAATTGAACTTTTAATATCGTAAGTTCTTTTATGTGAATACGTAGAAATTTGCTCATTAATTAGAAATACAACGTCAAAAGTAATTATAATGATTATAGAAATGCATGTATTTGTGCTTATGATTATATAATAAAGTAAATTTAAAAAACAATAGTTTTTCAATTACACGTTTTTGTATTAAGTAATTACATTGCACATAAAAATATTTTCTTTTAAACTACAATAATTTTTGAAACTACAACAATTAACATTTATTAATAACATCAAATTTTAATTTTAATTTCATTACCTTTAAAGAGACAAGGAAAAGCATGACAAATTTCCGACACATGACACCTAAACTTTTGTCTTCTTTAACAGAGCTATCGGAGAAGCAATAGTCTACGATAGGACTTTGTGGAACCATTAATGCTGTTGAATAACTTTTGCAAGATCGACAAGAATCCTCTAAATAAGCTCTATTAACTTTTTGTATTTCTTGAATTTGTTTCTTTAATCCCAGTTCAATGGCTGACATTTTTAGTTTAGCCAGTGTCATAGGCAAACGTGATTGGCCATGCCAATAATATTGATTCTTACCAGCTTTTGAAGCCATTTCTAAACTTTCCAAAACATTTATGATGTCATATATTCTTCGCTTTTCAGTGCCAAGAGCTTGAGCAGTTGTGTTGAGAGAAATTTCTTTTGGAGCACTCTCTTCAATTGTTAAAGGAAATAAATTTAAAAATCTGAAAGTTTTAAAGAAATTATGATTCTCTAATTGCATGGTTTAACACTTATTTTAGTATAGTAATACGTGATATTACTACTAATATATATATATTTACGTTAAGTTTCTTGTGTATAAATGGTTTAGTTAATTATTGTTCATTAAATGATTTAATATACTAGGCTTGTAAAACATGTTTAAATTAATAGATTAATTATTAGACATGATTATCACTGAATAATATTAATTCACAAAAGTAGACTATTATTAAACATTAAATTTATTAGACTCTCGTTGAATATTTAATAATATTTAAGATCTATAGCTTAAATACAAAACAGCTTAGCACTCACTTATTGCACAAAAGACTAAGAGACTTCTCCTTTCGTGGAAGAAGTTTCATGCAACTTGAATCCTTTACAGATAGTCGCTGCACTGCAGGACTGTTACTTGAACAAGCTTGACAAGGATTATAAGTTACATTTTTTAAGTTAGATGCCAAAGTTGTAAGTAATCTCAGATTGGCTGTAGGTGAGTCTGGATTAGAGTTTCCCAGTTCACCAAGGATTTTACGTTCCAGAGTTGATCTGGATTCATTTTGCTCCGACATATCTGAATCTAGCTCCAATAAAATACATTAAAATAAAATATTTCTTTTTCTATACTTACAAATACTGATACTTTTAAAAGATTATGGATAAAAAAACAGTGCAAGTTTAAAAAGATAAGTTGTTTTTTACGTAACAAAAGCCGTAAATATCATGATTTCCTTAGAATTCTCTATTTATACAAATCCTACATGTACAAAGTATTTCTAAGAGAAATACAGGTAAATATTTAAGATGCCTACCCTCATTCATGAAAGTTCCTCAAACTCGAATCGAATTATCAACACCTCTTGGTTCAAGTCATAACTTCGACGAGTACGACATATCTTCAACCTTTTTTTTAATGTGTGCTGTTTGAACGCCCTCGTAGGCACAACCATGTAAAAAGCCACGCGTCTAACGTTATCGCATTTTCTCCTTTTCTCCTTCTTGCACTGAATAGGAAACATGAACGTTTAGGACATTTTTTACCAACGTCGTAGATAGCGCGATTAAAATAAACGTAAAAAATGTGAAAACTCGTTTACAAACAATTTAAAAGGATTTTACATTACGTCAATAATAATTTCAAAATAATTGTAAGAAAGTTGATAAAAATACTAACTTGTTATAATGCATTTAGAAGACTGCAAATATTTGTCAAATTTACCTTGGTTTTAAAAATTAATTCCTTAATGTTTTATAAATTTTAATGGTTATAATATATTAGATCTCAAAATATATTACTGAATAATTGTTAAGTGTAAAGTGTAAAATGTAAAGTACCTATTTCATAATAATTTACTAAACTCTATAATAGACTATACATTAGAAGGTAGAATACATCCGTTTTCAGTACGTGCAAATTGCCGGCGCCAAAAATTCAGGATAAGGTTAGGATCTAATTTTATATTTCAGGCTCACTCCATCTTTAAATGCCCAAAATGGCGATTTTTAAAGATAAATGATTCGTACATGAGTTTTTATATCAAGTTTTAAATCCTTTTACCGTGATTCTAAACATCGTCAATTTATTTCTTGTTTATTGAATTTTAAAAAATAATATTTGTTATAGAAGAAGAGAACAAAGTTTGTTAAGTGCACGTGAATGTAATATGAACCAATTTGATGATCCGAATATTGCAAGAGGAAGAAAACCATTTATAGGAATGAACGGTAACTAAATATAAGAAATACAAGCTTTTTGTTTAAAATACAAAATTTTTTCTGTAAATTGCTTTCCATTTAGAACAAAAATGTATTATTTTATTTAAAGTGCAGTTATAAAGTTTTATCGACGAATTCATTAACCTAAAAATTTGTTTATATTGTAATAATTTAATGTACTATTTGATGCACTGTTTCATCAATATGTAAATATTAAATTTTATATACAATAATTATTAGTAGTGGTTTTTTGAATGCTGAACACTGATTATTTTATTATACTACAGGAGCGCCAGAAACTGATGACCAACAAAGGATGCGATTCCAAGTTGAGCTAGAATTTGTTCAGTGTTTAGCTAATCCAAATTATTTGAATTGTAAGTTTTTAAAACAAAACTGATCAATATATTAAACATATATTCTTATATACTTTTTTTTTTAATTTTAATTGGAGATGTATAAAAAACAAAGAATTTTAAAAAATTATAAATATTTTTGTTTCGAGGTTTTATTATATATTCAAATGATATACTATTCCTTTTTAATTAAATATAATGCATTAAGTTTAAATCTATAAACAATGAATCTTATCTATTACAACTTTTATTTCTTTAAAAAAGCATATGATGTTTTTATATTCAATGTTAAAAACATTTATAACTATTATAATTTTATACCTATATTTATAGTTTTGGAAAATATTATTTTATTTTATAATTGTGTGAAACTTTAATTCTTGTAAATTAAAAGAATCTAGAAACATTTTAGTTGTAATACTCATGTTCTTGGTAAAGCATCTATCAGAGTAAATAATTAAATTTAATTTATCAATAAAAATACGGATAATCCTTTATAATAATTTAGAATATTAGAAATTTAATTATTTGTTGAGTATAAAATTTTTATTTTTATTACATGCAAATACTATTTAAAACTTAAGATGTATTTTTCTCAAAAATCCTTTTTCAAAATCAGTAACAAAGATTTTTCAGTGAATTAAACAAATTTTCCTATTTTCTTTGCCAATAAAAAGTTTAGAATAAAAAGTAAATACAAGTTGTTCTAATATTCAATTTTATATTTTACAGTTTTAGCTCAACGTGGTTATTTTAAAGACTCAACTTTCATTAATTACTTAAAGTATTTACTATATTGGAAAGAACCAGAATATGCAAAATATTTGAAGTATCCAATGTGTCTGTACTTTCTTGATCTTTTGCAATACGAACACTTTAGACGAGAAGTTGTTAACTCACAATGTACCAAGTTTATTGACGACCAACAAATTCTTCTTTGGCAACATTATACAAGACGACGCACTAGACTATTGCAAACTGCTGCGGAACAAGTACAACACAATCCTCAACAAAACAATGGAATTGCCCAGCCAAAAGTTCTTTGAAAGTATTAATTAATGCAGCAACTGTCAATTTTTATTACTTAATGATGTGAATTAAAACCATGAAGAGTAAGAATAATATGAATAATAATAATAATAATTTTACGATTAAAATTACTTTGTTCCTAAGAATCAATGGTGAACTATAGTCATCAGATTCTTCTGTGATAACACATTAATAAAGCAGTTTTTATATTTATTGGACTGAAATATTTAATTACATATTTCCAAACGTTTGCATATATTGTAATAAATAGAATTTAATTATAGATCTATTTTAAGACAATAAAAAGAATTTTGTAAACATTTAAATAGGAAATATGGGTAATCAAATAGTTAAATGTGAATGTTATTTAATCACGAAAAAAGGTTAAGTATTAAAGAAATGATTTTGGGTATTCAAATCGAAATTGTTATTGTTTCCATTCAAGCATGCACTTGTGTGGTAGAAAAATATAATTTTAATTTATATTGTTTTAGAAGACTACAGAAAAATTTGACGATGCCATATAATATTTAAATATTTTCCTCTTAAATATTTACTAGTTTGTTAATATATTATGTAAAATACTTGATTTCCTCTGTATCATATTTAGTAATAAAATGATTTATTCGAAATAAATATATAATTTTTACGATTGAAGTCAAATTCAAATGGCATTGCACTCTCATATAGAATGAAGTATAAGTATACAGGAATTTAAGCAAACATTCAATTCGGTTTTATTAGTGAAAAAGTATAGATAAATTAAAATTTTTCTAAGAATCTTTTGTAGAAATTAAAATGAAATATCATTATTTTTTATGCATAAAATTCTATCTCTAAATATAATAAAAATGATACGTTTGCCAGAATTATTCTATTAAAACAGCATTTCTACTTACGTCTTGTAATTGTTAAAAAATTAAAATCTATAATTTCACTTACAAATAAAGAAATTGATTTATTAAAAATATATAAAGCTTACAGTTATTTTAAATAAGACATATTTATTGAAATAATTATTATATTACATCTTTTTTTAAGTTACGCACACACTTTGGTTTCTCAGCCGCATTACTTATCAATACTTATATTTACAATATGAGAAGTCTTCAATGTCAACAAAACTGACTTATTTAAACAGCATAACTGAAATTATACTCCTACAAATCGATTAGTTATAAAAAAAAACAACATAATTTGTTCAGTCAGTAGTTTCTAATTTATTCTAAATTCTTTTTATCCGTAAAATTAACGATTATACCATTTCCAGCATCAACCCAATCTTCAGAAAAAAGTTTCTCACGTAAAACTTGAGAATTTTTTGATCGCTCCAACGATTCGTTGTCATTTTTACACATTATATTATTGTGTTTTTGTCCTAAATTGCTGGCTAATTCGACTGAGTCCGGCAAAATTTCGTGTAAAGTTTCGGGAAAAAACAGACATAAAAAGCTTGAGCAAATGCAAATGAAACCTATTAAAAAGCGTGCAAGTTCCTGTAAAAAGATTAAGTGTTACAATATTATTTAATTTAAATGTCGATACTTACAATTAAATTACAGAATTTGTGTTGAGTTTATTAAAATATAACAATTACACGTAATATTTGTTTTAATACCTCGTTTAAAAATTATTTTAAATTATTGCTCATAACGTTACTAAACGAATACACAATATTTATTGTTTTTACTCACCAAAATATAACCATTTAGCATTAAAATGTAAGGCATAAGTAGACCTCCAATCATTTCGGCACTAATGCATAATCCAACTCCAGTCCCGCGCGAAACAGTAGGAAAAAGTTCAATTGCTAAGAGTCGTAAAATAAAGAACGAACTAATATTTGCGACTCTTCCAAATGTGATGATCGTCGTTTTGGCATATACTAAGATAAGAAATAAAAGAAATCGGAAAGGAAATAAAAAATTATCATAAAGTTAATTTATTCGAATAAAAATATTTTTTAAACAATAAATTAAATTATAAATAAGTTTTAAAGAAAAAGAGTTACTTTATAGTGCGCTGTATCACTGGTGTGACTTATAAAATATCGTGATTTATAAAATTTAATTACACTTTGAATAATTATATGTTTGTTATAAAAACTAATTATTACATATAATTAATTATATATAAATTTAAATAAAAAGACTTATATAGAGCATGTGTATAATATTCTATGTCTGTAACCAGTGATTTATTAATAATGCTTATTAATGTAAATAATGAAATTCACAATATAGCTAATTAACATAATTAAAATGAACAAATAACAATAAAATGCAACTGTGTAAAAGTTAAAAAATATAATAAAGGAATACGTACATCATTATCTTTCAAATATTACTATACGTTAATTCATTCTATACACGTGGAAGTTTTTACTTAATCAGTGATAATATTAAGAAAATCAATTTTCTGGAGCATAATAATAAAGTAATAATAATAAAGTAATATAAGGATATTTGTATATTATTCACTTTGCATTTAAATTAGAGACAATGACTGAAACAGATTTAACATTCTTAAGTTAATACTTCGGTTAAAAAGAAAATAAACTACTTTAGATTTTTTATATCTGTATTCAACGAACATAAATGTTTTAGATATTAATATAAAAATCGCAAAACTTTAATTATTCTAACCGTAAAATTTATATGTAATGGATAAAAGAAATTTTTTAAATAATAAATTTTTCTTATGTTTCCATGTTTTGAATTATTTTGAATTGAATTACATTGAATTATTTCGTAAAAAATTTGAATGATCAAATTATATCGTAATCTTGGCAATATTTCCCACCATCTTGTACATGTTCATATCATATAGATTATTTAATAAGTCTTTTAAAAATATTATACAAATTTGAGTTTATAAATTGGTAATACGATTAGTGACATTTCCAATTATTTTAAATGGTTAATTAACTAAAATATTAAAGAGTAAAAGTTTTGTTGAATTAATTACGCGATAAACCACTACAATAGAATAGTCCTTCAGTAAAGCTTCAGTAACAGTAAATATACCAGAAAGTTATTATTTTACTAGGTTTATGCAGTTTTTGGATAAGTATATAAATATACATTATAAGTTTTCTTTTATATACCACCACATGCATAACGATACATTTTATCAGAATTGACGCTGAAGCTTGATCTAGGTATACGTTTCCGTTTCAGGATTCTCGTATAATAGTAATTACTTATAATCAATTATGTTTATAAAATGAAAATTCTTCCATCTAAAGTTTGTTTCCCATTATGAACACGTAGAAAATTCAATTACCATCCGTATAAATTTTTTCAGCTTACGTAAATAATTGTAAATTGTTTACTTGGTGAATTTAAATAATTTGTCAAAGTTCTATTGTCTTTGGCAAGGATTTTCTTATGACAGATGATGCAGTTTCTTATTTCCAAACGTATTTTTATTGGTATTAAGTGAGAAAGTTCGGAATTACTATAAAATACCTATTCTAAAATATTCGATACAATTTGTATAATATTAAGAATATTTTTTTAATAAAGTTACTAATTAATTTATACATTTAATAGATGGTTAAAAATTTAGCTGAAAGTTCAAAATCTACATATCTTTTTTTCAATAAAAATATAATATTTGCTCCTATTTTATTTAGTCAAATTAATGTTTTCAAGACGCAATCTTCTAAGTTTAAATAAAAATCATGAATTAGAATTTTATGGGAAAATTAATGTTATTTACTAAAAACAGTAATAGTTAATTACTTCAAAGGATTCGGTGATAACTCCGAGCACTATAAATGCGTGAAAAATACATATTTTTAAAAGAAACGCAATAATCATTTCATAACCGATTATTCTCAAATATTATTTTCAATTATTTTCAAAATAATTCAATCCCTACTTCGATAAATTAAAATAACCAAATAAAGTAAAGTTTTTCATCAAATAGCTATAATATAATCTGAAGCTTAAACGTAAGCTTTGTTTCTGCGCTTAAAAGAAGTATTCGATGTATTAAAAATATATAAAATAATAACTGTCGTATACTTTTCAAACATCCATTGTTCTTTCAAGTTCATAAGAACTCGACAAGAATGAAAACTCATCAATGGAAGAGTTTAACATTAAACATATTTTTAAACAAAAGCCTAAACGTCGTTTGGTAAAATCATAGTTTGTGTTTAAAAAAAGTGTGTATTAAGCTTATTGACTGGTCTAATTGAGCGTAAAAACAAACAAACACTGAGTTATGTAGTACAAAAATACTGGGAAAAATATATTTTCGCCCATTATTTTTTCTATCTGTTTCGATTATAGTGCGTTAATGTTCATGGGCGAATAATTGAAGAATTGAATCATCGCTGTCTAAATTAGAAATTTTAAATAATAATAAAGTTACTTTCATCGCACAAAGTACTTATTTAAGTTTGTTGTTAATCTCGGCTGCAACATTCCAATAAACTGTTTTGAATAAGGTAAACTCAGGGAGCCCGCATCGTAAAAAAGTCGAAACTTTCATTACCTTACCGTAACCGAAAGCGGTGAGAGTGTCAAAAGTGTCTCGTGGACGCGTCCGGGTCGGCACGCTCCAGAGCGCCAAATAATCCATTCGTCAGCAGAAAAAGAGGAGTCGGATAGGAGAATAACTAAAGATAAGGAGTACGGTCTTACCGGGCCAGTCGACAGTTGTGGACTGCGGTTGAAGATGGACAAAAACGGCGATCATGAGGCATACGCTGCCGACGAGAAGTTGGACGGCACAGAGGGGTCCACGGCGTCCGCACCGCGTGACCACCAGGTACATCATCACGAACGAAACGACTTCCACCCCGGCGGCGAGAGCCAGGGAAACGTGACGCTCAGCGCTCAGCCGATGGGGTAGACTCACCAGTGCGTGGAACGACATCGACGAGATGAACCTTCCAATCAGAGTTTATCATTTATACTATAGCAAGTAAAAGCTACGAGCTACTGTTTGCTTATATAAATATTCCTGCTAATATCTAATTGATTTAAATTTTAAACTTAGACTCTACCTGTTACTGTATTAGATAATTGAAGGGATATAAAAAACGATTACAATGCATTAAAAATTCCGTGTGAATCGATTCCCGAGAGAGATCGATTCGTATAATTGCATTCAAGCTAGCAATAACCTAATAATAACATAAATTGTTACGTTATTTTCACATAATTTATCTATTGATTTTGGATGTTAGGTGTTTTGCTTACTTTAAACTTAGTTACGTTTTATGCTGTGAAGTTATTCAATTTTCTTTTCGAAATATATCATCGAACTGTGATCTCTCGCATATAATTTACAAAGCATTCAACAAGCTTTGTCAAAAGCTCACGCTTCACGTCGAAAATTCAATAAATGACTGATCAACAATTTTTCTTTATGATGCAGGCTTTACAGTATAGTATGTTGAAATCTTATCTTACATGTGTATACGTGTATCGCATCTTAAAATGAATAAGGTATGTATCTGATAAAGAAAGCGCGAAGTGACTAAACATATAGCGCATTACTTACCATAAACCCATCATCATTATCCACGTACGTCCGATAAACTTCGATCTAAGAAATTCCAAACACCCACGTTTAACATTTTCTTTCTCCGTTTTTTTCTCGATTTCACTAACAGAAAGTGCTTTAGGCGATACCAAAAGATAAGATGGGCCGGTATCCTCTTTTTCATTGTCATTTGAAGCGCACTTTTCATCGGCAGTTCCCAATAAAGATGCTTTAGTGATTTCCTCAATATCCAGTTCGGAGGCTAATTTACTTTCTTTATCTGGTTCTGAGTTCGCTGCTTTATCTTCAATCTTGCCTTCCGTACTAGCTAAAATAATTAGTTTTTATTATTTACTAGATTTTTTTACGAAAGATTAACGCTCAAAATACAAGATTCTATCTATTTTTTTTTTTAATGAATAAATCAACTTACATGCAAGAATGCATTATTATCAGAATGCAACTTTTTAATGCTATTATTTAAGAACATTAATAATGTTGTAATATACGTTTTCCTTCCAATTATCAGAATACGAATATAAAATGAAACAAAAATATTTCAACAAAAATGTAATCGAAGAAATTTATTAATAAAAACGCTATTACAAAATATCTAAGATTTATATCAAAGGTTAAATAAGACAATTTCAGTACACTTTATGTGATTGCAAGGTTTTAAAGCTGGATTTCTCTTCGTTAATTGTAAAAATTACTCCATTAAGAGCGACGACAAGGTAACGCAAAAGAAGCTAGTTGAGCATCCTTAAACCGAAAGTGCTAAGCATTAAATATAAATAAAAAATCTTTACTGTGTGCTTTCGGCGATTCGGATTCCGAAGGTGACAATAGATTCTTAGATTCCTCGAGTGATTTCTCAATGTCAATTGTGGAACTTTCATTGCCTCTGGATAAAAGCGTCTTCCTTTTCGGCTTCCGTGGTTTTTTGTCAACCTCCATCTGTTGCACCATTTCGGAGTCTTCATTTTTCTTACTCGACCCACAAAGACGATTGTAATTGTCGATTCTCTCGATCAGCATCTCAGCCTCCGTCAGTTTTCCCTTCGCAAGAAGCCATCGCGGTGACTCTGGAATGATCCTAGAATTAAATGATAAATAATAGATTTGATAAAAGAGTCGTTTTTATTCACACACTTGTCTTTCGCGTTATTGATTGCGAGGTATCAATACTTTTGACATACTTACCAAATATACAGCACCGTAGCCGCAGTTGGCACCGAGACGACGAGTTGAAGGATTCTCCAATCAGGAATTCCGTAGCTGAGACCGGAGAGCAGCACTAAACCAAGAGATCTCATCGACAGTATTATCAGCATTATAAGAGTTCGGAATTTCGTTGGGAAAAGCTCCATGCACAGTATGAAACTGCAACTTTCGAGACCCTGAATGAAAAAGCCCTGGAGTGCTCGAAACACCAAAAATAACTTGTATTCCTGCAAATCGAAATTTACTATTTATAAAGTTATTACATTATTACATTTGGAGAACCATTCGTGGCTTAGCAATCCTCAATAACGTGTCTTGAAAGGATCCAATATGAGAGTGTGTAACATAATAAGTATATAAAATTCTTGAACATTTTTTAACAGTTAAAATTTCAAATATGTTTTATTTTTAATTTACGCTGTTAATTATTTAAAAAATTCTTTTAAAATTAATAAAGGAATTAATAAAAAAGTTCTGAACTGTCAATATTAAGCACGTCTCTACTCAATTAAAATATTATTTACTTATTTTGCGAGAAATTAATTTTTGTAATTTTTATAACTGTAATGGAGCACTTAATGAAATAAATATCTAATGTAGTAGAAGTAGTGCAAAAGCCTACTAAAAATAACTAAATTTTTCATTCGAAATGCATAATATACTATTATGCGTAGTAATTTGATATATTTATATATATAAGTTTGCGATTTTATGAACCAAGATCCAAGAAATAAACATGTACACGTGTAATAATTTCACGTGATTGAATATATTTCCATGAATGATTTAATATGGTTTAATACAAATAATATAGTACTATAATGTTTTAAATCACTTTAAGAAAATGCAAAAAGTATATGTCATCATCTTATTAGCTTTTTTTCTCTTATTTAACAAAATAATTATAATGAAAAAATACAAGATGTTTGCGTTGTTTTACTAGTCTATATGAACTAAGACATTGGGTATACCTAAAAACTAGAATTACAAGAAAATATGAAAACTTATCTTTGGGTTATGAACATTAAATTTTATTATTATATTTTGTGTAAGAAAATTTGTATTATATATTTATCAGATAACTTTTTGAAAGTTATCATGTATAAACATGTATAAACTAAATATCATGTAAATATCATGTACATGATATTTAGTTAAAGATTTTTATAATGATTTATAGAACATTATATATATATAAATTCGTGAATTAGTAATTTTATATCATATTTGTTATTCGTGATTCGTTATTTGTTACTTATTTGAGCTAAAAAATTGGATTGAGAAGACTTGTAAATCAAAAAGCGTAAATTGATTTTTCATGGTATGTTGTACAATTCTTTTATTCTCATTTATGTTAAAGCACTATTTATAAATGAATACCTACAAATTGGATTATCTTAATTATTTAAAAAGTAAGTTGAAGAATGAGTTCAAGAATGCACCTAGAAATGAACGAGAGAACGGGTGAGAGATTCAGTGAAGGGCAATAAAACAGAGAGAGAGAGAGAGAGAGAGAGAGAGAAGAAGTTATACACCATGAGTTGATAAAGAAAAGCAATTGGAATTAATAATATATTGAAAACCATTTGATTAACAAGAACAGGGCGGTTACAATCTTGCAAAATAATGTAAAAGCAAATATATTATATAATTTATAAATTATATTAATAAATAATATAAATTGTATTAATTAATGTATAAAATGTCTACATAAATCATAAATGAAAATTACTGAAAAAAATATAGAAATGTTTACCATTCTTATAAATATCATATTCTTCGTTATCCTATCATGTCACATTAATAAAACATAAATTCAGCAGCGTATATTTCCTTTCATTCGTGATATTATTCCACGTATTCTATCATATATTTTATTAATCGATTGGTATTCCAAATCGAAAAATTATTAAAGATGAGATAAAAGTACTTGTAGAAAAGTAATATATTTTCATTTGGTCCTTCATTAGGTTCATTTCTCTCTCTCTCTCTCTCTCTCTCTCTCTCTCTCTGCTTTTTTCGCTTCTGCCTGAAGAGTCAAGTACATGCTTGATGATAAAAATAGACGGACAATTTACGTTACGAGAAGACTGAACTAGTTGTGAACCGATGCTTGAAAGAAGTATATTCTCATGAATATGAGTCGAATACCTTATCGAGAGCCAATCTTTTTCGGACTACGTTTCTTGCTTTCATAAATAAGAAGAGATACATACCTACGGTCTTTTTACATATAAAGACGTACTTACGGAATTACTTTTATAACTGACCAACGATATTTGCCGTCTTCACTGAGGCTTAATAATGACGACAAAAAAACCATAAATTAATTTCGAATAAAAGTTATAGCTACTTACACTTTTTAATATCTATTTTCAGTGATTTAATAGTACTGTTGTACGTACGTGTGTGTTACAAAATAAAGCACATTAAGAATATTAAATTGAAGTAATATTTTACTCTTTCTATGGTCTTCCATGATTTATTTCAATATGAACTGAAATGTATATATTTCCATCATTGGTCTATTAAACTAAAGACATTTATTTAGTTAAAAATTCATACAACATTATTTTCTTATCAAGTGTTTTTGTGATTTAGTTTTAAACAATGTATAAAAATATCTATTAGATTTTACTACAAATGGACTGAATGCGCATTTAATGTAAATTAAGATCATCGATAAATTGAAGCTCCTTATAAAAACTATTTTTACGTATAAAACTATTACGAAGTTAAACGAATATTTTTTATAGTATTTTACATTATCTTTACTTTGATATATATTTACTGATTAATATACATGCGTGCGCGAACACACACGAGCACGTGCACACCTTTATTAATTTAAACGCGGAATAAATCATTCTATTTAATACGTGAACTGAGACTGAGAACTTACTTAAAAAACAATACCTATTAACATTTTTAACTATATATCTATTTCTAATTTTATTACCCTTAAATAGGAGCTTTGCACTCCGAGTAATATTTTATAAGCTGTTCTAAAGTTTTAATAATTTTTTTAATACTCGATTAGTAATTTTTATTGATAATTTTTTCTCAATCTGTGTCAATGGAGGCTCGGTAGTACTCATGAAACTAAGAATAAGTACGTGAAATCTGCGATAATTATTTACTTTTGGTTAACCTACAAAATTGTTTGTACGTTAATTAGGAAAGTAATTATACTGAGTTATTGTGTTACTAATATAGATCGTAATGAGCCTTACGTTGTTCGCACGTACATTTTTAAAGGATGTTTTCAAAGAAAATTTTTGCTACCTTATTACGATGTTATTTCTACATTAATTATTTGCTTATAGAAAAGTAGTACTTATTTGAAACCGCTTTTAATTTATATATTATATTCATTTCTTTTAATAAAACTGTCAAAACTGTTTAATCTTCAAAGTTCCAATACATTCTGTAAAGAAAACTTTTTTGAGAAATAGAGAAATTAAATAGTAAAAAATTTTTGAATTAGAGAATGTGATTAAATAGATTAAATAAGTAGCTACTAAAAACAATACGAGAAAGCAAAGGCTTGCCTTCGTCTAATAATACAATAAATAATGTAATAAATGCTAGTCGGCAATATCTTGTAAACTATTATATAATTTTTAATAGTTATGAAAATATTTGTGTGATAATTTAAAAAAAGAAATTTATTTTCATTTGTTTATTGTGAAAAAGTGATAGCAGTATCTACTTCAATGAAAAAAATTTATCTTCATCTGTCGAAATATAAACTTATTACATTTAAGTAGTAACTCGACACATGCCTTTATTTTTATATGTTACTAAGAATATTTATAATGTTTTAAGATGCAATATTGATAATCATTTACGAATTTTAATCATTATTACTCATTATAAAATAAGTAATTTAACGAATTTTTAAAACTCTTTTTACGTAAATTAGCAAATATAATTATGACAATATACAATATATATATATATATATATATTTTTAAATTTTTTTAATTTTTTGTTTTTTATTTTTTTATAAGTTATACTTTTGGGTTGTACTCATTATCTAAATGTCTAGATTTAATATTTCTTTTATTTATAAAAATGTCAATATAAAAAATTTTTGTTAGATAAATTATTTGAAAAAGTGTTTCGTAATATTCTAATAAAAATAAAGAGTAAAAGTAGGCAAATAAGTAGGGATGTTATTACAAATATTAGTAAGAATGAGCATATGCATTTGTAATTAAGGATATGTTGTATATCATAAAGTATATATCAATCAAGTAGATTTTTCGTGACAATGTTCTTATTTTACTTATTATAGAAGAAGTAATTTAAGCGAGATATAACTCCTTATGAAAGATACACTTTGAACATTACATGGGATATATTTATAAATCTATTGCTATTTAAAAAGTAACATGACGGCTCTTAGCAGAAAAAAATTCATTTACCTACTGTGAATAATATTCGTGAACAATGTTACAAGAAAAAGCTTTTAACTTTTACAAAACTGGATTTTGAGTTCTGATTCTATTTCGTTGAAATTTTTTTAATCTACCAAGGAGATGTCCAATGGAAGAAATTTCTTATTTTTAACTTAACGTAACAATTAGTATCGTTGTTTCAAAATTGAGAAGTTTGCCTGTCTCGTTGACTAATAAGAATCACCTTTTGGTAGTTTGGTAGATAGTCGAGTGTCCAGGAAATCCTTAGCTTTACCATCGGGTTTTTATTAGAACAAAAGCTACTTCTCTCGTTTGTAATTTGACGGAGTGAAATTTCATCACTCGTGCACTGAAAATCGTGTCTAAAAACTCTCCGATGTCACGCGCTGTTCCCTTTTTTTTATTTGCAACCGACCAAGTGAAATTTCGCTGAGACAAAATTGTGGCTCGAGAGGGCAAACGGCCGAGGGCAGCCAATCGCGACTGTTTACCTGGACGACGTTGAGAGCGACGGCCATCGTGCCCTGGGCGTACAGGCAGATCGCGAGCACGGGCAGCCTACCGATGCGATCGGCCAGGACGCCGCCGATGCAGCCGCCGAGGAGTAGAGCCGCGAAGTATGCGTCGGTCCCGGCGCGTAGCAGCGACTCCTTCTCGCATATCAGGCGCCATTCCATCGCCGGACTCTCGTACCCATGGCCGCTTTCGAAGGTGTACCGACCCGTGCAGCCGCAGCCGTACGTGTGGTTCCTCGTCTCCTCGCTCGCCGACGTCACCGGTACTCCTGCTCGGTCGTCCTAAACACGCAAATGTAACGACGAGGATGCTCGGGGTGAGCTCTTCCGTCTTTCCCGTCTTTCCTGTTTTTCCCACCGGTAACTTGCTCATTCGTCCGTCGATATCGTATATTATACATTAAAAGCGAGGAAAGTCTCATGTTTGCGCGCATTAGCGCACGCGCGTAAAATGTTTTATTTATGTAGAAAATTATTTTGCAAGCTCGTTCTGGAAAAAGGAATTTCAGATACTACAGATAAAGCTGGTATCGCGTATTTTCAATGCAGATTGAGAAAGAGCATGGACTTTTCAAAGCTAATTTATCTTTACGCGAAGTAAAAGCCGACAAATGACAAATTTGGTAAAGATTCGTAAAAGCTTACGTCTCGTTAGAAAGATGTTCTGCTAAGGTACACGTATACCCGTCTTACCATATACTTTCCTACTCGTATTTAATATATACCACCTGCCAACTGTTTCCAAACAAGGAGATCAATTCATTTTTAAATTTCTATATTTACGCGTTCTCCGAACAGAAAAAGTTAATTTAAATACCTATGCGTAGCATTAATGCGGTGAATATCACATTCCTATAAACGCCTTTTATTAAATACGGGAATAAAATTATTTATTTCCATATTCACTCGTACGATCGTTATAATTTTCAATTTAACGTGCTACAAATTAACTTCATACGGACGATTAACTCTTCGTAAAAAGCTTAAAACATTTCGGAAATAAGAATTATTTACGTAATAATAAGTCCAAAGGAAAAATGACGTTCTTACCGTGATAATTATTTTAAAAGGTATTTATGTCTTTATCCTTTACGTACGCCTAAATTAAATCACACAGCTACTTTAAACTTGTAAAAATTTTAATAAACGCGAAATTTAACAGGTTAATATTAATCTCAACGCTATGTAATTTAAATATTTTTCTGTTTCTTAAGCATTAATACATTTTTCTATCTCTATTTTTCGTTGTATAGCTTTGCAAAGTAAACAACTATTATACAACGTGAAGAAATGAAGCTTCTGTAATTTTATCTGTGAAATAATTTTGGCGAAATAATAATGATATGTTTTAATCATTAATTGAGAAGCTTATTTTAATATGGGTTATCATTTGTGTACCTATATAAAATAAATTAAGTTGTAAGAAAAATAATCAAACAGAGTGTAATAATTGAACGATAATAAACTCTAATGTATTCATTAAAGAGAAAAATTTAGCGTAATAGGCTACGCGATACTTGTAAAGAGTTCTAACATGGCATATTTAAGAAAATGGAGTTAAAGGCTTTACTCGCGATTAAGCGAGTATCTAATCATTTCTTTTAAATTGCACTAACTCGATTGATTTTACGAATATTCGCTCTTCGCTCAATGCATTAACTATAAAATATTTATAAAAGCTTAACTTTGACAAGTACGATACGAGAACATTTTCAAGATTATCGGCGTATATCCGATGCTTGGGTGTGTGTGTGTGTGTGTGTGTGTGTGTGTGTGGGTGAGATTATAAATAAATATCAACATTATACGGATGGTTCGATATACGAGCTCTGATTCGGAGTAAATGCGAAAATTGCAAAAGCTAACGCCTATTTAGAATTGCGCATATTTTTATCTAGATTGGAGTTAACATTCCGTGGAACGTTAAAAGTAAAAGAAGAGCATTATTCGTCGGAGCATAATCGTGCGGAGAGCAGCAGCAGCAGCAGCAGCAGCAGCAACAGCGAAATCTCGGTATAACGAAACAATATGCCCTAGCAATTAAATATTAAAATCGAGAGGTTCGTTGGAGGCGACGCGACGTGCAATTCCGAATAGAGTGAGCGCTTGTCGAAAGTAAATATAGTAATTTCGATGAATGAGCCGCCGAAGGAAAAACGAGGAAGACATGCGGAGAAAGGCGCGTTAATGCGTAGTAATCCCCGTGAACGTACCTCGCAGTAAAATTTCGGCGTGTACTTGTAGAATATGGTGAGCGCGTGGCTCATCGCCACGACAACGAAGTTTACCGACAGGAGCACTAGCGTGAGGATCTGGTAGCCTCCCACTTTGATCTCTTCCGCGTTCATGTTGACCGGGTTAATCGCTCGTTGGCCGCCTCCGTTGGAGTGGACGTTGCAGCTTCCGTCGAGTGGCGCATGAGAACGGCCGCTCGGGTTGATCGGATCGGCGTCCGTGGCGGTCCCGGACGTTCGTCCCTCGCGGTAGTGGAGTGCGCACTGAGAGAGAGAAGCGAGCCGCAAAGGCGCGTTAGTCCTCTCCCGTAAGGACAAAACACAATGGCCGGTGCCCGTCTCGCTCGTTCGGCTCATGAGTTTTCGCGCGCGAGCCCCGCGCCCCTCGAATTATCAAGCTCGGGAAAACGGGGGACGAATCTCGTGCACCCCGTCGCGGTACCGGATCCTGAACTCAACGGGGCACGCGTTTCCTCCACCTGCGATCGCACGCTTTGGGTCGAGTAACTGCGTTCTCAGACTCCGTGATTACGTTTAATGGAATATTCGTTTTGCTTATACGTCCATTCGTTCGGAAATTTCATTTAAAAGCTTCAAGTCTGTCTCTCTTTCTGATATTCGTTCGAATTCACGAATTCTTGTAACCTACTCTTATTATTATTAAAAATATGCGAAATAAAATGTCGTCGATTTTTATGTCGTATTATTAGCGAATGAAAAACGTTGAATTACTTTTTCTTGACAAAATGATAATACTTCGCTGCAAAGTTGGGCATATTTATTATTGCGCGATGTAAGATACCTTTCCAAATGTCCAGGCTGCATACCCTGCATACTCTTTGAACTTACGGAAAAATCTTGGTTTACGATAAAGGCGGTTAAAACGATGAAATTTATGATATTGTCTTTTGTTTCAGTGACAGAACTGCACATTCTACAATAATACAGCGTATTCAGACATTAAACTTGTATTAAAGCATTCTTAAGCATGAGTTCTGACAATATTAATAGCCCGTTGAGCTTCAAGTAACGTGTACAATTGTAAATGAATTTTCGTTAGAAATACATATTTTTGTACGTTCGCGCTCGTTTCGTTGAAGCCCAGCCTCAACTCGTTTTCGTAGTGAAACGTCCACTGCGTTTTTAAACAAGTTTTTAAACGGAATCGAGCTACAATCGATAAAATTTCATTTTCTTTTCTTTTGAACTTTGGAGAGTGTCGAGATGCATCACTGAACACGTCACATAGGCACACATATAATCGCATAACTATCACTGGTCTGGTCTCTAAATTGCTGCGCGCCTAAGTCAAGTTAATACACGATGTGAGTTAAGATTTTATAGTATAAGATCATAATTCATTGTGATATTTTCCACGCTAAAATCTTACGCATTCGCGCATACGTCATGTTGAGCTTAGAGTACGCAGCTCGATAAATCTCGAACGAAAAAGAAAAACGTAAGAAGTTTCATAAAATCATAGACGCATAAAGTTTCTAGCGGCGTTTGAGCATTTTCAGTCGGAAACAAAGAATAGAGCGCAAAAGTCGTCTCCGTGCAAATCTACCAAGACTTATTGCCTCGGCAAAATAAAAAGCACCGATCACCGCTGTGGCACCACAAAAACTCAATCCCACGCCTAAAGTGTTTTACGGCGCGGAGGTACTTTATTCGAATGTGCCCACGTAGAGCCGCGACGATACCAAAAGCCACCCATAACGCTCGCACAAGATAGGCACAAGCGTCGCTTGCTCTCGCTCGAGTTGTGCGTCCATACAAAGGGACCCAGTTTACCGAGAGACATCAGCGATAACTGCAGGCCTGATCGCGCGCCGCACGAGATATATCATCTCTGCCTCTATCGTGGATAAAACCACGAGCTGACGCGATATCCGCGTATACTAAATGCTAAATGCTCGTATACCAATACGAACGTCTTGAACGCCTTGGAAGTTCGACCTGAATGGACTGCGAATGCGCTAGTCGATACACCTTTACGTAAGCTACGCATTATTCACTACGGTTTTCCTCGTTCGTTCGAGGCACTTTCCTTTCTTTTATTTTTTCATAGAAAAGCTCCCGTTGAAGCTATTGCAGAAACATCGTATCCGTAAAATTTAGCGAACGATGAAAGAACGGTTTCACCGGACAAAGTCAAGTATTCAGCTACACGCGCATGTTTTTTTATGAGCGTGAGAAAAAGCAACATTTCTTAAGAAACGTAGACAACGATTTTCGCAATACACTTTGGAAATGGCTTCACGCCAAATCATTGAAATTTTATCGACTACTTTCGCGTAAGAGTAGAGCCTTTCCTTTCTTTTTAGTTTCGACTGTCGATCCATAAGCACCAACACGATATGAAAAAGAGCAATTCTCCGGTACATGTTCTTATTTATTCCGTGATATTTTCAAAAGAAGCTCCGATAATTATAGGTAAACATTTTATATTCCTTTAGATGCATTCGACTGCTGCTTATTCTCAACACATAATAATATATGCTTAAAATTCTTCTCGCTAAGTAATAACACGTAATGATATCTATTACACGTTGTATTACTGAAATATTGCGCAATAATAGCGTTAAATAATTTAATGCTCACGCTTTATACATGCATTGTTCATACGTATATAAAATGTGGCTCTGATTTGGTGAAATCTAATCTAATAATACGAAAAAAAGTAAGAGCTCGTTCGTTGATATAGATATATGTATCAGCAACTTAAAAAGCTCGTTACCTCAAACAACATTTATTACTATTTGACATTTTTAATTTATTCTTTCGTGCATGTCTTATTTCGTCTTATTCTTGAATCTAATTGTATATTATTATCTCGTATTTTTAATCCACCTAAATACATTTCGTCTCGTGATGGTTTTTTCTTAAAAGTTTAAACATTAATTTTTTATTTCGCATTTTAGCCTATTGAGCGAGATAAGCATCTGTTTCAGAATTACATAATTATCTGTATTTTCGCTTTTCCCTTTCTCTTTTTTACAAGATCTTTTTCCATATATTTTATTCACGAACATTTTAAATTGGATATTTATATACGTTGTAAGAGATAATGTTTCTAATACTGTTGCTTTGTTATAACACATTTTCAAAGTACGTGACAAAAATTGACAATTTAATAGTTAAATAAACATGTGCGTTCCTCGAATAGAATCTCTTATTTTCCTCTTAAAATTAATCTTTGTCAAATCGGTTGTACTGACATTCTGAAATTTACCTACATCACTAAAGGCTTTACAGACCATTTTAACGCTGAGATCGTCATGGTATAACCATAAATATCGAATGATCGTTTATCCGATTATGTTTTCGTTTGCTTTTCAGTTTATTTATTTTTTTTAATTGCGATTGAATTATCCCTTTTAAAAGAGATTTCTGTATATTCTTGTATGAATTCAAGAATATATTTTAGAGCTAAATTTAATAGCAGAAGCAATAACTCGTCACCTCGTTTTAATCCATCATCAATCTCGAACGACTCTAATAAATTATTCTTTACTTCGACACTGACGTGACTAACATTACGATTTATATGCATTAATTGAAGTAACTTTTTTTATGTTCGTACTTGAAATATAATTTGATAACTTTGTGCTATTTATAATAGAATTTTAAACTTCATTAAAATCCGTTAATAGCGGTTATAGAGTTTTTCAAAATTTTCACTTTTAATGTAATAATTATCTAAGTAAACATATTGAGTCTAAATTAACTCATTATTTGCTTAAAACTTTAATTTCCCAAAAAGAGTATAAAATTTTTCTTTTTCCTTTTTCAACTGTAAAGATTCATACGTTATATTTTTCCATGATATTATGTTTTTCTAATATTGCGTCCAGTTTTGTACATTGGCTTCCTATTTCAATGTTTACATTACTTCTCGTTCATTTCCATTTCAAATATGTTGGGCTTTAACTCGATGATAAATTCTCCTGAATATTTTCTTTAATTTTACCGCATCATATTTACTCACTTCATTAATATAATTTACAATCTATTTATTCGTAATGAAGTTCCAACATATAAAACTAGGAAATAAGAAAAACACAGATCCAACGGAATCGATCTTACGTAAAGGATCTTAAACCAATGACTTTCGTATAATATCATGAATATTCTTGATTTAAATATTGCATATACGGTAGTGCATAACTTTATCTAGAGATGATCTATAATATATATATATATATATATATATATATATATATATATATATATATATGCATATCTTTATAAATTAAATTGAATTCATTTTTATTACCAATATGATGCCAATTATTTGTCTGTATTTTCATGCAATGGTTTTAAGGCAGTTGATAATCACGAGAAGATCCTTACATTTACTTCGTGATAATAATTTCAAGAAATATGTTGTTTTTTAACGAATAAATACTTATGCAAATTTTAATAGGGAAACATTCAACTTCAAACTTCTTTATTCTGCAGAAAATTTTGTAGCGATGATTTACAATTAATATAAGATTAAGAATGTCATTTTGATTTTTTATTCAAAAGACTAAAATCTTCAAAAAGACTGTATCGCAACAAGGAAATGAAAATGACGATTCAAGTATTTGGTTAGGACAACGTAAAATATATTTATGAGGGATAAAGCTTTGTTTGAAAAACATAAATTCTGCTTAAGATCGAGAAATTCATAAAGAAATTCGTAAAGACTTAACTTAAAGGCAAGCTATAACAAGCAAATTTGACGTCTGACAAATGATTTACATCGATTAAAAGCTGCCTTTCCTTGCTGCAAAGTAACTCGTAGATAATAAGATTAAAAACCAGAATAACCGGATGATTAATGTTGCGCGAAGCTTCATTGATATGTTCGCCCAGTGTGGCGAAAATGAAAATTGAGTGTACAAGGAACACTAAGTGCGTAAGCCGATGTGCGCATCCGCGTCGGATGACTTGAAGGTATGTATTTCCTTCGTTTCTGGAACTGTTTGGCTATTCGAGGACTGTCGCGTCCGGTACCGCGCTGATATCCTGTGTTCGTCTGCGCACACCAATACTTTTACGGGGTTACAAATCTTCCATTGTGCATTTCGAATCTTTTCTCTCCCTCCCTCATACACCCACACGTACGCACCCGAGCGCGCGCGCGCGCGCACACACACACACACACACACACACACACACACTCTCTCTCTCTCGCTGCCTTTAATCCATACGATTGCAGTGGCAACGAATTATTTCACTCGATATTACGAGCACTTCACTATTCATTTACTGTACGTCGCTTTTAACATTAACATTAATGAAGACTGAACTAATAATCATTGATAACTTTTTATTCATTCTGACACTTTCATATACAACAATAATAGGCGAGGTGACATTACGCTCAATAATCAAAGCCTTGAAGTTACACATTCATTTTAAATGCAAGATTCTTAGCCGAAATTGTTGTTAGTTTTTTAAGATTAACATTAAAAAGAATTGTATTATTTTTATGATTTTCTAAAAACACGATGGAAAATATACTAAAGATATTTTTTACGTTAAAACAAGTTTGTGACTTATATATTTAAATAGCAAATCGTTATGATTCATAACGTTTCGTCCATATACAATTTCAAGTGATTGCGTCGTTTTAGCTTAAAAAGGAAATAATTATCTTTTTTATGATTGATGACTGTTACTTTTAATAATTAATCTATCAGATATCTTAATTCAATATTTTATAAAATAACTTTATACAGCTTAGAACATTTGGGAAACAATTTATTATAATTTATCGACTACAATGTATACCATCATCACCTTTGAACGAATACTTTTAACCTTGTAAATTTTTTATCAATCATTTATTGGCATCTAAGGATTACTTAATTCAAAAATTTGTATATTTCATACTTCAAAATAAACGATAAATAGATGTTTTCTATTATTGTAAAATACGTTCGTTTATGTAATAATGAATGTACACATTTTGTTATTATTTCAGATTTACAACAACTTTTAATTGTCTACGTAATTTCTAAAAAATAGAAATATTATGGGTTGTGCGGTTTCCAAATTTATCTAAAACGAAAATAAAAAAACGAAATAGTATATTTATTTTTATACTTTTTACATAAATTCAATGTGATTTATACTTTATACACTTGTACTGTAGGGACGAAAATATCTTCAAAAGACTATAATAATAAATAAGTGTATTTTTATTCATTTTCAGTATGAAATAAATGTTTTACCTTCATCCGTATGCTGATTACACTTTTAAATGAAAATTTAATATACTATAATTTTTTTTAATAAAATTTTATAATTTGAAACTGCATATAATTCATAAATTAACATATACATTTGTATAAAGAAAAAAATGCTTTATGTAATAGCAAAAAATAAGCGTAAGTTTCACTCATCTTAATTGAAAAGTAGTATGTTACACATCTTTAAGGCGTAATTTTTTCGAGAAAACCTTTAAAACCTTTAGAATAAACACATATTATTTTGTATTCATTATTTATCTTAATAATTTACGCAAATGTGTTACCTACTATTTGGGTCATGACAAAAATTAGAAAGAACCGTTTAAATCTTTAGAAATAAGTATGTCGAAATTATCATATGTCATATACTTATTCTGTTGTAATAAAAAAGCCTATTTTAACTTTATTTTCTTGTTTATACAATAATTAGCATAATATGTATTAAATGTATCATCAACATCGTATGAATATATTTTTAATAACAAAACTACAGATAACATTTTATTATATAAATTGATTTTTATGTTCTATCAAATAATTAAGAATCAATCGATGTTCCGCTGTAACCAGTGTCGTAATAATAGTGTGGTAGTATACAAATTTGTATTGAGAAATATATTTTTACACTCTGACCTGGAAAAAGAACATAGAAAGTAGTTATCTCGTATTAATCAATAGAACAATTTATAAATACCTTTCTGATTATCCTGTTTACTTTGACATTGTCGTCTTTCACTTAGAAATGTGTACGATTAATAATACGCGTGAGAAATGAAAAATTTTATAAAAATATAACTGTAATTCATGCAAGATATCACAATAACGAATAATGATGGAGTTAATAATTTTTGCAGAAGCATTATTATGTTAATTGATATTACATGGAATAAATTTTCATATTTGTAATTAAATAATTGATGACGTTACGAAGTATTATTGCAAGTATTCTCTTTTAAAAATAGCGAATCACATCAACTTGGCATATCAATGTTGCAACGCTATTTATTACTTTATTTCAATTCAAGATGTTGTAATACTTTTACTTAAGTTTTTTTGCTTTTCCTATATTCAATTTTTTAATTTAAAATCTTATGTAAAGGAGAATATTATAGAATATAAAGTGACTCTTTTAAATGTAAATTGATTTTCTTTGAAGAAAGACTAGGCAATTGATAATAAATACAAATATATTATAATTTTGGAAATATAATTTATTTAACCATGAAAATCTTTGTAACTTGAAGTTTATTCGATTGAAAAGAATTTCTAAAACTTACTCAAGTAGATAAAACAAGTATCATCTTCATTTACAGGATCTCGGTAGTAATTTCATCAAGAGTTTCATCCGACTTGTCTGTGACAAGAAAATTATAGTTAAGCATAAAACGAGTGAGAAAGCACATTAAAAAGTCTCTGTTATTAATCAGTATTGTCACATTCACTGTACAGTCCCCGTCAAGAATGATTCCTAAACAAAATTGATTTTAACATTTCAATTGCGACGTTGTCTGGTTAAATATTTTCATTATTTTTAGAAAAATGTATTAAAATAAAAAGACATAAATGCACATTTATTACATTTATTATGTTCGACGATATATAAGTTTACAATTTAAATATTATACAAAATGTTATTGTATCAGAATTTCAGAAAATTTTTAAATTTATAATTAGATAATTTTTCCTTGACCACTGTAACGATATGTGAAAGAATAATACTAAAGAATAATCTTTATTTTCATTGATATATACATGTACGGCTAATGATATTTACCGTTAATAGTCATAAAAAAGCATTGAAAAATTTCTTACGTTTTTAACTCTAATTGATTTTTGAAGAACTGTCCTCCGTTGTATTATTGTTATACTATATTATATTGTAATTACATTAATATTTAGAGTCTATTAAATCATTTTTTATGTCAATTTTTTTGAATCTTGTAATGAATTTTTAGTATTCATTGGTTAAAATAACCATCCATTGTCAAAGAATTATGAATCATTATTTGTAAATTTAGGCAACTAAAAATTTGTAAATTCTTCGATTTTAATAAAAACTAATAACATTACAAGTACTTCAGAACAACTAGTGTTTTATAAATATTTTATAGAATTTATTCAAATAAGGGAAAGAAGTTTTAATCGTATGAGTTTTTACTACTTTTGAAAGTTATTTGTTTGAAATTTATTAAGCTGATACAAAGGTACAAAATAATCTCCTTCTTGCTCAACTATAACGCAAATATATATTAAAAAATTTCTTTTTTCGCATTATATTATAGATAACGTTAATAGTTTTTATTATATACATACGTTAATGTTGAGTATTAATCTTGAATATTAATCTTCTAGTATTTATTTAAAAATATCTGTAACAATAATTTTGCACTTTACAAGTTGTTGTTTGTAACTTCTTTTATTAAGAATCGAAATTTTAACAAGCGATGGAATTGTAATGTCATACTGAATATAAGTACATGTATACACGTTGGAAATTCATTTGAAAACCGTAGCTCACTACAAGCCATTTTATAATAAAATGCATTCTAAAATAATAATGTTTATTTGGATTACATTACAAATTTAAATTCTACAGAAATTATTGGATTCATCCAAATATTTTTGCTTATCACTCCTGATATTCTTGCTTTTACTCATGGAAATATTACAAAATTTACTAATAACAATCATGATTCTTAAAGTGAACATCTCCAGTAAATGGGAATAAAATTGAAGTAATAAAATTGAAGTAATAAAATAAAAAATTAAGAGCCTGTACAGTTATAATTGGTACGTCGTTAAAACATTTCACGAACAAGCAGACGTTTTAAGCCACCTAATTCGTGAATAAGCAAATTTTTAATCGGACTGTAAAGCCACTTCTCCCAGAAAATACTTCGTAGGTGGAAATACTTTGCGCACGTGCAACTCATACGACTGGTGTTAGCACGTACAACAATGTGCTAACTCGTTGAATCACTCGGCCCGCTTAATTACGTTCATGATGCACTGTTGTACTCCTTAGCACCTATATGTATAACCTCCATGAAGAAAAAAGTAAGACGATAGATGAGACTCGACGCAAATACGACAGAATAAGACAACTCATCTCGTTTAATTTACCAAGCTGCATTCCATGTGCCACAGGTACAATAGAAATGTAGGCTAAGCCTAGGTTTCGTATTCAGCTAAGTGAACTCAAGTTCACGGTAAGTTATGAACATTTGATGAACCATTGTTAAGTCATGAAATAATAGGATGAGAGCAAAAAAAGAAAAGTCGCTCTTCGGTTTTATTCCCTTTTCTGTACGTACAGTATAATTACTCTAGTAATCAATTCTATCCATTTTACATTAATTGCTATCAGGTATTAATGAATAACTTTATTTTTATGGTTGTGAAAAATAAAAATTTTAACGCATTCGTACTATTTAGTTCGTGATTATAAGCTTTCTAGATGGGATATCATGCTTTGAATAACAGATCATATCAGGGATGATGACTACATTTGTAAAAATGATCTATCAAGGATATTTTTCCAATTTTCCTTTTCAATATATTTTCTAGTATTTCAATGATACATAAATAGATTGCTCGAAAATTTGTTGAGTTTATACGTTTATACGAAGAGAATTTACACGGAGTATTAGTCAATTTTAAATATACGGAAATGATTTTTATTCGGTGTACGATAATAAAAAATTATCGATAGAGCATGTACGATCGAGCTTGCAGTACCTAAAATTATTAATAGAGATTGTAAGAAAGGTGGAAAAATTTAAATATGTTAATAAAGAGATTAACGCAACAAACTTTATGAACCTAGACAATTAGATAGTTTCAATTTTATACATGCATACTCATACATGATACATGATTTAAAATGACAAATAAACGAACAGGACGTAAGGTTTAAGAAAGATTGCTTCTGCATATTTAATACCGCGAAGAGCATAATTACCAACAGAATATGTCTATTAAATAACATTTATCTCGTTTATTATTATATATAGACAATAGTTCTTTCTCCTCCATAGTTAGTTATAAACGTTCTCTACTATAACTATTCGCGTTATGCATTGCAGTAGAAAGTAATTGAAAGCAGCGGTATATATTTTCATCGACGAAAGAAATTTGTCAAATCACGAAATAATCGATAAACCTGTGTTTTACGAAATACGGTCAACATGTGCAATCTTAACAATGACATATATATCTTTGCTGTATATCTTTTTATATATCGCACAATTGATATCGCGCTATCGATATATTGATATCGACCGCTTCCCTTACTGGTGATGTGGATTCTATTCTCTCAAATGTTCCTTTCTCCGCGTCCGATATTTTAAAGTCGCGTCGCATCTTTCTTCTTTGCGTATTTGCGTAACGACGAGTACTCGGGTCGCAGCCTACATCGACCGATTGAAGTATTAACAATAATGCACGCGAATCTTCATTGAACATGCAGGCAACGACATTGTTGGCCTGAGTGGACCGTTACCGAACCGCTTCCAATTAATTTCGGCGACATACTCCAAACGATGTGATTGTAGTTTTCGTTAATATTCCAAGGAGAGGCGCTAATGGATCTTTTCGATACAGTGCCATTCCTCGAGTCTTCGAGTACGTGCTTTATAAATATTAAGCGAAGGTCCTCAATTGCGTTTGAGCTGCTGTCATGCTTCGTGTGCTACCAACTGCAATATCGCTAAGCGCCCATCATGTACTTATTGAGTTCGGTTGCCTATTCAACTATAATCAAAGAGAGTTAGACATATTGTATTTTTTACACTGCACCGAGTCACAGAGATCGAGCCTCGCTAAGCCGTCTAAGACTGATTCATCAAATATATATATATATATATATATATATATATATCTCGTTAAGTTAACTCTCTGATCTAATACTTTGGGTTTTTATTTTAATTCGCGCAGTCAGATACCAGTCGTTTCTCAGCATGTCTACGTATTATTTTGATTCTGATCGTAGCGTCGTACTGCGTAATTTCAATGATATCCATACATATTTTGAGATTATTCTCATCGATAATAAAAAATATATCGTATTTACATGATTTTGATCATTTTATGCGTTCTCGATGCTTTACATGTTTCCTCTGTTTCATCGATTTCCGTAAAAAGTTCATAAAAATGGAGTTTACGAAATTACAAATATTGCTAAAATGTATAGCAAAATTAAAACAAAATCAAAGGTGACACGTGCACAAAGCTATAAATTTTCAACACTCGTAGAACGTGTACTAAAGCATGCATTGTAAGTATGCAAAATTTTATCACGTAATATTTTAATTTAAAAATAAAAATTATTTAAGTCCTTACACTGAAATACAGATTCTATTTATACAGTTTACAATCGATTAACTTCTTTTACGCATTTATTGCATGTTTTTATTTAATCATTCGAAGTATTTTCGTGAAACCTTGTCTACCTCGCGATAAATTATTTTTTTATTTAATTTTGGAATTTCCTTGATTTATATATATATATATATATATATATATATATATATGTGTATATATATATTACAAATATTTGAAAATATGTAATTACTTGTACAATGATAATGAAGGAAACAACAACTGTACAGCTCGATGATAACCGAGCTGTATATTATAATTTCACAATCGCCGCCCCTACCGTCTTTTAAAATTATTTCAGTACACGTGTATGACACCTTTTACGTATTCGTCTTAACAGCGCATAACTCATGCGTGTAGAGGAAAAGGCGCAGTCGAAAATACAACCAAGTCTCGAAAGCACGTATCACTCGGTAGGCATATTTGAAGGGACATGTTTGACCTACACCGAGACTCGCGTATATCCAAGAGTTTAAGGTTTGCTTAAACGTTGACTTAAACGTTTTAGCGTATGTTTTCCGAAAGAATGGAAAAACCGATAAAAATGTGAAATAAGATTTTCGTTCCCTCAGAAGTGAAAGTAACATTCCAAAAAAAGCAGCGTTGCCTAATTCTTAACATAAGCATTTAACTAGTTAGAGAAAGGCTTGTGACAAGATTTAGGGAAGTTGTCGATATCGTATATATTCTTGAAGCACTTCGTTTTACAATCGCTTTCTTAAGATTTTAGTACGCGCACTGTAAATTTACATTACAGAAAATATAAGGCATTCGATCGGATTATCAAATTGTAAATACTGTAAATATTTGCATCTAAAGGTTTTTTTTTTTGGCGTTACTTTCCAAATCAACTTATTGTAAGCGCATTTAAAAATATTTAAAGGTAAAATGATTTCGAGCGCAATTTCCATATAATCGCATTTTTACACGCCATATATCGCGTGCACGATCGTATTGTACCGATCGTACAACTCAAATGCGTCGACTCGCGGTCTCCGATTGATCATCCGAGATCGTCACAGAGTCGCGGAAGTCGCGGCAGAAACGCTCGACGATCGGTTATCATCGATCCGCGATCTATCCTCGATAGATCGGTGCACAATTCGATGATGATAACCGACGACGATCTACGACGATCGACGACAATGCAGTATACCGCCATGGTCGGCTGTTCTTCCCCGCTTGCCGTACCGTTACGCGCTGCGCTCGCGCGCCGATCCGTCGTTGATCCCGCTTCCCATGCAGTCGTGTTCGAAAACGCGAAGCCGTACGAAAAAAAAAAGAGGAGAAGAGACGAGCGAGGAGGAACGTTGAAGAGATTGCAATGGCAGTAATGGCACGCGCTGTCCACCGATCAGTTGGCGTGCGTCGCTCGTGTGATCCGGAGCCGGAAGCTACGCGCGCTTTTCGTTGTTCTCGCTTACGGACAGGTGCGCTCCTTCCGACTCCTTTCGTCGTGCCCCCATGAGTTCGAACCGAGCGGAGATGAAGCTGCAAGGACAGTTCGCTCCGTTCGTCCTGGCTGTTTGCTTGGGTGTAAGTTTTACACTTGTTCTTTCCTTTTGGACGTCAAACTTCGTAAACATATCTATATATACGGCTGTACAAATTTTAGAAATAAAAAATTTACCTACCTAAATGCATAATTTTACGTTTGACGCGGTAGTATTGCACGACTTTTGGGAAAAGCGTTATTGGAATGTCGTTGAGCGACATAAAAGTAAAATATTCTTATTCGGTATAATAATGCTAAATTGGGCGAATAAAATTCCCAATGAAATTACAATTTTGTTAATCGAATACGGCGATTTAGAGAATCTCTCATAAGGTTATTATCTGGCAATCTCTTCTATTTATATATAATGTAAATTTAAATTATCACGAGTACTTGTTTGTTTGTTTGAAAGAAAATGCAAAAGAAATCGAAGAAAAATAACGTAATTCGTAGTTTAAATAAAAGCATACCATTACTCCGAATGTGCACATTTTTATAAATATTATCGTGCGTTCGTCGCTTTGTCCTTATTTAAGTGGACACATATCGTAAACAACTCGGAGAAAAAGTCCGATGTTTAATGTCTCAATTTGCCTCGCTAATTCGAAGCAATAGATCGACTAAGATAGAATAAATCATAGAAGCAGAACCGATATAATTAACAATTCGCGGTATTGTTCAAACTCAGGATCCTGATGAAAATAATCTTTAAATAAATGAAAAATAGTAATAGCTGTGCATTAAAATCATTTAATTTATAAGAAATCATTAACCTATTATGATAACATTTCTAAATGGAATAGTTATATCTCTATACGCAGCTGATAAATCTGGTGGAGGCTCGAAGTGAAAATTACAAGAATTTGTCACTGGAAGCAAAAGAGACGACGACGGCAAATTTCATTCGACTGGTTGTGATGAGGCTAATTTTTGGAATAGCGTCAGCCATGGGATACGGCGAAGGTCTCTCGAACTTTTTAGGAGGAATTTTTGTGCCTCCAGGGGCCGATTACGAGGACGATTATGACTACGTTCCCAACCTGTTCTAATGCCGAAAGAAGAGGCGACATCGCACACTTCGATAACATAACAAAAGAATCTTTTAAAAAGTATTACAATGCTAATAAGAAGATTTATGCATAGATGATGTATTGTGCATCGGCGTTAGACATAATTATGTTAGCGGTTGAGATTGAATATATCATTCAATTCTATCGATAATTACATATTAAAAATTCAACTACTATTAATACTTCATACCATCATCTTATTTACCTCTATTACTTTCATTCAATTGATTTTCAAGCTGACTTTTTATTTTGCATTTAAAGATAATTAATAAGTATCAATTATTGAATTGCATTTGTTTTTATTTGTCGAGACTGTAACATAGAACTGAGCACAGAGCACATGACAAAACGAAAGATAACTAACAGACTGCCGGCGCAAGATATTACGAGTAAATGTGCGATTAACTATTGATGTGCGTTTCTTTGATTGAAACGAATTTGAATTTACAAATTTGACCGAGAAAATTAATTTGCACTGTATACCGTAGAAACTGATTTGTAAAAAAAGGTTAAGAATTTTGTTAAATTAAAATTAAATTAAATTATGTATTTAATTTAAGTGAATTAAAAAAGTGAAAATGGTCTTGGCTCAAATAAATTCCTTGTAGTACAATAATAATTATTAAAGATAATAATGATAATAGAAGTTTTTATATTCGTCTACATATTAAATCATTTTAAGCTATTGAAATTATGTATCATACATTCTTTTCGTACAAAATATTATTTATTAAGCACAAAAATAGACAAATGATCATTAGAATAGTAATTTATTATATTTGTTATTAATGTATTTAAACAATTTCAACTAATTGTTCTATTGATTCCGATGAAATAAATAAAATATTGATTAGTTGTAATAATGTGCCAATTACATTCATCAATTATAATTCATAGAAAAATTAATTTTATTTAAATAAAATCTACAGGATGTACGTATTATATGAATCTTTAATAAAAAATATTTCTTTTTTAATGGGACTGCAACAAAATCGTATATACGATATTTATTTACGATTTATTGTTAATAAAAAGAACAGTTAAATCTACGTAACCCACTTTAACTCCAATATATAAAAATGTCAAAACACTAAACAGTTATTTATCAATGCCCGATAGTATTCAATGAATACCTAAAATTTGTTTAGTTTGAAACACAAGTCTAGTACTCGTTTCTTATTGAAGTAAATGCTTCATTTCTTAATTATGATTACGTATAATAATAAATCACGTAAACTTATACAAAATTATAATTTTTTAAGGTAAAGCATTCAAATACTTAGTTTGAATTTACAAAAAAAAAATTTCGGTTCGATGACGTTGGTAATTTTCTGATTTCAAAACGAGTGAACTCTAAAATTTATACTCGCTAAATGAATACTCATCCATATAAAACGGTAAAATCTTTGATATATGTGCTAATAATATGTATTCCTTTTTTAATAGTGCTGAATAGCAATGAATAAATGCAATTGTTTTAGCGATGAATTGTTTAGGTTGTCATTACTTCCGCATAATATGTACTGTATGACTGCGTTTATAAGCTTTCTTCGAGAAAAGTAAATTGTACACTAGCTAGTATTCAAATTTTACACAGTTTACTTTTATACCGTAATAAGGAAAGATATGTTTAACTTAAAATAAATACTTAAGGCAAATTACTTATTTCCTAGTGTAAACATTAAACTATAATATACATAAATATATATTATTTTCACGTTTTCTAATTATATCTTTTTTATATGTTTTAGATTTATATACTGAATGTTATTAAATAAAGTGTCAATATTTTAAAAATAAATAAGATTAACTAGTTAATTATTTACATGTTTAAATTTTATTTATAATAATATTAACTATGTATAAAAAAAGAAAATGGAAAACGTAAATTAGGCGCAAATACTCTGAAATTTATATTACTACGTATTTAGTACATATATTGTTATATTTAATAAGAACTATGAATTAATTTTGAAATAGTTAAATTATTCTATTTATCTAAATACATATTATGATTTTTTACTTATTCTATAAAAATAAAAACTCCAGTTTTAGTAAAAATAAAGTTATTACATGTTCATTTCCTCTGGTAGCATTTGAAATTATTAAATACTGTTAAACTGTTATATAGTTTTGCATTAATATATTTCTATGAAAACTTTTATACCTACATACATTATATTTACAAGAAACTATGTAGTAGATAGTACCCTATTAAATTAATGAAAATTATTTCTAAGTCATATCAATTATTTAACATAACATACATTTAATATAATCATAAATAATTACTTAATAATATAATCTGTAGTAATGGATGAATAAAAGCTAAATCAGAATACAAGGACAATAATGTAGAGTTCATTAAACCTGGAAACATTTGTGTTTTACTGAGATCTTTCGTGTCGTTCATTAGAAGTTTGTTTAAAAGTAATTGATCAAAATATTATTTATACAATTTTTAACAGATTTTTTATTATAATATTTGTATATGTAGGTAACCATAAGCCTTACAATAGTTAACAACTAAGATAATTTATTTCAGTTTTTTGAGGAAACGAATCTAAGTTATTTTTATTACATTCACAACTATTAAGAGATTATAACAATGATTAATTGTAAACTGTATAAAATTTTCAATACAGTTCACTGATGTGGTCAATAACAGTCTTTCATTAAGCTCGTAATATTAATTTTTTTAAAACACTAAAACCAATCAATTTGCTAGATTTTCATTAGGACTGAGATTTCTTTTCGTTTTTTTATAATTTAACATTTAATTAAAATCTTACAACATTATTGTTAAATTTAAATAACTACAGGATTGTAGTTATGTAGTGTCGTATTCAATAAAAGTGTTGTATTTCATGCGTTTTCCTGATTAAGTACAAAATTACTTTTACAATATTTATCATTTAGAAAAAGTTTTACTTAGAAAAGAAAGAAATATAAAGCAATTTTCATTTAGATTATATATATTATATATTAACTTATACGTCAATGTTTGTTTTCGCTTAGATTTATTAATTGTAAATAGTGCTCGAATTGCATATTATCAAAAAAACGCTCTTATATTCATTATAAGCATATTCATTTATTTTATTTTGTTTTATATGTTTAAAAGAAAAATTTTTGTAATGTTACAAAATTTCATTTATGGAATGCTTTACACTTTTTAAAGAAATTTGTATTGCCTAACATTGATTAAAAAATATACGTGTACTTATATTAATTTATTTATATAATATAATATATATTATAATATAATATATAAACTTTATATTTATATATTTTTATCCACAATATTTTCTGATTACTATTGTATACATTATATTATTTTCAAGATGTTTCGCTAACATTTTTTTATACGGTATTTATTAAATTTCTGTACATATTTCTCTAAAACTTAGCAGACTTATAGTGTTTCATATAAATTATTAAAATTAATAAATCATTAAGTGTAGTTAAAATACCAACAAAATTCGTATTAATCCAATACATCTCAACGGCAGTTATGTTCAAATACAGCCACAATAAATTATTATTATCGAACAAGATTCAAAATATAATTAAGTAAAGAATCGCGTTATCGTCTTTCTTATTTAATTTAATAGCAAATTGATATAAATCTGAGTGATTGATTCGTATATTCCAGGTCAGGCGCATGATCTCATCCACATTGCACATCATACCATACATAATTCAATATTGTAATATGTTATTAGATTTAAATTATAAAATAGTTCAGTAATTTCTTTAATGGCACGAAGCATTTTTAATGATACATAAACGATTTCAATTTAATATATGAACGTAGAGCAATGAGAAATTGAAAACAAGAGTAATACCACGATATAGAGATAAATTCACGTTGAATATTATTCAAAATTATTTAAGTTCTAGTATCAATAAGAAATTAATGAGTAACAACTAAATAATAGAAATTGTGTATTATTATTTTTAAACGTTTATCGCATTTATTTACAAATACGATAGAATGATTTTTGAAATAATGATATAAGCAATTACGGCTTTACAAGCAAAAAACTTTCGCTATTAATACAGCCAAAAATTGTTTAGAGCTAATTTAATAGTGAATATTGAAATAAGGATTTAAATGTGAATTAAAGTGTGAACTAAGTAAATTAAATCGATTATTTAGATTTGAATTATTTAGAAGCAAATCTTTGTCACGGTGTAAGATAATTTTTTATTAAATAATTTTAGTGAAAATTAATACTGATTTAAAGGTTTTTACGTTAGAAAAACTATTATAAAAACTATTATAAAACATCTTATAGTGACAATATTAAAAAATTAATTTATTCATATCACATCGCGTACTTGCCTTTCTTGAGTTCACGCGTGTACAGAATGAATCAAATAACAGTAATGAAGTGTACATTTGTTGGTTAGTAGGTCAAAAAAATAAAATGTAAATAACTTATAACAAATATATATTGTAAATCATAAACAAATCAAATTCATGGATTTGCAACAAAGAACTATGTATACAGCGAATAAAAATGTAATCTCTTATAATAATAATAATAAACAACTAAATTTGATATCTAATCATCGCTAGAGTAAAATTCGTCATTTTCCTCGTCAAAATGCATAGCACAGCCGATCTTTTTTCTTATCAAATCTCCCCATAGTACATTAACGGTACAAATTGGACAGCATCCTTCGACCGGTAGAATCATATCATCATTTTTAAAAAGTTTCGCTAGGCAAATAATATGCGAAATCATGCTGCAACCAGGCTGCACACAAGTAATCCGATCCTCCGTTTCCACCACCATCGAACAAATCGAGCAAAATTCTTCACTCAAATCCATGACGTTATTATCTGGCACTGTGGTTTCCTTAATTTGCCCACTGTCCTTGTCCATTTCTTCTAACTTCTTGGAAGCGACTTTGCCGAAGGTGATAGGCATGTGCAACGGTGGATGCACACAAATCGAGTACTGTTTACCAAAATCGTCGTCCAACCACCGGACAGTCAACGGTAAACGCGACCATGGACCGACATTCAGCATCTCCGAAAGCACCACTAAACAATAGTCGAATGTCTTTTGTCCGGACTTCTTTTTATGGACGTGCTTTAATCGTCGGCTAAGTTCTGGATGCTGCCAGGCCCACTCGAACTTGAAGAATAGGTTTTAATCTCAAAATTGTTATCAGCAAACAGTATCCAAATAACAAAGAGAATTCTTATTTCAACTGATCATAGAATCACTTTTTAAAGTGCATAATAAACTTTATCTTGAGGGAGAAATAAAATGAATATTAATTGAAGTCATGAAAAATTTCTCTCTTACATATTTTTAGCTTGAAATAGATAATATATATTTTTCGTAATTACGTATAGGTGAAGCTATTAGAATTTAGCTTTTTTACCTGAAAAAAATTAAAGCTTTTAATTTTTGTATTTTTTATCGATATTACAATACCAATTCCAATATTGTAAAAAAAAATTTATAATGTATCGAGTAATCAGAAAAAATACGTGACAACGCTAAAAAACTTGTATGTTCTCAAAAATCTATTTATTTATATCTATGATAAACTTAAGAAAATATTTCATCACGGGTTTGTATTTTAATTTTTTAATCAATGCACTTAAAATTACTTTTTCTGTCAATTATAGTCAATAATGGTTAAATAACAGAACTAAATAAAGACAGCATTAATAGATCTTTTTGTACTTATAAATTCAGACATGTTCTATAAATGTTGTGTATTTATGATACCGTTCGCATACTACAATACTTGTGTAAATAATTTATTTACCCGTAAAGCAGAAGTCGAATTAGGAAATCCATGTACAATGAGTACCATTTCCCTAGGGAAGTTAGAAATAATATTAATAAACATGTTTTAAAGCAAGTTTTCTTACAATTCTTACAATTTCTTACAATTTGAAAAATTGATTATTTTATTAGAACGACGTGAAAAATCAATTTATTAAATGAATTTTTGTAATTATTAATTATTATTAATAATGAGCATTTTATTTGAAATTTTATTCTTAATATATTTCTTTAATTTAAGCCCTATGTAGGTTGCATTGATGGTTTTGCATTAATTCGCTATCCTTCTTAGAAAATAATGACTAAGCCACTTGAATGTTACAAGAAAGAGAGAACTTCTGATCGCGGTCATATTAAGAACGGTAAATCTTATTGACAATCAGTGAAAAAATTCGATTTTATACGCAAACGTTTCCTTTATTATAAACGTTAAGCAATATATTATACTTTTGTTAAATTTAGCAGAGTTTTAATAACAAATTACTTATTTGATAATAATCAATTTAAAAGTACCATGAAAACTCAAAAAATGAAAAAAATAATATTTATAAATGAGTAATACTAATTATTCTATCAAATTTAACATTTTTTCATACATATTCAATATTAAATCGGCAAATTAAATAATTGTTTAAATTTTCGTATGATTTCTTTTTTTAAGGCTTAAAATAAGAAAAAATGTATTCTCACTTAATATAATAAGCCTCTAGAAATTTGAACATTATTTCTGAAGTTATTTGAACAAAATTACCGATTTCCTTTAATACTGTTTATTAAACATTACACTGACGGAAAACGCTCATATTATTTTATAAAAAATTACTTTTTTCAACTTCTTCAAACTTATTTTATATAATTAAGCAAACATTTCATTCGGTTTTCTCACAATAATAAATAATGAAAAAGTACTATTTATATATTATTACAACGTAAGTTACCAAAAACATCAGAGAAGCAGAATAAATGAGTAATATTTATCCGTAAGCAATGAAATTACGTAATTACAAATACTTGCCAAATTTTATTTAAAATTTCTCTTTATTCATCTCAATATATACTCAAGTAATAAATGTAATAGAACTATGTTTAAAAATAACATTTTACAATTTACTTGAAAATTCACATCTATTACGACCATAAATAGTAATTAAGGTTATGTTTACCATGGACCGCGGTTACTTGTCTTCCAAGCGCCGCCGAAATTCTTTCCCGCATTATGCTGCTTAATTCTTCGTACGGGATCAACAGTGTAACCAATGTACGTTCTTCCCTTGTATTCTGGATTTTTACAATAAAGTAAATAAACTCCGAAAAAATGGTCAACTACTTGTTCGGTTGCCATTACAAACCCATCGCTTAAATTTAAATTTCAAACTGTAAAATCTGAAAATGCGCGGAAAATTCAAATTTATTCTTCGAATGAAGTTGATTATGTAATTTGTATATGAGTTACTGTTATTTAATTTTTTAAACTACAGATTGCAAAATATTTATTCAAATAGCTTATGTAAATCAGTATCATTCTAATAACTATAATTATACAAACTAAACAAATCATTAAACAAATTAACTAGCAAAGCCATTACTTTAATATTTTTACTACTTAAATAAAAATTGTATACATTGATATCTGATATAATTTATTTATCCAAAATATATTTTGTATCTAAATATATATATATATATATATATATATATATATATATATCTGTATGTAGGTTTAGAAGCTAGTCTAATCTCTTAGATTTTTATTCTAAATCAAGATATGTTTATATTAGACTAATTAAAGTTAATTTAACAATTATGAACCATTTTTAAATGTAAGCAAATTCTTTATTATCCTTGAATTTGTTTTCATATTCTTCTTAATGAAGTATCTAATGACTTATCATTGTTTTTAAGTAATAATATAGAAATAAAATAACATTAAGACTAATAAATGTATAATTAATTTCTTTACCATAATTAATATTATTAAATTATAAAAAATTTTTTTTGTTTTTTTAGTTTTTACAACTGAATGTTGACAATAACTATTAAACCATAGCAAAGCCAAAAATTGATGTTGAGTCTTATTATATTACAAGTGATTTATATTGTAATATGTTACTGAAATACTATTTTGTTTCTATGTACTATAAGCACCACTGAAAGTTCTTAAATTATTTAAACTTATATATTGTAAAATCAGTAAGTATACGAGTATATATAACGTTGAAAAAACCTGCTTAAATAAGAGAAGATAAAAAATTTATCAACACTGATAAATTTGTATAAAATTCTTTTATAAAAAAATTCTACAGTCTGTAATTAATACTTTACAAATAAGAGTTTCTGTACTGAATAAATTTAAGGCAAATAAAAACTATTTTGACATAGATTTGTATAGATTTTGTTATAATTATTATTTTATTCAATATAAAGTTTACAATATTTAACAAAACTTTAAAAATACACGAAATATAAATTATAACTTCAACAGTATATTTTATATTTGAAATTTTGTGCAAATAAAATATTTGTTAAAAAATATAAAATTAAATTTATACACTCTTTAAGAATTAATAGCTTGCTTTAAAAAGTGTTCTACATTATGATGACTTCAGTATTTTTGATAATTTTATTTAACACAAAATATTACAGTATAATCACTATAATGACTACATTTATAAGACTCCAATTTGATATTTTTATGGTAACATAAGCACACAAATGACATAAAGATGTAATATTCATGAATATGGCATCAAATTATTTAGATAACTATCAAATTCGTAGAATATTAAATAGATAAAAAATGTTTCTAAATTGACTTGATAAATAATGTCATCCAGTTCATTGCATTTCATATTTTTTTCAGTTAATTAATATATTTTATAATTTGTATGTTCACTAAAAATAAGAGCAAAGGTAATCAATTACATAATTTAATTGTAATTAAATGACATTAAAGCTTGATCGGTTTTACAATTTGTATAATTTTTTATAAAAAAGTTATGCTTTGGTAAGTTGAGAAAAATTATTGTAACAATTAATATTCTTCATTGGATCTATTAAATACACAAGATAAATAAAAAAAGGAATACAAGTACAATATTCATTACATTTAATAATCTCAGATGTTTAAAACAAGTGAAATGAAAAGAAAAATTCCTTTTCGACACTCTTTTCCACTTATCCCTGTTTCTATTTTTTATATTATTGCATGACATAATGCCAGAGAATGTACTGCATCACCAAAAAGTTGTTCTTTACTGTATTCTTATTTTCTTAGTAACATTATCTTTTGTAAAATATTTTTGGATGAACTTTGATTTTTTTTGCATTTAGTAAGCATGGTTAGCAACAAAAAGAGTAGATTCTCCAGCTGTTCCTTTAACACCACCTTCATACTTGCCAAGCGCAGATTCACTATTTGCCTGTAAAATAGAATTTTTGTTAGAAATTATTAAAAATTGAAAATAATATTTAATTATGATTTGATATTATATTAAATGAGCAATAAACAGTTGATATTAAAATAAACATTATAAGTATTATATTTTTAATAGTTTTATAAATGTATACTTGAATATTTAAAAAATAGTTCTATTATCATCTAAATTATATGTATTACATATATACAACGAAAATATACTTTTAGATACTAATATATTATTTACTTGATCATCAATTTGATGATCAATTTGACATCAAATGCTCATTTACTAAAACATAGAAAAGCAAAATTATTAAATAAAAGTAAAAATGAAATTATTACAATTGTATTATTAAATAAAATTTAATTAAGATAATAATTTTATTATTCAACAATTTTCCATTTTATATATGATTAATGTCAGGAAAATATTACGTACTTACTGAATTATGAATAAAGGATCAAATAGAGTATGTGACTACAAAGTGTTTTATATAGAGAATATTTTTTAGTATGCATGTGCTTTGACATGAAGAGAAGTTGTGGCAGCTAAACTGCTGATACTTCCAGCTACATATTTGCCTTGACAGGCTGCGCCATTAGCCTAGAGAAGCAGAGGAGAACAAACGCATGCGACTAAATTACAGTGACAAGAGTAAAGCGAGCTTAGAGAATACTTACATTTAAAATAAAATTATTTTTATTATGCATTATATTATATGTAGAAACAAAAATTTGAAAGCTTTTTAGACAATTATTCATAAAACAAATAAAATAAAAAAGGTGAAACAACGATTAGCACAAAAGGGTTAAAATAGGAAATTCTGGAAATAATTACTTAATTATAATTAAATCATTATCAATTTCTATTAATTGTACTTAACACTTGATTATATTTATTAAAGACAAGAAAGTTGTATTTACTTGATTTGTAATTCAGAAATTATACATAAAATAATAATGTATTTTAAAAATGTAAGATCTTTTACAAATATACATAAATATATTAAATAAAACTAATTTTTCGTATATATAAAAAGAAAAGTTCACGTGAAAATTAAAATTGAAAAATTTCTTTAAAGAAGTGCAAGAATAAAAAGCTTACTTTCAATAAATAGATTTTTAATGCCTTAAATTGAACTTGTTAACTAAGAGAATTTAGCCGATTTTGCAATAATGAATAATAATTACTAATATTCGAACGTAAATAGAAAAAAGTTAAACGAAAGATCATCGCTTACCATAAATTTCACAGATAAGTGCAAACAAGTTGCGAATTAATTTAAAAGCAAGCTTGCATATGTACAAATTTACCTTTGCTCTCTTGATAAGCTCATCCTGTGCGGCCGAAACTTGTTCCTTCTTTCCAGACCAGGCGCGAAGTACTGAGGCCTGAAGGGCTCGTCCATAGCTGAAAGTGAGGACCCATGGCTTTTTGCCCTGATACTTATTGATGGCATCGAGGTTGACCGAGGCCTCTTCCTCGGACTGACCACCGCTAAGGAAGGTGATGCCAGTTACCGCAGGAGGCACAGTACGAGAGAGAGCGGTAACAGTTGCCGCGGCAATCTCCTGGGGACTGGCCTTCTTCGGACAACTCTGTCCAGGCGTTACCATATTAGGTTTTAAAAGGGTACCTTCTAGATACACGTGATGGTCAGCCAAAGCCTGCAATCAAGGCACAGTCTTGTAAAACAACATATAGGATATGAGATTCATTAAAAATGTTATCAGTAGAAAAATCGACAATTGTACATTCATTAATAGAGGTTTATAAAATTAATATAAAATTGTGATTTTCTTTTTTGAAGTAAATGTGATAAATACATTGAGCAAATACTAAGGCAGTAACGCCAAATTAATATTATTTTTAATATTAAATACTAAAGAAGAATTTCTATAATTTTTATTTACGATATAAGTTAAACATGCAGAACGTAATATATTTAAAGTTTATAACTTGTTGATAAATTAATTAAGAAAAATGAACAAATACTCCTTAAACGTATATACGTTTTTTTCATTCGAAAAATATTTATTTTTCGAATTGTGATACTGTAATATTAAGAAGCGAAATTCGTCTTTATACATTAAAAGAAAGTCGATGGTGTTTTTGGATAAATCTGAAAACCAAATTGCACAAATTGTATTCTAAATTCTTTTAAATCGCACCTTATAAACCGCGGCGAGAACCTCTTCAGTGACCTGTTGGCATCTTTGGAGGTCGTGATCACCATCGGGTAAGATCTCAGGCTCGACGATCGGTACTATCCTAGCGCTTTGACATATGGATGCATAACGAGCAAGAACGTTAGCATTTTCGAGGATAGCGAGTTTCGATGGACAGTCCTTTTTGATCTTTAGAACGCAACGCCACTTGGCAAACTGACAGCCGTCTTTTTTGTACTGGATGCAACGAGCCTGAAGGTCATCGAGACCTTGGGTCGTGCACTCGTCATCGGTACCAAAGAGTGGTACGACACCCTTATCGACTTTAATACCCGGAATGATATTTCGCTCCTGTAACAGTTTAACGAATGGCGTGCCATCTTGGGCCTTCTGGTACAGTGTCTCGTGGAACAGAATCACACCAGAAATGTAGTTCTTGATCACATCCTGTGACCAAATAATAAGATTTCAATATATCACATTTTTCAATTTTTTAAAAACTAAATAAGACTTAAGTATATAAAAGAAATTCATGTATTTCAATTATATTAAATTTTGTTGCAAGATACCGACGCATCAACTGTTAAAATTTTATTATAAGATAAATTTCTGAATTGGATGTGTGCTAATCTCCATAAAGTAAATTAATAACACGAGAAATTGTATTTTATTATGGAAATATATCTTTACACGAATAAATTAATACATCAATTTTAAACAAACAGAAGTGAATTGTAAACGTTTAAAGTAGTTAAAATTTAAAAACAAATGCTTTAAAAAATTTTAAAATATGAAAAGTTCCTTTTCAAAATGTGTGAATTCTTTGTTTCATTACTTTATTAAATTGACTTAGCTTAACAAAATACGTATTCAACGAATAAGTGCGGCATGCTACCTTATTTGTAGTGAAAAGCAACTCTCTGTAGCCTTTGCGATTCTCCTCGTTGTTCTCGACATTGATGTCCTTGAGACGCTTGCCGATGGTGCTGGTGGACTCATCGGCGGCCAGGATACCTTTGCCAGGGGCAACGATTGCCGCGGCGATTTCGGCCAACTCCTTCTTCAGTTCAGGGTCTGCCTTTAAGTAACTTTCAGCGGACATTTTCCTGAAAAATTATGGACTTTGTTTCCTTTTTATCATCTTAAAAAGAAAAATGATTAAAAATCTGTTTCAAATTCTCTGAATCACTGTTCCGGTTTTTAGCTTTCAGTCAAGAACCGTTATTGTATTCAATTAAATAATTAAAAAATAATAAAAATAAATAATATCGTTCATCATATCTGTGACTCGTATTTCAGTTGCACTGCGCTGATTATAGTTTCCATTTAACACTCTTAAAAAATATTATTTTTTTTTTCTTGTTAGTAATAATGATTCTCTTGAAGAAAATTATAATGTAATTTTTAATAGAAGATTTACTTCCTGAATGTCTTGAAGTCAATTATCTTTTTTAAAATGAATTTTACAATTAATATCTCAGCTAATAAGGCAAAAAGAATAATAGATTTTATACATTAAAAATTTGTTTGCAGTAGTAACAGAATTAAGGGTAGATGCATTTGAAATTTTTCAATTTTCTTTGCGTCAACAACGTTGCAAACTTCAGACTCATAAGGACTCCTAATGAATTTCGCCCTTTTTCGCCATTTTTTTCGTCATTTGCTCATTGTGAGATGAATATTATGGATCGATAATAAGGTAGCATATAATATTGAACATTATCATAATTTATTTTATTATATACATTCATATACTTAATTTACCTTAAAAAGCTTATATAATATTATTTAATGCAATCTTTTCCTATTTTTATAAAAATGATTCTTACTATACAAACAGGGATTATATTTTTTAAATTATTTAAAAATTGAGAATAATTGGTTTCTTTTTGGATTATTCATACAATTAAAATTTATTTTTATTTGTTATAATTTTGTACAAAGTACGTTGTGTAAATAAAAGTGTCGTTATTATATTGTACAGTAATGATATTTTTTAATCGCAAGTGAATTTCTTTTACGAATGATGAAATATATGAAATTTATTTTATAAAATAGTAATTTAAAAATATTTAGATTACAAACATTTTTTTACGTATATTAAAAAGTCAAGACATATGTGTAAATGATCTAAATGTAGTAAGCATTCATTAAACATTCATATATCGTTATCTCTAGAATTTAACTTTTCATTTTTACTTCTGTGTACAAAATAATTTCGTCTTCTTTTCGAAAAATCGAATGATTCACGGATAGTAAAAGCAAAAGAATATCGAATATTCTTGAAGTATTTAGTTGTAGTAAATAAGATAAGTAATTTATTAAGATGAAACATCTCAAATATTATATCTGGAAATACTGAGTCCATCGAACACGCACTTCAAATGACATACGTATATATTCACAACATTATACATTAAATTAAGATTACAAATAATAATTGTGTATAATATCCATTATACATGTTGAATGTCTTATTAATTTTTAGATATCTTTTTAGATATCTTTTTGCATCTCATTAAGATTACGAAAATAATATGTTTAATCAATTATGAATAAAAATTTTATAAAAAAATTTTCTTATGTATACAAAAAAAATCTCTTGTCATAATATGTTAACTAGTTACGATATTATAACTTCGATACACTTTTAAAGTAAAGTGACACTTAAAAAATTATTCATAATTTTTCATTCATATTATTAACGGAATTATTATTGCAAAAGATTAAGTATAAGCTGTATAATAATGGAATAAACAAAGTGGATATTTAAGATGACAATAAAATGAAAAAATTAGTTGTAAATATTATTTAATCTTTGTAGAAATACTCACAAAATAGGAAGCAATTGTTGTGACGTGAAAGCTTTTTTAAAATATCGCAACGGCAACATAAACAAAATTGTTGTGCAAGTCCAGTGCTTTACAAAAACTCGATTAGCAACTTGTAAAAATACGTCAAATTTATCTGAAGCTCCACTCGAGACTTTTTTCTCATAATACGAGAGATAAAATTAGACGACCCCTTACAATTTGCCGATTCGTTTCATGGAAGCTTATTTACATTATTTACATTATTATTTTGACACGATCAATATTTAGTTTAATAGATTAATTAATAAAAAAGTTCTTACATTGAATAAATTAAAAATTGAAAGTTCCATGCCAACTTTCGCGTGTATTACAATGACATTTTCTTAAAAATTATTTACTTGTATTGCATGCACTGATATATTATAAATAATTTTATATAATTTAGAAGAATATTAAGTTTAATTATTTTCTCATATAATACAATGTCAGTACCATCCTCTTATTTACTTAAGACAATTTATTGCTTAATATTCAAATACAACGTATTTGAAGTATACTAATTTTCAAGAAAAAATTGAAAGTAAAATTAATATTATTAAAAATTAAAAATCTCACAACTTTAATAGCTATTAATGGTATTAATGTTTAAACGACAATAAGTTTAGTTTCGAATTAGATAGAAATATCGATTGAAATACCGAGTCTAGCTGCAAAGTTATGGTTCAATTATGACGTCACATTTGGACAAGTTTCAGAATAGTAGGCCCGTCTCTAATATTTTACGTTAGATTTTTTAAATTTGTTTAGTTCATTGAAAATAAATGGAATTAGAAAGAGGAAAACTCAAATTATTTATGTATCTACATATTCACATATTTATATATTTATGGTAAAATTATCTCGATCTATCGATATGACTGTTTAAATAAGTCACAATTGTACGCACTGCAATGAATGTCTGAGCTATGAGTTTTAATTGCATAACATAAGTTTGAAATTAATGAATAATACGATATTGGTGATACAACTTTCAGACACGGCTACTTTCACTTTGCAGGAACGAGTTTGGGATAATTTTCAATTCATCACTAGCGGTTGTTGAGCTTATAAATTTCATTTTAATCGGTAAATGCTCATCGATCCGTCTAACATGACAAATATTAAGAAAATCGAATATACTGCTCTGCAACAATAAGCGTCCTAATGTCAAATGAGCCTCGCAACTATCGAGCGTAAACAAGTGAAACTTTGATTTAATTCGTATGCACGCGCTCGCGCGCAGTTCACTACGATTGTTTCATTTCGCGATTCGTCAAAAAATACGTCCATTACGCAGCGGAGGCAAACACTAGACCCGCGTAGATCTGACCCACGTTTTCGGCCTATTTTCTCATAAGTAAGTCATCCGAACACTGGGTTGCATCCATTCCTAAGCGGTTGACCCTTGACTATTCGCGGCATCGATCCTCGTCGGACCGTCTAACTGCACGCGCGCCGCTATTAGTTGAATGTCAGTCAAGGTCAATGCCAGAAAATCGTCCAAAGAACGTTTAGATCGCAAGAGACAATCGCGCGCGGATCGCCGAGATTCGAATCTACGATTTCGAAAAGCCAAAATTACCAAGGGAGCGCTCGCGCTCCCGGTCGTTGAAAATTCAGACGTGCGAAGTGACTTACGTGTTGGCCTGCTTCTCGAGGGCTGCTGTTCGAGGCAAATGTTTCTTGAAAGTCGATATTCAGCTGGAATTCAAACAATCGAGATGCAACTTCGTACTTATCGTCCGTATTACGTAGGAGTGATCGTGCGAATGAGCCAAAAACCTTTCTCCGCTCTCTAGTAGCCGACTGTCGATTACTCTTCGTCGGCTACTTCCCGGCTCTTGTCAACTCTCACGTACGTATTTCTCCCACCTAAACTAATCGACTGTCTCGATATCGCGCGCCATTAAGGGCGATTCGAATGAACCGACGAAGCTTATGCCAAGAAGGCTTGTACGATACAGGGTTGAAATGTTTTACGTCGGAAGACTTATGATCGGTCTTTTGGAATACGCAGTTTTGTGCGCGCGATGAATTACTTCAGTCTCTTGACAAAACGAAAGATATATCAAAGTTCAGTGTAATTTAAAATGCGAACACTACGGAATCACGAACACATTGCAAATTCGCATGCAAAGGATTCTTTTATTATTATTTGTTTGCACGCGAATTCGTAGTCTGTGCTCGTAGAAGCTCGTGATTGACCGTCGTTGTGACGGTGTCTCGACGGTGAGATCAATCCATTAGCTTAGCGAAAAAGAAGGCGAGCGCGATTCGTCGTCGATGGAGGATGAAAGCCAATGGCTGCGTAGTTCGACTCCGGTTCAGGGGAATTCGCTCCCTACGAGTTCTCGAAGCGGTCACGCTTATCGGCGGCGAACCTCTTCGACGTGTATTGGCAGAGTCGGAAGGTCAGTCAAGGGCACGCTCGTGTACGTTGTACATCGGACGACTGCTCGACATTTTTTGGGGATCGGTCCTCGTACAACTGGACATATCTTTATGAAACGGAGCTTTATGCAGGAGAAACGTCAACCATTATAATACCATTTAACTATCTATTCAATCAATAAGCTTTAAACGCTGATTCTTAGAGGAATTTTTGTCGCGGCTTATGTTTGTAGAATAAACAAGATACTTTCTATTGATTTTTGAATGCTTTACTTTGCTTCATTGTAATATTTTATTTCAACATTTTTATAAATGAAGAAACAGTTCGAACAAATTGCGGATCGAATTATTTAGAAAGCATAAGAAACTAAAAATGTTTTCGAAATAATAAAGTTGCATCACAGTTAATGGACTCGTTTCGTATTAACATACTGCTTTCTAAATCTACATGTTCGGTCTGATTTAATCACTTTAAATTTATGAAAGAATTGTACATCATTTAGAAATAATTGTAATCGAATAAGTTATATAGTTACTTTGCACCACTAGGTATTTTTGTTGCTTTAACGTTTGAAATTTTATTCACTATATACATGTATACTTATATATGTTACTTTGAAATTTTATTATTATTATTATTATTATTATTACAATCAATTATTATTTATAAACTAAAAAGCAATTTTTTTCATAAATTATTGTCAACATCAATAATTAAAAAATTGTTATAATTGCTAATGGAATCGATCTGTAATCTGTAATGAAATGTTTATTTTAATGATTTATTTGAACTGCTTAAGAAAATATATTTTAATTTATAATTAAAGAAGTCGCTATATACTTATCTGTATTATGAGTCAACATTTAAGAAAATTAAATTTACAAACAAAAATACTACACTAATAAACATCGTTAATAATGAGAAAGCTAATGATAATGTTATAAGCAACATAACAACGTATAACTACATTGATTTGAATAAAAAATGTACAACGATAACTTTTAAACTCGCGTTTGCATGGACAGAAATTAAGAAATAGCAATAAATGAGATTAAAACACGTTAATGTTCTTTCATGGTCTTAATTGACATAGCAACCCATTGATTACACGAGTCGTGCCTTTATCGTTCATCAATAAAGTTACTCATAAATAAGAAATATTTATCGAAAAAATTTTCAAAATAAATGAAAAATTAAACTACCCATATTACCTTGTGCATTGGGCTTTATGATAATATTGCATATCTAGCCGAACTGATTGTGTAAGACAATTCGATTTTAGATATTTAGACAATAGAAAACGTACTTTTGATAATTTTATGTAGATCTCTTTTAGAATTTTGTAATTTGTACGATAAAACTACATATTTGTAGGATAAATTGTTTTTATTATCAAAGTTTAATTATAATATTTTTATAATCATTTTAATTGCAAATGATTCATTAATTACTTAGCACTTTCGGGAATAAGATCAGAAATATATCGTTAAGTATGACATTATGTATATGTATTATTATTAAACGATTAAATAAAATTTGTTTTATGCGTAATATAGAAGAGGGGGAAAAAGTTCTGAGGAAATATGTGTATAATTTATGAATGACAGTTATAGTAATTGTAACGAATTTGTTTAAAAATTTAATTATATTAACGTATTAAATTTCTGCAATCGATTAAGAGTAATAAAATGAAAATTAAATTGAAGTATGAAAATTTTTTAAAAATTTAATAGCTTTCAAAATAATTTCTCTACTATAATTTCACAATATATTTTTTCTTAATTGTATTTTAAAATAAATTTTTAAGTAGAAATTTTTCTAATAATGCTTTCTTATACTCTTCCCTTTGAAGTTTGAAATTAAAAAAATTATATGTAATGCAAGAAAATAATATTTTAAATAAAATTATCGTTTTTAATCTGTACAATAGCTTGAGAAACAAACGATCATTCAACTGCATATAGTTATTTTTAATATTGATTTATTTCAGGACACGATAAAAGTTGACATATTTATTAAAGTAAAAAACTAGTTTAAAGCTAAAACAAAAATTTGTTGAAGTTAATTTAATAATATTATTACACAAAAAATATGAATTTCTATATTTATATTTTATAATTATGAATAATTGCGATTGAATAATTATTATTCATAGAACCATAATTGATTTTATTCAAAACATTCCTGCATTTACTTACTATCTACATTAACTATAAATAATTAAAAATTATTCCTCATTACTTTTATAATCATTATATTAAATATTAACTTATTAAGTTAAACATTTTGCACGATTGTTGTGCTAGATCTTACGGATATCGTAGTTTATATTGCCAATAATTTATAAAATATATTTAGATTGCTTCAAGTAAACCTATATAAAAGTTTTGTTCTTATTCTTCTTCTTTTTATTATTGTCGCTATCATGATCATCATCATCATTACTTTTTTCATAAAAATAAAATAATGGTGAAAATTATACTTCTTGTATTGGAGCCATTAAATTAGGAAATAAAATATAATTGATTCATTTGGAGAAACGAAAGATTCATATTTATCAAAATGTATTTATGCATTGATTCTTCAGTAACATCAAAATTATGCTACTTGTGAGTATCTTTTGAAGTCCTTTCATATTGTCGCTTTCTCAATTACTTTGTACTACTATCTACTTGCTAAGAATCTACTACTTACTAGAAGTATAAGAACCATCTACTTACCAACTACTACTTTGGTAAGAAATGGTTTGCTAGAAAAAGGTTTTAATAAGATATTTAAGTTACCGTTGAAATATCTTATTCCTTGAAGCTTAGAAAAATTGTACCGTATAAAACGTATAAAATAATGATAGTACGTTGATTTAGTGGTAAAAAACGATGTTTCTTGAAAAATTTAATGTTTTTTATATTTATACTATCTTACAAAACTCGTATTTCGTTTATTGTATTCAACGATAGTTTGAATAATGGAATAAGTTGTGTTATTTTTTTAAGCAGAAAAGGTCTAAATAACTTATTTTAAATTAAAATCTGTTTTTTTATTTAACTGTTTTTATTAAGTTCAAAAAGTTAAACCTGTTAAACATTTGTGTTATTAGATGAATTTTCAAGCACTGGGCATTATTTCAAGCGGATTTTACATAAACATATATAAATTCATTAGTGCGTAAATAAGAAAATGATAAATAAATAAGAAACGATAAAATTCAATAAAATTCGAGTAATGTAAAAACTGATTGATACCACCATTTTATTTTATAATAAAACGCGGACTTTTAATTTAATATTACAAACTGAATTTATTTTCAATAAAATTCTGATTAGATTAGGCGTATTAGAACCAATAAAAATCTTGTACTAAATATTGTTTTTTGGTTATATTGCTAAATGCAATTCCTTCAAGATATACTAAAATTTTTATCCTATTTTCTTCTATGTTCTCTTGTCTAAGTTAAAGTCTATCGTTTACATATTCAAAGTAAAGAATTATCATTAATCACATCTTTAATTTTTATATATTAAGAAGAAGCAAAAAATGTATTACACTAATAATTAATTTTAGCATTTTAATAATAGCGAATAATCTTTCTTGATAAAATGCAGTTAAAAAAGCTTATAAAAGTTGCATTATAAATAATACTTTGTAATATAATTAAAAAATATAGTGGTTTTGTCTCTCTCTCTCTCTCTCTCTCTCTCTCTCTCTCTCTCTATGTCTCTCTGTATACGTGTTAGAGATAATTTCTGATTTTATTTTACAATTAAAATGTAATATCAACAAATTTTTCACAATATAACAACTGCTTCATATAAAAATATATAATAATCAATAAAAAACTATAAATTTAGAAAGTTATAATTAAATTAAATTGATTAGAGAAAATTTTTTAATATAACGGAATATATTTTTTTAATGAAATTATAATTTGTTATAAGAAATGTAATATTTGGAACTTAATTCTTTTTCAATAATGATTTGTAATTTAAAAAATTATGTAAAACAATTTTTATTAGGTAATTTAGTGTACAATATCAAAAATATAAGTTTCATTATTACATAAGTTTCATTAATTACAGACAACTAGAAAAAAATTATAAAAATATTGAAAAACTAAAATTAAAAGAAAAATTATAAAAACTCTAAATAAATCTTTTAATACTTTATTCGTTGCCGTTACAGTATTATTTATTTAAATAATACATATATATGCTTCAATTAATGATTTCGGTAAAAACATATTTTTGTAAATAGATTGTTAACAATCTACTTGCAAATTAAGAATATCTATTTGTATGTGCCCGATATAAGTGCAGCTTAAAGAGTAATGTATCTTGATTAACACTTATAAATCATTTCTTTCAATACCATTAAAAAGTTATTGGTATTAAATTCTATTCTTCTTCTTTTTTTTGTTTTTGTTTTATTACTATTTATTGTATTTAATTACAATTGATTTATGTAGTAGTAATTATATGAATTTAACACTGACTGTGTTATTACTAGGGCTTAATTAAAATTCTAGTATTAATATAATAATAAAAATATCAAGATGATCGTTAAAATTCTCGAAATATTTCACAATACTCTTCTCAGTATAGGATGTATATTGAAATATTTTAATATTTTAAAGTACACAAGTAATAATACATATAATGCTGTTTAAAATCTTTGAAATTTAATTCATAAACATGATATTCTAATTAAATTTATAATTGCATCTATAATTGTATCTATGATAATATTTTCTCGTGTAGTGTCATTTTTTAGACTTTGGGAACTTGAATCGCCGCCATCCGGGTAACTCCAAGTTATTGATATAGTACGTGATATATATATATATATATGTACACATCTACATAGATATTCGTATATGTGCATGCTTTTATGCGATACAACCGTTCAATCGTAACTGCATGGTAAGAACTACATCTTACGTACACGTAATGTACCAAATAATTTATTTATTACATATTGCGGCTCGCTAATATTACATTTTTCACGTTGCATAAAGATTATTTAATTTAGAGAAGAAAATTAATAGCTCCATTGTGACCTGTGATCTGCATACCATACACAAGTGCACGGGAATTCCATTGAAGGATTACGATATTGTTTCGTTTTTCCTAAATGATGCATTACAGAATCCTGACGAGGTAGTTTTAATTATATAATTAAATAGTCAAATTTTAACATTAGATTACAAGTTTTAGTAACATTATACATCGTTTTACAAATTAAAAGAATCGGTTATATTTCTGGCTTGTCAAATTCCAAATTTCTATGTCTTCTTCGCATTCTCTCTATCTCTCTCAAATGCGTGAGGCGCACGAAAAACGTTTACGTGTGTGTGTTTCTACTTTGGCCGCGACTCGATGTCGATGAACACAGTTCATTGCATTTGAATCTGCTGATTTGTAAGACGTAGTGCATATTTATTTAAGACTGCAGAGAAAAATTAATCAACCCCTAATCTTGCAGAAGAGGAAAAAAATGACAAGGTCCTGCCCTTGGATTTTGAATTACCAATTTTGGGGTTATGTTATTTTCAAGGTAATTGACATTGTTCCTCCATTGCTATACTGATAACAAAAATTATATACCTTACTTTATGGAAGAAAATCCTTAATATTTAATGAAATTTGTATCAAACAATAACTTTATTTGATAATTATTAGAAGTTTGATTATAGTTTTTGCATAATGAACAATTATTTTTCGAGTCTGTACAATAATTAAAAAAAAATGTTAACTACTAATTCAATAAATAATGGAAACAAGTACATTAAAGTTGTCACAATAGAGTTAAATCTAGTCTTAACCAAATTATTATTAAATTAAAAAATTAGTTTTTATATTAAAATTTGTAAGAATTAGGTATTCAAAAGTAAATAGTCAAAAAATAAGTATACGCAATATAGTTTTATCAATCTAGCTAATACTCTGCTTTGTATTAAACATAAAATATTTCAATTCAATTGCAGAGATAGGATTTTTTTTAATAAAATTTGCATCGAACATGAGTGCGAGAGCTGGTCATATTTCAAGGGCTGATGATTCTTCAGAAAGTAGACTACGTAAAAGAAAGCAACATTCTCAAGAATCTAATTCGCAGTCAAGCAGAAGTAGAGAGTCCGATGTATCCTTCAAGCGCAGAAACATCTCTGATAAGGATAAAAGGCAAAAAACTAGACAACGCAGTAATTCTAGTGGTAGTTCTAACTTTAGTAAGAGTTCCTTTTCTAATATTAGAAAACCTATTAGGACAGGCAAAGCTGGCCCAAATATTGGTTATGAGAGGGATGTAAGGAGAACAAGAAACTTTTCAAATGGTGAAAACGCTAATTATCGTAGAAATAGAGTCGATGATCGTCCATTTCAACAAAGAAATCAGGGTCGATTCCAACAGAACAGAACCTTTGATAATCAAAGGTTTAATAACAGATTTGAAAACAGGAATGGCAGAAATTTCACTCAACGCAGAGATAATCAATTCAATCAACGGGGTTTTATAGATAGAAACAGAAACAATCGAAATTGGAATCAAAACAATGGTGATAGGAGATTTCAAAATCAAAGAAATCAAGGAAATAATTGGAACAGGAATAATCAAGGCAATTTTGATAGAAGGCAATCAGATAGGTTTATGAATTCAGGGAATAGACCTAACACTGGTGAACGATACTGGAAACAAAATCCTTTGAATGATAGATACGTACAAAATCGTAGTCAATCAAAAAATATTGATTCGGGAAGATCAAGAGAAGTACGAAGTACAAGAGAATCCAGAACTTTTGAAAATCGTAGTAGAGTTGAAAAAACTCCACCTGTAGTAACTCCTGAACCAAATCCAGTTGAGGAAGAGAGAGTTGATGTACCCGATATAGAAATACAGAAAATTATTACCGAAAAGAAAAAAAGAAAGAAAAAATCTCGGTCATCTTCTTCTTCTTCTACATCTTCTGCTTCATCTTCAACTTCTGATAGTGACTCCAGTGATTCTAATGATTCTAGTGATGACTCAAGTAGTAGCAGTAGCAGTTCTGACGATGAAAAGAAAAAAAAGAAAAAGAAAAAACTGGCAAAGAAATTAAAAAAGAAGGAGAAAAAACGTAAGAAAAAGAAGAAGAAAAAATTGAAGAAGAAACTTTCTAAGAAAGTAAAGAATTCTGTGGGTGAAGAGAAAAAACTTTCTAGCAAAATAGAAGGTGAACAAGACCGATTGCTTAGTGATATTTCACTAGAGCAATCGATGAGAGCAAAAGCAATGGCTCCAATGTCTAAAAAGGAATGGGAAAAAAGACAAAATGTTGTTCGAAGAATTTATGATGAAGAATCAGGACGACACAGGTTAGAGAAATTATTAAATTTTGGTAATTTTTAATTTATTATCAAAATAAATAGGTACAATTATAGGAAGTATTTAAAAAATCATGCTTTTTGCTTCAAGTTTTATTTGTTTGCTAGCTTGACTGCTTAATTCACTTTTTATAAGTTATTATGAACCATCTAAAGTCCTTAATAACATATTCTTAATCCAAGTCATATTGTAATTAATTTGCTGCCTAATAACCTTTTTTAATCTTATGTGAAGTGAGCAATAACAGATTAGTAGGGAATGAAGTAAGCAGTAAAAATGAAGCCATTCTGCAGTATTTCTATGGAATATTTCGTTAAAAACAATATGAATATCGTTTAAATACTGATGTGTAACTTAAAAGTTGAATAACAAGTTTAAATCGTTATACTCAAAATATCCTATTGCTATTTCATATACACTTTTTTTACTTAAATGTTTTCTGCTTTGTTTGACGATATATTTCGCCGCTTATTCCGTGGAAGACAATATTTGTAACGAAACTTTTATAGTGAGGTATATTAAGTTACAGATATTTAGTGTAGAATTTATGAAAATGTTAATACAGGATAATATTTTGATTTCGCATATATTTAAATATACATAGTGAATGTACGAAATTATGTAATGATAGTAAATATTGCGATATATTAAAAGTTGCTAGTTAAATAAATTTGAGTTTATGCTTAAATAAATTTTTTCATTGAATAATTTATTAGTTATACAATTTACCATTTTATTAGCATCAGAAATATCGCTAAAAAGTAATGAATTTTCAAATTCTTACCATGATTACATTTTCATATCAAATTATTTTTATTAGAAAATAAATAATTGATTATAAAATAATTTATGACTTATATGAATATTTATTGCTTGAAACAAAAATTTTAAATGTTATAATTTGTTTGTTTTAGATTAATTAAAGGTGATGGTGAAGTTATAGAAGAAATCGTAAGTCGAGAACGCCATAAGCAAATTAATAATCAAGCAACTAGAAGCGATGGAGAGTACTTTCAGTCACAATTAAGGAAAAAGTGAAGATACCAATCTTATAATCTCAAGGACCGTCTAAAACTATTTTTCTTAAATTGCACAGTTTATTGTCATATATTAAGACAATTAAGTCTTCGATTCTTGTCTAAATAGAGTAAAGTAATATTACTGTATCAGCATGATTTATTTTGAAAACACCCTACATTATAAAAATTTAATTTTATTAACTTTATTGACAAAGTTATAAACAAGAATCTGATTTATATTGAGTTTACAAAATCTAAATATAAAATAATTGGTATTTTAAGACTAAAATAATCATAACTCTACTAACCCTATAAGCCCTGATTTATGAAAATAATAATTATTTATATAATAATGTATTATTCATCTCATTAGTATAATCACACAAAATATATGTTGCACCAGTACAACTTCAGGACCTATAGGGTAAAATAAACATTTTTAACGATATTAACAAAAACTTCATAATATCGTTTTATTAACTATGTACAAATATTATACAAGATTTATTTTATAATAAGCATTGCAGATTAAAAATTGCTTACAAAATTTTATAACTTACTGGTTAAAGGAAAGTAAGTACTTTCTTAATGTTAACATTCTAATAAAACATATTTAAATATTTAACGATATTTTAAAAGTATTTTATGACATAGAGATCACTCAACATTTTTTTGAAAACTTATATCATTTACGTATTTTGTACAAATCATACATAAGAGCTTTTTTGTATTCGTTTTTATCAAAATTAAATTATCATCCAATAGGTTTTGTAGATAGATTATGTTACAATATCGCGATTAAAGTTTTATTTAGGACTTAAATTGTTCTGTTCATTAATCTTTATGTACTAGTATTATGCAAATATATCATGCGTTATATTTATAAAAAATTGACTCAAGAAAAATAATTATTATAACAGTAAAAAATAAAATATAAAAAGTAAAAAATTGGATGCTGACAGCTCTAGTCATTTTCACTGATGTGCATTTACAACAGTCATTGTGCTTTATATATTTATAATTTCAGAATCTTTAGAATTCAGTATTCTTAGAATTACTAAGAACAAAATTTGAAATTTAGAGCAATTAGCATTTTACTATTATTATTTTTATTGCATTGGTTCAATCGAAAATGTTTTCTGTCTGATTAGAGAACATAAGAATTTATATTTTCCATTACTAAATTCATGATTAAAATTTCAAAATAAATGACTCTATTATAATTTTTCATTTACATTTTCTGATTTTAAGCAAATTCTTTGATAAGTCTAATATAGTCGAACGAAGTATGATGTGTGACCATCCCTGTAAATGGGATCATTAGTTATGAATGTACGACATAAAGGACAGGACTGCTTTCTATCCAACCACATTGTAATGCAATCCTCGCAGAAGATATGTTTGCAGTGGAGGTTCACAGGCTTCGTGTACTCTTCATGACAAATGGCACATATACCACCAGAAGCAATAATTTGTTCCATCGAAGGAGACATACCTAAGCTCTGAAATAAAATATAATCTGTATTAAAATATCAATCATAATAATTATTTTAATTTTGAGAAAGGATTAGATTATATTTCCACTTTTAAATTTAGAAAAACTTAACCAAGAAAAAGCCATTTTCAGATTTTTTTATAATAAACAAATTTGATACCCAGAAACAATTTATAAATATAAATCTATAAGAATTATTATCTTAGAAAATTAATCAAAATTTTTAATAATGTAAATTAAGGAAAAATAAGTTAAGCTATAAATTTTGAAGTATTGTTGAATTATGCATATAAAATCAAATGAGAATGTGGAAGCTCTTTCTTTTGTTTCTCAATAAATATTAAAACCCATAACTTTCTGATCATTTTTATTTAAATTAATGTATAATATATTGGAAAACTACTAAATTATAAAATAAAATTTATGGTAAATAAATACTTTATCAATAAGTTACATTAAATTAAAAGTTATTAGGACTTTACCAACGAAATTAATAAAAATTAAATGATTGCTGACTTTAATGATAAAATTACTACTTTTTAAAATAGATATTTTCAAAATTAATAATTTTCATTAATTTAGATTCACTTTGTGATTACCTATATTCATTGTCACATGAAGTTTCAGATAATATGTGAAATTGCTTTACATTACCATTACGCGATTAACGTGAATTCACGTTAAAAACATCTTAACAATTCAAAATTATATATAATAATTAATATTAACAATAGTAAAATATTAATTTTCATTAAAATAGTATATAATACAAAGCAATTAATTTTTATTATCTGATGTTTCATAATATTATTATGAATATCATATATTCTAAAAAAGATTAAAAATGTAATATAAGAATACAATTTGACATGCTACTTTATACTCTTAAATCAATAAAATACGCAAAATAACATTCAGTTTAAGTTTCTCTTTCATATAAATTAAAAATTCGATAATATAATTTTGTTAAATTGTAAATTATAATATTTATAAATTCACTTTTATTTTTAGTATTGTGTAGTAGTATTTATAAAAAATTACACGATTTACTTTAACGATGTATAACACATAAATTAAAGAAATACTCTTGGATTAAGAATTTTGAGAGTAAATAAAATAAACAATTTACAAGGATTGTGATTGCGAAATAGCGTTTTAATTAATATATTTTACGTTGATTAATATTACTTACAAAAGAGCTGTGAATCGATCTCTGTGGAAAAATCAATTGAAATAGACGCAAAAAGTAAAAGCTAAATTAATCACTAAAATTATATAAGTAGAAATTATCACAGCATAAACTCAATTAAGAAAACGTCAATAATATTACTACGAGTATATAATTTAAAACCGTTATTAGAATAAGTTTTAGGCATTTATTTTTATTGATAAATGTGAAAAAATGTGTATTGTAAGATGCTATGAGAGCTTATAGGTCAATTATTGAAATTAACATAATAAATGTCAATTTTTTCAACTATGTCTATTTCAATTTTTTTATAAAATGTAAATAATTTTTTGTAAAAACATACAAACCAATTGTATATATATTCTTTATTCACTAAAAATAAGTTAATGGGGCATATTCAAATGCAAAGAACATTCCGAATGATTACAAATGCAGAAGGTCTATGAACTTACCTCTTGGGAAGTGGATTCCACAGTTATTAGGCTAATAAAATAATAAAGGGAAATTTAAGCAGCTGCATCGTAGAGGTACGATAGTCTTAAAAGAGACTATCCTTAATTACCAATTTTCGTGTGATCCTTCGCACGAAGAGTCGCTTTTTTCGAACACGCGTTTAGCGATTCATAGACATGAATACGTTTATAAACCCACATTAGAATAGTTAATTTCTTTATTGTAAAAAAAATATGTTTGCTTATATCATATTAAATAAACTGTTATAATTTAAAACTCTTCAGTTTTACTCATTATCAATCCACCACACCTCATCAATATATATAAAAATAATATTAGAAATCCATCCACAATTCATATTTGATATAACTAATTTTCATTTTATAAATTTCACAAATAACTAATAATGCAGAGACACATTTATGATAGGTATACTTGTAAATTATATTAAAAATGTTGAATTATATATATATTATATAATTAAAATTATTCCATGATTTCTGTACCTTTTACTATAAAATCAAAACTAAATCTCATACACTAACCAATACTTTTTACTAAACTATTAAGTCTGAAAAATATTGCAAGGTATTTAAAATAATAAAATATGATAATCTAATGACATTTATAAACCTAATTTCCCATCATTTTCTTCTCTTTATTATTAATGATAAAAATATTGTCAAAGTTTTATAGGTAAGTATAAATAATAATAAGTAGCTTATTATTATATACTATATACTATATTATATAGTATATATAATATATACTATATAATATACTATATAATATATATATATATATATATATATATATATATATATATATATATATATATATATAATATAATAAAATAGTATTATATACTATTACTATATACTATATATAGCTTATTAAAAAATAATAACAAATTATTAATTCTAATTCTGTTTTATCAAAATTAATAGAAATTTTATGGCGATATAAGCTTTTAAAATACTGAATAAATATTAAAAATATCCATAATCAGTTATTATAAAATGTTTAGTCACTATATTATTTTTGTGCTGGAATTTATAAATCTTAAAAAATATGTAATTATATAGAAGTTTTAGGGTACCAATTAAAAACTGTAAATAATGAAAGTATTAATATGAATATATAAATAATTAAAAAATCATATACCACATTTTGAAGCATTTTCCAAACAGCATCAAAGAAGAATTTTATATGTAATATAATGTCGCCTCCTTTCTGTATAGCATAAAATGAAGAAATGGCAATTCCAAGTTTATTATTAGGACCTTCATACATCAGATATAGATACTGTAACCAAGGCTTGAGTGGTGCACCACAACAATAAAGTTGTGAAGCAGCTTCTACCATTAAATAATAATTTCCCTATAATGATATTGATGATAATATTAACTAATATATATTATAATTATTATAACAACAATATTTCATCCTATCAATATTAACAATCATTTGAAAAAATGTATACATTTTTAAACAAAAGAAGTAAAGATTTTTAAAAACTAAATGTATTTTTATGTTTTAATCGTTGTATTTAAGAAATATTAACAAACTTACTCTTTTTCCAAAAGCGACTATTTTAACTGGTAAACTGGTTAACAAAACTTTTACACTGACAGTAATAAGTTTTAAAACATAATCTGTCACTGCTACCGTCCATATAAGTTGTAAAAAATTAATAGGTGGTGTGTATGTGAAGAATATAGGTTCTTCAAAAATGTAGTTAATGAAAACAAAACAAATAATTATATAACAAAGAATTCCAAACAATGCTAAGCGACTACGATTTTGTTGTTTTAATATCTCTCTTTTTAAGTCACTGTTAGCTTGAAGAAATGTAGCAAATAACAAGACAAAATTAAGAAGTTCAGCTCCATTGTCATATATAACTGCAATAAAAATATGTATTTTATTAAAAGTACAAAAATCATTTAAATAAAAACGATACTAAATGTTTCACTTACATTTAGTAAGTAATATTACAAGAACTGTAACATAATTTTCAAAACGTTTATGGAGTGCTCGTGTTTCAGTACCAAGACCAATAGTATGTGAAGAGTTCCCTTCTAAATTAGTGTTATTGTTATTTTGATTTGCTGAACTAACTGATTCTCGAATGCTATTACTAAAATTATCTATGAATGTGTGATTCTGGTGATTATCATTTGAAGCTTGAAGTGTTTCAACAGCTGAATTCGATGTTTGACTATCAATATCTATAACAATATTATTTGAATTTACATTTATTGGAGTTCTAACTTGTCTTTGGCGGTATGGATTTAACCATTCTCGTATTGATAAGGCTGGTCCCTAAAAAATAAAAAATTTAATCAGAAATGAAAAAAAAATTATTTTAAAATAACTGAAATCTAGTTACCAGAATTTATGTTATTGAAAATAATACTTAATGATTTTATCTACAAGAGTTGTTATATGATATATGATGAGGGAATAATAGAACTATTACATGTCTTAAGTCTTATATTTTTAAATTTATGTATTTTTGACAATTTAAATAACATTATTTTTTTATTGTATATAATTTCTAGTATAGAATGTTTAATATATATCGTATATGATATAGAAATAAAATCTGGTTTTATTCATTTAAGTATTTTTTCATCAATTAATCATAGATCCTTATATAAAAAATATTTTTGTTTGTAAAATTTATTTAGTTATAATAGTGATTCGTATTAGTTGTCTGTCTTACCTAAATGATCATCTTTATTTGATCATTCTTCAAGTCAAGAAAAGAAATCTCGTTTTATGTAATAAAGAAATTTTTTTTAAATTTTGTTAATGACTTATAATAATATGTATGTGTTTGCATAAAATTAGAAACATGAAATTAAGAATTAGATCAAAGAGAACCTGGAGGTATTCATTATCAATTTTTTCCATTTAATTGCATATTGCAGAGAAAAACATAATTTGATAAAATTTACAAAATACAGTAACTATCTCTGGTACTTTAAGATGGAAATTTAGATTATCTAATATCATTATCTACTATATTTATATCAATAAAAATATATTGTTTATAAGATTTTGAGCAAATTACTTTTTGTTAATTATTTCGTTAATCTTTGGTTGTAAGATTTTATGAACTAATTTCGACCAATTTGATCACCTTATTATTATAATAACATTCTTGAAATCTGAAGAATCAATGAGGGTTGTAAAAAAAAGAAGAAATTTTCTCTAATTATTAATAAAAATTAAGTATGATACAGATTCTATCAATGAATATAATATAAAGTATATAAAAGATTAATAATCAGAAAAGATAAAATGGATTAAATCAATATTTCATATTTGAATTCAATCTATACTCTTAAGATATTCAATAAGTTTATTTTCTTCTACATTAAATGTTAATATAAAATATTAATATAAAATTTGACATTTTATGTCATAAATTTAATTTTAATAATTACACAAATTACAAATTCATAGAAGAATCAATTTTAATTTATGCTTTAATAGACGATAGAATGCCTAATATACTCTTTCCATATTCTTAAGATGATACTTAATGAGTTAAGTATCAATAATGAATCCATATTAAAATAATTATTTATAAAACTTTTATCTTTTTTATATAAATCATATACATTCAATAAAATTTTAAGAACTTACTCAAATTCTGAGTAAATTATTTAAAAAATTTAATAATCCTATGATGCTTATATGCTTTAAGACTGCTATCTGTATTAAAAACTATAATACACGAAAATAAAACAGCATGAAATAATTTAAAAAATTGTAGTGTTTGCTGATATATTATGTTGATCTTCAACAATGTTTCTGTTCCAATTATTTTCTCCATGATTTAGTTTTATTATTTTCTGGTCAAAATTAGGGATATACCTTATATTTATTATTTGCTTCATAAGAATTGTTATTGTATCATGATTCTGTTGAACACCTATTCTCAATTGATGATCATCATTCACCAGGCTGCTTCAAACTCTTCAAAATTATCTTGCAATTTTGTTAATTCCAATTATAATAATTGAATTATTGTCCTATAAAATTTTGATTGGAATAATGTGTTGTCAGGTAATGACATTCATCCAAATTTAAAGAGTGTATATAGTATTTTAAATGAGAATATTAATAAGTTTACACCTTATTTAGTTATAAAACAGACCATTTTGTTAATACTTTCCCCAAGTATACTCATATTATAAAAAATTGTGCATTATTAGTAGAAGATGACAAATTCATAATTACATTGTACTTAATTTAAAAGAAATTAGAGGTCAATGTATTTATCTACATTATAAACATAATTAAATAATCATTTTAATGTTCCTAACAGAATATTTTAAAAATAATTTATACATACATACTAAATCTAAATTCTTTTATCTTTATTTTGATCAATTTTTCTTAGTATATTTTTATTAAGTATTCTAATAGATTTATATTTGAACCAAATTCATTTGACTCAGATATACCTCAAGATTCTCATTTAATTCTGTTATTGCTTGTGGTTTATATAAATAATTTTGGCTTTTATTTTAATTTCATAAATATATTCATGAACATAAACCACGATAAGATATTTTTTAATCAACTCTTTATGTATTCGAAGTGATATGAATACTTTTATTAACATAGTTACAACAAAGTTATATTGATTTTAATATAACAAAATAATTTATTATACATTTCTTTAAATTTTTAAGTAATAATAAATAAAATTCTTTAAGTAGCCATTGTTTTCTAACAGTATTATTAGCTATTATGGATCAATCTTTTAATATTCAGGTTTTAATTTAATTTACTTAAAAAAAATTATTGTTATATATGAATCTACATTAAATTTTAATATATTTAATATATATAAAGTTAGATAAATTAATAGTTCTATCAAATATGTTATATGATTAATACATGTAGCATTTACTTACAATGATAATCATAAAAAACTTTAAATAATGCAATATAAAATTTTTGTTTGCTGAAATACAGTTAAAATATTTTATCATTAATCAATACAAATTTTAATTCTATGTCCATTTTTAAATTCAGAGTAACATCTTTAGTATTTTGTTTTATTAATAATATCAAAATATATTAATTAAATAAATTCTAATATTTTTTATATTTTATGTTATTTTGTAATAATAACTTTTACAGTACTTCTATATTTAAATAATAAATAAATATAGCAAAATAAATAAAATGCGAGTTACTTCAGATTTATGTTTAATATTGAAATTATATCAGTAAAAATTGTTTATAAATATTTGTAGTATAATACATTTTTACAATTGAATATAGTTTATATGTCGTATTATATTCTTGATACAAAATATCTGTAACTATCTTTAGAATTTATTATGTTTGATTTTAACATATTAATACACTGTTTTAATGCAAATGATGAAAGTAAAAACAATTTGGCTTAAAACTGTATAGACATAGTATTATGATACATAATAATTAATAATTTGTTATATTATTAATTATTATTGAAGTATTTTTTAAAAATAATAATTTTTAAAAAAATAATATGATAATTACAATATACTTACAGATCTAGATAAATTTATAAATGGATTTATATCTCCTATTCTTGAGGAAATATTATTTGCAATGATCCTCCTAGAATGTTCCATGGTATTGAAATTGAAACCCAATGATACTGGGTTATTAGAATTTATAGGTGAATGTGAATGAGTTATATGAGTTCCATTAGATTGATTATTTTGTGTGACATTAATTCTTGTGGCTTCCGATTCAGATTCTATCTCATTTACTGTTATAGTGGTATCTGACATATTAAGTCTCTAAAAATTATAAAGAAATACTGTATCCTAATAAATTATAGAATAAAGGAAAATTTATCAATGTTGAGAGTACATGAAATATGCATTTTTAGCATAATATTTAATTAGGTACTTGAAATAAAGTTTTTATTAACATTTTGAAAAATTTCAAATCATATTAAAATTTTATAAACATATCAAAATTTAATTACGGAATAGTCAATTAGATTTTTACAATTTATGAAATTATTTTATTACAAGTTCAATATAACGTATTTAAATTATATTTCTGAATATTTTATTTAACTATTTACACTTGGCTATATACTTTCTTGTATCACGATTACATAATCTTACATTCAAATAAAAAATTAAAAAAAAATAAATTTCTTTGCATCTTGAATAAGTAATCTTCGATCGTACTTATTCTTTTCAAATATTATTAAGACATATATTATCGTTGATTATGTTTTAAGTAATTCATGTAAATTTCAATTATTATATTTGTGTATAAAATATAAGTAAATCCTTTTTTATTTATATTAGCTATGTGGTATGAATAAATAGTTCCAAAATTAAGTTTCACTTATTAATAATTTTGAACTCTATTCTTAAAAATCAAAAGCTTATATCCAAATTTTATTAAAATATTATATTAATTAATTAAATTATTATATTATATTAAATATTGTTAGTTTTAAAGATTCAAACTATTAATTAATTTCTTATTAATTCATTATTTTGTAGTTTATTTAGATAATAAAATAAAATTTCTTTTTAATCTCAAGTAATCATAAAAGTTAAATTTTCTTACCTCGGAGATAATTAATGTTATCATTTAAATTAAGAAAAAATCATTTGCCAAAAAATTAAACATTTGTTAAAACTAATAAAATTGATTGAACAATACGTAATTGTATTTTTTTTTTGCTGATTAGCAGTTTTTAACAGTTTTAAAGTCAATTATCTTGATACAGTATGTATTTGCAATGTGCATGTACTATATGTATTATGTAAAAATTTTAATTGTTACTTTACATATAAAATGAATGTTGGAAATGAAAACAAGTATCTCGCAAACTTGTAAGACAATTTTTCCGTTAATAGTTTACGCAATTGATAAGATGAATTAGAACAATCATGTAAAACATCAGTATAAATGAATTCTTACTTGAAAAAAAAACCTCTTTATGGAAATTTACAAATCTTTTTCGATCGCATTATCTTCCGCAAAATATCTTATTTTTCCTTTTTATTTTTTCAAACTTGAAAGTAGTAACGATGTATAGCTGAGTGATCGATATGTCCAGCTCAGAACCGAAGTCATATCTCTTTTTTATCCACTCGACCTCAAAAGTATATGTAAATTGCTTAATATTTCTCTTCAAACTGCGTTATATTACTTAATGTGATACTGTGGACGTGTCGAGTGTACCGATAACATTATCAAGATTTTATAGATTTCCCGAGATCGAACGAAGACAATTTTACATTATTTAATTTGTAGTGTGACTCGCGGAGATGCGCCACTGTCGCGGTTTATTTATTTTTTTTTCAGATAAGGCAAATAATTATTAAAAGCATTAAAAGCATTAAAAGCACTTAAGTAAGATATCCTCTTTTAATATATTTTACGTAAAGAAAGAATTTATAGTCTATGAGCAATAGTTAAAAGAGAGTTCCATAAACTCAACCTAATTGTCAAGATTACCCCAAGTTCAATGCCACATTGCAATCTCTCTCAAAACTACAGACGTTTTCAATCTCTTTCGTTTGATAAAGGTAGAATTGTCGCGGCATTGTGAATATGTAATTCTACAAATTTACTATATATAATACTGGACTACAGTTGTTTAATGATAAAAATTCTTTAATTTTTTCTGATTTCTATTAAATAAGTGACACTTAAACAAAATAAATCCGAATTGTAAAGATATCACTATTAAATTTATCTTTTTGTCAGTCACACTGTCCTTAAGTAAATGATAATTTAATGTATACATCTATTTTAGAAAAAAGATAAGCTGCCCATTAAAAATATTGAATAATGTTTTTCTCATTTTTCTCTTAATAATTATGTACCAGCATCAATAAATATATTAATAATTTCCATACAATTACTAAAGTTTTCTTTTTATATAATAAGGAAAATCATTGTTATATTTAAAATCATATTTATATAATCAGGAAAAAGGCAGTAAAATTAAACAATATGCGCTTGAAGTATTTTTAAGTTTTTTATTACAAATTCTGTCAGAATATTTCATTTCAAAATGAAACATTTAATTGAAGAAAATCAAATCCCTTAATACATAATTCAATAAATTATTTAAATATTTTATATTTAAAGAGAAGCTTCTATTTGATGATTATACAAAAGATTTGACACAAACTTTATTTTGTTCTTTTTTTTATCTTAATAAAATAATTTAGAATAGATTTTTATAGTCAGTTGAATATAAAGTAAATCATGAGTTTGTAATAATTATTTTTTAACTAAAGAGAAAGATTAAGAAACTCGAATCATTCAATATAAATTTGAATAATAACAAATATTTACGATATTTATATTGACTTATGATTAATGAATTCTGATTATTCAGAATACAAATTTATCATAAAGGTAATAAAATTGATTTCTTAATTTTTTTCTTATGATAAAGAAGTAAGCCATGTTATATTATAAATACGAATGATTATATAAAATATTAGTTTATAGATTAAAGAAAGAAAATGATGAAAGATTCAATTTATAATTGTATTGATGCTGATTATTATTAGTCAGTTTCGGGACTCAAAAGCTAGTTATCAGTTATTTAATTCAGCATATTTTTTTAAACATTTTCCTAAAACTAATTAATATTATTTTTCTAATTACATTTTATTTTTAAGTTCTCTTGCATAATGATGCTCTGTTTCTTTATTTCAAAGTTTTGGTACGTGCTAAAACTGTTTTCATGGAGTGATTTTATTAGTCTAGCAACATTGGTCAAAAAGTAGGGTTTCTTTAATTTATGATTATAGAATTTGTCTAAATTAACTTGAATTTTATATGTACAATTCTGAATATATTATTTTCATTCGTACTTACTAAAGCTTATGACATTTTGGTTCTTTTAATAAATCTGTTTTTACAAATTCTATAAATAAATTGTATATTAGACAGAAAATTCTCATTTTTAATAGAATTTCTGTACCAAAAATTACTTATTAGAAAATGCAAATAAAATTTAGCATCAGATGGATAAGTTTGTAAGATGTTTCTATATTTGAAACGTAAATTTTAATAATTCTCAATTCATATGTTAGATACAAATTTTTTATATTATAAATTTTAGAAAATTGATCTTAATTAAAATAATTAGTACCATTATTTATTTCTGATTTGCCGTGACGAAAAATGATTAAAATTATAATCTGCACTTCTTGAAAATTCATTATTCGAAATGTTTATGATACATCAGATTTTATAACTTTTCATAATCAATTTTAATAAACAGCTATCGATATTTATTTATTTAAACCCAATTTACTTATTGGTTTTATTTAATTTTTTTATGTACCATTTATGCCAGTCGAAAAATTACTTTACTAATAATTGATGCATTACTAACGACTAAAATCATTTTTATTTGTAGAAGACAATAAATGGAACAATTGCTAAAGTTCGTTCTAAAAGCCATCATTTTATTTGTACCCTTAACCCCCAATACGAAGCAGTTTTGGCTGATAATACACAGATCCACCAAATAAACATCTTTATTATCACTAAATTATTTACGAACTAAAAGCATATTATAATATATGTTCCGATGCAGTAAGTTCTCTCTCCATCTTTTTATCTGAAAACAGTAAACGATTGTAGCAGATAAATACTACGAAATGCGCTTAAGAGTTCTGAACATTATCGCAGTATCCTAACGTTGTAACCAAGAGATTTAAAACGCATGTGACTATTATTACACGTTAGGAAATAGTGAAAATTTATACTTCGTTCGGCTGTCGCGCCACTGGAAACGATAAAGCGACAACCGCTCGAAACAACGAATGTTTAGCCACTGATTACGACTCAATACCCGCGATGATACAAAGCAGGTAAAAATGACGACTCAGCCTCGATTCTTCCGAATTGTCCTAGATGACAAGTCCTACATTGCATATCGAACACCATCAAAGCCTGACAATTGCCTTCTGCCGCTTATCGTAAGCATTCGTATTTCGTACTGTTTTTTTCAGAAAAGACAGTGTAGAGAAGCCTTGGTATAAAGCAATAAATGCTTCTCTTACTGAAAAGTATTAAGTTGCTACGGGGCATCACATCGTAGTTCAGATGTCACAGCTACTTTACTTACGTTTAATCATTTTAATGCGCAATCGCAACTGATTTAGTCCGAAGTGAAGCTCGTAGATAATGACAGAATTATTGAAATTCATCAAGTTTGATTAGTTTAAAATTATAATATTGATTTTTATGTCGTGTAAATTAACATTTTCAGAGATATTTGGAGCGTATTTTTAATTGTTTACTTAACAAAATGCCTATTTCTACAAAACAGTATTATTTAAAAAATGAGAATTTATAAAGAATATCCAGTAGTATTTTATTTTGTATATAGAGATATAAAAAGGCGAAAGAAAATCTAAGAAGGAAATTTAATTTTTATCGCTAAGAGAAATGATCTAATAGATATAGTAAAATGAAAAGAATTATTTAAAACTTTCAAAGAAAAGAATAATTATATATATTATTAATTTTAACTAATATTGTGTATTGTAATTGCTATATTTTTGTACCAAAAATGAATGCAGTTTGTTGATATGAATATTTATTAAATGCTCTATTATTCGACTAGTCACAGTTTTCTCGAAATATGATATCTACGAATACGACGATCGGTTTTTTTATTCCATGCGTGCTGTACACTTTTAATAGAAATTGCGTAAGTTGCTGCTAAATGTATTAAGATGCGAAGAAACAGTGCTGCATTTACGTGGATTTTAAAAACTAAATTACATCAAAAACGTTTATTACGTTTTTATTTTACAAAATAAAAATTTGTTATCGCTATTAAAAGAAATCGCTAAATTTCCTGCCAGTATTCAAACCATTTCTTTAAAATATTACTTTATCACAATGTCAACCATATTAAAAGCTTACAATGGACAATTAATTAGTTTAATTAATTAGTTTAATCATGCGAAACTTGTACAAACTACGTTAACAAATATTTAATGCCTTTTAAAATATTGCATAATATTATTTATTAAAATTAAATGCTTTTACATTAATTCGATATTTGATTATGATGAAGTTTTAAAAAGCAAGATACTTTCGAAATAAAAAGAAACTTGGGTATTTTTAAGAACGTATTAAACAATTGTCATATAATTTAGTATATCTATTTTTTATTCTTTATATATTGTTAAATAGTAGCAATGTATGTCGTATAAAATTAGAATAGAAAAATCACAATTTATTAAAAGATCTTAAAATAGTAAAATTAAATGAGCTGAAGTGAGGCTCTTTTCAAAATAAATCTACTTTATAAATGGCCCAACTTATTTGAATATACGAGAATTTAAGAGGTTCAGCGTACTTATATTCTTTCGAAAGATGATTGAATAATAATTTTAATTATCTATTTTTACTATAATTTATACAAATGCAGTATCCATGATCTCGAAAGGTATTTTACTTTCCATTACCGAAAAATTAATTTCCAGAAAAGTTTATTTTAAGACCTTAGACTTCCGAATACAGAAAATCACCGATCAGCTGTTCCAAGTGCTACTACTGCTACATTGCTACGTACTGTAAAATAATGTCTACCTGACGTGATTCTTATAAATACCGAATTTGTGATGAACTGAACGATGAAAGGAAATAATGGACTTGTAGGATTATGCTAACTGTTAAGCATTTTAGCACGAAGCCAATGTCTTCGAGAAGGAGTTGGCAAAATGATTCGTCGAAATAGGTAAGCATTTTTTTCCAGTTCAGCTTCCTTATTTCAGCGCTTATGCAATTAATCCGAATGGAGGGCCTGGCTAAATATATAACGACTCCGATTTCAATATTTGCCTTTTTATGTATTATTTATTACAGAAAATACGTTATCTTTTATAAAAATAATGCATAATTTTACTAAAATTTCCTTCTATTTTAACATCTTTTATAAATACTGTGATTGTATGTATATATTTTTTTAATAAATCAATTGGCTTCATTGCTTACATGTAAACAAATATGTACGTTATTGTTTTAATTTATTTCAATTTCCACAAATACTTATTAGAACTTTAATTTGAAGTACACTCTTGAATTCATAAAAATAATATTAGAAATAAAAATAATAAAAGTTTATTTACAATGAATTTTTTTAATTTTCATAAACTCTTTATTTATCAAAAAACATGTTTACAGAACACGGAACAAGGTTTATTTTCTTGGTCTGATGTTAGGAATTATCCTATTATACAATGAATTTCTTGCCTATGAAATTCAAGTCTTTAAGTGGTCTGTACGAAAATGTACTGATTGTGTTGCAGTGTTACTTATAGCTGATCCACAGATACTTGGATATAAAAATGAGAACTATAAGGGTTCAACATGGGCCATATGGGATAGCGACAGGTATAAGCGATTAATGTTTAATGCATTTATTAAATTAAGAGTATCTTTTTAAATTCTTGATCTTCATATTTTATTCATTACAAGATTAATTTTAAAGTTTACGAATTTTTTTTTATCGTATAATTGAATGTGATTATTTTTAGATATTTAAAGAAAACATTTTCAAGAGCAATAAGTCATGCTCAACCGGATGTAATTGTATTTCTTGGTGACTTAATGGATGAAGGACATATTTCACTTGCAGAAGACTTCGAAATATACAAAAGAAGATTAGCCAATATTTTTGATACCCCTGATTACATTATGGTAAAAATGTTACATTAGTATACTCATCTAAATTTCACATAATATATATAATATTATGTGAAAATATATAATTGTATAATAAATAATATAAATTATATTCTTTAGAAAATTTATTTACCTGGAGATAATGATATCGGAGGAGAAGAAGATATCGTTTCTTCTCATTTTCATGACAGATTTAATTTTGCTTTTACTCAACCAGATACTTTAGTTTACAATACTGCAACATTTTTCAAGGTACATATCAAGCATTAAATACCTATAATGCTAAGTAAATTAAATTATGCTTAGTAATTTATCTTTTTTTATATATATTATTTATTTATATAGGTAAATAGATTAACACGATCAATTCCAACTGCTCCAAAGGATGCATTTCTTAATGATTATGCTGAAAGAAATACTACAAATGTTGTACTTAGTCATATGCCTTTACTATTTAAGCCAGGAACATTTGTACAAAATGTAAGTAAAATTTTAAATCAAATTCCTTACATTATGTAATTCTCTTTTTATGAGTTGAATAACTTCGTGATTTAGGTTCTCAAAGAGTTGTCTCCTCAAATCATTTTTACTGCACATGAACACAAAGCTATGCATATGAGCTTAGATACAGCAACTGATCAATTGAGTGAAATATGGATTCTTCCACCACATGAAACTCCACTCTATCAATTAAGGCTAGACATGGGCGATGTACATGAATTGCAGATACCGACGTGCTCTTATAGAATGGGAACCTCTGATATGGGTTTTGGATTGGCTTATATTGGTAAGATATATTTCTAATAATTATTAAGATAAAATATAATTTCATTAAATTTTATATTTAATAATATTTTATTTTATTTTTCGTAGATTTAATTGTTAACATTCTTATCTTTATAAAATTATTCCAAAGTTTCTTTAAAAAAAAATTAAATAATAATTATTAAATGTTCATTTATAATTATGAACTTAATTGTTTATTAAACAAAATTTTTTTAAGAACAAAAATTAAATTATTTTGTTTTAAATAAATTTTAAACAAATTTATTGTACATAGAATTTATATTCAATAAAATTTGATCAATTTAAAAAGTACTATTTTAAGAAAATATTTTTAATAATTATAATAATTAATAAATCTTATATTTTACAGATACTCAAGAAAAAACTCTAGACTTTACAATATTGTGGTTACCAAATAGATTTTATCAACTTTGGTTGTATGTCTTTGTTTTATTGACAGTATTTCTTTTTTTAGCTTTTTTTTTTATTTATGGCACTTGTACGAATAATCACGTAGTTTATACCTATGTACCCATATGATTTCATTGAATTATGTTAGTAATAGTTTATTACATGTGAGGATTTAGACTTTATACTAAGTTTCAAATAGAAATAAGAATTTGCAAATTAGTCAAAACATAGAATTATATTTATATTTATATATTACAACTACTGCTTTAAATACTTAAAATTTCCATGTTAAAATTAATTTCATGTCCGTCCAAGAAAAATTCATTTCTTTACAATGTTTATAATTTTACTTAATTTTTTGTTAATTTCATATATTTTTAAAATAACTTAATCTTTGAATATATAGTTGCTCATAATATAATTCATCCACTCTTAGTATTTATAATTTTTATTTTAAACATCGCAAAAGATATTAAGATAATATTACAATGAGTATATTTTTGCTTAAGTGAGTACATTTCTTTTGAAATTACGGTTTATTATTCAATACATGTTGTTTAAACACCAAATATATTTAATTACAAGTATTTTTCAAAAAACCTCTTAATATTTTTATTTTCGAATCTATGATTTTAATAATCGTTTATGATTTTAATGATTTTAATTATCGTTCATTATTGTATAGACGAAATTATAACAACTTAATGGCTTATCAGCACTGTATATATAAAAATGAAATAATATAAATTTTACGAGTGGTTTCATGTATTTGCAATGTTAACAGAGTTACTTATATAAATATATAATACTTGAGAGCTTTTAATTAACTTAATGTACTTCTTTTAAATTACTCAATATTTGTAGATTAAATATTTTACTTATTCGTAATTATTCTTTTCTTAATAATGTATTGTTAAAGTATTGTACATTTATGAAAAGTGTTACAGACAATTCATAATTTTTGTAATACATTATTTTGTATAGTATCATTTTACTTTTGTATAGAGTAAAAATTTTTTATACAACCAAACTAGTAACTCATTATTTACAATAATTACCACTTTTTAATAACGTGCAACAAAACAATTGATATGTTAATAAATTTTTTTGTTTACTTTTTTATTAAATAAACTATTTAGCTTCTTTATTAAATAATTATTTAATCTTCGTGAACTTATCGTGGATTTGATTCAAATTAAAAAAATGAGTATATGTAAATTAAAATGTTAATATAAATAATACCTGTTGAAATTACTATACGTTATTTTCTATTAGATAAATAAAAGATAAAATTATGTAAAGATAATTAAATAAAATAAGAAACTTTTGTTTAACGACATTTTACAATAATTGGATAATTTTAACTAATTAATAGGCATTTTGATATTCTTTCAGTCAAGTTTTTGCAAAATTTATAATATTGTTTATTGTTTCTTTTATAATAGTATTATATTATAATTTCAAAGAATATCACTTTTAAAAAAAAGATATGGTATGTTCTGTAAGTAATCATTAATAAATAAAAATTGATATATTTACTTAGAATTTCTTTAGTTGTCGTTGCCCAAATATTGGAATTTCTATTATTATCTTAATTAACAGAAATCAATCAAAATTATGTATTTGTTTCCTTATCAAATGATAAACATGAAATTTTGAAGTGTTGAAATTAAAAATAATTAAATTTCTTGTCATTTATTGTATAAGAGACAATAGAATCTTAAAGTAAAGAATATTATGTATTTAGTACATAGTAGACTTTAATCAACATTGTGATGGTTGCAATTTGATTTTAACGCTCTTATATTTTGAAACTATACAATGAAAAAAAAAATTATATGAACACAAAACGAGAACTAACTTTGTTCGATAAAAGTACATACAATAAATTTAAATTACAAAAAATTTGATAGGTTTCAAAATTTGTGTTAATATTACAAATACTTTACGAATATTTTATGAATATTAAATTGTATAAATACATAGATATGTATTACACTAATTACATTTGCATGTAATTTTAGATATGCTAATTTTGTAAGCTAATTAAATTTGTATCAGCCAACAAATTTCAAATTTAATCTCTTTAAAATCATATCTGCTCTATTTATTTATAAATCAAGATAAATAACTGAAAAAATTACCAATTCTTAATCTTAGATACAGGAATATAGAACAATTATACAAAAATATTCCAATTGAGTATTATTTCAGATATTTAATTGAATTTGAATACTGTATAGCTCTAAAATTATATCAACTTTTAGTTGCACGTCTTAAATAATTGTATTGAATTTGGCCTATGAAAGATGTTAAAGCGGTGAAATATAAATCTGGTTTAGATATTAAAAAAAATCTATCTACATTTGTTCAAATGTTTATTGACGTTATAATATGCTTTTAATTAGTAAAATACTGTATAAATTCAAGATGCGGCTTATAATATACATGCGTACCTGTTGCGATCGAGAAAAAAAACATTTTGTTAATAAAAATATGCATTCTATATACACTGAAAAATCATAAAGTGCAAGTAGAATGGCTATGGCTAACTTAAATAGTTACGTAAATTTAATAATTGTTCAAATTCAAATTACGTAAAGTATTTAAATATTTAAAGTTTAAGCTTTAAAGATGATAATTTAAAATGGATTTTTATTTCCAATAATAATAATAATGTATGAAAAAACAGCTGATACCAGTTATACTAAATAATGTTCTCATCATTTACTTATTATCTACTCTAAAGTGAACTTTACGAACTTATTTCACAATTATTACTGTCATTAAAAACTTCTTATAAATAAAGAAATTTACTTTTGGTTATAGAAATATAATTTGTTTATTTATTATTCCGACATTATGCATTTGAAATATTGTATAATTTTATTAAAATTAGAATAAACTAATTGGAAAAATGATTATTTTCTTAAGTTTGCAGGATTACATTTAAGTTGAACATTTTCAGTTTCTATACTTTTGTACTACATAAACTTAATTTTAAATTTTATCACAAGGCTTTCGGAGAGTAATACATAAAATTAGTTTCTTAATACATAAAATGAAATTAGCCAAATTTTAAAATAAAGTATATAAAATCTTTTTTGTAAAAAATTTTATTTTAATCATATCTGTTTGTATTAATTTTATTGTTAAAAATACGTATCGCTTTAATAGTAATTTATGTTACTAATATTCACTGCAATAATTATATTACACTATACATTACAATACTTAGAATATATACAGTAAAAATTTATAATATGACAAATCTGTCGTACAAGATTCATTGCGTATGATGTTTGCATACCTTTCTAGCGAAATTTTAATCGAGATGTTATCAGAGATATATTAGAAATATACACATTTACTTATTATAATATACACATTTGTTGTTGAAATTTGTTATTGCAACTCTTTCTATTTTTGTTTTGTTAACACTACAATTAATTCTTACATATATAAGCTAAAAATATTTATATTATAAAAATTTTGCAAGATTTAAATTTTGTGGATTATATAAACTATTATTAATAAAAAGAGAATTTGGCAATTCCTTTTATTGTGCAATTTATTTTAGTTTCACGAATTCACAAGAATTCATATAAACTACTGAATAGAAATATCATTAGTTTAGATTATTGAAACGCGTAGCTTGCAGAAAACTGGAAAGTAATTATTAGAAAAAAGCTTGATCGAATTGACGTAAGAAATTGAAGATGAGATAAAACCTCAATGATTGGCTTAATTAGATTTTATAATATACCCCTACTCGTTATTGATTCGCAAAACGTTGAAACTTTTAATAAAGAATAAGTCAGATACAGAAAAATAAAAGAAATTAAAACATTGTTGTAAATATTTCAAGTTCATAAAAAATTACGCGAATGCCTTTGAAATAGTAAATACGAGCTTTCCGTCAATTTCGCTCTCGTTTTACTTTTAAAGATATTTCCTTCTTTTTATGATACATAAAAAACTATAGTATTAACTTGGTGAACTTTGGTAAAGCATTATAGTGGTTTACTTTGAGTCCTCGTGGACGCAGTGAATCTTATCAACATCGGGAATGAATCGGCCGATTTCAATATATATTATTAAATCGATGCAAGCATCCACGTGAGTCGTAGAAAGCCTAATGTACGCTAAATTACACGTCGAAAGTTTCCATGTTCTGTTTGATATGATCGAGCAATCTACATTGCATCATCACACTACTATGAAATATAAAGAAACGTACGCATCAGTTTGTTATGAATTAATTCGTATTCAAGACAGAATAATTAAGATTTAATAGTATTATGAACCAATATGTAGGGATTTTCCGAAGTTTTATTCGATTTTTCAGATCGTTATCGACGCTATAATTCTCTATTTCAAATTTAAATGATCCAGTTACTGATCTAAATCTTTTACTACTGTAAGCCTGTGTTCTTCAGCACTAATGATGGTGTAAGCATTATCGCATTATTTCACAATGTGCGATCGTCCATCGGTAATGAGATAGTAACAGTCTTTTGATCACACGCGCTTCCTGAATATCTCATTAATGATTCGTGTCGTACGCGATACACACAAAATACTTTTCGTTTGTGTTGCAAACTGATCAGAATTTATCGACAAATGTTAGTATCCTAGAGTACTGAAATTATTATCTCGGCGACAATTCACAAACAATTATCAGGGAAAATCTTAACAAAACTGACGTAACAAATAAGAGATAATACCGCTACGAAAGAAAAAAGAAACACAGATGACTGATAGGTTTTTCCACAACTATATACAAATAATGGATTTTCTTCAGCTGTCTTAAATAATATTTATTATTATATAATTTTTATCTGTACGCGGCTTAAAACTTTATTTACAATAAGGATTTCGATGATATTTTAATTTTCATAGGTAATTTTTATAATGATTTATTTTTTAAGTTTATACTTGTATTATTTATACATATCCTTAACTTTTCAGCCTTATATTTCTATTTGCAAAATTTCTTTTTGTTGATGTATATAGCGTTTTTAAGCATTTTCAAATTTAAATTACAAATTTTTAATTATCAAAATAAGTAAAATAATTAACGAAATTCATTTATTAATCGAATACTTACTGCTTTGTACATCGAATCAAATTACAAGCAGAGAGAAGATCAGCTTTATTAAGGAGCGTCATAGGATGTAGTATAATATTTTGGTTAATTCCTTCTAAAATGCAACAAAAAATTAATGCGATAACCTTTTTTTATTTTTTTGTCAATTATTTGCTTCCATTACTTACCAATGATTTTATACATTGAAAAATACAAGGAAAATGATTTTAAATTTGGAAGTTAATTCTTTTTTCTCAATTTATTTTATCATTATTAAATATTGATCATCGTTAATGACATCTTTGGAGGAACGAATTTAAAAAAAATTAAAATGGAAAATTGGACAAAATATATCCAATAAATTTTTAGATTAGAATATAGTCTGATATCTAAATCTAATTGTGTCCTCGTTAATATCAATTTTCTTTAAAAAGAAGAGTTAAAAATTTTTTTTAATAAATTTCAAATACGATGCTTATTTTGAAAGAATTTCTTACCAAACGTATAATTTTAACACAAAGGAATATTACCACTTATCGAGATTTTCACGGGTCCAGAAGTGTCGGTTAATGTTGAGTTGAGTTTATGATTTATGCGATATTTATAGTAAAAACTAGTAATAAATTATTTTGATAACAAAATTAGAAAATAATTGGTAAATAATATTTTTTATAAAGAATTTTAGTTGTAAGAAGTTTTCAAAGTTTTACAATTTTTTAATTGACACGAGTTTTTGTAAAATGTTCTTAACTCAATGAATGTTGAATTACGACTGTAAATCAAAGGGAAGATCGATAACGGTGGAACTCTTCTTTTTTGTTGAATTTTGAATCTTCGCAAGCTCTTGAGGGTACTTTTTACCATGAGTAGTGGGTTTCATTATCTTGGCTTCCTGGTTGGCTTTTAAAATTTTATCGTACGAATATTAGTTAACATATGCTTAGCCATGGTTATTGTTGTTTAGAATGTTTTATGTATGCATATCATTTCGAACTCTTAAACATGTTTGTTATTACACAATTTTGTTATTACATAAATTTCTATTTTAAATTTTGATTAATAACTGGATATTTTTTAGAAATAAAGTTCTGATTTTGAAAATAACCAAATGTTTCTTTAGTTTTCAATTTATTTCATTGAATTTATTTACGAAGATGAATTAATTTGGCGCTACTACACAAAGCGTGGACAAAAATAATATCCCATGTTTTAATTGGTCGACTTTTATGGACAAATTTTGCGAGAGGTTTCTACTTTTATAACAATGAATATTAATATTTTTGTCGATTAATCATTGAGAATTAATAATCACTTATAGACCGGTCGTTGTTTTAATTTAAGAAAAAATTTTATATTATTGATTTTTTGATTATTGAAAAAAATGTAACTGGATAAATTAAGATAGTAATACAAGCCAAATATGTTTATGATTATAAATTGAATAATTTCTTTTTAATTGAGAGATGCAAACATTCTGATTTAACGAAGATTCGAATTGGGTTACGCATGTAATTATTCTCAATTGAAGTTTGGGGTTTGGTTACAAATTAAAAATGGTTTTCTTTATTAATAACAGATAAATGTCCTATTTTACCAATATTTTATGAATATTTTATGATAGAGCAAACTATGATTAAAGAGGAGCATTACTTAGTTATTAAAAAAGAGATATTTTAGTTTATATTTTGCATAAATATACTTTCTTTTTCTCTTTTAAAAAATTTTCAATACAATAAATAAAATAAAAAATACAGTAAAATAATGTAAATAGGTTAAACATATCGATATTTTTGTATCTATTTAAATGATATTTTTATCTTTGGTTAAGTATGATAACAATCGGATTTTCATAATTACCGTCTGCTATGAGGGTGATATAACTAAAATACGAATTTTAGTTAAAAATGATGGTTTTTTAATTTTATAAATATTAAATATTGAGTTATCTGAAATTTCATTCCAGATACAATTATAAATAGTTAAAATGCACATTAAAAAAAAAGTGATCCTTTAAAGTAACTAATATTTATAAAAATATGAAATTTATGTAATGTGAAAATAATCTTGGTCTTTTAAATAATAATTTAAATTAATTATCAAAACCAAGATGTATATACAATCATGTTAAGTTTAATTTTTTAAATATCACGTGTCACGTAGTGACGTAGTATAATTATCATGATTTCGCGTACAATTATGATGTGTCGAAGAATGGTGAAAGAAACAGATCGGCATTGTTAATCCAATGGATATTTGGGAAAAGTTTCTGTTCGAGAAAACGGAGGGTTTTGGATTCGGCTTCTGGTTAGTTAAAGCTGCATACCGCCTTTTTTTAATCTTCCTCTAGAATAAATCGTATCGTTAATAATGCGCATAATAAAAAGCTTTCGTAATTATTTACTACAATTTTACCCTATTATTATTTATTCATCTTGTATTTCCTTTTATATTTCAGATTTAAAAATATAAACTGAAAAAAGATTATGATTTCTTGAAATACTTAAGAAACTAAAGTATAACATAAAGAATCTATCTAGTACATAATTTCAATATTATAACTTAATCATATAACACATATGTCACAATATGTTGATTGCATTTGTAACATTGATTATTTTGAGATGTGTGACATTAATCTATGGTGTACCTCAAAGGTACGAAAAAAAAGATTTACTTAAGTTACGCGAAGAAACTCGTGCAATGTTTGATCATGCGTATACCAGTTATTTGAAATATGCTTATCCTTATGATGAGCTGCGCTCATTAAGTTGTGATGGTTTTGATACATGGGGTAGTTTTTCTCTGACTCTTATTGATGCATTAGATACACTAGCTGTAATGGGAAATTTTACTGAATTTCGAAGAGTAGCAGAAATAATTGCATCAAGATCAGATTTTGAAGCAAATATCAATGTGTCTGTTTTTGAAACTAATATTAGAGTGGTTGGTGGCTTATTAAGTGCACATTTACTTTCAAGAAAAGCTGATATGCAATTAGAGCCAGGTTGGCCATGTAATGGACCATTACTTCGTCTTGCTGAAGATATGGCGAAAAGATTAATAATTGCATTTGATACTCCAACTGGAATGCCTTATGGAACAGTAAACTTAAAGTATGGAGTTCCTCAAGGTGAAACAAGTATTACATGTACTGCTGGAATTGGTACATTTATTTTGGAATTTGGCACCTTGTCAAGGTTAACTGGTGATCCCTTGTATGAAGAAGTTGCTATGAATGCAATGAAAGCTCTTCATTATTATAGGTCAAATATTGGATTAGTTGGAAATCATGTAGATGTTTTAACTGGTCATTGGACAGCTCAAGATTCTGGAATAGGTGCTGGTGTTGATTCTTACTTTGAATACTTAGCAAAAGGAACACTATTATTTCAAGATCCCTCTTTAGCTGCTATTTTTCACGAGCATAAAGCAGCCATTGAAAAGTATATTCGAAAAGAGGATTGGCACCTTTGGGTTTCTATGTCAAAAGGTCAAGTAACACTTCCAGTTTTTCAATCACTTGATGCTTATTGGCCTGGAGTTTTAAGTCTCTTTGGTGAAGTTGGGGATGCTATGAAATCACTTCATAATTATCACAAAGTGTGGAAGCAATTTGGTTTTACTCCAGAATTTTATAATATCCCTCAAGGCGAAGCTGGAACCAATAGAGAAGGATATCCATTGAGACCTGAATTAATAGAATCTGTTATGTATCTTTACAGGGCCACTGGTGATCCATATTTAATTCAAGTAGGAATTGATGTCTTAAGAAGTTTACAACATAGTGCAAAAACTACTTGTGGTTATGCCACAATTAATGACGTTAGAGATCATCGAAAAGCTGACAGAATGGAATCATTTTTTCTTGCAGAAACAACAAAATATCTTTATTTGCTATTTGACCCTGACAACTTCATTCATAATACAGGTATATTCATATATAAATGTTTTAAATTTTGAATAAAAATTTATTATATCAAATGGTATCTTTTCCCATATAAAAATTGTATGATGTATTCAAGATATATAATATATTTTTAATCATGTTATATTTATTTTATAGGAGAACATGGTGAAGTTATTCAGACTCCATGGGGAAAATGTATTGTAGATGCTGGAGGTTACATATTTAATACGGAAGCTCATCCTATTGATCCTGGTGCATTATTCTGCTGCCAACATCCACACAATCTATTTCCTCAAAAGAAATCAAAAGTTCATAAATTTATTGCAGTAAATGACAGAAGAAGTGAACATATAACTAATATAAAACTTTTTGAAGATGATATTGATTTAAAAGAAGAAAATAACAGAACTATAAAAATTACAAAACTATCTGACATTAAAAAAAGTGAAATAAATGATACTCTTAATAATATAAAATCAATAAATTCTACAGAATCTGATGAAATTCCTGTGAAAAAACAGACAAATATTCTTGAAATAAATGCTTCAGAAGATTCCAATAATTATAAAGTTCGAGTTATAGCACCTCCGAGTGCAATTTATAAAGCAGATGATAGTGAAAATGTAGAGACGCTAGTAACGACATCTAGGAGTAGTGGAGAATTTTCATCTTCTAATGATAATACATTAAATAAAAATGGATCAATAAAATATGAAGACATTATCTCAGAAAGAAAATTGTATTTTGATCCACAAATGATGTTAGAGAAAATAAGAAGAAATAATTTATATCCTTCTAATGTTACTGCAAAAGAAGATTTTCAATTATTAAGCTGTCAATCACAGTCGTTTCTTCAACGTTTATCCATCATAGGAGAAGTTTTTTGATTTTTAATCTCTTATTAAAGAAATTGTACAAGAATAATTATTTTTTTGTATTTTTTAAGTATAAAATATTTTACGTAAACAAATATGAATGTTTACTTTAAGTGCAAAAACAAGTACTTAGTTGCAATTATTTGATTTAAGTGTGTTGATAAGATATAATGTTTTCTTTATTCATACAAATTTCTATATTTGTTTATTTATTATATAAAATAATTTAAACTGAAAAAAATGAGGAAAATTTTAAGCAAGCAAATAGGGTTAATTTATAAATAGAAAAACACTAGCACTTTTCTATCTTAGAAAATTAATTAGAAAAATAATAAGATTATGTTATAAACATAAATTCTGAAAATATTTATTTATTTAAATGCAATACAATGTCTAGCTTCATATTAATGTTATTAGTTTAAAAAATTATTAAAATATAATTATTTTGAATAAATTATTTATTAAGACTTGTGATAAATGTATATATATAAACATTTTATTTGAATATAAATGTGAATAAAATAAATACTCAGCTTAATGAAATGTGAATTCATAAAGCTTATACAAAAAAAAAAAAAAAAAAAAAAAAAAACAAATTTTGATTGAAAACACGCTTTGTAATTAAAGCTGTAAATAACTATTTTTTTCAGGAATCTGGAAAATTTTAATATAGAATGTTATGATTCAAATTATAAAATCTTATTGTCAAAATATCCATTTTTCAATAAAAGTGAAAGTTTTGACATTTTAATAATGGATTTATTTAATTTATTTCATTAATTAGTTTAATATTTCTCAAAATTTATTTAGCATACAATTGATAAAAATAATTATTCATTACCTTATTCATTTGGATTTATTCTAATTTTAATTTTTTCTACATAGAAAACAATGGTAGAAGAGCAAATCAAGATGTAAAAAATAGGTTTTTTTTCAGGGATATTTTTTGGAAAAATTAAGTTTCAAATCTTTAATAAAATGTATAATTTATTTATTTTTTTTACAAAAAAATGATTTAGTGAAATATAAGCTTTTCATAGATGGTTTTAGGGTACTAAATTGCTAAATCATTAACATCGAAGGTATAAAGTGGTAGAACATATTCAATGAAACTTGTTTCAAAGATATCGATAAAATTCTATTAATAGAAGAGCTTTGTTTGTCGATATATTTAATAAACATTAAAAACTTCAAAATTTATAAAGTGACCAATTTTAAACAAAAAAATGCATTTTCGTACATAATTTGTTATGTTAACTTAAAAAAATTATGCAAATTAATTTATTTTATATTTCGTAGACATATTTAGAAGATAATTTAGTAAGCTACAAATGAAAAAAGTATTATTACGATAAAACTAATAGTTTCGCTCTATTGTTTCCATCAGTTTTGAAATAATGATTTTTTAAAAAAAAGTTTAAAGCACTTCTTATTTCATCATCTGTCGTTGCCCCAAAGCTTTTTTTAATTAATTCAATGTACCTATGATATATGTGCATCGCTATCGATTAAAAATAAAAATAATCGTCCATCTGTTGATTCTTAAATTTATGACTAATAACTCATATTAATAATATATATTTAATCAATTTTAACCATCTAAATAAGTTCTTGAATTTTCAATTTCGAAATGATACAATTTTTACAAATAAGTGAAAATTCTTTAATTAATAACAAATAAATGTTTCGGCTCACGTCTAATTAAGAAAACTGTCCAATCAATAAAAGAACTCTAATTTATAATAAATTTTGTATTATTGTCGTAACATATCATTTTAATCTTACGCAGTTGGCATTATCTCTTCTAGCTTCGTACGACAGGATTTCAAAAGTGACCGTTTCATTTTGGATCTTATTATCGGCGGTTCGATGCTCATTTTTTTGTTGTTTTCATCCCTCCTCCATAATGTTTCACTAAAAATGCTCAAACTCGGTCTATACTATGTATCTGATCCTAGTAAATCCGGCGTCATGGGAGTTATTTGACAGACTGGCACTTCTTATTTATCTATTGGCTTTAACGCAAGGCTTAGTAAAAGCAGTTGGCTCTAATTTATCTGTAAAATTATCTTGTGAGACAAATTTATTCGTAGTTTCATAGGCTCGTAAAGAAAACATTGAGCTGTTGCTTGGTGTGTGTATATATAGCTTGATACAAGAAAGCGGCACTATTAAAATGCAGGTGCATTAGTTAACAGTAATTTACGTTAACTTATTAATAAAGTAATAGTTGTATTAGTTCAAATATACTATGAATCGCGAAGAAAAGTTTTTGGACACGAAACGTGAGTAAAATGAAAGCGTTCGTAGGTACTGTGTTTATATTTGGTTCTTTGAATCGATATAGTACTTTTTATAAATTATTTTGATAGAAAAGCAATTAAAAATATAAAGAAATTAAATGCTATATTACTTATGGTACGAATTTTTAATTTATATCACAAACATATTAACGATATAATAATTCAAAAATATTTTATTGATTATATTTGAAATATTTTCGTGATCAAATTCAGAAGTATTTGAAAAAATCCAGTAATGATGTTTAAGTGAAATAAATTATTTGTATCAGATTTAATTTATTTATAAAACCAATCAAACTAGCGTATAATTTATAGAAGTTTTTATTAGCTTATTATTGTATCTATTTAGATTAAACAAAGTTAATTTTTTTCTAGATTGTAGAGTAGAAGGTAAAAGTGGTAGTTCAACTGGATCATCAGATTATACTACATGTTCTGATAATCCGAATGAAAATTTGACTATAAAAAAAGGAAATTTGTTCGGCTCATTGCAATCCGTAATTTTAGCTGAACAGATTTTACCGTCTCATCAACGGGAAACTACATCGGGAGAATCTCTGGTTTTCCACTGTCCTAATACTGACATAAACAATGAAAGTAATTATTCAGTAAGTGTTTTAGATCAAAATTTAGATGCTCTTATAGACAATAATATTTCTATGGATCACAAAGATTTAAGCCAATCTGATTTAAATGTAAATGATAGTACTAAATATTTACAACTCGAATCTATGACAAAATTATTAGAAATGAAGTCAAGTAATTACTTTTATAATAATTATTCAAATTTGAATAAATTAGATAGAGAAGGTGAAACGAATAAATTGAGCGATTCATTGTTAGATCCAATAAAGTCACAAACTGAAAACGAGCGACTTATAACAATTATGGAAGAAACAGAAGTAACACATGCAACCAGTTCATTTTTGAAGAATCAATCTCTGATTAATTTAGAGACAAATAATAGGGATTCAACATTAGAAATGGTTGATGAATGCAAAAGCTATGATAGAATTAGTAATTATAATAAAAATTCTAAGAGAAGAGTTTTATTTGCAAATAAAAGTGATAAAAAATATAATAAACCTGATAAATTGAAATTTAAAAAACCAGAAAAATGCCTTAATATTCAGATCAGTGAAGATAGATGTTGTGCACAAAAGAGAAGAGATATTAATAAAAATTATAATACAACAGAGTCTTTTGTCTTATGGGAAAAATTGTGTAAGACTTCAGATAAATTAGTATCTCGAAGAAGTCATTCTTTTTCAGAATTGAGTTCTGTTACTGAAAGTTATATAGGGGATGATGAATATTCAACAAGTTTTAAAACACTTGATGAAACGTATTTATCTGATATTTCATTGGATACAAATGATAAAGATATTTCACAAAAAAAATATTCTAGATCTAAAAGTAAATCATGTGATAGTCTGTTAAAAGAAGTTAAACACCTACCTCATATTTTGTACGATAGATTTTTAAAGTGTTTAGCAAAAGAAATAGAAAATATTAGAAAGCAAAATGTTGTATGCACATGTCATAAACTTGATCAGCATTCAAATAAAGAAAATAATGGAAGAAGTCTAAAATATAATGCAAAGTCTCCAGTAATTCAAATTTCAAATGGAAAAAATATTGAAAGTAAGTTCTTATTGAAAAAAACAATTATTCTTAGTTATACATTGATCAATTATAATGTTTGATTTAGTCATTTATTTCATAGCTAATTGTGAATTGAGTTACTTTTAAAATTATTTTAATAAAATCTTAATTTATTATACTTTTATATTATTTTATAGAAACTTTATTAAAAAATTCACCAGTAAAGACAATTCCAAATCAGAATAAATTATCACCAGAAATTTTAAAAAGTTTGCCTCAGGATATTCAAAGACTAAGTCCAAAATCTTTAAATAAAACACCAACTACCCCATCAAAGAAGCGTGGACTATATTCTTGGCAAAAAGAAATTGTATCACCAGTTGGAGAATACATAAGAGGTAAAAGGCAAAGTCCTTTTAAAACTTCTCCAAATAAAAAGAAATCATAAAAATTCATTTTATTTTGGTAGTAGTACAAATCAAAGTGATAAAAAGTGCAAGCTAACGTTTTATATTTTTTAATTGTTCGTTTTTCTATTTTGATTAAATTTTATGATAAAAACATTCTAATTTTAGAGTTTATGCCCACCGTGTAGTTTTGTTTATATTATCTTAAGTGTGATAAGTTTAGGTTGTATCCTATATAATAAATAATAAAAAATATATTTTTGAATACCAGTTTTAATAGATTGTAGAATAATTAAAATCAGAATATTTGAGTTGTAATTATTAAGTAACTGTTAACATTTGTAAATTTGGAAATAAAATTCCGCAATTTTCAAATAAAATAACAAAACTACTTTTAATAAAGATGGAATTTCTAGAGAATTTTCATTATAAATTTTTTTTATACGTTGATTTAATAAGTAGTTACTCTAAATGAAAAATTATTCTATCTAGAAATATCAAAGTAAGATCATTTATTTTTAAAAGTTGTATAATTTATAATAGATTTTATAAATCACAATAATTTATAATCAGATAAACAAATATTCATACATATTGTTGTAAACGTTAAAAACATAATTTACTTATTAAAGCTAGAAGTCAATTATTCACCTTTTAACTGAATTAAATGTAAAGAGTAATTGATAAGAAATGTATTTGAAATGCATGTTTAACCAATGTATTTTTTACAAAAAATTTACATATAACAATTGTAAACTGAAATTAGTTATTTAATAAAATTACTTATATATTAATAATACAATATTCGTTTCATTTTATTAATGTTTTAGACTTGTGTACAAATAATGTCAGTACAAATTGCTATCAATCATTATTTTTTTCAATCTGTATATGCATGCCATATCTTCTTTGCATTTCTTCTTCCATTGCCTTAATCTGTTCTCTATTTTGTTCTTGGGTAATCTGCTCCATTATTTCATGATTATAAGTAGAATGAAGAAGTAAAGCAAGAACACCAGCTCTGGATGCCATGTTTGATCTAATTTGTCTTTCTTGTTCAACAAGTTCATCAATTTTTAACCATTGACGTACTCTTTCCATATCAATTTCAGCTCTGCGTAACTTTTCCCAAACATAATGCTTAACACAATTTTTTTTTGGAGCTCTGCAAAATTCTCCAGTTGCATCAAAAACATTTGTTACTAAAGGACAACCACAAACTTCTGTATCACTTATTTTTGGATCTTTACAGTGCTCTGGACAAAGTACTCGTAATCTTTTACAATATGTATGATTCAATGGATTATAAAAATCACAAAACATAACTTGTCCTTCAATTCGAGTTTTGAAAATAGATCCAAATGATGCTTGAGATTCATACTAAAATAAAGAAATTTTGTTATTACCTTTGAAAATATTTTCACTTTTCGAAAATTTCTTCTTTAATTTTATATTTTTTAACTGATAAAATAAATAGCAATTTTGTAGTCTTATATCTAATATATTATCAGTGTTATAAATATTAAATAGTGCTTAGCTGTAAGAAATATGTAAATTTTAAATATTTTTATCTTTTTGTAAATTTTTTTAATAAATGTTCTTTGACAAAATAACTACTATATATGCTTTTTTATTTTGTAGAAATATATCGAATAAAATTTTGAATTTTATTTTTTCTATAAAATATCATAATATAAAATATCAAATATTATTCTTCAGCTATTTTTGTTTGAAACTATTTGTAAATTAGAAATGGTTTTTCATTGAAATGCTGTTAATTATATAAATTTTGTTAAATCTTAGAAAACTTTTTTCAGAGATATTTTTAATTTGATCCAATAATATCTTATATGGTTCTTTTAAATTGATGACAAAATTATTATCTTTTAGTAATGTAACAAGCTCAAACTTGTATTTCAATTATTAAGTCTTGTGAAGATATTTTTAAGCTTCAAAAAGATTGATCAAATTAGCAATGTTTAACTTACTGGTGTTGGAGCTTGGATCAGTTTCTATAAGGCTTTTAATACAATAGAGGTGATAAGAGATTTGAATAATTTTAACAGACAACTTTTATTGATGTAGATGCAATGGTAAAGTTCACCAATTATTGGATTTTTAGTATGTTTCATAATGAACTTTGTAAATCCTAATTCATTAATAGTTTTACTACTCATGTAATTTATTTAGAGTATACATGTATTACAATGAATATACAATTTCGAAATAATTAAACGAATATTTCTAAAATTCTGTGGTGCAGATTTATTACTATCAATTTGGTATATGATATTAAATAATTTTTTACTTTAAATATAATGACTGTTTTATGGAACATTTTCTTTTACTATCACAACTTCCTTATATCTTAATTCCATATTTGCAATTCTTGTATTTTAGTTATACAATTTTTGTAAGAGCATTAACAAGGTCATACAATTTTAAAAATAAATAAATATTTTACCTTATTAAAACACTTTTCCATATGTTTAATAGCAGTTCTTGAATTGATTTCATGTCCACAAGTTATACAATACATACTCATTTCTGTGTCATCATTATCATCAATTTCAGCTTTGGGATCTATCATGGCATGCCTTGCACGTTCTACTATTTTGTCAAGCTCAGCATGTCTTTTATCTAGTTCTTGAAGAATTCTCCTCACTTCGTGTTGTTGTTTCCTAACATTTTCTAATGCTAATCTATTATTTTGTTCCGCTATACAAGGTGTAAAAGACCACTCTTGAAGTCTTTGTGGAAGTACTTGAAAAATTCTATTTGTAGCTAATTTTATTCCACAATCTTCAGAGCAATACTTGCTACTAGGTCGCGATTGTTTTGTACATGATGGACCATAACAATGTCTAGGTGGTTCAAGATAATCTATTCTTTCATTGCTAGAATCTCGTCTTCGTTTTCTATTTAGTTTAGTATTACGATTAATACTTTTAGATGGTTTCAGAGGATCTCCAAGAACTCTACAGGTTCTTTGATCACAACGAAGTTTTAAACGAATTGATGGGCCAAATTTTTTAAGGTGTCTATAATAAAATTTATTTCACGCTAAACTGTTTTTATGAAATCATTTTTATTGGCAAACATCGGTAAAAATTATATATTTTTATAATTGCACTACAATTACGTACAAAAAATTCTTTTCTCAAATTATCAAAATTGTTAAAAATATTAATATAGCATGAGGTTACTAAAATACCAAAAGGATTATTTTTAGCGCATAAATTTTATTTTACTAAAATAATTATTTAAATACATTAAAGAAAATAGGTCTAATTGAATTTATTAATGTAAAATATCAAAATTAAAATCATATAAATAATTTATTTAAATTTATAATAATTTTTATACCTGCAAGCATCGCATTTTCCACAATTTTCATTTCGTAAGCAGCCAGAACATTCTCCACAACGTTTTGATGATTTTTTAGCAATCGCTGGATCCCATGGAGCATCATATTCGTATCGTAACACTCGTTCTTTTTCTTTATTCTTTTTATGCTTTCGATCATCTTGATCAGGTTTTTCTATACGTTCAGTTTTTTTTGGTTTATATCTAGTTATTAAGGTTGGATCTTCTTCTCTACACCTCTATAAAAATTATTTATATAATTTTATTATATAATTTTAATGTATACAAATGCTAAGCTTCATTATACTTGTTAAATTTAGTATAAAATAATCTTACAACACAAAAGAACTGTTTAATATATTTGGCTTCTTTTTCTGTAATATTTATACAGTCTCCGTGATACCATTCTTCGCAAGCATCGCATCCACTTAAAAAATAAAAGAGAAAGTAATGTTAATAAAAATGAAATAATGAACATTAATTTTTTTCTGCAAAAATTACTGACATCATAAATCTCGAACTGTCTGAACTTCTGCAAATGCAATATGCTTGACCATCTTGTTTTAATAAAGTTGCTATCTTACTTTTTCTCTCAGGTAGCATAAATTGTTTTGCAATTTCTTCTTTCTAAGATATTATTATAAATTAGATAACAAATAATTAACATAGTCGATATATAATTTTATAATTTTATAACATTTTGTCATATTACTACATTAACGAATAAAATTGTATTTAATTAATAGTCTTACAAGTAATTTGTTTTATATAGTAATGAAGTATTAATCAATTACCGATAATCCATGACGTTTGTCGCCCATTTCGCCCCCGGCTAGTAATTTTATGAATAATTATTTATTAAAATTTTAGTACAAACATCATCTCGTTATAATTATTATAAAAGTCATCTATAAAATGCAAATATATCGTTTAGGTACATTTAACAATGCATATTTTTAGAATTATAAATTCTTTTTATACCTTATCAACTCGCTACTTCTGCTATACCGCGTTATTGCAGGGAATACTGAGACCATTATGAACGAGGACTTGCATACCGTCGTAAGTTCTGCATAGGTTTTAGGAAAGCTGCCGCCAGATGGTACTGCTTAATGCAAATTATTCATTTTGAAAAATACGAAAAATACAGTGCATTTCATTTATAATATTTGCAAGTACATTTACTTATATTTTTATATTAACAAATTGAAGTATTTAAAAATTACCATTGGCGAGAAAGGAGCCGAATATTTATATCAAATTTATATGAACGTGCAGAGCTGATTGTATTATAATTAACCAAATGATGATGTATCATTTATTTCTACTTAAACTATATTCAAAATAATTTATGAATAATTTATAAATAATTATTCTAGAATTTATTGCACAGTAAATTTATTCTCAGTAAACTTACTACCAACGATGTCTTTCTTAATGGTCTTTCTTAAATTTTAATTACTGGAAAAAAAACTAAACTGTTCAATGTTTCAGAATGAAATGTGTTGTGCTCGGTATGATAATTAGTAATAAAATACTATAATAGTTTTTAATTTTAATAACTCACTCCAAAATTTTACCTAGAGATTAATATAGCAGATTGTATAAGAATATATTTGATCATAATCGACTTTTTTTATGCAAGAAATTTCTATCATCGGTGATATTTGAAGCTGAAGTTTCTATCGACTTCGTGCAGCAAGTACGCGATGAGTAAGTATCTTATGTATTCACCTGTAATTTTTCTGTTATAATAACTAAAATAAGAAATGCACTTGTTGAAAAGCCATAATTTAGTATTTATTAGTATTTATGAAATTGGTGAAATGAATAATATTATATTTTAAGTATTATCTATCTTTTATTTATTATATTTCGATTATATAGAGAAAGAATGGGAATTAATTATCCTTTATACATACCTCTTGTATTTAACTACAGAGAATGAAAGAGTTATGCATTTAAGATTTTCGGCAAACAAATTGAGCAAAAGGCTAGAATTAGGTAACTTAGATAAAAAAACTTACGATCTTACTGCAAATTTTTGAGGAATGAATCAACACTGAAATCGATGAAAGTGAGAATTTGTGAAGGGATAAAATTATGTTTTATTATTATACTTTATGAGAAAGCCTTAAATAATTTGATCTCGATTATCAAGAAATTAATTCGATAGAAATGAAGATGGAAGAAAAGATTAGAACTTTTATTGAAATTACAAAATTCTGTAAAATAAGATAGATTCATAATATATTTTATATTTTAATAAATATGGAAAGCTTTGGTTATCGATGATTTCGTGACTCAAGATTTTATCGTGATGTTAAATTACAAAATTCTGAATTATCTAATATATCTCGTAATTTATGTTTATAAACTAAACATTATTTCAAATTTCTATAAAAATCATTTTGTAAAAATCCATCATTTCTGAAATAAATACCCATAATGTGGGTCAAAGATAAGGCTGTTGATTACATTATATATATGATAGATAATATTTCGAATTGACACGAATTTATTTTTTAACTGTATTGACATCAAGATTCGAATATCAACCACGTAATATCATTGAAGATTATACGAAACGAAATGAAAAGAAGCATTAGTGTGACGATATTATACTACATAAAACAGAAGAGTTATCTCGTGTGCAACCAGAACTGGTTTTAGAATATGGAATTATTTTGCTAAGTTAAGAAATGTTAGTTTCTTAGTAAATTCATGACTAAATCTGATATTTTTGACGATGAGGAAACTTTGAAGATGCCGAAGCCGTAGTTTGGTACCCTCGTACAGGAAAACTTTGAGTACTTAATTATTTTTATTTCACAACTATTATCGCGATTTTGTTGCTCTTTTCAATTTATTTGTTAAAGTCTCGTCGTTTATTGACTAATATGTAATTACATAAGCCTATTATATATTTATTCGAATGTAACATGAACATTATTATTATTGAAATAATATGTAAATTTATGTTTACATTAATCTCTGAGAATATAATAATTATTAAAATAATTATTTTTAAGTTAATACGGATAGTGTTAACTTAATACTATATGTTACAGTTACAAATTTTTGTAAAAATCAAATAAAAATCAAAGATAAGTTAAGTTCTCAAGAAACGTACTTTATAAAGATAGAATAATGATGATCAAACATTAAACAATTTATTCATAGACCTTGAAGATTAAATTTAAAATTCAGAACAACCGGTTTGTTGCGGTGATATATAATTGAATATTCCTTCTTAATAAATAACTTGAGTAATATTAAAATAATTATCTTCCACTAATTTATCAACGCTATATTCTATTTCACAAGTCTAAATAAAATATTCTCATGCAAAATATTAATTATAAAATATGATACACAATTTTCTATTAAACAATCACAAATAATTTAGTAATTGCTATGCATTCGTAATTACTAATAAGTCTCGAATAGTACGAAAATTAGCACAAAAATTTATTAAATTTTAAGATAAAGGTTGCAATTTCGACAGTAGAATTACCGCGATGATCCGAGCTTCATAATAATTTTAATAATCCTTAACTAATTCCCTATTCAGCTATTCCGATCCACAGAGGCAAATAAATTGCGAATATATTGTAGGACTATCCTACAATTCCATAGACTATATTCTATTTTAAGGTTGTACTTTTAATTTATTAAGCAGATAAGTAGAAAGTAATGCATATTAGTGTATAATATAACAGTGTCAGTTACAAATCTTTTGTAACATTGCATTAGAAAATAAGTAAATTGGCAGAAATTTTAACATTACTCTTTTAAAAATTAAAAACATTTTTATTAATTGATCGAATGAAATAGTTCACAAAGCAAATAAACATATGTTTGATACAAATATATATAATTATTACATAATAATGATGTTTTCTAGCAGTGAAGTCTCATGCGTTTTACACAGTGCGTTTCCTTAAAGTTCCTTACATCACTTTCACTGCTACGTTGCGAGAAGAATATCTTTAGCATTTCGTTTTAGTAGCACATCGTACTACGAGGATTTCGAACGTTCATTTTTTCATTACATAAACGTGCGACGTTAATGGCAGGATGAAATCTTTACTAGTAAGTGTCATTGTTAAAGAAGAACATTTTTCATTGTTGATATATTATTAGTTTTGTCACTTGAATTATTCGTGGATCATGCTTGTTAATTCAAGGATAACTAAAAGGAATCGCACAAATAGCGTGAGGAAAGTGAAAGCAGAGGATATAGTGGTTGTTCGACTTATTTATCGTTACACGCGGACTCGCAAATGAAAATATTTTTGGATAATTTTCATTATATTTGTATGATACAATTATTCCAAATCATACATTCAAATGAAACATATTTAAATTCCATATTTTATTTAATCATTCATATGCAGATACAGTCAGTACCTTCGTTATATTCATTATGAATAAATATATTCATTTCAAAATTTTAACATAATAACATACTAAATATTTAAAGCTTGAATACTAAAGATTGAAAGCTTGGAGTTTTCGATACTTCATCTAGAAAATTTTTAATATTTTTACAATCGACACAGCCTAATCTTAAAAAATTTTCCATTATTTTTAAAGAATTTTTCTATTTTCTTTATAATAAGTGCCGATAAGCACATTGAAAAGGTAGATATCATAAATGTAGAATAAAAGAAATCGAGAACAAGAGTCTCCATCGAGCTTAAAAAAATAAATACAAATAAAGTAAAATATATATCATTTTGTAACGGCTACTTATTTGTAGAATTCTGATTTTTTAAAAATTGTAATACTTATTTGCATTCGTAAGTTGATTCTTAGAAAATAAAAAATTGTAAAATTAAAAAAAGCCATAATACTTTAATAAAACGAAAGAAAATTTTTAAGTTTGTTTTCAAAATATTCTATTAGTACTTTCTACTAATATTTTATTACTTTTTTTCAACTTTAACAAAATACAGCACAAAGAATAACCAATTTCTAATAGGTTATTAATAATTATTGCCAAATAATAATTACAATTTACATTACTTATGTAACGTTATATAATATTATAAACTGCAATTTATCTTAAGTTTTATTAAAAAGACTTTACCCTTTATTTTAAAATTGTTTCTCGGCAAAGTTAATTGAAAATCGAATAACACCCACACGTAGGCTTTCCTCAGCTTGGCAAGTCTTTGTCGTGGCGACGTGTCCCACATTCTACAATCACCAAGTGGCACACATCACGAAGTGACCACAACCACAACACAGGGCCCATTAAACCCCTACAGTTTTCAGTATAGTGCTGGTCGTTTCCCTGGACACGTCGATAGAGTTCATAGTGAAACTGGTGATGGAACCGGTCGTGTTCAAGGTAAGCTTTGCATATATCCTTTTAACAGAATATATTCAATAATATCAGATAACGGCTACATTTTCGTTTAAAGCTAGTTTAAAAAGTTCGTTGTCAAGAACATTATATTTTGATAAAATGTATTTTGTTAATTTTGAATACGATTTTTAATTTTATCATAATTCTCTTTTTAAAGTTAGATATACTTTTTATGGAAATGATTTTTCTTTAATTTCAAGGAGTCTGCAACAAACATTTTTATTTACTTCTTTTTACATCCACCACTATTTAAAAAACTAATTCACATGCTTTTGTATTGCATCAATTTGATAACAAACTGCATAGTTAAATTGAAATTTTGCTTAGGAAGGGTTGCGTGTAAATTTTATGATAATATTATCTTATTCAATTCCTCAAATTAATAATAAAAATTCTAATACTAAACACCGTAAATATATTGATTAAAAAACAATAACTTTCAATGCAATGAAAATTAAGTGCGCATTTGATGTTATTATACAAACATAATATAATGTTTTTACAGGATATTATTCCTTTATCGATCCTAAATTCAAAGTCAGAACTGTTGAGTATGTTGGAAATGAAAATGGTTTTCACCAATCTTTGATAAATTATGATGATGTATTGCAACCACCGAAAGATTCTGAAGCTGTCAGGCGCGAAAAAGAAAGGCATTTTACACTCTATCAAAAAATTGCAGCTTCAAATGCTCATGGTACTCCAGTTCAACTACCCCAGGTACATAAATAACAATATTCGTATTATTTTAAACTAGTAGCTGAAAGATTTGTGATGTTTTGAAATGATGTTTTTATAAATTAGGACAATGATATATATATCTGTGTACGTATTGTAAAATTTATTTTCGTCTTATTTTTTATGATATAGTATTCCCTATTCCAAAATTAAATAAAAAATTGTTTATCTTTGGTATATAAAAAGTATTTCTAAATTGAATGATAAAAGGCTTATTTTGTATAATTTAAGATTATTACAAATTCAGTAACTTTTTATCATAAACTGATGTATAAAATATAATAGTAATTCAATGATGGATGCCTTTCGATACACCTGAAAATATAATACATAATGATTAATAAATGATATACTAAAGAATAACTAATTATTCATTCATTTTTTTTTAACCATACGGAGTAGACGTATTACTGAATTTAATAAAAACTGTAAGTTTTGATAATACAATTATATAATAAGATATATGATTGCAAATTATTGAGTATTTGACAAAAGTAAATTTAAATAAAATTTTGCTAAATTATACTAAATCGAATTTAAGATAAATGGAAAGACATTTCGTTAAATTATATCAGCTAGGACAGTTTTCGTATTTTTCAAATAATAATAAATTTTAACTTTTATTTTGTATTATAAGATAAAAAACTCTTTAAAAGAGTATAAATAAACTAAGAAATATCGCTCTAAAAGTAAAATTAAACAGTTCAAAGCGTACACGCGCGAAAGGTACGTACACAAATACGTACAAATACAAATGTAAACATTCAAATAATTGTATATCTTAATTTGTAACATCCCAACTCATGTTTATATATATTATGTTACCAATACATTTTTTCTGTTAATACGTAAATTTTGTTCGAGGAATTGTAACTTTAAACGTAAAAATAATGGGAATTTAATATCAAAGTTATATTTTCAGGATTCTCCAAGCGTTGCTAGAGCAAAGAGCCGTCATCACAATCTTTTTAAAAAAATTGCAGCTGAACATGCAGCAATAGCAGCGGAACGTGAAGACAAGAGCTTGGCTTTTGAAGCAACTTCTATAGCCAACGAAGTAAATGAGTCAATAGCATATTTCAACTGACATATTGAATCGTTTGAGTTCATATAATTACATTTGTGCATTACATTTTTTCTTAAGTAAATAAAGGAAGTTCGATTTAATAGAGTCTGATTATAAATGTAATACTTGAAAGCCAATCGATTAGTTCTAATGATAAAACTAGTTTAAGTGCTTTGATTATTTTATTTTTAAGTATAAATTGCTTTTATATAAATTTTACTAGATACATATATGTCTAACAATATACTGCTTTATAGCTTATGTAATTTATCAGCAACTGAGATTTCCATTTGTGATAGCAGCTTTTTATTAAGTTTCTATCTCACGTTTATTGTATGTATATTTTTAATAATTAAATATTTTAACTTTTACACAAATTTCTAAATATTAATAAATTAAAATATATTTGAATTATATTGTAATTTCTTTTCTACATACAATTTTTCTATATTTAACACATTCTTTACCTTTGTTTATAATAAAATTGTAATAAAATAAGTAAACATACATCTTATCCGAGACAATTTTTATTTTAAATAAAATTAATTCAATTAATGGGACAGCTGGCTATCATTAAATATAATTTCCATTATTTCCTTAAGATATAACCAAATCCTTAAAGCTGCAGCTAATTACGAATTGCACTGAACTAGACTTTATAAAAATTGTTTTTCACAAGTAAGTGATTAATATTGCATTTTTCACTTGTACAAGCAAAAACAAAAATCAAGTTTCAGAAGTAATAATATGAACTTCTTAGTGTCATTATTTTTTTAATAAGTGTCTAATATCCTTATTTTGTCTTTGTAATGTGATATCAGCCTTTTCAGCTTTGTCTGTAATATTATCAATCAAATCATTTTGCGTATCGATTTCTTCTGACAAGCCAATGGCCAAACCTTTCAGTCTTGCAATTGAACCACTCATTTCATCCAAATTTTTTTCTAACACTGCAGCAATGTTTTTAGCATGAGGTAGATGATAAGTTTGTTCTTCTTCAGATAGGCCACGAATCCGAAAGGTAGGATGTTCTGAATTCTGTCTGGTATTTTCAGCAGCACTATTAAGTTTATCAGCTAGACTGTTATTAGACGTAGGAGACACGGGAGATTCTGGACTCTTTATTCCAGTAGTACTTGATCCAGGTGTTAAATCCATTGATTTGCTACCACTAAAATAATTCTTTAATCCACCAAAAACACTTTTTATTCCTTGAATATGTTTTTGACTGAAACGCAATGTACTATTTATATCATCGAGTCGCTTTTCTGTTCGTTCCAATTGTTCTCGTTGTCTAATTAATTCCTAAATATAAATTTATAAATTAATAAAATATTTTATATTTCGATTGAAATCTTGAAAGTATTTTAGAAATTATGTATATATATATATATAAATTATGCTTACAATCAAATATGATTGTAAATAAAAATTAATGTTGCCCTTCATAAAATCTAGTGTATTAACAGTGAATTAATAGTCTTATTAATTTTTAGTAGTTGAATAAGTTACCACATTACACAATTTTATAATAGATTATTACTGTAATTTTATTTTTATAAGAAAAACTTTGTTTCATTTTAATATCTTGAAATTAGTAAATATCTAGTAGTATATTTAATAAAATTAGTAAATGAGTAATTAAGGGCAGACATTTTTCTTTAATTTACAGATTTTTTCAATGCTACTGATGTAGCAGATTATATAATAAAAATGAATATTATAAATTTCTTTCAAAACTAATTTACATTACAAAATCATACATATATATATTAAAATTTAATGTACAATGTTAAGTCCATAGTGATTTTTGAATAAATTAAAACTTATCAATAATTTTAATAAATAAATTTTGCATTCATTGTCAATATTTCAAATTAATAGTCATTTAGGTACACTAGTATTTTTTTAAAGATAATTATATAAAAAAGTTATTATAGCATTAATATAAATATAAATGTTAAATCTTGACATTTTTGTTGTATTATAGTTATTATTATAAAATCTTTTTTAAAAGTTATTAATCGTAATTATTTACTAAAGTACAAAATGGTTAGGCTTATAATGATAAAAATATTTTATAAACAATAACCAGATACCTCAGCAGTTGCAGTTCCAACTTCCTCTGTATCTCTTAATAATGAGATTGAACGTTCTGATGATTTAATCGTTCTTTCTTCTATTGCTTTTTTTCGTTCAACAAGTTCTTGATGTTTTTGTTCAAGTTCATTATCAACATTATTGAAATGATTAACCCCATTGTTATAGGATGTAGGGTATCTAAGAGGTGCACTTCTTAAAAAAGTTTCATCGTCAATATCATCTTCTAATGAAAAAAATGGATTTTTGGGATCACTGAGATAGTTATGACCAGCCATTTCTTCCAATCTAATTATGCAAAGTAAATAAATAAAATACTAGAAAATGAAAAATTTGCTTTATTTATTTAAATTCTATTATTCAGATATATCCTTCGATATGATAGATTGAATGTATAGTAAATTTTTCTAATCTTTATCGACATTATTTCTCTAACGTACTGATGAATTTTTTATTAACGTTATTAATATAGTACTAACCTCCAAGCAAGTTAACACTCTTTTAACGAGTAAGAACTTTTCACTTTTATTATTTTAAATTTTAAATATCTAATAATAGACTTATATTGAATAGAATTGTTCAAAATATTAAATAAGTATATAGTAAAGTCTTAAAGATGTTAACAATCAACTCATTGTAAGAACAAGAATAAATGACCCTTTAGATAAAAGTGACACCCACTGACATTGTCTTCTGACATAGAATATTTTACTCTAGATTAGGTACAGAGTTAACAAATACTGATTTTTAATAAAAAGTCTGATTTCTTATCCTTATTACTTGCATATAAAAATACAGCTCCGCTACTTTACTAATATAATAAATCCTTGTTTTTAGAAAAAATAGGATTTAATGTACTTTAATTTGCGCTCTTTGAAAAAATGATTTAATATATAATGGGCTCTTCTAGTTTTACTGAAATATATAATTACAAATCTCAAACGACGTTGTATATATAAAAATCTTTATCATAACAATTATTAGCGCTTTAGCTTTTCTTTATTGCATTTTAATGTAAAATTGATAAAATTTAGTATTTATTATTAAAAAAGTAGAAAGATTACTCTTAATTTATGGTTTAAATGTGCGCATGCGTAGACCAAAGCTTAGTTTAAATAAATGAAAATAACAAGATCCCGTATTATTTAAAAATTTTATGCTCTGTATGTAAAAGCTCTATTAACTTTATGTGAATATTTAAAGTAAGATAATATTCATAAATTACTTACATAAACATATTACTAAAGATAATTTTAGATAACTATTGAATAAAGATACTTTATTCAATACTTTATATCTCTAGGAATTTTTATCATTTTAAAATTATGTTTGCTTTGTAAATATATAACCTTGTTATATTCAATATATTTTTATTCAAGTATATTTAATCTTAATAATTATTAAAAAAGAAGTATAGAAATTATCTTCAATTGTGTATTTTCTACTTACGTAGAAAAAACGGCAAGTAATTTCTTTTTATATCGAAAAATTTCTATCTTAAAAATAGTAGTCATAAAAATCAGTCAATTGATTTTTCTTTTAAAAAAATGCATCCATCGTTTCTTATCGAATAACTGAATCATGGTACAATTTTGATATTCATTAAAAAAAATTAAACAGATATTTGAAATTGAATTACTTTTATAGTATAAAGATTTTAATATTTTAATATGATTTGGAATATTGTGTTCCATATCTCAATATTCCAAATATATTTTAAACAGCAATATTATACTAATTAAATTGTTAATTTATCTTGATCGCACTTAATTTAAAAGTAATCTTGCATTCTTTGGAACATCTAAGAGTCTACATTTTCATAAATTCTAAATTATTATTTATATATTTTGAATTATTTTGAACACAAAGCGGTGATCAGAGGAACGATAAATAAACTGTATTAAAACATTTTCGGTAATATGAGGTAATCTGAGGCTGTCATGAAAGTTTCTCGTTGGTTATGAGATTTTTTGAGATTGAGAGAGAAGAAATTGAAACTTAGATCAAAGGTGATAGCATAAAGAGCAGGTTGCCTTTCCCTTCCTTATCTGCATATAAAACATCGCATTACTGCATATATAACACGTACTAAGAAAAATCATGTGGGCAACGAACACCTTGAGGAAAGACCTAATTGAAAAAAAAATAAATTGCCCGAGGGCTGAGTATACGAACTCAGTGAATATCAATGTTTATAAGAAATTGCTTAAATTTTATTTTCATTATAATAAAGTAGAATAGTCAGCGTATAAAAAAGAGCAAATAATTATTCAGAGATTAGTATGGTACATTATGTGAATGGTATAGTAGGTTTACATGCATAATATCAAATGAAAGTAAAAATACAGAGATGCCTTTGCTTTTATAGATAAGTCATTATACACAAATATTTGATTTTTATGCAGTGTGTAGCATTGTAGCTATCAATATGCGCATATCTGATCATAATAGGTCATTGAAAGCTTATGAGTCCATATCTCTTCTGATGAGGAAGTATTAATAGAATTCCTTATTTCCTTATCGATCAATTCACGGAGTTTCTTTAAAAATATTAAATCTTGATAATTCCGTTATTTTGCGGACGGTGAAGTTTATATAAACTCGATTTTCGATTATCGGCTGTAAAACGTTACAAAAAGAGAACTTGACGTATAATATATATTCTGATTGTTCATAATCAATTTCGATCAATCTGAACAGTTTCAAGACTACTGACTGATATCATTTTCAGATACGTCACAATAAATTTCATGATTCACAGAAAAGTAATCGTTATGAAGTAGATGATCTATAATGTTATTTTTGCTCTACATATCTATTTTATTAAGATTTACGATAAACGATTTTTTATTGGCGTGTACGTGGAAAAAAGTATCATGAAATATTCCGTGATAAATTTCAATTAACCAGATTGTTTTTTAAAAATTTCTTCTATGTTTGGTTAAAAACAACAAATTAACAAGTTATTATTAGCTTGGTAAAGATGGTGAACTGACTATAATATTCCGAATATTTTGTCAAATATCAACTCGCCCAGGCAAAGATCGCTTTAGTGCTGGTCGATGTGCGTATTTTCGATTCTTAGATAAAAAGTGCCTAAATTATCAGAGTTGGTGATTTAACATGTCAGATCTGCTATTTTAACGTTAAGGCAAAGGTTTACTGTGAACGGAGATCCAACATTAATTCATGATTATTGACAGTAGAGAAGGCGCTATTTCTTTCTAATTTTATATCATGAGTTTTCTAATGTTTAAGATGATAATGTTCTAACCCTTGACAAAATTTATCAAAATGGTTACGTCTCATGATAGTTTGGTATAGACCCGGCATGTGCTTTTATTTTAATATTAAAAGTAAGATCTTAAGGTTTGAACTACTTATATATTTGTTTTTGAAAAATCCTGCGATATAATAAACTTCTGCATATCCTTTGTTATTTTGGCTTTTCCAAATCTGCTCTACCATTTATGTTACTTTTGTGAGCAAATTTATTAATGCAATATATTTCAATTCAATGTATTGACGGATTTATTTTGAAAGATTGCTGTATCAAAACTTGAGTTTGCTATTTTAGAAGGAGAAATTTCTTTTTTAGGAAAATTATATGTAAATAATATTGTATCAGCTAGTGGAAACTTTTAATAGGAATTAAAATGTCTACGAGCATATAGTTGAATATTTGAGTTATTATTTAAATGTACGTATCGCACGTAAATTACAAACTTAATGGAATCTGGTAGAACTCTAAATTTTGGAGCGCAGACAGTGTATTTGCATTCACTATTTCGATAATAGTAAAGCCAAGAAGCTCACATACATAGACATCGAGGAGAGATAAAATAAGAGGACACTATATTCTGAAAATAAATACTAAGAAATCTTGAGAGAGAGAGAGAGAGAGAGAGAGAGAGAGAGAGTGAGGGGTACTGTTACCTGTTGAGAAAATTTTCATATTTTTAGAAAGTATAAATATTCATTATGGGGATAAAGAAAGCAGCATGTGAGAATATACGTGCTGCTATAAGCGATGATGTATAAGTATTAAAAAAAAATTGTCTTTCTAAAAGATTGCTTTTAAGTGATAAAATTTTTAATTTGTAATTGTTATTGACTCTTACAACAGTTACAAATTAAATTATATTACATTACCAATATTATATTGGATATTAAATTACCAATACAGATCATTTTAATGGAGTTGATTTATTTAAAGATTAGTCTTTTTTCATTATTTTCAACCGTTAAAATAAAACACCAAGTAGAACATCATGTAAATTTACATATATATCCAATACGCAAAAATATTAACAAAATTATAACAAAAAAAATTAAAAAATATTTAATATCCATTGTATTAAATTAGATTTCTATGTATACATTTTTAACTCAAATACTAATTTACATAACAATATAGCACTTGTCTTTTCGTAGATGTTCAATCGTCAATACCATTTCGAATTTTCATTTCTTGAAGTCCTTGGAATTCTTGGACGTCTTACCGCGACGATTGTAACGGTCATCCCGAAAGTCGTTAAAGTAAGTGTATGTGCATTTTGATCGTGGTCGCTCAACTGGAGCATTCAAAGCGGTTGTCCATATCATCGAGGCAACGATACCGAGGGCTCGAGACATGCACAATAGTAGCTGATTATAATCCATATTACGCAATCCATAAAACTGTTCAAGGACAATAATCTTTTGTAAAATTCCACTACTTTATTATTCGTACGAATGAATAATCATAAGATCAACTTTACCTGGAATAAGGGAGCTGCAATTGCATTTTGTTCAGCGACTACCGAGTGATTTCTTGTTTTCTTTATTTGCTTCGTGTAAATATTAGATATCTCTTCGGATAACTAAACAAAAAAGTTCTTTTATTAAAATATATTGAATTCCATTACTAGTAAAGTGGAGCGTTACTTATTGAGCTTTCAGTACTATACACTAAAAATGACCGTAAAAATATACGTATACATATCTTTCGGTATATTTTTAAATGATTAGAATAATAATAAATACTAGATAATAAAGATTTACACATCAAGCTTATATTTTCAAGATATAATTATGATTATATACTCCTTAGATTGTTAGAAATTAAAAGCATGAATTAATATTTAGTGTTAAACATTTTTCTAAAATCATTCTGATCATTCTTTTTCATTTATATTTGAATATTAGGAGCAATTACCTTGATCTCTGAATTATTGGGTACGTGATTTTTTACGAAGTTCCGTAAAACCTTATATCGTGCATCTTCGAATTGTGAAATTTTATGACCAGAAATTTGATATCGTTTCTCGATAAGGGCGCTGATAAAGTTTCGCAAAATATCGTATTTTGGTTCTCGCCCAACAGCATTTTGCAACTGTATTAGGAAGTCCATGTACTAAAGAATTAATTCATTGCTTAAACGATTTATACTACATATATTATTAAAAAGTATAGTTTTATTATGTTCGGGTAAGTTTTAATACAATGGTAAAAAGATGTATATTATTTATCAGTCACTAATTTTTCATTAATTATTTTATGTGAAAAAATGTCTTCACGTATAATAAATTTATATACACGCGCGTCATTATTGTTTGAGTAGGGTGATAAAAGAAATCAAAAAAATTTACGAACATAATTGCGCGATAAATAATAATGGGAACATTATTTGTACAAATAAGTACGAATAAGTAAAAAAAAAAATTACTTAAAAGTCCAAGCTTATCGTAGTTTATTATACCCAAAGGTTAAATAATATTTCCTTGAATACAACTCTACGAATCAAATTCAAAATAAGTTTTCATTTTATTTACGTGTATTTGAGTAGCGACTTTTACATACTGCAACATTCTCGGCATATAAGTGAAACAATGATTGGGTGAGTTTATGCCACGTACTTGATAAAGAGTACCACTTGAAGGTTCATTGGCATACGCAAGTACGCCTGCAGCTAAAGCACGACTTGCATCAAATTGGCAGGATCCCATGATTTGTGCCACGTGTGCTCCTGGTATTCCACCGTCATCGTCTCTACTCAAAACATGAATTTTAGTATTGAACTTGAATAAGTATAAATAAACTAAAACTAAATTCAAGGTTTCATAGATTGATATTTTTCTATGTTGCAATGAAATTCATTATCTTTTTTTGTTACGTTCCAAGCGTAACTATAGAATTATAGACATTCGAACAATTATTTCGTTTAAATTATAATTTGTTTAAATTATAAATGTCCGAATACAAATTTAATACAAATTTTATTCACAATAGTAAGCACAGGCTAAGTAACAATCTTACAATAGAATTTCTATTTTTAAATTGAAGTACTAAATTATTAATGTTAGAGCATGTTTGTTATTTGACTACTAGAAGTAAAAGTAAAAATACAATGATTCTCGTCGATGCTAAACTATTGCGCACAAATTTTTTCTCATCCTGTTCCTTAATGCTATATATATATAAAGAGCAGAGTCTACCTAATAGTTTATTTCAATGTACATTGTTATTTATAACCCGACATGTATGAAAAGTTCCGTTTCTATTTTTCTCACAACATTATTAATTTAAAAAATTTTTATCATTTACAACATACAAATCATCGATAATATATCGGTGAATATAATGAAAAATCGTTTAAAAATACAGAAAATTGCAATGAAAATATTAATGACATAAACTGTATTCTTACATATTTCAATCCTTCCGTGATAATTAGTTAACAATTTAATTAACTAAACTAAATAAAGCGATAACTTTTTGATAGTCCTTTAAGAATATTTTAGATGTAGTAATTGCATATTAAGAGAAATTTAAAAAATTTACCAAATATTTTAAATATTGAAAGTTTCGAATAAAATGTCTCTAACTTCAGGATATTACAAACGCTTCAAATTCCAATCATCTACAAATGATATAAATACGTCATTCAAGTTAAAAATATGGATTTTACTCTTCTTTGTATCTGTTTTTTCAATATTTGTTTACCTTTATGAAATAAACTTAAAAGCAGCTAATTCGATTTTTGAATTCATAACAATTCGCGATGTGGAAGAAACTTTTTAGACTTCTTCGAATAAGAAGCCAAGCTCAGCCGAAGGGAATTCTGAATGCAAATTCATTATGTGATCGAATTCCGATGGTAGGATCAAGACTCGACTCGATATCTGATATATGATATCTGAACTGCAATTAATTTCAAGAAAAAACTCAATGAGATATTCGGGCAAATTTGATTCGGAAATGTGTATTACGTCCGCGTTTGGGACAATAAATTTGTCGACGATAAAAACTTGTTGTCACGTCTAGAAAATGAACGTCTCTCTGAGGCGAGACTGCGTTGTCTTTTAATTGCAAACTGGAGTACAGCGGTGTTCGACGTTTCCATTTATTTTTTACGTACAAGTACAATAATTATCAAATTTGCAGATCATATTTTTTCTCTAACTGAGCAATTAATGCACTACCCGTCTTGATTGATGGTCTATATCTTATTTTCCACGATGGTTCGTGAAATGCGGAACTCGCAAGAGCTCTACATTTTAATTATTAAAAAGAAAAAAGATGTGTAAAAAGATGCCTAGTAATAACGTCTATATATATATACACACGTATAGTGTTTTATTATCGCTGTATTTCCATTTTAAATTTGGATTTGAAACATTAAGGAAAGATTTTTAAATTCGACTAATTAAGTTGAACCAACAACTTTATCCGAATAATTGGATAGAAAAAAGGGTCAATAGAAAAGGAGTAATTTTGTCAGAAGGTACAAATGAAGCTCGTAATGGTATTCCATCAAAGGACAAGCAAGACTCTTATGTCGACTTACGCGTTCACGGCTACGTAGAGCCTTAGAAAATCGCCTAGACTCTGGCGCCGAATCTCCGTGAAATTGTTCGCTGTGTTATGTAGGCAGTCCAGGAAGAACTCGATCCAATCGGATTTCTGCAGGACAAAAGGGATCCGGTGCATCTCGCAGGCACTTACGAGAGCAACGATAGCTGGTAGCGATGCCAACAGTTCCATGCTGTCCTCGTAAATGTGCTGTAGAGCGTAATGTCAGGATTGCAATTAACGAGAATGTCGGCTTTATAATAAAACGCGAAAAGAATTAATTTCATGCCCTTCTGCACCCACGACATATCCTATTAAACCATTAATGAACCATTTCTTTCGTTAGCCTACGTTCTCACGCTTTCTGATTCAATTAATATTCGCGCGATTCAATTAATTTACTAATTAATTTTGTAAGTTCTTTTGTGCCTAAATATATTTCTAAATTTTTAATTAAATAAATTTATGTACTGTAACAAAAGCTTTATTCAAAATTATTAAAAAATAACTGTATTTCACAAAGGTATAATTCATGACGTAAAACTGATATAAGAACATGTTAAATGTATTTTGTTTCATGTTGAGTGCATCACGTTGGAGTCTTTAAAATTTTTAAACGATTATAGCGCAAAGTTGAATTTTACTTTCACATATCATTGTAAGGTAATATAATTATCATTATGAAACAAAATTTAAGCAGCATATATTTTTGTATTCTTTTATACGATTCATCTAACGTTTTCAGAGATTTTAAATAGAAAACTGTCTTGCATCACTTGTAGGTAGTATTAATAATAGTTTGTTTATAATGCAGTTGCAGTTAGAGATTAAGGTATATTTTTTATATTTAAACCATTTATTTAAATTATAAACGGCTGGATATTTACATTCGAGTACGATGTAAGGCTTTTGTGTTAGAGCGTTTTGAAAATAAATCGAACAATTACGTGTTCAGGCGTATTGATAAAGCGCTTAGTCGAGGATGAAATTCTTGTAAAAAGTATTGTAGATTGTAAATTTTGATCATGTTCTCAATAAATGTCTAGAGAATAAAAAAAATTATGAATCTACATATTTTCAAACTACCGGTGCAAATGAAAAAATTTTGAAATTATTAAGTTTTAAAATTATTAAATTTTTTAATATAATTATTATTAAAATTTGAAATTATTATATATTAAGATCACGTGATAGACAAATGTATATATATATATATATATATATATATATATGTGCGTGAGTATATAAATACATATACACATAATAAAGTATTACATTTATAAATTAAAAATCAGTTAAAAGAATTTGCTTCATCTTGAACCTTGAGAAGAAAATGTAAGTATTTTATATAAAAAAAAAAATATTTAATTTGAACATAAACCACAAACGGAAATTAAATAAATAAAATACATTTATTATGTCATGGTTCTACATTAATATTATTATGAAAATTTGTTTTTCATGTGATAAAATATCAGTTATAATTGTATGTTAAAACTAAAAGATGAAATATGTAAAAATAAATAAGATAATAAACTTCTAATATTAAAACTTGTTAATTCACTACTAATTTTAGTACTTAAATAAGCAAATTCTAGTCGAAGATAATTATTTCTGTATTTTTTAATATTTGAAACTTATCATAAATAATTTAAAATTTGTTTTATGTATCAAATAAATATGTATCGCTGTACATGCGGTAAATATGCTTTAAACTAAGCAACGAAAGATTTCTGGATTTAATCTTTCATATTCTCAATAAAGTAAATAGATTAAATGTAGTAAAGTATTATTTAAATGTAAATATTGAACGTAAAGCAAAGAAATTCTCACATGCTAGTAAGCGTGATAAATCGAAGCTTTTTATAGATATAGTATTTTTCAGAAAATTAATATTCATTTGGATATTAATAAAAATACGCGATTATATCCGAACGCTAAAATTTATCCAAATATTCGTACATCATACTTACATATCTTTATTTTTACTTTTATTTATACTATACCTTTATGGATCTTATTATAATCAAATAGCAAATTTACTAATATTTTAGATATTTTAAATTTCGTTGAACTAAAAATCAGTGATACATAATTTTTCCTATAGTTTTAAGTTACTGAACGAAATATTCTAGGAAAAAAAAATTTGAATGTAAATGAAAAAATTTACAATTGATTTGTCTTATCAATTATCTTTGAAAGCAATTTCCGAGGTAGAGATGTAATTTTTAATAAATTATTCTTAACTTATAATGCAAAATTAAAGAAAATTTCAGTTTATTTGTCAGTGAATAATTAATACGAATAGCCTTCTACAACGATCTAATTCACTGTAATTATAATTCAAAGTTAACGAAAAGTTGAAAGAATTGAATTATAATTGTACAAAAAATGTACAAAAAGTTTTGTTTCTGCCATTAATGCTATTAATGAAAAACTTGTAGTTTAGATACATTTTTGTTTACGAGACTGTTTTAAATCTTTTAAAAATTGCAATCCTGTTGAGAAAATTGTTTCACTCGAGCAGAGTTAATAAAAAAGAGATACGAAATTGGATCCCTCTGTTTCGTAAAGCCTAACATCCATTCAGGAGAAAAAAAAAAGATTTCTAAAGGAAACCAGTTGCATTTTGCCTTATTGAAATGCCTAATACGTACCTCCCAATAAGTATAGCTCAAAGCCCCTGTTCGCACTGCTTTCTTGTAGTGTTTATCGGCTTCGAGAGACGTGAGGGCGATTGCCAATCTGGCGACAGGTGATACGTTCTCAGGTAAGGCCCGGAGAACATTACCAACGATGCCTCCAGCCTTACCAGAGGACTCGGAACACCACCATTCTTTGCGCTTATCCCGACGCTGAGTCCAGTCAGCCATTAAGGATTCCGCTTGTTCGTTGGTTGGTACATCGCCAGTGAGCAACAGCCAAAATACGGCTTCGGGACTGGGTGAGTTTCCTCGACGTGGTAGAAGATCGAGCATCTCAGGTATGGATAATCCTCTGTACTTTATCTGAAGTTGTGGTTTGTTACTGTCAGCGCGCGCTTGGAATATCTTCGATATGAGCTTGTGTTGATTGAAAGGTTCACATAGTGATTTCAGAATCGGAATGAAAAAAAAAATCAAAAAATAGAATGCAGATCAACAAATCGTTAGCTATTTTCATGGAAAGGAAGGTGTCCACTTATTTTCTTTCTGGCAGATGAGAACGTGTTTCAGTAAATAGCATTTAATGAATTGTTTAACGGCAGTGGATACAGGTGAGTAGAATTTTTCTAATAAGTAAAAACATATGATTTTTACCGTAAAATAAGGCATAGAGATTGCCTTTTTGTAATTAATACTAACTACAATACGTTTATTTCATAGTAATGAATAATTACTATCTTTTAATGTTATAGTCATTAGTAGCCATTAGTAGCGAAGAAGTGCAAAAAAGAGACAAACAATCAAACAAGAATTTTCTTTCGGGCAAATGTTAAATTTTCAATGGTACTTGAAAGGCATTAATCGTAAAAGCATTAAAGAATATTGAAAAATAACATATCATAAGGTATAGGATTTATTATTCACTATCGTTAATTATTTAGTTTTATTTGAAAAACCATCTGTTTCACTCGTATAATTCTATATCACGTTCAGAGCCTTTCCACGTCTACCAATGATCAACAAGTGGGCGTTATTGATACATTAACTTACATTTATAAATTAGTTATAGATTTTATAAATATTTAAAAATCGGATCGATACACCAAAGATTCGTGAAAGTTATTGGTCGTTCTCGAAAAGAAAAATCCATAAAACGAATACATGCTCAATTTTAAATTAATTTTTATTTTAAGATATTTATCAAGTACTGGATTTCACTAAATGTCCTTTAACTGGTAACAATTTACATTGACAATATAAATCTGGCATCTATATGTTTTGCAAGCATAAAAGTAACAATATATTTAAATTGTATTTTTTAAAAGTATCATTAACGATCGAAACGGACAAAGTGCATCTATGTTTATTTGGATGTAGGAAGCAGCAAAGGTGAGTCGAAATTTTGTAAAATTTTTTATCGTATTAGAGGAGAGTTTTGAAACGACTGTTATAAATATCACTTACTTCGCTTTTCGAATTAACCTCCGACGTTTCCCTAATTAAAGCGTCAACGCCATCGAGACCGCGATAAATGTCGTTGACTGTAACTTGACTGACTACGGCCAGGCCATGTTGTTGCTGAAACTTTCTCAGGAGATCGTGATGGATCGGTATTTTTTCACACAAGGCTTCCTTAAGATCCGTGCTTGTACTTGGTGCGCCCCTTGTTTTGCTCAACTTAGAGATAGAATTTCGAACATTAGAATTTCGAATGAAACATTGGATGTACAGGCAAGCATTTACGAAAAGTACGATTTATTTTTAATGGTAAATTTGTATTCTTGCGTTTACATTACAATATGAACGATTGCTATCTTTTTTAATTATTACTTAATATTGTATCGCATATCGCTACGATTCTTTTCAATCTCTTGTATTAACCAAATAAGGAAATTTATGATCGATAATTTCATCACACACACACTTGCGCGCACGCAAGCGCGCGAGCACACACACGCACGTGCATAATGCGTTTGTTTGTACACACACACACACACACACACACACACACACACACACACACACACACACACATATATATATATATATATATCGTCATTCGATATTATCTTATTAAAAACGTAAAATATTTACTAAACAACAGAATATGTTTGAAAAATTATTACGTTATCAACTTTGCTTACGCATTGTAAGAAAACTTCTTTGAATACATTTTTAATTATTCTTCATAATAAAATTTAAACACGTGTATTGCTTATCGGAAAATTTTATAAATTTCAAAGCGTAAAATTAAAATACAAGTATCTGAAATTTTTTTAACCTGAAAATTATTTATTTATATAGCAATTTATAAATAAGAATAAATAAGCAATACATAAGTTAGTTAAAAAGTCTTTAATATAAACTTTCGTTACATAAATATTGCTTCAAATGTAAGAAAACTAAGATATTAAATTTATTATAATAATTTTTTCTAATAAAATGAACTGGATATTGTTAATAAACAATTTTTCTTCAAAACATAACCTAAATTATTATTAACTTTTACCTTTATTGTGAAGCTTTCGTGATTAATTGTTGAGTTGTTGGACGACGTTAAATTATCAATTTTGAAGAGTATAACATTTAATGATTTTAATAATTTGTATTTAATTTTCACATTTTGATTGATTTGGAACATTTTAAAACTTTGTTGTCGTTCGAAGCACTTTGTTCTAGTTTGCAATTTTGTCGTGAAAAATCATTGTAAATTGAAAAATGACACTAGAAAACTTATTCAGAATCAATTGTGACTGTGAATTTCGTATGCTAAAAACGAATTGATGAAGGCAACTTTGGAATTTGGAATGAAAGGTTAGGTACTGAATACAGCTGAAGTCAAGGTTTCTTGATCTATTTATTTCTCACTGGTCGTTGCCACTCCCGCCAATATCTTGATTCGCAACAACGGTTACACTTTATATTCTCTTGTTTTTAATATACTAATTGGACAATTAGTTCTCTTTTGCAACTAATAAAGTATGTGAGAAATACTCGGTAAAAAGAGTCGACTAAAACTGATTTCTGATTATGTGATGCTAACTTGTGCGGCTAATAATACGACGTGGCACAGTTTCAATATTTGCGCGGCTCAGTTGCGAAAAGGAAGCACTTCAAGGTTAAACATAAACATAATAACTAACTTAATCACGATTAATAAGTAAACTGTGCAATGAAAGTTTTCCGAGTTAACAATTAATGTCTGCGTAGGGGGATTTTTTTGCAACAAATGTTCCCGTACGCTTCGAGCAAATTCTCACAAATAACAATGCACCTCGTACATGTGATTCTAAATCAAGCGTAACAGATACAAACTTGGCACTCCGATGTATATATTTATTTGCGTAATACGTTCATGTTTGCAAAATTTAACTGCAAATTCATAAGTTCTTTTACTTACCTTATCTTAGAAACCGGTACTAAAAATCACATTAAGTGTCACAGCGTTTTTATTTTTCATTTTACAATATTCGAAACCCAATATACACCAAAAATAAATGTCGACCGAATAATACTCACACAACTGTAGATATAAGTTGCTTATGCTTCCTTTCCTTTTTTTTCTATTCAATTATCATTACTGTCATTTTATAAAGTGCGATTGTGCATTTAGCAACTTATAATGATGCATTCTTCGGTCATTGCAATAAATGTCGATAAACGTTCTATTACGAAGTACGTTATTATCATAATGTAATGTTACCTGTAATTACAATATCATTTTCGCCTTTTTTTTTAAATTTTATATATTTTACAAACAATATACTGCGACACGCGTCGTGCATCTCGATTTCAGACGCACGTTAACGATGACTCTATCTTTTTCTGCCTATAGTTATTACTAAATAAGTGCGTTCTCGATGCGGTTTCGGAATTATTCAATCGTCTTACATTAATTGTATAATAATTATATGTATTTATGTGTATTGTTGGTATAACTTTTTGTTGCTCTACTATAGCATTAATTATATATATATACGGCGTGAACAGATTTTTTTCAACGATCGTTACAATAGCAAAATATACAACGCGTCGTCAAATAATAATAAATAGTATTTCTTGCGCTATCATCTGCCACCAATGGCACATCGCTACGTTAGGCCGTGTACGTTCAATCGTACAATGTTATCTCCTCCTTATCAGCACCTGTATTAAATTCGTGACAATTAAATGAAATTGTCCGCAATTTAAAAGCTTTTAAATTGAACGTATGCAATTGTAACATCTAATTCTTTGTCAAACGTAAATTCCTAACTTCTCATGTATTCATAATAATCTATATCTACTATACTTGTACCACTATAATAACAGTTCGGCAATCAAGATTTCAACCAACTTTTTCAACGTAATACTTAAAAAGGAGCATTATTCGGATTTTCTGGGGATTGATGGCATATGTTTTTTATCGCTCCTTTTCGTCTCGATTAAAGATGTTCGCGCATTTTCGACAAAGAACGTTGAAAATGTTGGAGTTTTCCTTATTTCCATCGTCGAGGATAGCAGCAGTGACTTTTTCATTTGACGTCAGAGAAGAATGCACTTGTCGGAGCTGTCGTTCTCGTCTGTGCCTCCCACCTGGGAATGGGCTCGAAGGGGCTGCGAACTTGTGGGCGTTGGCGAGGACGGTTTACCCTCCACAGCCTGGATACTTTTCATTAGCTCTCGAAAGACCTTTATATAACATACGACAGAAAATTAGCCAAACTCGACGATTAAACTTTGTAATCTTCGATTGTTTTAGTTCCGTGTTTAGCTTTGATAATAAATATCAGAACGTCTTAAATGAAAACCTTTGTAATACAGTAAAATATATAGCATTATTAAGTTTAGATAAATTTAAGCGAATAGAAATAAAGCGAGTAGAATTTTGAATTTTGAGGCTCTATGAATTTAGCGATTACAAATTCTTATAAATATTCGTGTTTACAAGTTCAATATTTATGCACCTCAATGTTTGTTAAATGTAAGATCCGAATAGTAACATAATGTTTTACTATAGTGCTATCATTTTAGATATATAAGAAGTATAATCAAGATTTTACTCATGTACTTTGTATCAAAGTTGGTAAAAAAATTTTGTAAACTGAATAAGATCTTTTACAATTACCAATTTATTGAATTGTATTTGAACCATAATGTAGATTTTCTGTGTAACTTTAAAAGAGTCTTACTCTAAATTCGAGAAAAGTATTTAGGATTCTACATTAAACAAAAAAAAGAAAAAAGTATAAAAAAAAGTACAAAGACTCATGACAGTGATTAAATATTGTATTGTATCTATTTCAACAATTTGTACTTATTTTTCATGGAATTCTAAATATTTGGTAAAATATTTTAATTGTTTTTTTTTTTTACAAATAAATGTTGGTATTAATTTCATTAAATATTGTGGTTACTGTATAATGCGGCCATTATTTTTTAAACTTTGCTTTACCTAAGTAATTTCTAAGCTTTGAAAAAGGTGAGAGTTTTTATAAATTAAATCATCATAGAGAGTGTAGCGAGATCGGTTTTATTTCAAATTCGTGATACTTATGCGAATACGTTTTTTGAATTTTTTACATTTGAATAAAGTTGTAGGTTTATGGCTATATTTAATATATTTAATATATTTAAAACTTTCGAACAATAATCTACATCCGTATTTAACTTTTAGAAAAAATCAGTAAAATGACATTTTTCATTTCCAAAGAAACACTTGACATCAATCAGTAAATATATCATTTAAAGATTATTTTTTAAATCTTTAGAATTTTCAATATTTTATTACTTATAAGACAAGTTAAATACTCAAACTCAGTAATACAGTATAAAATCAATTTTGTTTGCAGTTATAGCAAATTTAAAAAATTTATAAAGTTGCTTATATTTTAGAGATCCAATTTCATTTAGGATGAAATAAATTTAGCATTAATTTCAGTGTATTAAAAAAGTCTATATTCCTTGGATTATCGTTATTACTCCTATTTGTTTAATAAGAGACTATTCTGCTAATATTAAATTACTATTACTATAATATATTAATTTTTATATGTCGAATAATTTGTTCGATAAATTGGTTGCAAGCTTATCATTTCCAAATAGAATATTTACTTAATATTACTCTTGTCGTAATGTCGTATATTCAATATTACTTCATCATTCAATATTCAATTTTTTTTTCCTTTACTGAAAATTTCTAATAGTACAATTGGATCAACTTAATGATAACTCTTATTGCGTATTATTAACTTTGCATAACCGTAGGATCTTTTGATAAAACGATATGAATGCAAAGATATTAAATTATCATTGTCAGTAACATAAAATTTGTCACTTGAGCAAAAAATTAAACGATTTTAGTTTAATATAATCATGCGCAATAGCGATTAATCTTGTTAATCTTTATAAGCTGAAAATAGTTAATTGATATTGTAATTTTTTACTTTTAATTATATTTAATTTTGAATTAGTAAATATAAGTTAGTATTAAATATTAAGTTTCACATAGTAATGAGATATTTGGAAAAATGAAGTCAAAATAAAATGAAAATTGATGACTGAATTGATATTTGTGAATTAGATAGATTGAAAATACCATTTAAACACTCTTTAATTTAAGTTTTACGTTAACCGAAATATGTAACTGCCATCAGACGATGAAAAATACCGCCTTTATATCGGATTTTTATCCAAAACGATGATTTACAAATTTTCACTGTAAACATTTTAAACCTTTTATCATATAGACGTGATTTCTAATGTTATTCATGGTTAAATTTATAATCCATAAATTGCAGTAAATTGTACAAACATAAACTCGAAGCGTGTAATCATATTATTCACGTTAATCCACGCATAATTTTACATAAATTGCTTATCTCGTGTTACATGAACTCACGTGTAACTACAGTCCCTTCCATTTCAATGGAAGCACACAGTTCGGTCAAGTGTTTTTAACAGATATTCTACTGATAAGGTAAAAAAAAATGAAATGACAGCCTAAAATTATAATTATAAAAAGAAAGATGCGAAGAAATTTTGCCAAAATAGGATAATTAACCTGTACGACTCGACAATTGAATCTCGCGCTGCATTCAACGTAGCCGCATCTCCAGTGTTTGCGCACGAGGTTGACGATGTCTCGATGCCGGGAACTGGAGGCGACCGCGGATGGCAGCTTGTCCTGTTTATTGCCGACTACCAGCAGCGGTACGCTTCTCATGTCCCGTGCTTCGTAAATCTGATCGCGTAGTGTCCTTATGTACTGAACAAACACATGCAAAACGTAGTATTTCTCTGTGCCTCTTGTACACATGAACATTAATTCTGTATATATCAATGGTGTATTTTAATGAGATGCACTCAGATTGTTTCCGTATCTCAATTTATACCGTGCATATTAATATAACGTACATCACGCTTGAAAATTTGAATAGTTTTCATTAGAATATCTCATTGGTAGAGACTGAATATTGTGTGTGAATTCAAATGGCTGAAAAGAAGAAGTTTTTTAAAGTCGCTGACAACAAATTAATAGTAATTTTCTTTTTAACTGGTTTGCGTAACAGGTTACTGTTACACAATAGCTTATAATTCACAAAAGTAAAATCTCGTCTAAAAAAACTTCTCCGATCTTCAAATTCTTCACTTATAGAATAATAAATATTATCATTATATCATACTATAGGGCCATAGCGTGGATATATACATGTACATGCATCACTACGTGTTTTTTATTCCCAACTAGAAAGAGCAAAATAAGTGGAGCATACTTCTAACTAGCTGAATAATTCTATCAAAATATTCTATTGAATATTCTAGAAAGTTATTTTTAACCATATTTCTAGAAGTTCAGTTTAAAAATTTAAAACTTTGCACAATCTATTACTCATGAATTATTAATAAACAAATAGTAATTCAATTTAGCTATTGATACTATAACTGTAGAATTAATTTTCTTCTATGATGTTTGGCATTGGCTTTACTGGTAATTAAATGTAAATAAATATATTGTAGATATACTTATACGCAGTTTAATATAGTCCTACAAATTAACAAGTAACGTTACTGTAAATAATATATTTTGTATTATACATAAGTGTATATATACATAATATTCCATACTTGCCTCATTAATAACAATTAACTTATATTGTGCGTGCATAATTCAGAATGAATCGTTACTTTATAATGAGGATTATAAAAAGTAACTCGAATGTGCCAGGCTTAAATAAAAATTACCATCATCGAACAATAAGTTGAATTAAAAAACGTTATTCTAGATTACTATCTGTAATCATTTCAGGCAGTTCCAGATTATCACATCATTTAATTAAAATGAATTAAAAAAAAAAATTGTATTATAAAATGAATATTTAAATACTGATATTTTATTGGATTAGCGAAATTTTTGTAATTGTAAACATGACTTAAATACAATACGTTTTACAAAGTATTATAAATTTTTTTTATTATTTCAATCATACATCAATCGCAGCTTAACGATCGATAGTCACAGATAATTAATAATTAATACGAAAAATGTAGGAGGAATTAAGAAAAACAGTGACGGATTTTTGGGATCAAAAATTTTTGCGATGGATGATCTCTTTCCTATACACTTCCATTTTGAGTTTTTTTTTATATTACGAGCAGAGTATAAGGTTACATATTTGTGCTTAATATGTGCATACATGAAACTCGAAGAAAATAAAAATATAATTTTAGGAACAATTTTAAATAATTTTAAAAATTATTAACATGAATAAATTATTAGAGAAACGATCGATTTTTGTATTTTCATATAAAGAGTTCATTTTAAACCTTTATACTCGAATTACACATATATAATTTACGAAAGTTGATTAGTTACTTTTATTTTTTAGTCTCGTTATATCTATATAAATATCGGTCTGTTTGACTAATCTTCTGTAAATACTTTACGTCTTTAAGCCGAGTAAAAATGTAGAAACGTAGTTTATTAGATCAAAACTTTAAAATGATGAATTTCAGAATTAAATTTGTTGAGTTTCATAAGTAGAATTTTTTGATCACGTACCGAATAAGGCGAATATAGAGGAGAACGTGATATCCTCTTCAAAATCAGCAATTGCACAGTCTACGATTGGCAAAAGCTGCCTGATAGTACATTATTCTGGAAAGGGCAGATGGTGGACTCGAATTTTTATTTTTTAGCTATTTGTATAGCATGGAAGAAGAGACAAAGAGGGTAGGAATAATTACAGTTAATGTTTGAATTTTCATCAACTGTGGGAGCTTTATTGCACCTGGACTAGCTGCATATCCTGCAACAGAAAGTGAGAGAGAGAGAGAGAGAGAGAGAGAGAGAGAGAACGCGTGGTTGAGTTACTTGGTAGCGGTGGTGTTTTGAGTGTAACTATGGCGATGACATACGACAGCGACTTCATTGGCCTATAGCTTCAGTGATGGTGAACCCGAGCAACGCTCTCTCGGTCTACGGCGATGGGTTTGATGATGCGGGTGATTTCACTGATGACTGATCTTTTTCTTCGTCGGTATTTGTGGCTTCTCTTTGTGAGCGTCGAAAGATTTTTATACCCTAGAGGCTCTTGTTATACTCCCGCATAGAGTAAAGTCGCTTCATTGTCCTTCGTTATCTTTTGTCTTGCTCTCTTTGACTTTTTTCGCTTTTGCGGTGGTGTCTCTCACGTCCATTTTCTTGGACATTTCCGACAGCGTCGATCCCGCCGAGAGGTCACAAGTGCATAAGGTACAAGAAGAAATTCAGGTGTGCGGAGATTAAATTTCTTAGCACGCATCAGACTCCTTATGAATCATGGATACATTATGTAAATATATATTTATTATACTATGAAGAGATTCAGCATCGTCAAATTAATCATTTCGGGTGAAAAACTTTGGATTATTTGACTTCGTATTTTTTATTATTAAATTTAATATAAGTATAATAATGATTTTATATCATAAAATACTCTCACCGATAACACGTTACATTGAACAATATTTTTATTTTTAAATTAATAAAAGTTCATAATAAATAAGCATTTTGAAAATTGATTTTTTTAAATTATTTCAAGATTTATAATAATTTATAATAATTTATAATTATTTCAAGGTTTATAGTTAATTCATAGTTTATATATATATTTCTATCAATACTCGCATCGCTTTAATAAATGTTAAAAATTTATAAAATGTTAAATATTCGGAGTAGGCAAATTATTTATTCATTAATCTCGAATTATAATCGTGATAAAAACAGATATTTATCGATCGAGGATAAATTTGAATTAAAATTAAATCCATTTTTTCTATATACTTGTTGCTTGAAATGAAAAGTAGTATGTCCACTATTTTATTTTATTTATTTCATTTAATGAATTTATTTATTTCCTCGCTGTTGTAGCCGCAAATATTTTGTAAAGATTTTAATAAAAATAATACAGTAATGCAAAGATCAACTTTTGCTATGAACTATTTTCGAGTGTTTTAATTATACATAATTTGTAATTAATCATTATTAAACCTTAAATTATTTCTTAAATAAGAAAAAATTTATTTCCACTAGCTAATATGTACAAAACTCAGCCGTACTTAATAATAATTGCATTTTCACAAGAGGAATTTTGCAAAAGCCATCAAAATCGACAATAAAGGAGGAGAGTTTTGCATTGGAAGAAACAGAGAAAATGAAAAAAGTAATAAAGACAGCCGATGAACGATGACGCGCTCCGCAGAATTTCATACCGTCTTCTTTAACAATAGTCTTAATACATTAAGATGCGAAGGCGAACAAGAAGGAAAGTATAAGCGTCATAGTATTACAGAGATAGTTGTTAGGTAGTCGTGGAGTGATCTTTCTGTGCGTGTGTGTGCGGCACATTCGTTGTTAATCAACGTTTATACACGCGTTTCTGAGATGTGAGTTTCGTTTGGCCCGGGTAACAGTATGATTTAACTTTACTGCTCACGTTCATATCGTTCGCTGCTTCACGACTAGTATAATTTTCTACCGAGAGCTTACGTGCGTTTGCGCTTATTATATTATTCCGGCTTTCCCAGTAATTTTGAATTATTAGCTTTTGTAGCCGCCTACACTTTGCCATTTAACGCTTTAATGAATCGCGTATGCGTGCTTTAATAATTTATGGCTTAAGTTATTTAAAAATGGATATAGAAAAAGTTTTGGCCGTTGTTGTTTTTATAAATTTTAAATTTATAAAATTTTATAATGCACTAGAAAATACTTTTAAATCGCTATAATAACAACTCATGGAATTTGCTTCTTAGGTGTAAAATAATTGAACTCATTGCAAATCGAACATAAACCAGTTGGGTGCGAAGTAAGTGCTTGATCTACCATATTATCGTTACATCGACTTTACGTTCGTTACTACATCCAATTACTTTGAAGATTTAGCGATAGCTGTTCGAGACAAAAGATTTTTGAGTGAGCAGGATTAGAAAAAAATACAAATATATAAATTCTAATTCAGCGGTGTCTTAGCTCATTCGGCATTTGTTTTCTGTGCGAGTGGCTTGAATTTCACATGCGATATATTATTTTATTTTTTGCCTTTTAATCCAAACATTTAATCCCGTTATCTGGTGTTTGATCTAATAATTTACAATTAAAAAGACTCTATACCCTTTTCTTGCTTATAATTATCCCACATTTTAGAATCTTCTTTCATATCAGTCTATGCTGCATATGATCATAGAAGAAAACTGTATACTCATAGTGTAAATAAGACCATGACATCATTTCAGTAAAATATTAAAAGAAACAAAAAATGTGAAGCGACGTAAGGAAATAGCAGTATATTCTTCTAAATAATGGATTACAGTTGTGAGTCGGCAAGTATTTTATACTGAAAAATAATCGTCTCTTCCAAATTATGATTGGAACGTGTAAAAAATACATCGTTTTTTAGTACTTTTTTTCACAATTCTTCACAAGCAAGAGGGCAATTGCTTGCATTTCGACGAAATGGGGTGGTGAGAGTAACAAACTGCAAATATGCGCCAATCGACATAGTTTTCTTAATTACCTACTCTAGATGGCTGCCTAATTTAGCTTAGGAAAATGGGTAAGGCCAATGCTGTATTAGTCCACTTCATGAGGTACTCGCTTCTCACACTCGTTCATCATCTCCTCAAATGGATCAAGTTGAATTTTCGATGCTCGCTGTGCTTCTACATTTTTAATCTACAATTTATACTTCATTGTAATACAGATCGGGTATTTGTATCTATGCAGAAAACCGAATGAAAATAGCCAATTCACGGCTCATCATGACTATGTAGTTATTTACTCATTACTCAGAAAATTAATAATATATCGATTTTAGATTCTTCTACTTTTAGTATTTGTATGTTTTTTTTACAACTTGTAAGTACTTTTAAAAACTATCTTAAATTTAGAAACAAATAAAATACAAGGTAAAATGTAATATTTTATAAATAATTAAAATATGATTTAAATAGAGAATTGTTAAGGTAAGTAGATGAAAATTTTTACACAGTTGGTTATGAGGCTGCCGATATCCGCTATTTTGAAACGTTCACGGTTGATGGCACGCACGTTACCATAATGATGAATAACAATATACAAGCACTTTTTTATTTCATTTGTTTTCATTAAGGAAAGAAGTTCGGCTCTTAACGAAAAAATGTTAAGTTGAATAAAAAAGAGTTGGTATTTGATAAAATTACAATGCAGATAAAAATATGTATAGGCTAAAAGTATAATTAAACATGTGCGTTATATATTTTATATATTATAAAAAAAGATTTTAAACGATTTAAGGTAAAATAATTTTATCCGAAACATTAAATTATACAGACTTATTTGACTTGGTTGATTTGAAAAATGTACTTTATATCAAAGTACACGCGTTAAATAACAAGAGATTACTTTAAAGATCGGTAACTGTTACGTAGCACTGATAATGAATAACGTAACAGGAAGATTGCTGCTCGAGTTATGTATTTGTTGATCCTTAAAAGCTTACTAAAGGATTATTGAACGTGGCATCTATGATGGCGTTATGCAAGTTAATGGTCAATGTGTATGGCGTATAATTGAACAATCATATATCGTTGATAACAGTAAAGTAATCCATTTTAGTATGTTGAAATAAATCTGGAATAATGTCAGGAGGATAAAAATATATAATAAGCTTAGAGTTTGAAATTTACAAATAAATCAGGTGCTTAGATAAATACGTTCATATTGCATTTAATATTTCATATCCCCTATTGATCTACTAACATAGAAACGGAGAAATATTTTTCAAGGAAAGATTAAAACAAAAGTAGTTTCATTGTCAAAGGAAAGTCTTACGTTTTACAATTCAGTTGGATTATTTAATAAGTTAAAGAAATGTATTACATTTGTGAAAACATCAATTCTATTTTTTATAACTTTTTTCAGTGTATGAATAACGTTTCGTTGCAATATTAAAATATTCCATTATAGACATACATTTGGTCACACTTTTTCATCTGAAATTGACAAATTGTAGAAGAATGAATATTCAAAACGCAGCTTGAACAAACTATTAACGTAATATCAATAACGAAAATCGTTACGTAGCTAGTTATCTGTATTCAAGTATTATTACAGCTCAAAAAGAGGGTTGAAATGTTGCGATGAAAGTACGTGTTACACGACACGTAAGTGTGAAAAGAACAAATTAAGATATACGAGCTGATTGAGTATACAAGTATATGTACAGACTATTTATAAAGTAAAGCGCATAAGAAAATTAGAATATGATACGAGTGCGAGTGCATAATAAGTGAATAGAGAGGGCTTAAATAAGTATAAAAGCGTACGCTATAAAAAATCAGATCACAGGAAGTATAAAAAACACGGCTTTTTTAATTGTGCACGTTATACGTTGTATATCGAATTTATTTCTTTTTTGTAAATTATAGATAATTTTCGTAATGTATGCATTAATTTTTAGTTAACTTGGATTAAGTTTAATCAGCGGTAGTCTAAGATATGCTTTAGTGCGTTCGGTGATTTTTTTTATATATTGAAATGTTAGATCAGAGAATTTGTTTAAAATTTAGTGTTAAAAGTGTAATTATGTATAAAGGAGTGTTCATGATATTTTGTAAGGTTTTAGTGATGATGCTACGCGACAAATACAAGATATCGAGGATAATACTGCATCTGGACATTTTCATATATCTAACAATGATGAAAAGATGAGAAAAGTTTAAAAAATTGTGCTTGTTGATTATAGTATCACAATCGAAAAGGTTATTCAGGGAATAATAATCTCATGCGGTTCTTTCAAAGCAATTTTAAACAAATGAGCCAATAAAAAAGTTATTTTAAAGTAATTTACCTCACAAATCACAATAACAGAAATACAGTATGATTATTGATAAATAAATTTAACATTTTATTAATATTTTAATACAGATATAAATTGTTTTAAGGTTGATACGATCATTAATTGCATAAGACAAATAGTACTTTGTTTTATTATAATGCACTTTTGTAATTATGCTATGTACTCTAGTAACGAATATTACATTACTTTAAATAAGTAATACATTCAGAAAATTACATTTGAACCAATTGAAATTTTCAAAGTAAAGTACTTGATCTTTTTGAGAATTTAATTGTAAATTTGTATGCTTGTATGCATGAGTGCCAACATGTATTTCATTTCTGAATTATTGTTATTAATACTTCTATTTTGCAGATGCAAAGTCGAGCTACTTATTCTTACAAGAGACTGTACAATTATAATTGTAGCAAACATTGAATGTAGAAGAAGATAGTTATTTTAATATCAAAATATAACAATGCTATTCTTATAAGTTCTAGGCGTTTGTATACATAATGAATTATACATATTGTACTGGAAAAATTTATCTAACAAAGAAATATATCAATTTAAACTTATAATACTTTTATATGTCAAATCATGAAATTGAATGTATTTTTAAAATTTTTTATATAATCTAAGAACTCACTTAAATATTTTTCTTGCTTAAATGTCTACAATGTTATTAATATCAACGAAACTGCGTTTCTATTAGAATTCTATTAGAATGAAAATTATTATAGTATAAGATATAAGATGTTTCACGTATAATATTCAATATTTAAGGTTGAGATTCTTATACAGGAAGTTCAATTTAGAAATAATTAAATTTTTTAATTTTTAAACTATAAGTATCAGAATCATAAGCTTTTATGTTATGATATATATATATATATATATATATATATATATATTTATGAAATATGAACTGTGCGTACATATATAAAGGAAGAGTGCAGCAAGTAAATTGTACTTTTTAAGTGTACATTTGGTATTTTTAAAAATATTTTAGTACGGCTGAGTAAAAATATTTTGTTATATTTTGATAAAGTTACGTAAGAATGAAAGACTTGGGTTCAAATTGGAATGTAACGCATTCGTATTAAAACTTGAATATAATTTATGCGAATAAGAAGCACATGCGTATTTAACTGAAGCACCAACTTACTAGCCTTACACTTTTCCTTAATCCTAATCAGCTAGTCATGTTGTGTCGACAGTTATATAAACTATATCAATCAGCGCAAATCTACTGTTCGTTATAAACTAATGCACTCTTAAAAAACATAATATACGTAATTATTTTCATTCAATTGAAAAAATTCATTAAAAGATGTCTTGTACTTCATGAATCATTTAAACATTTCATAGATAATTCATTTACTTTAAAATAAAATTAAGCTTTCTAATCAAATCAAGCATGTTTGGAATATGCAACTAAATAGGAAACTATTATTATCGTGTTATTACTTTGTGCTTCTTTGATTTCCATTTTTTAGTATTTATCGGATTACCAAAGATCTTTAATCGCTTTAAATGTAAGCAGACTCGCTTCGAGTATTCTTCGGATCGATGAAAGTAACAGATTGAAAAAAAAGAGAAGCAAATTGAAAAAATTGCCAATCCGTGTCTAAAATAGCGTAACATTGACATGAATGAGTACCTGAAAGGTATCCTGATTGCTGAGATCGAAGACGAGGACGTAAGCGGTGGCACTGCGGAGACCATAATAACGAAAATCTGTCCATTCCAGGTGCGAACTGACCGGGAAGTATGGTATCGTCGGTAGATCCGTGATTTTCAGCTCGTAGAGTCTCTCGGCGAGTACGACACTCGGATAATATGTCTCTCGACGCTCCGTCGGCTTATACTCCTCCGAGAATTCACTCCAGACGAATTGCTGCAATCGATTTATCTATGTAACGCAGGCATGAAATTGCAATTACGACGTCTCTTCTCCAGCGTAATTTAGTAGTGTTCGTAATTTACTTCCGGAATAAACTATCGTTAGGAGTTACAGTTTAGTTTATTTTATTATTTTGTTCCTTCGGCGTTCTACTCTTATCTCCGATTGTAAATTTACTTCCTTTAATTAAGATTCGAGAGGCCGATTTTCTTTTACTTTTACTTCTGCACAATACTTCTGTACAAAAGTAGATATGTTAAGTTCTTAACAAGTATTCGACATACCAGTTTAAGTCATAAATCTTCGCTAAATTTAATGAACTTTTTAATTAAATTCCAATTTGCAATTGACGTATCACTGAAAAGAATAATAGTATAATTAATGTTATAGAATTAGTCTAAGAATATTAGATATATTAATATTTTCAGCAAGATATTTTAATCGGTGGATCTAGAATAAACCATCAAAGTTTTAACAAATAACAATTATGAATAGTAAATTATGAAAACAGTAAATCGAAAAGTTTTTTATAAATACTATTTCGCAATAGAAAATAAAAACTTTGTAATCAAATATTATGATGTAAATTAATATAAAATCCATATTATTTCACTAAAAACAGTATTTTATCATATATTAAATTTTTTTTTAACCAAATTAATTATGAATATTTTAATTTATTTATAGTAAGTTCAATGTTTACATCATTAACGTTTTAAAAGAGTTCGATTTATAAAAAATTCATATTACTTATTAAATTTTTAAATATTCGAATTATGTATACATATATATGTATAGATAAACATTGCGTTCGTATAGTTTAGATTTAAGTTTCCTCTTTCTTCTAAAATTTTTAACATAAAATTTATCTTTCTTTTTGCTACCACATTATTGAATTCTACATTATTATAAGGAATTCTAATATCTACATTTACATTGATGATAATATACTTATGACGTTAAAGTAATTAAAAGTTAATTTATTGCATTGAAATTTAAAAAAATCAGTAACATTTTTTAATAATAAAACTATATGTACACCATTAAATTATTTTTCATACGTAATGTTGCGTACATAATAGATCTATACTAAATCTCACATATGAATTGCGACTAATACTTCTATTTGCTTAAAAGTTACACAATATTATACAAATAATAGCTATTGTAATGAAAATTCAAATACAATTAAGTTTCGGTATGAATTTAATTAAATATACAAATACTTAATTTCTATACTCAAATAAAAAAAAAAAAATTTCTTTACGATTCTTGAACCATCAGAACGATAAATTAGCACTTCTATTTATTAAACTTCGGAATAAACACTTGGATAACTAATTGGAGCACATCGCAGTGCTAAAATTAAAAATGTCTGTAACACATGTAAAGTTAAACAAAAATTCAGACACTGTCAAATTTAAAAATTTTTTTTCTATTTTAGTAGAATATAATGCCTGCACTGTGAACAATTTGAGGACAGATTTATATTTATATTTACCTGACTCGTTTCTTAGTATGATAATTTTGAGAAAAAACGGTTGATTTCTTACAAAAAATATTGAAAAAGTCTTAATATACTTACTGCAAACCTATTTCTATAAATTCATTGTGACATAAACTTTTTATTAAAGTTTTCAATCAATTACAAAGGTTGAATTTGTTTTAAAATTTGGAGCATTTTTATACTTTCTATCATGGTATAACTCACATAAAAATTCCATTTCAATCAGAAATTCGGTTTACATTGGATACATTCTTTCTAATAAAATATTTAGTGATTTTTCAGCGTATTTGCAGGCAGTGAAATTGTTAATACAATTAAGTTTATTGAATTGTTTTACGTGATTCGAGAATTTAATTTAAAATAAATTCAGACAAAAATTATTCAATATCCATTGGCAAAGGAAATGAGACATTGATATTCTTTATCATAAATAAAGTATTCATTTGTTTTACTTAAAAATTCTAGTGTCGTTCTTGATAATCACACAATCTTTAAGAATATCATTGAGGATGATATTTTTAATTTTAAGAATAGATTTAGTAACAAAATATAAAAAAGTTAAAATCAGTATCAGACATGCAATTAAATGAAGAAAGGAAGTTCAAAATTTTCTTTAAAAACTGAAGGACTAATAATAATACGTTTCTAATTCTAGAAATAGTATATAATTGTTGCACATATTAGTTTGCGTAACAAGTATTAATTTTTTGTATAATCAAGTAGAATATATTTAATACATTTAGAAATATTTTCGTATTTTTACATTAAGATGTTAGTGAATATTATTTTATTATGGTTATTAGGTCTGCGTAAAAAAAGTGTATAAACTTTTGAAGAATATTAAGAATATTATTTTAATAAAATTAGAAGCAATCATGCATTTATAATAATACCGGAAAATGTACAATCTGACCTAGAAATAGATATATTAATACATTGCAAAAAAGTTTTTCAATCACACTGAGCCTCGCTACGACTTAGCCTTCCTTTGTCATAAGATTTTATCGATAAGTGGCGTGCCCAAGCTGTTTAATTAATGTCGCCAATCGAGCTGATATGAAATGCGGTGAGCTTACTACAAATACGACATTTTTCTCATTTTGCCTTCACGTGAAATAAGCTGTAAAATTGAGATCTCCTGCAGGACGATCCGTTGATGGGTTCGTCGAGACAAGTCGGAAACGACTCTCGAAAATGAGTGGAAGTCGTTCGCATGTCGGGAAATGGATTTTCCTTTTACTACATTTATATACAAAGATATAAATGCCTTAACACTCACACGTACACCCCATATCCGCATTTATATCAGTAATTTTACTCACATCATTTAGTTATATCTATATATCCGGAGAGTTATATCTGTTTACCAGATGCGAACGAGAAATAATACTTACGGTTTCGTCTTCTTCTCATTTTTCGATATCTCTCTTCATTTTTTGCTTTTTTCTTATCTCATTCCATTTTCAACGTATTGAATTGTTCATACATGGCTGCTTTAAGTCAGATAGATTAGCACAATTTCACACGAAAGACTATTAATTGAATTTTTTGTTTTACTTTCCTTCGTGTACAGGATTTTACGACTTAGTTTTCTTATGCTTACGAATATGTTACGCATCGAGCGTTTGTTTTCACTTGATTCATCTCATTTGGGTTTCGATTCATCGTCTTCATTTTTATTCATCAGTAAAGAAAATCCGTATCCAGGGAATTGGGTAATTAAAGTTATCATTAAACCACTCAACCGTATGCGTTCTCTCACGTAAAGGAACCAGGTGTTTTCAACGTTGACGCGTGGGGTCTTTAATTATTAAGGATATGTGTTCAGAGAGCACAAGCGCATTTTATTACTTTAGACGTGAGGATATTTTCCAGTTATATTTTTCAATATATCCCATATCGTTAAGTTTTATGGGTTTTCTATATTTCACTAATATCAGACACCTTTGATTTATTCAGAATTTCATTATTACTTTTATTAAGTTATATATACTAAGTTATAGATTGCATGAATTTTTTTAAGGATGCAATCAATCATGCATGAAATTTTTTTTCAAAAAAAGTTCCTGCTACAATATTTATATTACAATGTATTACATTCGTTTAATTTACTTCTATATCGACTTTTTATTTCTTTTATTATTAATAAGATGTTAATTATTTTTATTAAAACTGATATATTATATTTTTATATTTTTATTAGTTAGCTTAACACGATCATTTACATCGTCATTATGTATTTATGCCAAAGTGAAATCTTATGGAGAATTTTTTCTGCACTAAGGAAAAGGCAAAATTTATTATAAAAATATATCAATATAATCGAATATTATAAAAAACTTATAAAATTCTTATAATTTATAATGTTATTCGATTTAGTGTCAATTTTAAATTTTGATGTTTATTATAATGGTAATAAATATAGCACTGTATAGGTGTGTCTATAAAGTAAGTATCTTTTATGTTATACTATTAAATAGATTCTAATTGCGATTTTTTTAACAATGTTAATAATAAGAAGAATATTAATTTTAAAAATTATTTTATTTACAGAGCTGCAAAGAACATTATAAGTAGCCTACATTTTATCATAGTTTCTTACGTAAAATATTCAAAATTTTAAAAGTTTTTAAAAATTTGATTCACAGATATAAATAATAGTGTAAAAAGTATTGCGTAGAGTGAATGTAAGACTAATTATTATGGCATGCCTATGTATTCGACGATCTTTCTAAAGTTTTGATTTACGTCCTCTTCCATTTATTTGGGTTACTATTATTTAATTAATTCACAAGTTTCACGACAGTTTTACAGAAATGAAATTATGCGCAACTTGCTGACAAAACCTACAAAGGCTTCACAAAGACAATTATATTTAATTACTTTTAAATATTACAGGAATTTTTACTAAAAGATTAAGCGACTCTTTTTAGACGTCAGATCTTTTTAATTCACTATAGTCAATAGTCTGCTGTTGTGCTTCTTTTTATTGTTTAAATTACATAAGGTTCTGAAACCGTTACAGCAGTGATTTTTGAAAATTTTGTTCAAGTATTTAATGAAATATTTGTTTTTTAAATATCTAATGTAAGTATCAATACTTTCTGGAAGTAATTGCTTTATCAGGCTTGCGAGAAACACATAAGAAATAATTTTACCTATTAAAAATTAATTTTTTTAACTTGACATTTATAAAATTATTTTTATGAACAAGAAATATTTGAATGCATTGGAATGTTTTAGTTCTTATTTGAAATGTATTTATACGTACTAATCACGCCTTTATTATTATTATTAATTTGTTCTAAAAGTCCAAACAATTCTAATATATTTTTACGCGAATTATAACAATATCTTATACAATAAAAATGTTTGAATAATCAAATAGTGTTAAACATTAGAATGATAACAAAAATATACATATTTCTTTATACACAGCCCAACATTAAGCGATATTATTATTTAAAATATTGAAAAATATAGGTGAAATTAGTAATTTTACTATTACTTTCTTTATAACTTTTAATTGCCATAACGCTACGTTATCTTACAAAAGGAAATAAATATCTAACTTTTAAAGTACGCTATTAATAAAAGAAGTGAAAATTGCAGAGTGAAGTTTTGTGTTAAATTTAGCACCATTGTAAAGAGGTAACCCACTTTCATTTTATGTTTATTCGAATAATATCTCAAATCTTTACAGTTGTTTAACACGCATGTTATAGCAAAACTTATACCGACTGCTAAAACTTAAATAGTGCAAAAAGTATGTATTATTTTATTGTAATAATTTAAATTTTAAAAAATTCTTAAAAATAGTTCGTTTATTTTCTGTCTTCAATGCTCTCTGTTTTAAATAGACTAATCGAATCATCCCAGTTTTGAAAGTATGCTCAAATATATTACTAATTTTTTATAAGTGATTTTTCAAAACAAAATTATTGTTAAAACTGGTATTTATGAAATTTTAGGAAAGAATAATTTTAAAAATATATATATATATATATATATATATGATAAGCATTACAATTGGTAAATATTCAGCTAGTGTTTTGTACCTCAAATATTTGATTCTAGAAAATTAACGGACGTTACTCGCGAAGTTTTCTTTTATATTCTCATTTAGAACTTATAACATCTTTACAAAATCTAAATTAAAAATATAAAATAGTGTATTATTCAGTACTTCTTATAGGGATCATTTCATCGCAAATATGCCGACCTTTAAAAAGCGTTTTAAAGTGTATTTATCCACATTTTCTTTTTAGGAGTATGGAAAATATGACGTTTTTGTTAATACATAGGAAAAAAAAGAAGTATTGAAAAGTTGTCAAGGACATTATGTTTCCCTTTGATCCGCCATGAACTCGTTAATTATATTATTAAAATTACGAACATAGTTAAAAAAAGAAAATTCTATTGTACACGAGCTTCAAAGATTTTTTAATGCGTTTTTGGATTAAAGCAATTTTAATTTTAATAAAAATCCCTTAAGACCACGAAAAATAAATTTTTAATTTTTAAATTGAAGATTTGGTTTTGATATTACTCAATTTTATCTTAAAGTGTTAAGTAGAATGCATTTATTAATATTAATAATAAGAATAATAAATATGATATTTTATTTTACTATTTTAATTATTTAAAAATACAAAAACTTATTAAAAAATAAAATCTTCAAATAAAAATATAGAAATCCAAGAACTGTTACAGATTTAGGATTCAGATACATAATTCTTTAAGCAATGTATATCACGAGTTTACATTTTAAGTTGTGCTCTCTTCGAACTGGTAAACTGGTTTCTGATTCCAGTAAAAATGTTCATGGTTCGATTAATTTTATAGGTACTGACAGTTCGTACATGTAATGAAGAATACGAAAATTATTTTACGATAGAAATGAATAAAGTATTGCAAGTGTTTTATATTATTCTAAATGATTTATTTATATTACTTTTTATTACTTATATGTAAATATAAAACGCGAATTTAAAAAATGTTAAGATTTAAAATGCTTCTTACTATTTAAATTAATAATTATAAAAGTAGACTGAATAAAATAAACAGAAATAAAATTACGATATTTTATCCATTGTTTTATAATTATTTAAGATGGTTCGTTTGATTAAATCGTTTATTTTACTTATATTTTTAATTAAATACAGCAAGATCATTATTGCAACGAATGAATAAATTAAAATCTTTTCATCCAATGATGAGTACTATAATTTTTTATATAATCTTAAAAATTATGTTTAACTATTTACATCTGTAAATGTGACGAATTATATATTAAAGATTGATCTTCATCCATCATTGAATTGTCGTTTTATTAATAAGAACTTTATTAGAATATAAAGTTAGATTATAATTAAGTAAAATAGAATATTTTGAATTGACATTTAATTTCTCATCCAAATATGAGTCTTTCATGATAAATATTTTAAAACAATTTTATATTGTTCTTTAAATGTAGTTATCATAACACAGATTTTAATTGGAAAATAAAAAATTTTAAATATAATCAACGTAATCTAATTATACTATTAGTAAGAGTTATTGTTAACATTTCTAAGGCATGTAACTTTGTAAAATGTAGTTATCATCAGCTTAATAGATGCTTATGAGAAAATGATTTACAATATACGGAAATAGTCTAATTATATTTTGTAAACTAAGGAAAGCTGTGTGCTTTATGATTATATTCAAAAACCAATATATTTCACTTTTGTATGCATTCTTTATACGTATACTTATTTGAGTGATATCATTACTTATTATAAAACCTTTTATACCATCTATAGATATTTTGTGTACTATCTGGTGAAGAGTTTTAAAAGTCTAACATAAAAGAACATTAAAGTATTTTATAATAATAGTAAACCAGTGATTTATATATAAATTTATTCTATTAATATTACTGAAAGGAAAAGCTACTCCTATGTTATACTGAAAATAAGTAGAAACGTAGTGCAGAAAAGTCTGCCGGTAAGCATTAAATGTATGTATTAGAGTATACAAAATCGAATTAGCATATATATACATAATATGTACAGTATCTTCGGCTATCATCTTTTTGTTTTAGGTTCTTATCAAGTAACAAATGTTCCTTGTTGAATTAAAATAAAGTATTACATTTACAACCATAAACTCATTTCGAATGAAATGATTTTAAAGATGAATGAGATAGCTTACTAATTTATGATTTATGATTTATAATTTATGATTTTACGATAAGTTCGGTTTTTTTAATGTAAACACACCACAACAAATAATTTTTATTATTTTCTACGAAGAATAAATATTTTTCTTTACAATATATTTTAAACTTTAATTTAAGTACTTTAACTAAATGCTTTTCTGATGATAAATTTATTGACGTATTGGATAAAAACAAGGTTAATAATCAAAGTCAATTCTCAAAATAACTCAGCAGGTATTTTAATTTTTCAGTTATTCTAAAAAAGTACAATGTGATATATTAGAAATTAAATCTTATTTTTCAAGGAAAATGTAAAATTATTGAACGAATTATTTCATTACAATATTTTTTTAAATTCATATCATAAATTTTCCACTTCATTAGTTTGCGTTTTAGAGAATGAAAAAAATCTTCTACTATTAAATTAGATTTAAATAATTAAATCTAAATAATGTTTTTACTTATCAATTTTATCTGCCATTGAAAATTGTTTATTTTAATATTCAATAATATTTATGAAATTATGTTATATGACTTTCAATGTTAATAAGTAAAAAAGAGCTTCTAGCAAAACTTAAAAATCAGTGTATATTTTATCGATTATAGCTTTAGTAATTTTACTGATTATGACAATTTGTGCTTGAAAAACGTAAGATAATATTTGATTTCTTAAACCAACAGAATTAATTAACAGTGTTTGTGAATAAAGTAATCAGATTGTCTACATAGTATTGTGTATTCATTCTAATAATGATTTAATATCTTGTATTAGAATAATTTCAGTTTCTAAAATTATAATGCTATGTACACTATACATACACATATTTAAATAATATCGAACAAATATAAATTTTGAATAATATTGAAATTTTATTAATTGTAAGTAATTTTTAAAATATACGTTTAATAGCATATTAAAAATATAATTTGAAAAATCTATCTATTATTAACTAAGTGACCAGGAGTAAAGGCTCTTTTATGATAGAACTATAAGTCTGATATTATGTTTCATATCATGGTGTAAAATACAATACACTGAATATTGAAAATTGAAAGAAATGAAGTTTACCGACATTTTTTCTTTGTCTAGTGTACGGTATTGTGTACATCTGTATACAATACTTTATTGCTTACACGAGATTTTCCATTGTATTTGTAAATATATTTTTAGCAGATTCTAGATCACTTTTATTTCAATTGGATTGTTCTCCAAATGTAATAGTTATATAATTTACGTAAGAATATGAAACCTACACATACTTGTAATATTTCTAAATATTTCAGTCTGCATATTATTAAATAACTCGAAGTTATAAATCTCAAAATTGTAGATATCTAAAATATTATTGTTCCTTTATTAATACAAATAATATATTTCTAAACAGTCCATGTACTATTCACATGAATAATTAATTACATAATAATATTATATTATTATATGGAGTAAAATTATGAATGTATGAATATAATAAGAATCATATACCAGTACTTTATCATAAATGGTTTTATAATTCGTTGGTTTCGTGTACAAATTTGAATATATTTCCATAATTATTATATATCGAAATATTAAAACAATTTCATAATACAACTTCGATGTTTTTTAACACCAAAAGTTTAAATTATAATTAATTATAATTAATCATTATAGAATTAAATATGTTGAATTATTTTTTAAATATTTACCTTTGTTCATTCAAGAGTTAAAATAATCTTTTAATTATACGATTAATTCAAGACATTTTGTAAATAAGGTATTTAATTTGATCAAAGATTACAGGGTAGGCGAGAAATTTTATTTTATCATAAGAAAATTTTTATTAATATCGAAATTAAAGCCAACAATTACGTTATTAAAATATTTCATATAATAGTTGAATATATGTTTAGTGTGTTTCTTGTATATATACACTCTATACATGTGCTTGGCCGAGTAATGGGAAAAGTAAGTTTCGATTTTAACACTAAATGCAGTATTTAGGTTAATTGCAGTGAAACAGCACATACTTTAGCGATTAGTAGAAGTATGCACGAATACTGGCGATGAGTTCTTTTATGATTATGGTATTACAATAAATTATTTACAACTTCTCTTCATTTTAAGTATCAGTTAATTATAATTTTACGTCTTACATTTTGCAAATAAATCATAAATACAACTACTATGATACCTTTCAATCATTAGGACACGAAAAAAATCTTTCCTAAATTTTTATTAAATGCTAATAAGTCTATACTTTAGCAATTTAATTTTTTTCAAAACTTATTCGGCTTGTTTGTATAGACACAAGTAAAATCTTGATAGTAAAATAATGATACTAAAGTCATTTTTTAAAACAATCAACTACTGACATACATACTTTTCAGAACAATAAAACAAGTTCGAAAAATCCATTCATGTTATTTATGACTTTGAAATATTTTACATTTATTTTGATATATTTTTTCATTTTTTATAAGTGTCAGCTCAGTCAATGTTATTTGATGAATTTCCCGTTTCAGATTTTTTTTTTTCATTTTCAAATTCATTTATAATACACAAACATAAAATAAATATTATTATAAAGAGTACGACAAATCTTATCAAGGCCAGCTAGAAGTTTAAGAAAAACTACGTTAAATTGAAATTACGTCAAAGTTTCAAAATTTAAGAGAGAGTAATAATTTAGACTACTTTTCTGCGGCTAAAAATAATTTTTTATCGAATTAAAAAATTCTATAAGAATACTACATACAAATTGATTTATGCCTCAACAATTACAAAATTGCATTAGGCTTCATGAAAATAGTAAATATAATTTTTGAAACAGATTTTGTTCAAAATTAAGTGTAGTACATAGAAGTATAGATGTAAAATTTATTTAATTATAAAAACGATTGTGGAATTTATGATATTCTGTTATATTTTACAAAATTAAATTAATACTTTATCTACAACTGCTATTCTTTAATTTTTACCGTTACAATAAAAAGTATTAAAATTAGTCACATTAATATTTCTAAATCTAACAAAATACAATATGTACTGTACGGGTTTATATAAAATTAGAAATTTTTATTAGAACTTTCTGAAACACGAAAAGTTTCAATGTCTATTCCTTTCTAAAATATTACAATTCAAAAGAATGAATGCACGCTTATGATTCTAAAATCACTAGCGTTTTTCGCGAATTTTTTATATAATGTAAAGAAATATTCATTTTTACCCTTTGCTTCGAGTACAAGAGCAGAATTATTTTTGTTTGATCAACTTAGTTTACAATTACTGCCTTATATCGCTTTTTAAAAAATATTATTTCTTGAATATGGCTTATTATACTTGTTAACAAGCTTGTTCCATTTTTATAGAATTGCCAAGTTTCTTGTTTTAGAAAAGACTGATTAATTTATTGGATAACGAAATGGTCACTGACTTTAGATTTGACTTTAGATTTTTTCAGAAATTTGTATCGAAACATTTAAATTGATGTAATTTGAAATGATGTAAGGGTTATGGCGAAAAGTGATATTCACAAAAATAAAAATTATGACGATCAGACATGTTTGGAAAAAATCTCAAAAGCGGCATCTTCTAAGGAAAAAATACTTTTCATCAAAATTCTGATGGCATTTCCTTTTTTCACGCTCGTCCACTACGCGGTGAACGCCTCCTGTATTAAAGCCAGTCGTCGACCGGAGCATGAGAATCAAAGCTATTTCTCCTTACTCGAATGATGCTGGATTTTCCGACGCCTGGAGCACCAAGGAAGACGACCTTAACGCGTTCGAGGTTGTCCGCTGGACTATCCTCCTCCTTGCTGGTGGATCCAATGCCGCTCGTGACTTCCGGCTCGTAACTGTCACCTCCACGTCGTTCCAAGTAATCGAGATCTAACTCTGAAACGAGACAGAGACAGAAACAGTAAATATAGCACCTGACTAAGTGTATGCTAATTAATGGTACGAGCTCCACGTGTATAGCCCAGCTAAACTGGGACTTTAATTAGATTGGGGCTTCGGCGCTGCTTTGATCGATAATTATCGGTTGGGCAATTTTAACGCTTTGATTTCCCACAAATCATTGCCAAATAGATGTATCGTAACGTGCAAAATAAATCTGGGATCTAATAAATTTTTTTAATGCATCATCTTTAATATAAATAATTGATAAAGTTCTTAAAGAAGGTAATTAATGTGTTAGATTAATTTTGAAAATATGTTTAGCTCTCGACAAGTGCTTCCAATCGACGTTTTACAAGTCAATCACAATTAATTATCATATTAATGTTTAATATACTTGTACTAAAATTATATACATTCGAGATAATATTTTATTGAAGTTTCCACATAGAAATTTAGTATCCCTATAGTTTTAGTAATTCGAATACCTTGGATTTATTACTATAGTATTTGAAATTACTTTAGTTTAACTGATATCGAATTTTCTGCGAGAGTTTTATTAAAATGTAACAAATTTTTTTCACTCAAAATATATTATAACATAAGAACTTCATAAACAATTTTCTTATAACAAAATTTCAAATGATCTAGAATATTAAAGTTACTAAACTCTAAAATTACCTAAACTCTGTTTAAAATGTAAAGAGCATTCAAATAATCAGAGATTATCCCAACAATATAGGACTATTTTTAAACGATGTTCGTAGAATAGAAAATTATATTCAAATATCCAAAATTTTGTAATTAGTCTTACAACAATTACTTTCTTTTTCTTGCTAAAAGTTTTGTAAATCAAATTTCTCTTTTGACAGTTTTTTAATATACCATTTTACTTAAATTGATGATTACTTTATAAAAGCTGTTCATTTGAAAATGCAAATAATTTCTTTTTCAATAAAATCTTTCAAAAAGAAATAACGCGCATAAAATTGTTTCTCTACTAATAGAACATTTTCTTCTGGGATTTAATGAAACAACAGAGTAGATAGCTGAGAGAAATTTAATCAGGACCATCTTACGCTAAGCCAAATTGTTTCATTATATGTCGAGCCATAACTCAATCACTTTGTAAATTTTCCTTATCAACAATGTAACGGATTATCTCAAGAGAGTTTGATCAAAGCCAGAATTTTTAAGTATTTATTTAATGACGTTGTTCAACATTATTCATATTCGGAATAATTTTCATTACTTCTATACTATGAAGAAGAATTTTTCCATTATTAAACATTTAATATATATGTATATTTAGTATATTGGTGACTTGCAAAATAATAAATATATTAGTGAAATGATATTTTTATGACCCAATTTTTCTAAAAGAATTTTGGAATATTTGGAAATCTAACATTAGAAACGATTCTATACATAACGAATCTGTACAATTGGCGTTTTAAGAGCATCAAGTGATTGTATAGAAATTATTAAGTTGAATCAATTTTTCTGCCTTCTTAACAAAATATCTTAGTATTTTATTAAATCTAAGCATAGTTCTTACAAAATATTTTGCATATTTTGAACTCGTTTGATCTCATAAATCTTTCAATATTCAACAAATATTACAATAAAAAAAGAATCCTTTGTATGTGCACATAAATGTGTCCATGTTATTAGAACTATAATTTTTAATTTTAAAATTCTCTTTTATATTTTGATTTTTATATTTTATATTTTGAAACGACAGAAAATTATAAGAAATTCAATTTAAACAATTGCTCTACTTTTACAATGAACTAGTAAAATAAGCAAAAGAAAAATACATGAAGCTGCTGTCGAGTCGTATATTTAAATAGAATTTTGAAATACACTGGAATATCTCATTTACTATCTTGGTAGTTACAATTTTTTTACCTGTCTATAGCAAAATTGAAGAAAAAGCTTACATTTAATTACGTTAATAATCTTTAAAATGACATGTAATGAAACAATAAACAAAATGTGATTTCCATTATGTTTATATTATTAGCTAATTTTATTTAGAACAGTATACATTTTAAAAGTAGATACTGTCAACTTTTGTGCATGAAAATATTTTCTATTTTATAAAATTTGAGAATACGTAAACTAGTGATTTAAAAATAGTCATAATTTTTGAAGATTTAAATAATTAACTTGATCTTTTTTTTTCTTTCAAAAATGGCTTGCTTATTAATAAATATCTTCTTGAAATTCAAATTTATAACATAGATGTTGATACTTTATAAATGATTTTTAAATAAGTTTGAGAGTTTCATGTTAATAAATTTAGTTGATTATTTTCATAGTTAATTTTCAAATTATACAGATTATTCATGAGTTAAAGAAATCTATATAATCAGCGTACAAGTATTCTATTCATTTTTTCAATTATCTGATATAGATACTTAGAGTATCTAGATCTCTAATTAAGTGAGGAAGTGTCCACCAGTCTATTACTCATTAAAAATAAATTTCACGATGTAAGTTCCATAAATTAAGAATTTTTAAATTTCGTTACTATGAATTTTAATCAAATTTTAAGATTCAAAATCAGTATTTTATAGATTTTCGATTTCATTGAAAGAAATTTTCATGAATAAAAAAGTTTAGTTTGATATTTAATATTTTTAATAAAATATTACAGAATTAATACTTAAAAAATTTTAATTTTTAGGCAATAATAAATTTGGTAAGAGTTAGCAAATGGAATAATTTGTTTTAGTTTATTATAATCTTTTAATAGTATATAAGATAATTTGACTATAGAAAAGAGATTAATTTTATACCTTTTTCAAACTATGAAGAGAAAACTTTAAAATGATTTTGTTTAAATAATTATTTTGATTTGATAATAAACAATATGAAGATCACTGATAATTTTAATAATCACGTTTTAATAAAATCAAATTTCTTCAATATATAGATCTATTAAGATACTGAATAGTAATTTCGATAACTATAAAACTAAATTCGATACATAGTACTGGTTATAATACTGTTTTGAAGTACCGTAAAAGAACCCTTGCATAATTACTTAAGAAATTATTACTTCTCAGAGAAAGTTTAATATTTTCCGAATAATCTAATAAAATATTGTATTCAAATTAAATAGTTATTTCTATTCTTACGTGTATAATCTAATATTACGTGTAGAATGGGTAAAAAGTGTAAAATTTAGCAATATCATTATGATACCAGGATAACTGTAAAAAAAGACATGGAGTGAGTTGTAATTTGTTGTAGAAATGAAGACTCACGGATTAAATTCTCATCTGATTAAAGCCACTTGCTGTTTATGTCCAGATTTTTGTCTTTAATATATATATAAATGAATTTTTTTCACAATCATAATTACTATTTAATTTTAAATGTATTCAAAACTTTATTAGAAAAGCCTTAAAAAATCTTCGCTTAAAGAATGTTGTGACCAAATGAAGAAGAAATATAATTATTTGTTACAAATAGAAGTGTAATTTAAAAAATTCATATATTTTGATTGATAAAAAGAACTAACTTAAGAAAGAAATTTATTATTATAAAAATATTTTATATTTTTATGGATAATATAGCATCAATTTGGATGATTTAAATAATATTAATCTTCATAATTAAAATAATTTGCATACATCAGTAATATAGTTTTTCGAGGCTAAATAAAATAGGATAAATAATTTTGTCGGGTACTTGTTTAAAATCATCATAAAATTATCAAAAGTCGTACCGATGTATAATGTTATATTTAATTATGTTCAAGCAACCCAAATAGCCATGAATAATTACTGAATATTGAGAACCTTATCTTATGTAATAATTAAAAAAATTTATTAAAATTTAAGTAATGTGTTAATAAATCTGAAATTTAAATAAATTTAAATTGACTCACGGTATTCATGAGTCGTGAGTACGCAAAATGTGTACTTGATCAACTAGTGGAAACGCTCATGTAGTTATAACTCAATAGGTAAGTGATGTTAAACAATTATAATCTAAAACTTTTTAATAATTGATGCGAGTATACGTTGTTCGCGATAACGTAAGTTGCTGTGGGATACTTGAAATTCGTTAAGCCAAAATTTAATCGAGTAAAGTTTATTAATTACATACTATAATCTAGTTTAAATAATAGAATATTTATATTTCATTCTAATTGCATTGCATTATTATTCTCAATAGACTACAATTAATTTTCATCAATTATAATCCAGCGAATTTTTTATAATAAGCTATATACATACATATATATATATATATATATATATATATATATATATATATATATATATATAAATCAGCATTTATAATAAATTAATTATTATTATTTTTAATGTGTGTTAAATTATTTATAGATTCAAAAATTATAAGATACAAGTAAGAATTAAACAAAACAAAATAATGAAACTCAAACGCGACAACTTAAACGTAGATTATGAATAGGCCTCTAGATTACAATTTTTGAGCACAATATCAAATAGATGAAAGCTTTCAGAAAGACAAAATAAGAGTAGATATTTATAAGAAAGACAAAAACAAGAAAATCTAAGTCAAGAAGATTATGAACGCTCGTGTATAAGTTGGAGATTATGAAACTTAAGGCAGAAAAGATTATATAGTTTAAAATGAAGCTAAGTACTTTAAAATAGATGTGCATTTATTTATCGCGTATTAGAAAGAAATTTAATAGGTTTAGAAGACATTTCTAAACAATTATATTGTCATGCGTTCTTACTTTTTAAATAATTTTCATAATATAAAACTTCTTAACGTTCTTTATAGTTATAAAGTACCATTATAGTGCGAAGATTTTCTCGAGGATAATATAAAAACTGTATGAAGTGCCTATTATATTTCTTTATTTGTTCTTTAACATATATAAATATGAAAATTTACCGTTTTAGCATAATTTATAACTTGTACTTTTTATATAAAAAATATATGTAAAACTAAGTAATCATGAATTTGATATTAAGAATGCTGAAAATATTCTGTTTATATTTTAGTATAAATCTATTTCTTAATTTTGGCTTGAAATAACGAATGTCCAAAGTTGGATCAAAATAAAATATTCAAGAAAATATTGTGAAACAGAAATCTATTTGTGTGAATTTTAATTGTATATTATTCATTATAAGTGACAATTACCCACAATGTCTAATTATTTTTAATTATTTTAATTAAAGGAATTTAATCTTCGTTCATCTGAACTAAATGAATTCATGTTCACAATTTTAAATGATAATTATTTTTATATTCCACGATTATCTTTTTATCCATGACAACTGCATACGTATTAAATTTCATCAATTCAATATCAAATGTATTCAATATATATATATATATATATAGAAACTAATACAATAACAGAAAGTTATTATATCTTTTATTTAATGAAAGTATCTTTATTTATTATTATTGATTTCACAATTTTTTTTAGAAAAGTTTGAGTGTGAAGAAAATTGTATTATTTTCGATGAGTTGAGATATAAACTCAGGTCATCGGTTACCACTAAAAGAACTTTTTTTAATTTCCAGATAAACTGTATCACAAGACCTTCCAGAAGAGAATATATCGAATTAAGTAAAAATTTTTAAAATATTCAATAATTGCTCTTTATAATATTCTTCAAGCCAGTTATGGAAGCTCGCGTGAAAAATATTTGAGGTTACTAAAGATACGTAAGTTAAAAAATAATATGTCATAGGAACTGTAAATTCTTATAATCAACGGTAAACTAAAGACCACTTTAACAATCGTAACTGTATACATTTTTTATGTCCATAGTAATGAAACTTGAGTTTTCACTTTCAGTTTTCACTTCAGTTGTCACTAAAATAAAGCCACTATTCAATTGTAAAATTATGTTACAATTCTATGCGACTAAATATTTTTACAAAAACAAGAAAATTATCATAAAGTATTTTATCTGTGAAAAGGTCTTCCAGAGAATATTAAATCCTTAGGATTATGAAAATTTTTAAGATAAATTTGAAATTATTAAGTTTAAAAGAAAGTAATTCGCGAATCGTACACCTATCAAATCTTTTTCACGATATAATTATAAAATATATAATTACATATTATATGCGTATGCCTATTCATTAATTTAGTTTTTATTATATAGCAATGACGTTTCACAGCTTTTATGTATGCATATTAATATTATATACGTGCTTATTATATGCTTAACGTAATGTCATAACTAATATAAAAATGCATGCTCGTAAAGTAATGATAACGCATTATTTGTATGTATTATTGTGGTTTTACGTCTGCGATAGAATTTTCCTACGTAATTGACAAAAACGTATTACAGTAGAGCGACGTGTCGTGTAAATAAAATCTTTTTACAGGGATATTCTTAGAATTTTAGTTAGAAAATTTTGTTTACGCATGTCATAAATTCTATTTACTTTTCTCTCACAGCATGTATTTATTAACATCAACGTTTTCAATAATAAATGTATATAAGTTTATAATTTTTCATACATTAAACTTCGTAAGCTCTTACGCGAGTATAAAGGAAGAGTAATAAATATGATAGCTAGTCGTTTATAATTTTATATAGTGTTTCTAATATTTCTTTTCAAATATTCAACTAAAATACGCGTAACTATCATGTTTTCTCGGAACAAAAAAAGAAAAGGTACGTCAGTAGACTTGGTGTATATTGAAAAGTAGAGATACAAGAGAAAGATTCTCGTCGCAATTTCACCTAAATCACCTGCATAACGCATCGTGCAACTCTCAAAATGACATTTTGGAGAAGGAGGAATCGCTTCTCATTTCGCCTCATTTTTGCAAATGAATAAGTGACTTAGGCACGGCAGTGAGAAAACGAAAATTTGCCAAAAGCACGAAACTAGCACACAGATACAACGCAAAAATAAATGAGATTCTTCTCACTGATCTAGGCGTTCACTTTACCCAGGAGAGTCTTGCTGGCGACGAGCGTACGCGAAAACGTATCGCCCTTCTCTGCGAGATGGTCGTCCATCCAATATCCATTCAATAGTTCATTTGCCCGGGTGAATGAGACGGCGGAGAAAAAGCAAAGACCATCGGACGTGCAGACACCCGACGAAATGCGTACTCCACTGTCCCAGACCGAGGACTCGTAGCTATTACCAAGCTCTTACCAGAATAAGACTTTACGTGCTTCATCCAACGCGTACCCAAATAATTTTCGTCTTTTTGCGCCACTACACTAGATTTATGCTCACTGATAAAAGAATACATTTGTGTTTTCGAAGTAAACTTTTTTTTCTTCGGACTGGCCTGATGTAGTCTTATTGAACTCTTTTATCGGTCGTACACAGTATTTCACGTTCTGAAATTTTGCATCAGCCTTTTAATGAATTTCTCAAGAATTTTCATCTTGCCGAGCATCGAGAAGTTCTCGTATTAAATAGTTGGAAGAGTTTTTCTTTTACAACTTTTCAAACGTAAAATATTATTTATTACAGAATATATGTAGAGGCTGCCTTAATGTATAACATTATCGAGATTATTGTCATTAAACTTTAGCGATGGATCAATTTCATTAGTAGAAAATTCATCTACATAAATTGTACACACGTGTACAGATTTTACAAAGGGCAATATATATTATTTAAAATATAGAAATGTAGATTTAAAGAATTCTCTTCGTTGGGTAAACATCATTATACTTATATTTTTTTTTGTATTTATTTCAAATTTCGGTCTAATTACGAAAATTTCAATCGAATAAAATTTATACGTACTCGAGAAATATTCTTTATTGACGTAATCATAATTTACGTATTCACGTATATTCAATGGAAAACAAAATATTGGGAAAAGTTCAATACTATTGAATTTATAAATACCATTGCATTAATTCGACTAATTTATTAGCCGCAGAATTGCACATCTAGTACACAAGGTATTTTTCAATGCTGGCTTTAAGTTAATGTTGAACTTTCAAACATTCAGCTGAATTAAGTAAATGAATTTCCTTATATTTTAAAAGGCTGTTTAATTACGTGTAAGCTTAGTGTGACAAAAGCTCTACTTTTTACATTAGAAGACAGTAACGACGCACGTGGATATTTTTATTATATGAATATATTCAAATTACTTCGCATGCACAAAATTCAACGTTCTCAATAGTAATTTCGGTATTATCTTGAATCTTACATTAACTGATCTTAGGATGATATTTGTAATAAATTAAAAATAAATTATTACAAATTCAGAATGCATAAACTCTTTTCAAAGTAATTCAAAGCAACGCTTAATTTTATAAAGTTAAGTCTTAGACGAAAAAAAAAAAAATAAATAAATCGTAGAAAAATAATTAAAAATAGAATTTTAATCGATGAATCGCAAGAGACGCCGAAAAAGATTTTTAAGTAATAATTCTATTTTTAAATAATTCATTATAGATCAATTATACATCATCAAGAAACAGCCTGAAATGAATAAAAATCGAACTTTTCCTAATAATTTCGCAAGCCATAAATACCATTTTGCATAATTCGTCACATCACGTCACTGCAATTCCAAAATCCCTCTAAGAGACACGATGATAGCAGGCTATCATTTGAATTTCAAAAGCTGAGTAAACTAATTTAAAATACGAAACACCAGATGAAAAGGCAACGAAAGAGAAGCGAGTTAGAGGTTCATTCTTTCGCTTTTCATTTTCAATAAAAGCTAGCCACGTTTCCCGATTAAACGGAGAGCAAGTCTACCCTCGAGTAAAAAGAGAGGAGGCACGTTTAGCCGAGATATAGAGGAGTGAAAAGGCGACCTTCGCGCCGGAGATTCGCGGGTCGACTGACCTCGGAATATGGAAAAGCGCGGAGAGTTGTCCACGAATGGTACAACTCGAGGAGAGACCTCCGTTCGCCTCCTCCCTTCCACCGGTTGGTGTCTTTCCACCTCCCAGAGGGAGGACGTTCCCGACATACACATCCAGGCGTGTATGTGTTTCAGCGCGCGCGCGTTTGTACAATTCTCTCTGTCCCTCCTCTATCTCTCGTTCTATTTTCCATTACGAGCGCGCCCGTGCTTCAGTCATTTATATTGGATTGCAACCGGCGAGTGGAAGAGAGAAAGTTCAAGTCCTCGGATGAACGATCCGAGAATGAGCGATTCGCCTATCTTTGACGGGAAAAACGAATTTTCTTTATTATATATGCAATACGTATGTGGCTTTTGTGGCTGTATTCCACTTCAGTATTAACTTTTTCTCTGTATTAATCACTCGAAATGACTCGGGGAGTTATAGGTTCTCATTGCTCTCTGAAGGGCTTATTCCTACAGAAGTGTTGGAAGTTTCGCCTACTATTTTCAACAGTCGAGTTTACGTCTGTATCCGAGAAGAATTTTCAAGACGATAACACAAGTGAAGTCTAACTTGAATTTTCATCACATTTTAATTCACATTCTTCAGAATTTTTATTAAATTCTAGTGCATTATTGAAAACTGATAATCTCTTTTTACGCATAAAATTCATTCAACTTTCATTACGTACGCGAATTATCTTTCAAATATAGATTCCTATGTTATATTTCGAGCTCAAAATAAATCGATGAATCTGAATTTCTGGATTATCACGAATCCACAAACTGAAATAAATATAAACATAAGTATGTGATACTCGTATATGTGTGTATAATGTAATAATATAATTATTTTCTTTTAAGCGATATAGAAGAAACAGGATTAGTATTTTATTGCTGCGAAATAAAACTTAAATCTTATAAGAAAAAGCTCGATAACAAAAGAAACTGCTTAACAGTTCTATTGAAAAATAATTTATCGTTAAATAATTCAAATTCTAAACTTAGAATAGATACTACATCTATATAAATATTGTCTGTATCATCAAGAAACAGCTGAAAAGACTAGGGCAAATGTTATTACTAAAAAAAACTCCATAGACGTGGATTTAAATTTAAATACTTTTTATACTGGATGTGTATAACATAGATTAATCATATTCTATATTGTTCTATACGTGTATCGCTGAATATGCAGACCCATGAGCCGAAACCTGCGGACATTTTGCCAGCACGATCTTCGTCGTAAAATTAAATGACCAAATAGTTTTACTGTAGTGAGACTTTTTAGACTATGGTGCGACTGCCATTATGAATTTACTTCTAAAGTATATACCGCTACGAGGCAGTACAATGCAAAAGTAATTCTGCGTTACCGTGCACTCTCAATAAAGTTTAGGTCTTTTTATAGAAATATTAGAAGAACTGCATAGGAAACATACAACAATATTTATAAGTAAATGAATACAGTTATAATTATGTACCAAAGCTTGATAAAAGCAAATCAATGTACAAAATTTAATTACCTACAAAGTTAATTTAATTAAACCGATCGTTGATAACAATTCAACAAAATCTAATTTATTCTATTAAAGTATAATTTCCTTATATTTATTGATAATGCATATTTTACTAAATTAAAAATTTTTCTTTAGGCAATTTTTCAACATCTATCTTTTAAAATAATCGATAAAATAAGTATATATTGTTTTCAACGAGTGTGCTGATTCAGAAGAACTTATTTAATTTAATTAAATCTCTAGTATTAATGGCATGAAATAAAACGTTGTTGTTAATGTTATTCTAATTAAAAAAGAAAATGATTCATTTTTCAATTGGTAATAGTAACATTAAGCAGTTATCGTTTCATCAGTCTTTAAGCGTTCATTAACATTTGATTTTTCTTTTTAAATCTGATTTTACAAACAAAAATTATATATCGTTTAAATTTACATAAATATAGTTTCTATTTTATTATACTCACTAGAAAAGTATTCTAAGTATTCTATCCAAAACCTTAACAAGTATATAACCTTACTACTCCAGATTGTTATTAATGTAAAATCTAAAATGAACTTTAAAAAATTATTTCAATGCAAAAATGTGATTTAAAATAATACTATAATATGTAACAAATTATTTTTTAATATTTGATGAGTTTAATTATAGATCAATGATAATGAGAAGAAGTTGTTTGTGATTACCAAATGAACTGTTTCTGCACAATTAAAATCTCTCATATTCCCGCAATCTACAATTACCTTCAGATCATAAATACTGCATAATTATTACTTGATAATTACTGTGATATTTTTTTTCAAAGATAATTAAGCATACAATACAGAGCACTTTTTTCTAAATATATTACCAGTAATTTGTCAATTATTAAACACAATATTGAACAAAATGAACATTCAATAACTTTATAGTAATTTCTTCAGTAAGTACACTTACTTTTAAAATTAATAGCGCGTATACTATATTATAAATAATCTTTTCATATTATAATAGTCCAGCCATGTTTTAACTCACAATGAACGAGCATACAGATCAGAATAACTCTAAATTCGTTGCATTCATAAAGCCTTTTGATGATATTCTTTTTTGTATTAAGTATTAACTGCTATACTTTGGTGAAATAATTGTATTCATAGTATTTAGAATATGAAATAAGTCATTAAGAATATATTAATTTTTATTAGATATTAGATTTAAATTAAAATTCTCTTAGAAAACATTAAATAAGATAAATTCGGAAAAAATACTCTAATTGAATTTAAACCAATAATTATATATTTCACTGTATTTATACAGTATTATACGGAAAAATATAATTTGCAACAACACCAAATTAAACCCCTCATCAGAGCAACATCAATCATTTATGCTACAATATTACCACCTGTCCCCCCCCCCCTCCCCTCCCCGCATCTTTATCCCCTGCTCCCCACCAAATACATAACCATATATTTATTATAAAAAACTATTATTATAATATATAAAAATATATATTTTATAATAATAATATAAAAATATATATTTATATATTTATTATATTAAAAAAATAACTAAACAATTATAAAATAATCATTAAATAATAATTTATTTAAATCTATTAAATTATATAAAATATATTATTATTATATATAAATAATATTATTTCAAACATTATAAATATATCATAAATTTAGTTAAAATATAAATATAATACTTAATTATATAAAAATTTTTATTTTACTAATTATATTTTTTAATAACAAATTAAATATTATACATAATTAATTATTAAATAATAATAATATAAAATATTTAATAATAAAAATAATTTAATAATAAATAATAACAATAAATCCCTCCCCTCCCTCCCCCTCCCCCCCTTCCTCTCTCCCCCCCCCCTCCTTCCCCCTGAATAATGAGAGTTTTTTCCTCCAAGTTAATAACTGACGGCTATAGCTTTTCAAATTTTGAAAAGAACCTTTTACTTGAGGATTAATATGCTACAATTTTGAAATTAAATATTTAAAATAAATTTTATGGACTTTAATTTATGTATTATGGTATGTACACGAATGTTCAAAAGAATTTTTCTTTTATTATAAAAAATTATTGAATTAATATTCTTTTTTGAATCGATACAAGGATACAGTACCTAAACAAATCACATAATTTACTAAAAATTAAACATTTGCTGAAAATTAATCTTTTCTTCTAATAACGTGCTTTTACTACGTGAAGTTTAAAGTATTGTAACTACGCAACGTGCTCTTATTTTAATTTTGCCAATACGAACAGAATCTTTAAATTAAGAATATTGGTTACAAAGTATACAAAAATAAATAATAATGAAAAGATAAAAGTACCTACTGCGATAAACGAAATCCATGCGAGGAAGTACGTGAAAGTCTCCTCACACAATTTTGCTCCCATCTCGTTTGATCTGTAATCTTTTTCAATAAGACTGCGTTTCTGTAACCTTTTTCTGACCAGATAAATGCAAATATTATGCATGTTGCATCTTTCCGCCCGCACCTGTCCCATTTCGGCTCTCGTCCCCGTGGCCCCCTGCTCTCCTGGCTCCTCCCGGCCAACGCGCCATTTCTATCCCCCTCCGAAGCGCTGCAGACCCATGAGTCACGATGTTCCCTGGCGGCCTCCTAGCAGTGCCGATGTACCCTGTTCTAAGTTAAGGAAAATTATAGTCTTCAGGGATCGAAAGAGTTGCAATGTGCAATTGCGTTAGAATGAAATTACGAGAGCTCAATGCTAAATTTAAGACATCAGAAGATTTGTCAAAGCTCGATTACCGCGAACCATTGTAGTCCTGAATTTATGTAGGTATTTCTTTTCCTTTTCATCTATAGCATTTATTCTTTAGTTTTTAATCGGATTGAAGGAACGCTTAATCAGAAACACCAAATTCACAATTTGACTTGCTAAGTATTTTGAGAATGTTGAGACGTCTTCCTTATCATTCGTATAAGAGCTTTAAAAATAATTTCTGAAATAAATAATATAAAATACACAATACGACCTTGGTTATATATCAATATTTTTTAATATTATCTTATACATAAATGTCTTTGTATATTATTTTAAAACGAATTATATTCAAAATCGAAATTTCATCCTCCAACTCCTAAGAAATACATGTTCAAATATTATGCAAAATCTATGGAAAGTACCTTACTATACTGTACTGCTTTCAATATTAATATTATTAATAAATGAATATTAATGTTAATCACGTAAATAATTTTTAACTACTTAATCATTGATAAAAGTAAAAAACAATAATGCAATATTTTTGTTTGGACAAAATTAATTAAATACAATACAAGTATTTGTAATAAATTGGTATTTATGTTAGAAGAGCTATTTTAGATTGATCATAATGTATTATGAGCTTGACAAATTTTTTGTTAGTTATTTTTCTGATCATGATTGGGTAAGTAAACTTTAGTTTTGGAGAGCTTTATTTTTGCAATCGAAAGTTACATAATTCTCGATCGAGTCTGCTTTACATACTTTTCGAGCGAATAACCAATTGTTTTCTATTTTCTACCTGTTAAAAAAGGAAGACTTAAACTTTTTTTATAAACTCTACATTATCATTCATAAACTTTCAACAATCTATTAGAATTTTATAGTTTCAAGTCTTCTGCGATAAATTAAATAGTTATGAACGATGCATAAATTGACATGAAAAAGAAAATTATTAAATTTAGCTCATATATTATTATTAAAATTTATTAAGCTGCAGGAGATAACTATTTTTTTTAATTATTTTTAATTTCATTGCCTACGAAAATAATTATAATTTTAATCATTATGAAAAATACCAGAGTCATTTGTTAACTTATTGTATTTAGGTTATCATGGTTTTTTATCTTTTTTCTCAAGTTTGCACTTCAGAACCGTATATGAACAGGAGATGTAACGAGAATAGAAGAAAGATATAATGGATAAGAGTAGAATATTAGAATGGAGATTATTAAAAGAATAGTTAGATAAAAGAGGTAAAAAATGAGCTGATATGAAAAAATAAGGATGATTAGATAGGGATAAAAAATAGATTGAATCAAGGATAATGTAAAGTTTGTAAAGGAATAGTAAATAACAAGAATGATTCATTATGTTTAAGAGTAAAGTGGGGAAAAGTAGAGAGAGTTGTAGAGATATTGAATATTTCGTAAAGTGCCATTGCCACTAGAAAAGAGAAAAGAAATTTAAAAGAAGAAGCATGATGGGAGAGTACCTAAATCCAAATAAGAAGTTAGAACAAATGACTCCGGTATTTTTCATCTGATTAAACCTTCTCCTTTCTTTTTCGTCGGCCCTAGCCTCCCCCAATTACCTTTCCCACATCACCCTTTACTTTCTCTCCTTCCTTTCCCTTTTTCCAAATGAACATTCAATAACTTTATAGTAATTTCTTCAGTAAGTACACTTACTTTTAAAATTAATAGCGCGTATACTATATTATAAATAATCTTTTCATATTATAATAGTCCAGCCATGTTTTAACTCACAATGAACGAGCATACAGATCAGAATAACTCTAAATTCGTTGCATTCATAAAGCCTTTTGATGATATTCTTTTTTGTATTAAGTATTAACTGCTATACTTTGGTGAAATAATTGTATTCATAGTATTTAGAATATGAAATAAGTCATTAAGAATATATTAATTTTTATTAGATATTAGATTTAAATTAAAATTCTCTTAGAAAACATTAAATAAGATAAATTCGGAAAAAATACTCTAATTGAATTTAAACCAATAATTATATATTTCACTTATTTATACAGTAATTATACGAAAAATATAATTTGCAACAACAACAAAATTAAACCCTCATCAGAGGCAACATCAATCATTTACATTGCTACATAAATATTCATAAACATGGCACCAAAAATTAAATTTTACTGACATTATGTAAATTGAATGGCTCTATAATATATACTATCCTGCGCATAATTTACTTGTATTAAAATGAAATAATTTCATCATAAAAATTTTTAACAATAATTTTATAGTTATAATAGCTTATCCGTAATTTTTTCATTTTTCTATTTTTTCTTAATATTATTTCATAATATTATTTTACTAAGTAGAGTTTTTGTAAAAAAAGTGAGCAAGGTTAGTAATCAAGAAATAACTTACTTTTTCAGTTTTTAAACTCGGATTATTAGTTAAAATTATTAATAAGTAAGGTTTATACAATATCTAAAAAGTATAAGGTTCTTGAGTATTTCTCAACGATTAAGATGAGTTCTTCATAAGACAAATTATGTAGTTTTTGAAGTTTTTATTTGTTTTTAATTTGTAATGTAGAGCGAAACTTTATTAATCGCTGCCCTTATAAAATAAGTCAGCGGTAATCTTCTGAAAACTTAAAGTAGAGAAGCACTGTTATTACTTCAACTATCCCCGAAGAATATCTTTCTATTTAGATTAATTATTTATATCTGTATATTAAGCGAAAATCCGTGAAAAAGATACCACGACGCTTAATCTCTTGATGAGAAAATATGTTCATAAATAGGCATCAAGATTAACAAAACACAATTAACAAGACCAAATTATAATACCATAATTGAATAACCATTAGATAGAATATTAATAATTTGTTTATTTCGTCATTGTTTACAATAAGGCTTCATTAATATTATAAAAGAGTTAAATGGAACACAATTCTCTTTAATATTAAGTTTATTCTTCTATTTTATGAGCTTTTTATTTTACACATTAGTCAGTGCATATATTTATATAATAATTTATAATAATGCGGGATATTAAAGTATGGCTTGAATAATTTGCTCAAACATATAAATTTACGTTGAAATATGGACGGTACATTTTTCAATTAGTATTTTTCATTTACTTCAATACATTAAACTAATTTTGAAACTTATAGGTATGTACGTAATTGTTGAGGGAATAAAATAAAAATTAAATTTTATATAAATGCAATGAACTCTTTTAAATAAAAAGAATTTTGGAGTGTAAGAGAAGCTATACACTTAAAATTATATTAAAAACAAAAATTATAAATATATACGTTGTATTTCTTTTTGATAATATTTTTTATTTATGAAAATACCCTTTACTTTTCTCTTTCAAACAAAACTTATGAATTAACTTGTACAAATGATTGATTTAAACCAGCTTTTATCAGAAATAGTAAAAGAGCAATTCCTGAAAGATATAATTACATTGGTACAACCTTTAAATAAATATTATTATGAAAAACAAAGTTTATGTATTAAGGTTAAAGTTTACCGAATGAAATACTTTTGATTTAATAATTCAATTTAATAATTTATTATTCTAGTTCTAGTACATCTAAAAATATATTAAATTAATACAATATAAAAAAGAAATATATAAAAATAATATTTCGACTCTGTATGTTTTAAAAGATTTTTTAAATTAGAAAAAATAGGAAGTATGATTTGTCTCCGAGAAAAGAAAGAGAAACAGAACTGAGAAGCGTGAACTTTTGAATAAGACACAATGGGAAACTGAATTCGGTATGAAGCTTTATAAATCACGGATGATGGAATAATTGCAGTCAAACTTTAGAGAATTGGATGCTTGAAGATTTTACGGAAAAAGAGTCATCTGCAGTGACAAAGGTTTGAAAGAGGCAAAAGAATCTCGAGATACAGAAAAATTGGAGGTCGTGGTGAGCTTTCCAAAGTCGAAGAGCGATTGCAGTATAGTTTGAGAGAGTTGAAAAGTACGCATTGCATCTCCTAGGTTAGTAAAGTACTTTGAAACGTTGAAAGATTATTACTACTACTACTACTAATAATAATAATAATAATAATAAGAGAGAGAGAAAGAGAGAGAGAGAGAGAGAGACGAACAGAGACGAAGAGGGAAAGTAAATGAATTAGATAAATTAATTCGGGAAGTTACGTCAACTTACATAAATTTTCGTTATAATTGCTGTTAAAATTTTCTCAACTTATCATTAATACAATATAACGATGCATTTTTGCGAATTGGTCTTATTTCTGCATCTATTTTAGAGAATTTTATATACATGTATTTACTAACAGAGATTGAGTGAAATTTATAATCAATTATTTTGTATTTATTTATACTAATAGTTATAAATATTTCTTGCATCGAATATGCGGTCTTAGTAGACACACGAAAAAGTTTCTTGGTATATGTAGTATTTATTTAATGCTGAAACGCATATGGAGTGCATGTAGACGTTTACACGAAATGAGCGCAGTAGAAAGTCAACAGCATGAATTGGATGTTGCATATCGGATGCCCGGAAGGTAAATCCAAATTCTATTCATGCCTAGGCCTCATTAACATATGTAACCACAGATTTTTTTTGGAGAAAATTTTTTTTTTGAGTTTAATTTTGTAATTATACGTTGAATTAATTTACCATATTTTAATATTGTGTATTAATATATAAAGTGTTAAATGTTTCGTGATAAAAACCACAAGTAATATTAAATAAGATAAAGTAATAACATAAATTATGGAATAAGTTAACCTTTTGTTCTGCTAAGTTTATAGAATTCATTTTGTTTTTTACAAATAAGATAGAAAGTCTGTATACGAATAGAAAAGCAATTATACACGTACACGAATAAGAATAATTTAAAATCTTATCGAAATTTTAGAAAACACAGCATTTATTCTGTATATTTCTCAATACATTTTATACAATATTCGATATATTTTTCTTGTTTATAAAACAATAATAATTTCCAACATCGCACTGTATAATAAAATTATTAAAATTACCAAGAATTTTCAGAGGCTTAATAACACTGTAAACCTATTGTCTAAATTCTTTTGTAAAGAAATTAATAAGCCAATGTGTTACTTCTTGGACATCTCTAAATGATGAGAAGTATTTGAAGAAAAAATTATTAGAAAATACGAGCGTTAAATTATATTTGGATATTTATATTTTAAATCTTTTTTTATTTAAAGATTAGCTTTAGTATCAATGTGATCGATACAAATTTCATATATTAGATTTAATACAATATATTGCTTGGTGTTAGATAAGTCCCTGTCACCATTTTATAGGCCGTCTTTACGTTGTGAATAAACTGTGCTAATTTCACATATTCAGCTTCGTTGAGATTATGTAAATAAACAAAATTGGATGCTCTAAGTACTAGGCATAGATTTGATGAGCCTGCAACAGCTACTTTAAATAATTTGAAAACTTGAATAAAATGCTGAATACGAATTTGTTGTGCTTAAAATACTACATTTCATAGAAAACATTTATCTTCCATATAAAATGTATTGTGCAAAATGTACTGTATGAGTTAAATGGGATAATCTCCATTGAAGTTGAAGATGCCGATCTCAAGTAAAAGCTCGATGACCTTTTTTTGCTCTTTCCGGTTCAAAGGTCACCGAAAAGGATAGATCAAACAGTGTTCCTCGTTAAAATCGTCGATTAAAAAAAGGAAGAAATCATCTACGATGGACGATTTCGAATAGTTCATCGAATAGTCTATCCTGACAAGGCGGTTGAAGCTGGACAGGATAATTTGGGGACAAGGAAAAAAAAGAAAAAGCCGATTCCTCCTCAATCGACAAGGCGTAACGATGGTTCTACGCATCTTCAAGTAATCCCGGTGTCGTGCTAATAGGGAGAGACAGAGAGACAGAAACAGAGAGGTGGTGGCTGGTACCGCTCCAGGTATCCTCTAGCCTGCTGCTAATGCTGCGACTGCCACGAGAGTACCTATGCTCCTCTATTTTCGTTTGCCTTCAATCCCAAGGAGCCAATCTCAGGCAACCGAGCTGGAAATCGGCGGCGTCACCCGGGCGATTTTCCCGCACTCGTATTTCTTCCTCTCTCTCTCTCTCTCTCTCTCTCTCTCTCTCTCTCTCTCTCTCTTTCTGGCGAGATAAGCGTTTAAGAAGCGGCCCTTATCGATACGGTAAGGGTTCTTAAGGACTGTTTGCACGAGCTCGATGCATACATTTTTAAAACGACGCGTCGGGTGTGTCTAACACGCGTCATAGTTCAATACTTCTAAAACTTTCTGATAGAATTTCAATTCATCTGTTGTATAATGTACGTTCTAATTCGAAAATAAAAAAAATGAAAAAGAAAAAATGATGTTTTAAACTTATAGAATCTGTTCTCGTATTATTTTACTTTATTTTCATAATAGAAATGTACACAATAACTTAAGTATTTTTTACTTACTTTTACTTAAGTTTTTAAGCGATAATAAGGAAAAATAAATGAAAATTCTTATTCGATTATACGCAAGAGTAACACTAATTGATTATAAAGAATTAATCGATGTAAGATACCTCGCTTATAGCAAGCGCGAAAACTTAGTGCAATCCGAAAATGAATGGAGAGAGAGAGATAGTACACAATATAGAGACATATTTCTCGTTCAATGCTAGATGTAATTATACAAGTGTACTCAGAAAAGGTAGAGTACAGAACGAAAAAGATTCTTATAAATGGAAAGAGATAGGAAAATAAAGAAAAGAGAAAAAGAAGGAGAACCGTAAAAGAGAGCGAGAGAGACAGAGTGCAAGAAACAAGAGAGAAAAGGGAAAGAGCGGTGAAAGAGATAAAGGGTAAAGTTAAAACGAGAATGAGAAAAGAAAAGAAAAGAAAAGAGATAAAGACAGAAAAAGCACAGTTAATTCGTAGTAACAACACGTTCCTGCAGATTCTATTTATGTTGATAGCAATTTCGATATAAATTCATTGTTGGAATAAGCACTGTCTCATGAAATACCTTTTAAGATGTTTTCTCACTATCTCTTTCCAACTGCCTGTTCATTCTTGGACTATTATTCTCTCTCTCTCTCTCTCTCTCTCTCTCTCTCTCTCTCTCTCTCTCTGCTTCTCTTTTAAAATCTTAATGCTTTCATCTCTATCTCTCACTTGAAGAATTGGTGATATCAAACTGAAAAACTGTAGTTTTAATGTGCTCAAACCTCACTGTGCAAGAGCACATTACAAGTTATAAAATCTTTTCAGGTTATTGGTGTATAAAAGTTTATCAAAGGGCTTTTAGCAATTATTAAAAAGCTTCGACGTTTTTGTGTTCTTTTATTAAAGTGATTGGCTCGTAAAAATTTCAAGAGAAAATTCCCAAATGAAAAGGCCTACTACATACCAAAATTTGAAAAAACTAAAAAAGCGGCTTTCAAGTTGTTTCTTTTAAAGTAATTTTTAATTAATTTTATTACTTAGAATAATATTTAAATACGACGTTTAAAATTTTTATTGGGTAAAATGGAGGGTAGTTTATAAAAGTACATGATTTACTCGTTTGGAACTATCATTTGTATTCAAATAAATATGTAAATTAACGTAAAATAATCAATAAAAGATGAGAATACATGTCATGGTTATAGTGAAAGTGAAATTCAAGATTTTATATGAAACGTAAAAGAATTTCTTGTCGAATCGTGTAAAACCATTCGGCATCTGTAAGTGCCTTAACTCGATTATCGGAATAATAATGTATTATATAATTGAAATTTCCAACGAGACTATGTTAAGGAAAATCAAGAGAAGAATAAAAATATCATTTATTAATTGCCAGCTGCATTTGTCGAACCTCGGTTGCGATATCTAGAGGCTAGCATTAAAATCTCTAAAATGTGATAAAATGCAATTCTAGCAGTTAAGTGGACTAAGCAGACAAAAAATCGATTATTATTACATTTTCCAAAAGCGAAACTTTTCTGAGTATACCAATATTGAGTTCATATCGAAATTCTAAAAAAGATTAAACATGTTTTTTTAACCTTTTTTTATATTGGTTATTGTGTTAATATTTGAACGAAGACTTAGATCAATAAAACACAAATACATGCAACTTTTGTAATATCTTTAATATCTATGTTGTCAATAGATGTTGTAGTAGAAGCAAAGATGCACCTGTATTTGCTCTCATTTTTTCTAATTAAGTTTAAGAGAAAGTTTTTTCCTGAAAAATGATTATGTAGTTTCTTTGAGAGTTAACACCCACTAACAGTTTAAGAATGAACGTTTTCTCGATGACTCTTGTAACAATATAACTAAAAAATTGAAAATTTCCTTGCATATATTTATTCTTTTTAGAAATTGTTTTTCTCGAATATCGGCGCTGCAATATCGTAAAAAGAAATACTTAGAATACTTATTGCGTTGGACTTTCTTTAAATCGAACATTAGGCCATTGCGTTTAAGCTTTCGCTACTGTTCTGCGAATAATCATCGTTACTCACGTATGTAATACCATTCGGAAGATTGTAGCTGATCAACTTTTAGTTAATTGACTTTATGGCTTCATAAATGTTTTTAGAAATTGCTAGTTTATGAACAGGATATCAAAATTATTTTTAGATTTTGCTTTATGCTGCGGATCGCTCAGAATACTTAGAGAATCAGGCCAATTAAATATTTTTTTTACATTAAAATACATTCTATCTAATTTTTAAGATTATGAGACACTCAATTAAAATTCGACTTGTTTACTTCTGGAGTAGTATTAACTTTCAAGGAACTTAAAGGATCGTTAACTCTATTAACCGATGCTGATAAACATTACTACTATTTATTTAAGAGTAGGAGAAAAGATTTAATGGCCATTTTGAGAAAAACTTTGTTGCTCACTGTGAAGAATAAAATCGTGCAAATTCACGGATAAATCTAAAATATTAAGGGAAAATGATCTATGGATTCACGGTTGTCCCCCAGCGGATTGAAAAGTCGCACACCTGCTCTTATATCTTTCACTTCAAGGACGGAAAAGGGGAATTAGTACTCTGAAAGGGATAAAAATACAAAGAAGCCATTTCAAACGATTATTATTTGTGTTATACTTTTTACATTTAAAAAAACCTCTTAAGATTTTCTCAAATTTCGATATCCTTCGAAAAGGAGAAAAAAGATATAATTAAAAAATTTTTTATTCTTATCTTATCTATGTTTATTTTTATACAAGCACTGATTTTCTTAAGAAAACCTTTTGTGTTAAAATTTACGTTATTTAAAATATGACGGCGTATCAATAAGGAATTTTCTGCAGTTTCAGTGAAGTATGCAACAGAATTAATTTACATACGTGTATATATATATATATATATATATGCATATATATGGATTCACCATAATTTACGTACAGCTCCATTTCAGGAAAACAGGGTAAATATAAAGTTTTTTTTAGTACTTTTTTATCACATTTAAAAATCATAAAATTAACTTAGATTTAAAAAATTTTTAAAATAGTACCATTATAAAGAAACCAATGATTATAAAAAGTTTTTTAAATTTCAAGAATATTAATAATTGACATATTGTAAAATAATGTTATTTTATGAATTGTTTATATTATTACTAAATATTAATAAATATTAACAATTACATCAATGCTAAAAGTTTAATGTACTATTATCGACAATTTTCTTTGAATGCTAAAAACGAGGTAAAAAGAATGTATAAGAAAATAAATAAAGAATTAGCCATATGGAAAAGACAGCTCTATGAAAATGATGATAACGAGGGAAAAAATTAATTTCCTGTTGAGGCAAGTACATCGTCGGTATTAGATTAAAGTCTCTGGTTAGAGAACAATAAACTAAAAGTTCTGAAATCTTTGAAAGTAAACAAGAATTAAAATAATAGAAGACTAGAATAAAATTTAAAGTACTAGGCTTTAATGTATCAAAAAGACATAAAAAGTACAGAATATATAAGAAAGAATGTTCGAAAGTAAAAAAGATAAAAGCACATAAAAGTAGTCTTAGTTCAGAATTAAAATTAAAATGCGTGGTAAGCTTCGAAAGAAATATATTTATGTTTAATATTTAATAACGGAAGAATGATCTGTAACAATTTCTTGATATATATTAAACAACTATTAAACTAATGTATTTAGTTGTCGTTAAAAGGAGATAGTATTTGAAAGCTGCAGCATGAAATATTAAACATGTGGTTTACCTTGTCTTTCCTTAATTTTCAACATAACGTTTAAATTATTTAGAAATTCTGGTTTTAAGAAAAACATGCAATAGAAATAATAAAAAATATCATAATTAGAAACTTTAATGTAATAACAGAATACATAAATTATTTGCGATCATACGTAGTTTTCGCTATAATATGATTATATTTTGTCTTATTATTTTAAATAATCGGTATTATATAAATACAGATGTGCTTAACAATAGTTAGAAAATACAAGTGTTATGTATTTCTTGGGCAACGTTCAATAATTTTATAAATATAGGTATAGGATAATGTTAAAATTGTATCACAGACAGGCTATTTTAAGTTTAAATTTTGTGAATAATTTTTCAATGCAAGAAACGTAGAATTCGTATTAAAAAAAAATTATTTCACAATAAATATGGACATCTATTATTTTGTAAAAGTCAACTGTGAAAACTGTATTTTCAAATAAGCATATAATTCAACCGTTTTCTTATATTAACAAATTTAAATGATCATCAAATTCAAGTTGACTCACTTTACAAGATTTACTTTATAATTTTATCCATTCCGATTTTATTGAAATTGGTAGCAAAATTGATATTCGGGTACATGCAATATCAAATGTTCAAATTAGAAGCCTTTGAGGCAGAATCGCTGTCGGATAACGCTGAAATACTACTTAGACTATAAACTATTTTATCAAAGTTCAATGGTGAATTTAATAGACTTTGGTAATGATATTTTCAGTAGATATATTATCAATCAGTGGATTTAGTATAAAATTAAAATTTCATTAAATCTACTTTGAAAATTAAAATGACTAAATTAGGATGAAAACTTGATAAGAGTTGACGTACTAAAATAAAGCTTCCATGTTATTTTCATCAATATTTAAAGTGTACCAAAAGAAAATAAACATCTATACTCTAGATATTACGTTATTATTATTATTATTATTCAGTAACGTATTTCTTTAAATAATACAAAATGTGGACAATGTAATTAGAAATTATTGTCGGAGTACTTTTAATTTATTATTTTTCTGGTTAACTGCAACTATACAATATTTTACTAATAACATCGTTATTTTACATTTTAAAATGGACTACTTAAAAATGGAATATATTATTTTATAATTTTAGTATGAAGTAATTTTGATAACATTTTTGTACTTTAAACATCAATATTATTGATTGTACGTTAATTAAGATGTTGTTGACGCGTATACGTGAAAAATATATCATAGTTATTTCAATAAAACCCTTCTCTACAATTGAACATTTTGATTTTCGATACATTACTTTCTATATAACTGTGCCTTTTACTGTGAAAATTAAAATTATACTAATTATATTGTTAAGGAATTTCGATTACTGGAATAAGAACAACGTTACACTTCAATAGTAATTTTGAAGCATCTTTTCCAGAGCTTCTTAATAATTTCTTTAAATTTCCATACAAAATTGTTATTCTCTTTTTATCAATCATGTTAATTGATTTTATTACCTTTTTATTACCTTTGAGTTTTCTATATCGAATATTTCATAAAAACTCACGCGAAAGTATTCAGAAATACAAAATGAGCTTTCTATTACTTTTTACTTTTTAACGCATTTTTCTAAATACCAAAATTCCTTTACGTTCTTAAATATTAAGTGTTTGGGCTAGTAGGTTGCATTTCAGGTCCGCGAGTCAAACAATTAGGTCGACTTGAAACCGTTAAATATTAATGTAAAGTAAGAGTAGTTATTAATTTTTCTAATTAAAACGGTAGTAAGTAAGTTGAAGTAGAAGTCTTATTTCGTAAAAATACAACGTCGAATAAACCATACTTTTTTACGGCCTTAAGACTTTAGCAGTAAATAGAAAAATGCGCGCGCGTGCATTACACACGCGCGCAAGCATTGCAGAAAGTTAAAACATACAAGCGTGTGTCATACCGTAAACGCATTACACAACGTACATGACTTTATAAACAAAGTTGGAAGTTTTCCAATCTATGCGCGCGCCACACCGAACGATACAGGTAACTCCCTCTCTGTTCGTGCGCTTATCCACCCTGCGAAACCCAGGGCAATCCATGAACGTTGCATATACTACGCATGCTTACGGTTAATTAAATTAACTTACGGCATTGTCTAAGCGGCGGAAGGCTTTTTCTCCTCCGACCGCTCGCGGTTTTCGTCCCTATGGTGAGTGCTTGGCTGGAGTTATATCCCCAGCGATTCGAAGAAGTGAGTTCTACATTGGCGACGCTGTAGATGACGGAGAGTTCAAGCTCTCAGATGAGTGTTCCTTAGCTTAGGCTTCCCTTTTATCGGTTGCTCTAGCTACCGATGATTACGTTATTGCTATCGCTAATCCCATTGCTTCGGCCTCTGTTCTCGACTGTTTAACCCTTTACCTATCGCAGTTCACCCTTCGCGCTCACTGTAACTTTCGGATATTCTCGAGCTCTGGATTACCCTCTTGCTGTTTCACTTTACGAAATCTCGGATAACTTCTTATTGGTTCACTTGTACGCACGCTCAATGCGGCGCCTCGCCTAACTCGTGTATCTTCTTCGGCTAATCTATTGTTTACTTTTGTCGCGACACTGGACATTTGATTGCTTTCAGCGGTATACCTTTCACTCCTCTCTTTCGATCTTTCGCATCAATATTATCCGAATCATTTATAACAATGGCAACATCAACAACAGTAATAACGATGAGTTACCATTCTTAGTGGTGTTCACCGCCTAAAGTGGCGTCAAGTCGACCTCTTTTCTCTCAGCGCCAAGATGCAGGGAACCGCCGACGTCGTGTCTACGGAGTAACAATACTGGCAGCATCCCTCGAAGCACATAACGCGACACGTAAAACAGGCCAAGTAACTCTCGGTAGAGCCACGGTGGAACAAACGTCGAAGAGCAGTTAAAGTAGCGAGGTAGGAGATTCAGACAGACAGACAGAGAGAGAGAGAGAGAGAGAGAGAGAGAGAGAGAGAGAGAGAGTGAGAGACGGAGAGATGAAGTGAGACTGATCGAGGAGTGGAAGCAAACGGGGGACAAAAGATGCAGCGTGTCAAAGTAGACGACAACCCTCCGATCACTCGACTCCAGCGAGGCGGTGACGAAAGAGCAGCCCTGACTACTTTGTTGCCACCTAGGCTCACTCTCACCAAAGCTTCAACTTTTCCCTCGCGAACAGAGCTTTATCTTCTCTTCGTCCTCGTCTTTTCGGCTGACTCGTGTCGACGTCATGAAACTTAAATTCGATGTTAGATGAAAAGATAGAGAGTACTTTATCCGTTTGCATGCCTGAATCTATCGAATGTTAGAAGAAGGAAGGAGCGAGACGGGAAATGAGAAAGAAATAGGTTAGAAAGGGAGAGGGAGAGGGAGAGAGAAAAGAAAGGGAGAGGGAGAGGGAGAGAGAAAAGAAAGGCGAGGTCGAATCTCCCAGTGCGTGCCGACTTTACAGATAAAAGAGAAGAAGGTGGTGATGGTCAACCCTCGAGACGATCGAAGTTCCCCTTTTAGGGTGGCCATCTATATGACGCATGCGTGTTAAGCTCGCTGCTACATGCATTGGCTCCACTAAAGTTGGTACAGTCAGATGACGATTTACTTCGATTAACTTTCGTTTACCTTCTCACGTTATACAAAAGTGATTACTTGATCAATCATTAATTATCATTACGATTCCTTATTGTTTAATTGAGTAGTAAAAACGTACGATTAGTACCAGTTTTTCTATTTTATATGTGCTCTTTTAATATGTTTTGTGTCATTAAAAGTTTTGAATTTAATTTTTAGTTTACAACATAGTGTATATAATACTATTATTATTATCATATTATTAAATTTATACTGCATTTCTGCTATTTTTTGCTATATTTTATAATTGATGAAAAAGATATCAGTTAATGAAAAAATATCGTCTTCGAGTAATTAAAATAAGTATGTACCAACAACATAAAAAAGAGTATGGTAACAATAATAATTATTTTTATGCAATAAAAATCAGTATAAAAAGTGAAAAAATGGACTGGTCTACATTTATTGTGACAAATGTATTTAATAATAAAGAAAAGTTCATTAGTTGCAGAATAAAATATTTACTTAAAATATATGTAATCACGATCTAAAGCAAATATATGTATTCTACTAAAATTTTTAAAGTAAAGATCGAAAAATTTGATACTTCATATTAAAAGTTCTTAGTAAATATAAAAACTAAAATTGAGATTTATTAAATAATAATTAAAATATTTATTATCAGTGATTCAATACTTATTTCAACAACTTTTAATGTGTATTTAATGTGCCAAAAATTGTCAGTTTAATTAAGTTTCAATATTAATGCATTAAGATTCATATTCAACAAATTGCAATAAACGTTGCTTAATTCAGAAACCTTTCAATTTAAATATGTAGATTCGATTTCTAGTTCGTCATTAATTATCATTATGGAAAATGTTTTTAAATTCTTTTTCATACATATATCGACTTTATTTAAAGGCCCTTTGATAGGTTTAATATATAAGATCTATTCTGAAAAGAAAATTAACAACCAGATGATACTTTACGTATTCTACAGGTGGCGAAATTAAAATGTCCTTTTACTTCAAAATGATCTTAAAATATAGTTTATGGCGTTGTATTCGCTCCATTGCTTTCGGTACAGTGATTCGTTGAATCGCAGAACTCAGTTGAATGAATCTTGGTGCAGAGCTTGAGAAAAGAGTGGTTCGACGACCACGTTTACTATAAAAATAAAATGTTTCCATAAACTTTTTGAAGTTGTGCTTCAAACGTTCGTCTCGATTGTCGTTTAAGCTACGCCAGACCAAAATTAAGCCCACGAAAACGTCGATTATTACAAAAGAAGAACTTAAATAATAATTAATTCAGCTTTTATTTTATTATTAACGTATAAGAAATGTGCCTGATAAGTTATCTATGTCGCGTGCCTGATCGCGGCTAGAGAGGAGGAAAAAGATAAAGGGGATTATTCTCCTCGTCTGGAATAATAGAGCACAGATAGAAAAAGCTAGAAAAAGCTAGAAAAGGCTATAAAAAGAGCTGCTTCATTTTTTCACTTTTTAATATTTTCTTAATTATCTTCGTTGCTTTCTTTCGTCTTAATCTCACCGCTTTATATCCTCTTTAAAAGGCGTTACGCACGCTAAGAGCTTGCTGTCAAAATAATTAACATATGCAATGTTAGGTAAAAATGAACATCTTTATCTAATACATTGAATTCAGTATCGAATCGTGGCATATACCATTTGTCTAGGTAAGCGAGCATGTTGACACACCGTATTGCGATTGTACGAATTATCTGCAAGTTATAACTTTCACAAATATTCGGAAAAACTTAATTCCTTATTACAAATTACTTCAATAGCTCGACAAAATGCATTGACATTTTTGAAAGAGCATTTAGATTTCAATAAAAATATTTCTGTTATTTATTCGTAATTTTTCCAGTTTCGAAATAAACGTAAATATAGTAAATAAACTTTCTTAACTTTTTATTAATAAATATTTATAATGAGTATACCAGATTCAAATTTTCTTACTAAATGAAAGTGAACAAGCGAGATTTTAGCGTTAATAAATTTTCGTTAGAAACTAATAATTTTATTATTAAGAACGTTTTCCAATATTTGCGTAAGTATGTATTTATGTATTACCAAAGTATAAAATGACGCGTAGAATTGCGTTTAAACACTTTTGTTTGCTATGATCACTGCATAATCATAATTCATTCGCTTATTGACGTGAATGTTAATTAACATCGTACAATATTGCGTTAAACGTAGTTTACGTTGTAAAACATCTAATAATATTATTGCCTACTATAATGAAGTGTTACGTAACAAAAACCTTATCAATGTAAGTATATTAATTAACGATTTTTCATTAAAATCATTTAACGTTTAAAAAGCAATGCTTATAAAATAAAAACTAATAGAAATATGCATTTTTACCTCCTTTCTATGTTCATGTGTAATACCTAATACGCGAATAGAAGGAGCAAAGTGTTGTGTAGATCGACATCTGTTTCAACAATATTTACCTTTTAAATTTTTACAATCATAAAACAAAATTTTAAGAATCTCTAGTTTTTAATTTTTTATATTAATTTAATTTTTACTAAATCTATAAAATTAATAGCACAGGACGCATAATGAAAATAATCACTACATTGTTTGCAACTTGTGGGGTGTGCATACCCAAAGAGACAGTTTAATTAAACACGGATAAATTTCATTAGCGATAAATAACACTAAATGTCAATTACAAACGCAGATCGCGCTACTGTTTACAAAATAAGTTAACCTTATCGAAGTCCGAGCGAAAACTGCTAGCGATCGAATGTCGCAGGAAAAAAGTCGGATCGGTGGTTCATCAACGAATCGCGCCTTTGAGCGCAAATTTATTTCGCGTAGCGGTAATAAAGACGAGACAGTCCTCTCGTCGGATTTACAAATTAATGAAACATCGGCATCGGTGCGAGTGAGTCGTGCTTTGCTATACCGTTTTGGTGAAAGCACAGACCGACGTTGAAGCTGACGAAGGAGGAAATTTCGTATCCTGCGGCTTCCGCTACACACTGTCACATTAAACTGTAAAATAGATGTAATTTCATTTTTCTTCAAACTATAAATAATAAATTGTTTGTAATTAGATCGAGCTAGATTAATAATATCATGAAATTGTTTATAAAATTAAAATGCATTAAATTGCTCGTTAATTTATAATAATAAACTGAGTACATTGAATTAAAAGAAAAAATTTAGCAAAATATTTAGTTTCATGAAAATAAAATAAAATTATTTGTCGATATTACGTTGGAAAACTGAAATGAAAAATATTAAATAATTAGAAAAAAGAACTAAAGAAGATTTTTTGGAAAGATTGTAAATACATAATACCAAAAAACATGAATATTATAAAACAACTATGAATATTTTTGTGGGTTAAATTATGAGTCCTTGGTTTTTTGATTTTGAAGTTATAATTTTTATTGTAACAGATACTCGGTTGTTAACAAATTTTTAACATACAGTTTTTACTATAATTCCATACAATATTCATATAATTTAATTTTTTTTTGTTTTATGCGATAATGACATAGTTTCCTTTAAATTACAGCATAGACATGTTTTAAGAATATAGTAAAAATTCATATGTTATTGAAAATGGAGTTCTAAAGATAAATAATTACATGTACGTACTTGAATATTATTATTTGATCATTTAGTTTAAATTAAATTGTAAATTATATTCCTAAGTTTATGAGTGTAGCGACAGATATTGTGAAAATTTTATAACACCATTCGACTTAGTAAAACATTTTTTTCCAAACACATCACACACCATGTTCTTCAAAATACGCAAATACCTAAATTATACATCTAGTTATTTCTATGCAATAAAAAAAGTATGTGAATTCATATTTCAATAAATAAATTTTAATTTTAAGAGTGATCACAGACATTTTGTTACAAATAGTTTTGTATTTTTACAGTATAATTATTTAAATTGCATTGTATTATACACATCCAGATTGAGCGATATATCATGTACAGGTTAATGTTTGTCTGACATAAATATAATATTCTTTGCGACAATCTCTGATAGTTGCACATTTATAATACGAAATTAAAGATCGAAATTTTCCTATTCAATAGTATTTATTCAAAGTACCTCTAAAGAAAAACAACTACGATAAATCTTAAATATTGTATATACAGTTTCTTCAAATAATAGTTATGTTAAAATAAAACCTATACCATTAATTAGTAAATGAAAATAGTCAAAAAAGTAACTAAATTCATCTATCATGTCCGGTATGTATATGAAGCAATTATAACATCTCAAGGTTCTTTCTTATTGAACAGTTTATATTTGTTTCATAAGAAAATTTTAAAAAACCTTATCTACAATATATTTTTTAATTTTAATTCTCACACATTATTAATTTTGAACTGATTTTCATATCGTAATGTTGTTTTTGTCTTCTTTTTTGTTAATATTTATTACCTTACTAACAGTTAATCTTAATCAACTATGTTAAAATAATACATAATTCATATTGAATTAAAGTAACTTAATATTCAATTAAATATATTTATATAATAATTAAATAGCGTATTGCTTCCCCTTTAATTTTTTATCCATTCATAAAATTCATTTTCACCTAAGCCTAATATCATTTAGTTAATTTGAATATGCTCTTATATTGACTATTAAATACAAACAAAACTAAATCCGTGCAAATAAATCCTGAAATTTATTGTAAAATATTCGTATAATATGGTATAGGTAATTCCGGTAAGATCTTGGAAAGATTTCAAGTTATAAAAAATTAATGATTGAGGAACTTACATCATCGTGGTAATGTGTTACATATTAATAAATAGTATCTAGCTTTGATAATCCAGCGCTATCCGTTATTATCTTTAATCAAAATATTTTAAACCGCTCGTTAATATAATATATACTTTGCCATGTAAAATGAAAGCCACATTCGGCAAAAATGTGTTTTGCCGAATTAAACCAAATGTATTCCTTGGAATTATCAAACGAAATTTGCTGTGGAGAATTCGAGTGGGCTTTTTCTGGATACAGAATCTCCAACTAACAAAGTTCGAGTTTTACATTCACCCTACGAACTCTGAAAGCTCTTGCCCTCCCAAAGTTTACGTAGAAAGTTCCCGTTCTCGAAAGCGACTCGCTGCGAATTGTAAAACTGATGTTCCAAATGCAACCAACTCACGATTTACTTCAGCTGTACCAATACCATGAAGTACGTTACGACGGCTCCCAGTACCTGCGTGAGTTAACAATATTATTTTAACAGAGTGAAATTTACTTACGAAAGTTATACGAAACTCCTGTTCTTTATGCGACGTTCTTGTAATATAACTAATATGTCAATTGTTTGATTTATCTGTTGTTTCAAGTTGAAACAACGATCATCTCTCTTACAAACCTAGATGCTGCCATTTTATTAATATTTCCATTTTAATTTTCAATTTAAACACAATGAAAACGTTTTGTTGTACATTGAGTAGACGTTACTTTACCTTGAAGACTGAGCATTTTATAAATAAAACATTTTTCTTACGTACAGTGTTTCAGATCAAAACGTTTTATGGTAAATTTACAAATCCTCTTTCCTCTTTTAATACTCGAATTTATTTATTTTTTGCTGCTCCAATGAGCGGAATTTACTCAAAATAGATGATAATAATGTGCTTAATGAAAGAATGAAGATAGTGCACCATTCCAAAAATTATAGTGTGATTGTTCAACTCAATTCAAATTCAAATAATATCATGATTATTGAATCAGATAAATTATTGTAGATATCTAATTAAAATCGATTGATAGATAATTGAAAAATCGGTTATTTAGTATAATACGAGGGGTTCGATGAAAACAACAATGTTCACGTGAATTTCAATAAAATGGTGTACAGTTGTTATTTTCACAATATAAGATTGTGCATCGATCACTGTCGTTATTTTAGTGCCATCTGAATTCTGAATTAGTAACATTAAAAGATAAGAAGATATTTAGAATTTTCACAAGAAAATCAATTTGAAAAAATACGTCTTTATAGCTTATTATTTATTGAATTGTTGCGTAGCGGCAACAAAATAGTTAGCAACAAAGAAAGCTGTTTACGATTTCGCGCTTGACAAATAAAATAATTGCGCTTACATCCGAAGAATACGAATAAGAAATAAAAATAAAAATGGATTGATGGAAATGCCGAGGAATGTGATTGTGAAGAAAATTAGTATGCGGTTTCTAATATGATAAAACGTAGAAGAAAATTGAGTTTTCTTACCGAAGCAAACAAATCGAGAGATACGGTAAAAAACTTTGCTCCTGATATAGACATAGCTTTTTGACATTGTTGACACACAATTTGTACGAAGGTCTTAGCCTCTTCGGATCCATCGTACCAATGACATGAGTACGCAGCTTCCATTACCGATGAGCTCTGTTTTGCATAAAGAAAGGGCACTTTTAATTTTCTTAAAATTCATTTCAAACAATTCGTTCATTTTAATGTCATTTTTGTACCTCTTCAATAAGTCGATTTCCAAAGATGCAGAACAAGAATACCTGTCCCAATGTATACAATAAGTAGCCGATTACCGTCGCCGCGTAAACATTCACTCCATTGATCTGAAAGTTGTGTAGATATTCAAGTTTAGAAACTCGATTTTTTGTAATTTAATTTTATGTAAACGTCAATGTGTACAAATCACGTATGCATACTTTCGTGGCTTGGTAGGCAAGTAAAGTCAGTGTGATCGTCGTTGACAGCATGTGTAACAATAATGCAACACCATAAGTGTCTCCTACCGATGTTACCAATCTAAAATATGTAGTAATTTTTCATAGATGTTTTAATTAAACAAACAGCAACAACAAAAACAACAACAATAATCCAATATAATAATTACAAAGCGATCTTGAGATAAACATTAAAATGTAAAAATATCAAGCGTACAAATGAAATGATTTCACTAATTATTTCATTATTTAGAATTTTTTTTCTTATTTATATATAAGTATTTATTATATATATTTATATAAATATTTATTTATAAATTTATTATTATTTATTATTTATATAATTATTTATTTATAAATAATTATATAAATTCATTATTTATATATAATTCACTTATTTATAAATTTATATATAACTCACTTATTTATAAATAATGAATTGTTTAAAATCATGTCAGTATTTTTTTATTTAAAATGCGCAATAAGATAAAACACGAAAACAATGTTTATATCCGTAAATTTTATTCCCAATGAAGAAAATGTAGCAAATGAAATTTGATAAAATCTTAAATTATACATATATTTTTATACTTGTTCACGTTCATGAAGGCTATAATAGCTATTTACTTGTTACGTTTCACAACTTATTTATTAAAAATACTCATATATGTATCTATCACAGTTTAATAAGATATTGAAACTTTACGTAATATAAGAAAAAGTCCACAGAAAAATTAATATGCAATTTGCTTCTTATAGAATATGTTATGAATAAAAAATATAATGATTCATAAAACTGAAATTATTACGTATCTCATAAAAGCAATCATATCATACATCATTACAGAGTATTGCTGATTATTATCGAATAAATGTTAAAACGTTAATGAATGGTCGATAGAGTTTAAGCAATATTCGTGTTATTAGCAGATAATTACTGCTATGATACATTGCATTATTTATGAAACAAGTTGAACTTTGAAAGATCCAAACATAATTAAAGATAGATCTAACTTTGATGTACAATGGCGATGAAGATCCACACAAACATAGTTTGTGAGTTGAAGGAAGAAAAAACCATTTAATAATGTTCAAATTACAAGTAGCATTTTTGTAAGTGGAACATTGACTATTTTCAGGCCTAAAAACTTCTAATATATGGAGAGTTTCTGTAGTCATTAGTATAAGTAAAGTGTATGTATCCTAATTATTTACTCCTCTTTTTTGTCACCAATCCGAATGATGCACTTCTGCATGTAATATCCCAAAAATCAATATTAATTGTCATAATCTTAATATTTCGTATTAAAATTGAGGCAGTGAACTTGATAACTTTAGAATCATACCATAAAATTATATTCTAATTTTTAAATTAGTCAAATGAAACTAAGAGTCCGTCGTTTTCGTAAATGTAAGAATGCTACTCTCCTTTAAACTTGATTATGATCTATATTTTCTTTTATAACTGATACAGTATGATGTGATAATAGAAAGTCATTGCAGAATTTCAAAATCAATAGTTCGAGAAGTATATTGCATTTCTTCATATATAATTAAACTAAATAACTAGAAAACAAATTTAATTATAAAATGCCAACTTCAAATCGAATAATAATATTTACTATTCTTGATAAATAAGTTCCACTATTATTGTTGTTATTGTTATTATTACATGATGTGATATTTTGTAACACTGAAGAATGTTTTTCTAATGGAGTACGAAGAAATTTTAGCGTTGATTATCACTCCAAAATAATTCACCTTAAAATGTTACAGAAATAACATTACAGTAAAAATAGGATTTGTATAAACAAACAAACGAGAGAAATCTTGCTTATTATAGTTACTGTTAAATAAACAAATTAAAATATTTTTCTTCCATACAATTATCTTAATGGAACTTGGTAGTCGAGAAATTGCATTTATTACAAGCAAAACTCTTCCTGAGTTTGATGACTTACACTTTATATTAAAATTCGTAAAATAGATGATTTTATAACACAAAAAGTAAAGTGGAATGTGGACTTTAAAACGCCTTTTCCTGACAACTTTTTTTCTTTACTTTTATGTTCTAACTTTTGAATGAAGCCTCAAATAGACTTAAAAATATTTAAGAATATGTAAAACGTGTATCGCTATTATGTGAGGTCCTGAAAAATCTGTGAACATTTTCTTTCATAAAAAATTCATAGGTTACGAATTATTAAAAAATCATCTTCGAGATTTCTTTGTTGTGAAAAAAGTTAAAATTTCTTGATCAATACTTGTAACCGATTCTTGATCAATCAATGTAGATAAACAATTTACCTCAATACATCTTAATTTAAAAAAAATTAAAGTATAAAAAAAAATATTTTTACAAAATCGATTGTATCCATAGAATACGATTTTCAGAGTATTTTTGCAGAATTTTACTATTTGTAAAAGTATTAATAAAAATTGTATCATTCTCAAAGTGGCATGGAAAGCACTATTTTTATTTTACATTCGGACTAAAAAAATTCTCAATTAATTTAAAAATAATTTATCCACGGCAAAGAAAGAAAAATTTCATAAGATAGATAAACAGCGATTTTATAAGTTTCAGGACAGAAATGTTAATCCTTGAAACGAAGAATACTCTAGGTAACAAACAATTCAATTCCAGTAATTGGGCCAACTACTGTACAGAAATCCTTGCCAGACATTAAGCTTGCTGCACAACTTGACGTAAATCATCCAGCTAACTTTACATACTTGAAGAAGTAGTAGAACACATTGGACTCAAATATTGACTCATCATAAGCTCAAAACCCGAAAAATGAAATAAAATACTAAGACATTCCATTAATATCTTTCTGTAATTATTTTAACTAAATAATATTATGTACATGTGAGAAATAAATCTTATATGATAATTAATATGAATACGATACAAGTTTATTATGCGATATTACATGTTCAGAGGTGGTGAGAGAAATTTTTACGCATTTTTAATCTTATCAAGTGGTTGAAAATATATTACAGAATTCATTAGTTTGAAATTCTTATATTTTTACTAAACTAAAATTCGCCATCCTTTTCAAAGTTGATATTACTGTGTAGAAAACGATGGGAACTGATTTTGAAAAATTAAAACCAAGTGGTATGCTTTTCAAAAAAATGCTATATATATTATAAATATTTATAATTCTGTATTCCTTTAGAATTATATTAACTACCAATATATAAGTAACATTGAATTTTCCTGCATCTGTACTAGAAATATAAATATATATTTTTAAAGATAAATTACAACTACTAGAAGATAACGTTAAATAATCACATCATTAATTAATTTCTAACGCTAAATAAAAAAATTAAAAGATGGATAGATAAATAGGGATAGAAAGAACAATTATCGTACATTAACGTAGGATGTACAGACCAAGGATTAGAATTTGAAACGTTGATTGAGACTGTGTCATCGTGTTTTAACACAATTAAAGAAATTTTTACTAAAATAAGATATGTACAACTTTATTTATTGGAATTCATAATATTTTCACTCACGCAATTTTCCGACGTCCACGTGAATTTCTTTTCGTTTAATTCACTTAATTTGCTAAAAAACCTCTTTACTGCTGAATTTCTTCTAAGTATGTTAAAGAGTAACGCTATTCCACACGCGCGTCTCAATAGATCTTTTTCTTCAAATGCATCTTAAACGACGTAGTTAAAGACTATAATTATAACGAGTTCTGTACTAGACTGTATTGAATTGTCGTTCCGGTGGAAAATCGTGAAACTCAAACCACGTTTTAAGGCCAAATACTTATTTATTTAGAGAATAGGTATCGCAACGATGTTTGGTAAATTATAAATTTTCTATCCTACAATTGCGTAATTTCATATTTTATTTATTTTTCTTTGGTATGCTCTACTCTTGAAATTTTTTCAAAACTCACATATGCTTATATTTAAAAAATATAAGAGACTTTTATAAATTCAGAAAGAGCTATACGTACGTTATTGTAAATTTAATAAAAAGTTCAAGCAGCCTTATGCTACAGTACGTGTACGTCTAGTACATTGCCGATTCAGAATTTGAGTTGTCCGTTATTGTGCAGCTCGGATTACTTGAATATTTGCAAATAAAAATATAGAATTCATATTTTAATAAAAGTTATTGGCGACATTCAACGAATTAATCAGCCATGACTTTCTTTTTATTTTAATATGCATCTCTGATTTGTTTTGTAAATGCGAAGCGTACTGTCAACTTTACTACAAAAATTGCGATTAGATAATTCGCATATTCAATCCCACAAATGAAAAACTATAATCAATAAAAAATCCTTGACAATAATAATACCTTGTAATTTAATTTAAAAGAAAATAATAATACCTCTGCTCTAGATAAAGTTACACTTGTGTCAAGCGCAAAATGTAAAGGATGTAACTCTCTACATGTTGGCCATGGACTAGAATGGTAAAAAAGGTCCGAATACATGTACTAATGCCATGATTAGCTTGAGAGTCCCTCGCTTTTTCCTTGTGTCTCTCTTGCTCTTCACCTTTGTTTCCGAGAGCGTTTGCACTCGATATCATGAAACACCCTCCATGAAACACGGGCTAACGGATGCGTCTATATTCTATCTAGAGCCACGTGAATATTTGAACGAGCGAGGGGTGAGTATGATCGTGGAGAAGGGGCTAGAGAATAAAATGCCGTGACTCACGCACACCAGTTGCGTGGCCGGAGAGAAAAACGCTGCGAAGCTGTCGATTCTTCTTTTTCCCTGTTTCGGTCAATACCGCGAGAGTGCAGATAATGAATACTTCAGGAGCATGAGAATCTTTGCGACCCTCGCGATAATGCAGTATTGCGATGTTCGATTCTAGTTTTAACTTGCCAGATACGACATTCGATTAAATGGAAAACATCGCATTATATGTAAGCGATTATTCTCGTATATTTTATTAATTTAAGGACAACATTTTACACGTGAACCGTTAATGTATAATTATAGTAACGTGATTCGTAATCAATAAAAGACAATTTCTAAGAACGTCATTTCGAATTCGTAATGTCGTGTATTTAATAACTTCATAACTTCCGTAGTCAGTTTATGAAGTTAAAACCTGTCGACAACTTATTAGGCGAACGTTAACAAACGTGTTCGATAGAATTATTAAGCGGTATTAAGAACTAAAGAAAGTCTCTAGAAAAATACCTCCACCACGTTTGTATTATATAGTATAGAATGTTATCGGTAAAGTTTATTTTACCAAAAAATTTATTCTTGAAAACTCATTTATTTTATTATATTTTAGAATGTAGTTAATTTAGCTACTTTGTACAAATATTGCCTATAATAATATTATGAATTTATTATTCTGTGCTATTTTTATTTGATTTGATAGTGTCGTAAGGGACTTTAAAAAGTAATACACTATTTTGACGAAATAATTTTTCAATTTAACATTTAAAAGTAATAATATTTCTCTTAGAGTAGACAGTGTATGCATGTTACTAAAATTTAATTTTAAAAGAAAATACGGTTATATTTATACAACACTTATGCCACCTTTGGATATAATGAAAATAGAGTTTAAATGGTTGCTTCCTACAGAATTAGAATTGCTCTTGAGATATGTGTTTTAGTATTTAAATATTTAAGTATTACATGAAATTATAATGAAATTAGATCTTTATTTGAACGATGTATTTAAAAGTTGCAATTTTATATAAATTAAAATTTTTTTAGAAACTGTTCGGTGAAATATAGATAAATACGTATTATTTTAAGTGACGTACTTTTATGTTAATTCCCTGTATAAAAGTTTATTAATTAAAATTTTATCCAAATACAGTGCTTGTGACATTAAAATTAAAATAGTCTCTCTTCTTCGTATTGAATAAATTATTATCATTAAAAATTGACTTTCTCTTTAACATACTCAATAAATTTGTATACTCTGTTCATCTTTATCTAGAATTCTATGATCTAAGTTTTATCAACTTCTGATCAATATTCGAAATGTATATGTATATATAATAATACAATTTCTAAAATTGTAAGTTCGACTAACTTGTTTTATTATGTATTTTATAATTAATTTTTTCAGCTATTAATAAAACCGTAATATGAATTTTTATTTACAAAGAATTATACTTAATTAAATACACTTAGTTATATTTAAATTGTCTAAAGCAGAATTCACCAATTTCAAGTGTTGTACATCAATGATGTGTAGAGTTATTAACAATATATTGTTAATCTAACTCATTTGATAAATATAAGGAAATTTTTCGATGATCTATATTTTCATAGGAAAACTTATTGAAAACTATTTCATTAAAATCACAGTTGTTCTCGAGAACTTTTACAATTGTCTGAAGCTTTTGATTAAATCGACGATTTCTTAAATATCTATCTCATCATACTTAAAAATGTTCAAGTCACCTATCTTCGTTTGATTATTAAAATATATATTATTATATGCTTAAATTATTCATAAAAAAATGTTTACAAATAAATAAATATATATCTTTAAAATAATTTCTAATTTTTTATTTTTACCTTCATTTTTACCTTTTGAAATTTCTTTCTTATTCGACATTTTGCTCAATTTCCAATTAATCGTATAAATATTATACTTTCTATTCTGTATTATTAATCTCTCTTTAGATCGTTTGCTCATTTTTCATTAATGTAATAATTGTACAAAATGTTATAATTGTACTATAAATTAAAAAATAGTATTAAAATTTGATAGAGTAATTTGTAATCTATATGTTTTTACCATCCTCGCCATTGGTTAACTTTTAATATTCTAATTATGAGTGCTATGTTGTTAAATAACGCATAGATAATTTTTTTTACATTCGATTACATATTTTTAAAAATAATTTATATATTTAAATGTTTTCCTAGAATTTAAGCCACAATGACAGTATATTTGATATAATTATATTCAGGCCATAGAAATATCATCGATAGGTTATTAATCTCGGTGTAATTCATTATCTTATTTTAAAATTCCACTAGTGTATCCGACATTATATTCTTCATTTTAATAATGTGTTGCATTTGTTCATTGTCTCGAACATTCTCTACAATAAGAGCCTAAATTATTTCGATGAAGACAGACAACTTGCTCTAGTAGGTAATCAGTAGCGTATGTACTTCTTATCTATCTACTTGTAGTTATCTACATTGAGCGCCATATTGCAAAAGCAGTGAGACATCGCCATCGCCTCGGGTCCGTATTTCCCGCAATAAAGACTCGCCTTCTATACATTCCTCGCTCGCGCGATCGATCTACATATGACTATTATCTCCAAGAGCAGCTTTATTTTTTCTTTGATAATTCTCTTTTTCACAACGGCTGCAAATTATTTCTAGTCGGATGTAAATGCGAATAAATTGCACAATTGTAAAAAAGTTCACGATGGAAAGGAAATTTCAAATTCTGCATTGTTGCAGCTAATGTCGGAATATATATTGTGCGATATCTGAGCGAACGTAATATACGTACATACATATACGCGTGCACACACACACACACACACACAATGCCATTATAATAATTATTGCGCAAGAAAACAATAAACTTCAGTTTTACGAAGATTCAAAAGTTTTTCCCTGATATTTTGTATAAATCTGTTTTAAAAGAAATAGAAAATTTTCATATTACATCCCAATTATTTGTCATTTATTCCATAAAAGTATGGAAATTTTAATTTGGCGATGATGATGAAATGTTTTCTCCTTTCAATCTTTTAAGTTTTTCAAGTTTTTATGCAACCCCAATATTTCTTATGTATTACACATAGTTTCAAACTAGAAAAGAAGAAATTTAACATTTAAATTCGTAAAGTTGCTATTTATAAATGTCACTTCATTCCTCTCCTGAGAATAATTTTGCAATTACATTGTATATACTCTGTTTTTTGTAGCAAGCACAGGTTCAAGAGATCTCAAACGCAAGTTTTTACGTTTAGCAACCAAGAAGTAGTAACAGACGCATCCGTACAGACTCAGGAGCTCAACGTTAGGACATTCGTATCGTCTACTAATCCCATTCTAACTGGTTTTTTAGTACATACTTCTATAATTTCAATATTTATATATATCACATATTCAGATAATAAGTTTTACTTTTCAATAACAATTGATAATCAAAAAACATTTGATTACTTCTTAAAATAAAATATCACTTCATCGATCGGTTCAGATCTCATCAGTTTCTCTTTACCATTGCGCTACAGTTCATCCTTAAGTAATAAATATCAGAAACGGACAGTTATATCATACTTATTTTAAATATATATTTAATACTTATTATATGTATTAAATACTTATTTTGCAACAAATAAGAAATATAAATTATAGTAGTCCTGTAGTCTGCATTTCAAAGCTGTTTTATCATTGAAAATTAACATTGCACTAACTTTAACCAGATGGTTAATGCCCTTCAACATAGCATCTATCGATATCGCGAGGACCCATGAGATTATAATGACATCAATCATTCATCGTGAAAAGCAACGTAACCTCAGACTATTTTTCACGTGTACAGTATCTTTCAAAGTTAAACTCATTAATATAATTTTAGTTGAAAGTGTATGTATATATTTTTATGAAAATATAAATGAATTAAACGTTCTTTGCTATTTATATGTTAAATAATTCTGTATAAATAATAAATAACACATTTAAATTATGCTTCTAGGTTCTTCAGTAAAAGATTACTTTTTAGAATAAAGCGATATATGTAATTTCTAGAAAAATAATGTTATTATCTAAAGGAAAATTTTTATACTAAATAAATTAATTTAAATTTAAGATTTTAAATTTTATGGAAAATCTTTCGATACATTTCAGAAACGAAGAATAAATTGAAAATATTTCGTCACTTGAAACCCTCAATTATCTATTATTATACCATACATTTTTAATCATCATCTTTTCAGAAAGAACAGCACATAATATAATATACAGATATTCCATTAAATATTAAATAGAATAGTGGCAATAATATTTTATGCGATCTTTTAAAAATTTGTGTAGAATATTATGTGTAGAACAATATAACATTGATAAGCTATTTATAATAATTCTAAGGATGATCATAAGATCTTTATGATAAAATACAAAATAATCATCGTACTTTAATCAGATAGGTTTATTTTAAAGCATGCTACATGAAATATATTTACACAATAAAAATATTTTATTCTTAGATTAAAATTAACAATAATAAATACGCGTATATATAATGAATGTATTTTAGCCTAATTTCTTAAAATAATAATTATTCTTTCTTATAAATCTGACATATAAATATACGTAATATTTAGTCAGACATATAATTTATTAACGTGCAATATTTCAATTTATTTTTCAATTGAATGTTTGCATTAAACCAGGAGAATATCTAGAATATCTACGATAAAGGTTGAAAATTCATATATTTAAAACATTAAAATATTATGAAAAATTTGAATATCATATATGTTGTCTTGGTGTTATAATCATACATATAATGATAATGTATCATTCGTATTGGAAAATACTTTAGAGTACAAAAATTATAAAAATATTGTAAAAAGTAGTTTTCAAAAACCTATCTTGTAAAATCTTATTACCAATATGTCATGTTATTTATACAGAACTAGAGCTTTTTCCTTAATTGCCTAGTAAATTTCAAATTATTATTACGCGTATTTATATTTTTTTAAAAATAAGAATTTATTTTATTAATCTATACATTTCAGTTGAATTAATACGCGAAATCCTAATGGATCCTGACAATTTATTAGCTCACTTTTGTTATTATAAGTTATATTAAATTATATTCTGAAAAAATGTTAATTACATAACTTATAATATATTAACAAATCTTACTAAATTGAGGATCCTCAACTTTTTAATAACTTTTAAAATGAAACTCTTTCCTATTCTATAGTATGTTCATTCAATTTAATGTTTACGTTTCTTTATTTATTTATATGTCTCTTTATTTATTTAAATATCTTTATTTTTTTATTTTCATGCTACAATAATACATGCTTCTCTTTTCTTTCTTATTCCAATCACAGCCAAAGCATAATTTAAAATACAAAATTTTATACTTTTATCAATATTGGTTAAATTTTCTGACCCTCTATGTCATTTCCTGCTTAAAATACATTTCAAAATAATAAGCAAATTAAGTGTTCTCTATTTTTGGCTTTTATACAAAAATACAGATAATAAATGTTTGTTGTACATATTTAAACTCTCTTAAATATCTCAATAATGAATTTCTACTTTACTTCTTTATTGGATTAAAATGTTTTACGAGCAAGTTTAGATCTTTATATGCTTGACGAGTAAAATTTTTCTGATTGAGATATGGTATATCGAAGGTTTTATTTTCTCACTTGTATTTCTGTCCTTCTTAACTATACTATAATATTTGTGCAGCTTTTTTACGTTTACATTATTTGAGTATAGTATATCAGCTTTACGTTTTCTTTAAATTTTATACATTCTGACCATAATTTATTTTCTCTGTGTTTCAGAATATTCAATGTAATTTCTATAGTACTTAAACTGTGTTCTTCTGGAAGAAATATACTGCTGAATATCTTTAAACGTGAAAGAGATTATTGAATAATTACTCAAGCATGATATAGAACTTTTCTTTGACTTATTACTTATATCTTTTATAAAACAGTGAGTATTGGGAAGTTAACTTCTTACATTATTAAGTCTATGCAATAATAAATAATCGATAATTTTTTAAAATTATCTTATATAATACTGATATCATTTTTCTATTTTTAAAAACTTACTTTTAAGCTACGGTTCTTACTTACTCTATAAAAGTAAGAATATTTATTCAAAACTATGTATCTATCTTATGAACTTTTTACTTCTTGAATCATTACTACATACATATTGTATTTATCTACCACCTTTCTTATAATTCCCTTTAAAGACACTAAGAGCGTTTTATTGATTGCAGATATCGGAATAAAGAACTAATTTAACTACCGACTATTTTTTTCAAGAAAACCCAATGTTGAATTACAGATACTTTTTCTAAGTTGCTTGTTGACAATGTAGGCTATTGCATCTTCTCATGATTCGAATTATTTTGTGATTATATTTTTATGCACTTGTACATACCTCATATCGATATTCGATATAAATATTAAATTAGAGAGACAAATAGTGTTTATCTTTAAAAAAAAATTTGAATTTAAAGAATTTTTCATCTTATGAGCTATAACAGTTGTAATGATTTCATTATGATTTCAAGTACTCTTGTGTACAAAACAATTTATTGATTTCCATGCCCGACTGTTCAATCGGTACATCTGAAATATTTGAATGTAAATTCTGTCTATTAAAGTTTGAATATTACTCAATCCAAAGACTTTTAATTTCTAACAATCTGTTGAGAAATTATTACGGCATTCGAACTATATTTCACGGAATTTTTACTCCATGTTATAATTGTTGAGTAATACATGTTTTTTTAATAGAAAATGGAAGAATATAAAATTTGGGAAGTAAATTATTGGCTATAAATTCATAATTAACAATTTAATATAAAATTTAAATATTACCTGTACATTACAAAGTGAATGTGAAACTAGTTTTTCTTCAAAATTATTAGATCACATAATCTGTAATAAAATTTCTAAAATTTTCACGTTATATTAAAATATTTTTCAAGTGAGAGTAGACTTCTAAAGATTCTTAAACTTTGAAATTTACAAAACTTTAGTTATTTATTGTATTATTCTAAATGAATAAATTTATATTGTTAATTGAAAAGAGCAAAAGTATATAAATATCCAAATTTACCAAAATCGAAAATAAATGAAGTATTATCATTATAAATACGAACCGCTATAAATATTTGAATATCTAATTGAAATGAAATGTTTTGTACAAGTAATCTTAGATAAAAATTAAAAAAGTATTTAATTGCAATTGTTTTCAAGATTAAATATACTTTTAAAGTTTATGTAATATATTTTAATTATATTTTTAATTTTTACATTAAACGTGGTAATTGAAAAAGAAAAAAAAAACGATTTGATACATGATACAATGTTCAGCAGAATTATAGGCGATTATTTGAAGTAAAATGAATATGTGGCATCCATGAAATAATATTACAATTGCTGTCTGGTTTCGATATCCTTTGTATCAATTTAAACCATATTTCATTTAGACTTTTTGGTTACTATATTGTTTGTATTTATTTAAACGGATTAAATATTGTGATTAATGGAAAATAAATTAAAGGAAATGTTGTTCGATAATTAAATATTACTTTTTAAAGGAATAAAATAATACAGAAACATATATTTACGATAAATAAACATTTCAGTGATTTCCCTAGTACCCTTCACAGTACAAATAATAAAAATGTATCTAATTGGTTTCTAAATAGAAACGATTGAGAAAAATAAAAAAAATCCACGTTACAGTATCGAAAAATAAATAATCGAAACTTTATAATATATATACTGAGATACGGGGTTTAGAAATAAGCAAGTTGACGGTTTCAGATGAATATTGACAATTGATGAAATTATTTGTAAGATAAGGAAATCAATACTTGGAAGCATAGGTTAGAAACATGTGAAGGCAATATAAAGAATTTCTTTCGTATAAAAATAGTTAATAGAATGTACATATAAAGTTATTAAAACAAAACAAAATATTGCAATATATTTTGGGCAAAAATTCTACACGAAAGAAGGCTAAAACCATTACATGTGAAAAGTAATAGCTCGATTATTTATCCCACTTCATAGTAGAATACTAATAAAATAACCTTTATTAACTTCCTAAAGAAGCTAGACATTTGCTAGATTATTACAATAATTTAGTACTAGAATTTTATTATCACTTTTTCCTAGTCGTCTATTACCATCAAAGTATCGAATACATTGTAAAAATTATTACTAATGCTTGAAATAATATGTTAGCATTACTGATAGTTGCAACAGTCGCTCGAAAATAATATTATTCATAAATATATACCGAGATGTATTTTGATATAATTATTGAATAAATTTTTGTACATAACTTTCGCGTTGTAAATCATGAAAATCTCGAATATTTTTAGAAGCTATAAAAAATATTACAGTATAAAATTTTACAAAATTATCTAAATTTCCGAATGGCAAATGTAAAAACCAGTTTAAAAAGGTTGCATAATATTATTCTATATTTTGAAAAATCTAAAACATTAGCAATATTAATCCTTCGATTTTACTTCTACATACTTTTATTATGAAAGTTGATTAAGAACACACCCGACATTAAATTAGTCTCTATTGGACAGGCTATTTTATTTGCATAATAATTTAATAATTATTATTTTGATAATTCTTTTACATGTAAACATTTATATAATACCTAATATTACGTTATTCTGGTCAGAATGTGAAGCAAATGCATATTTTAGAATAAAAAACTATCCTCTTTAAGATATTTTTAATTTAAATTATATCGTTCAATCTAATGAGTAATTTCTTAATTAATAACGGTTTATTATACACAGCTAAAGAAATTTCAGTTTTTCGAAAAATAATTGATAACCAATTTAATCTGCTCTATTGGAAATTGAAATTTATTATGACGGTTTTAAAACTTCGTAATGAAAAATAAATGCTTAATATTCGTTTAATTATCCATTTCAAGACGTTTCCGGCTGAGATTAAACCAAGAGAAACAAAACTTAAAGTTCTCTTACCGAACGACGTGCTTGTGCCTTTCCACCCAGTACTTGATGGCGCTTCTCACCAACATCTCCTGTTTTTTGGACAATCCATTCGGACCAACGCCACCATTGAATGTCGTACCCGCGGTGGGTCTAAAAGTAGCCGTGAAATCCTGTCGGTTACTGTAGATGCCGCGAACATCCACATCAACGATATTGTCACCATTGCCACTAGGTTGGACTCCTTGGGTATCCCGCAAATGATCCGAACTACCAGCCTACAAGTGCAGTCGAATGAAATGCATTTCGTCAACCACTTATTTTAACGTGTAATGGTATTTACAGATATGGCGCTGTAAGATGATGTCTGATATTGCTCCATTAGTAAAAACGCTAAGAAAAGTTTATATGAAATTTATTACGACGAAGACAATGGAAGTTTTACTAATTTTGAAAATAGATTAACACGTTTCAGTAGCATTTCTTGAGCTTCTTTTAGTGGATCAACTGAACGATTAACAAGTCTAAATCTTGAAAATTATTTCTAAAATATGAATTATTATACAACGTATGCCTTGAAACTCTAGAATATAATGAGCACAGAGTGTGTACTGGTATGTTATTTTATTAACCGTTGATGCACCTGTCTGAATAAGCACTTTCGTAGTTGCGATGCTTAATTAGTTTTTTTATATAATTATTATTTTACGCAGACTTCAATATTATTTGAAAAAGAATTCAATTTTTTTCTTCATTACGTAAAATGAAAATTGTGTATAAATTCTTTTAATTTAACACGAACAGGAACAAAATCGAATAAAGCGTTTTCACGAGTTTCTGAAATTTCTTTTATAAATATCGATAATGATAACTATAACTATTGTACGTATGTGCAATAAGGTGACAAATTAATTTGTTTTTTATTTGAATTTAATTGTTTAATAAAAAGGAAGTATAGTTTTAAATTGCTTTTAAAAAATTTTATATGCATTTACAAAGTGATTTGAATAAAAATGTTGATGATAGTATACTTAATCTAAATCTTATATTAATCATAAATATTATAAAATATAAATAATATATAAAGAACAGTTTAATAATCATGCAATATCTTAGAATTCGTACAATAAATCTACTATTAATGGTTAGGTATTTTTGTTTTTCATATTCCCATTCGGATCATAAAATTTGAATGTTCGATACTCGTCCACATCGAAATACTGTTATTAAACAAAAATCTATACAATCATTAATAATTTATTTATGGTAATACACTAATCGAGTTTGTTGTATTATAAATCAATTAACTGTAGTAATTAAGTTGAAAATTTGCTATATAATGATTAGTTTTCATGTAATTATTTGGACTTTGAAATTTATTTCATCGTATTTTATGTTCGAGAAATCTGTAGCAAATGCTTTTAATATTGTTTTTTTCGAAGCAATATTTCACTCGAATTAGCAGATTTCATTGGATGATAAATATTAAGCTTTAACACGATAAATATCAATCTGAGCGATTGTCCGGCGCATCCCCGAGCAAAAGCGAACAAGTCCACCAACATGCTATCGCTATCACAAATATTGAGCTTTTGTCATACTATAATTAAATTTAAATAGAGCATTCGTCAATTATATAGATATCAATTATAGATGCTTTATAAAAGTTTCACGGAAATTTGACAACTATTTAGTATTGTATTAATCACGTAGTATACAGTATAATAGAATTTAATGCTTATTGATCAGTAGATATAAAATTTCTTTGTAAATATCGTATATTGACATACTTCCTAATATTTATGTACAAAGTGCGTTAGCATATTTGATTATTTTATGGAGGATATTTCACTGTAATTTTACTTAATGATTTATTTTTGTCAATCAATACTAATAACGTTAATGATAACTACCCAGGTTACAAACAATTATTGGTGTTAGTAGTTATTTCATAAAAAAAAAAGAATTGTTCAAAATTTTAACATTAAAATTAATGATCATTTGCATTTCTCGTGAAAAAATTAATAGAAATATATATTATTTTTTATTAGTGGTACATTAAGAAAAGTTGTAAATTTTAACAAGTCTTAACTAATTATATGTTTAAGAATGTATTAATAAATGTAAATTCTTATTGTAATATATATATTTATATAATTTAAATTTTTATTTTAATCTTTTAAAGGATTATGTTAATTTCTTAAATGTAAATTACAATATGTGCCTGGGATAATTGATGAAAGTTAATAATTTTTAAATTTTTCTAAGTTTTTACTACCAGAAATATGATCGATTTATTTTACAGATTTACCTGTTTTTCTCTAACTTTGACTAAGTAATACAATAAAGCTATGGCTTGGAAGATTATCTTTATTCAATAATGAATAAACATATTTATTGCTTAATTTCATTAATAATTATAGTGCATTAGAAATCTGAAGCTTTAAAAAATCTTCATTAATATATCAACATCGAAAATCAGCGTTTCAAGGCCTTAAAAATACAAAACGTTTACAAATGATGTAATTGCTCATTTTTAAACAATAAATATCCATACCTTGAAGAGTTCACCACTATTAGGTACGACGGTGTCAAGGGTGGCGCTGAGTTCCATGAGTGGCTTCATGATTGCCTTAAGATGCTGGAGTTGTTCACAGGCGAACAGAAGCCAAGAACAGAATAACACATCCAGGGAATTGGAGATCGACATCGCGATGAAAATATAATAAAACTGATAGAAAAGGGAAAAGATAAGAGCTGCGCCACTCATTGCATTCCATGGATAGAACGTGCGTATCATCAGTCTTGGAATCTAGTTTTTCAAGACAAAAACATAAAATGTCTCGTATCTTCTATACCTTCAGTTTAGCTATAATTATAGTGCAAACTATTAATTTTGATTAATAACAATTTATTATCAACCAGCAAAATTATCATCAACCGTATTTAATTTTAACTCTATTTTTTAATTTGTAAAGTTACAATTTATAAAAGAACCCAGTAAAAAATTAATTTTAATTCATTTTTTTTAAGTAGTTACCTTTGTATTTAAGCAAACTTGCAAGTAAAGATGTAGGATTGCGATTACAATAAAATTTGAAAATTCGTACTTTCGGTAAAATATGACATACAATTAGAAAATATGAGCAAATAAAATTACTAATGATAAATTCAGTAATTATTCAAAATTTGCTTGAGCAAACTAAATACATAATCATGTAATTAATTATAAATTAATAAATGTATTAAAACTTATAATATTTCGTAATGTTCATTTATCACTGCGTTTTATCACTAGAACGTTTATTGTCAAAAAAACGATAGCTTGCACTGAGAGAAGAATCTCATTAAACATCGCTAGGTAAAGTAATTAAACTAACTGGAGTAATGGTCGTTTCGTTAGTCTCAGGGTCAATGACCCTTTTAACTGACTCATCCATGAAGGTAATACTCGTCCAGGCGGTGACGGCGAAAATGGTTGCCCCTGCGACGCAAAATAGCAAACGTCTCATCTTGGTGATAGAGAGGGAGTGATAGCGAGCATTGCTCTCGGCGAAAAGCGGATGACTGTTAGGATTATTCCAGATAGCTAACGTCTTGTAGAAGACCTTACTGCGTATCGGGAAATAGAGCACTTTGACTATTGGATGAAGGAAGAAGAGCATCGTAATCGTATTGGCGGTAAGATCATCTACATCGTCACTCTCCATGATGAGGTTCACAGCCATCAAACCGTATTGAGTTAAAATTAAAAGAAGTGTCATCTAAGGATTAAAGGGAAACGAGCTTTAAATCACACGTAAAGATTTCAAATAATATTCTTTTTTATTACGTACTCTAACCATCATATAATAAAATTGTAAGAAAATTTAGGTGACTGCATTTTATTAAAGAAAAAACGTATAAATAAGGATGTACTTACGATACAATAAATTTTATGAGGAAATTTCTTTCCTTCGCTATAGAAATTAAACACAAAATGACCCACACCTTGCATGAGCCTGATGTTTGGTAACAGGTCTGATACCAGACCCTGTTGCTTTACTTTCATCATCTACGCAAAAAATACAAATTATAATGTAATACATATGCAAGCGCTCCGATTAATGTTTATTAACGTATTTAAAAATTTTATTACGGTACAATTGATACATTGAAGCTATCGAATTTTCAAAAATTCAAAATAAATTATTATTCATTAGGCTTTGGATTTCTCATCATAAATTTACGTCATTTTTCTTCTTTATAAATTATGTGTGTATCTGTGACAATATTAACTTAAACATCGAAACAGAATTGCATTAATAAGTTTTATATTGTCATTGGAAAACCTACCATACGTATAATTGAATTTTTTTTATCATCGTGCAATCCCTAAAAATTATCTGAAATTAAATTCTCGTTCACCTAAATCACTAATTAAAAGAATACCTGCAACTCCATTAAATCGTATAAATTTTTTCATTTTTTACGAAAAATAAAAGAAATAGTTTACAGTTTTTTAAATTTTTACTTATCAAGAAGACTTATTAATTTTAAAAAACTTGTACTACTTTCTGTATTATTGATTCTTTATTAAATTCTAGGAATCTATATATGTAATAAATTATTTCACATAATTTTAGATCAAATTATGAAAATACTTTTTTTGTCCAGTCACAGTAATTGCAAAATGGATTTAAGATACTGTGATATTATGATAATATTATGATAATGTAAAGTAGATACAAAATACATTTTTTAAATAAAGGTTTTATACATTTAATAAATTCTTTCTTTACGTTAATTCACAAGGTAATATATTAGTTTTAAATTTCAAGTGTTTTGTAACATTATGCATAATAATATTACTCGAGAATTTTGAAAATAAAGACTTTCAAAACGTTAAACCACATTTTGGGATTTTTAAAATTAGACAGTATCGACACTGTGAAGAAAACACTTTCAATATAACAACCATAGGTACAGCAAAATATTTAATTATTTAGAAAACTTATCGCAAAGAAAGTATACATTGATTATATATTTATCAAAAATTTATCGACAATCGCATGCTTATTAAAATTGTAACTAATTGCATAGAGTTGATTCTTTATAATAATCTTTCAATTCAATAAAAATCTGCAAAAATTTGTTCGAAGAATGACTCCTTCTACTTATCATAAAAGCGTTACCGTTTATCGATAAAGTATTAGGTATTAGGAACATTTGGAAAAATTTTTTAAATGGCTGAATTTCTCGGTACTGCAATATATTTTAAGATTTCTTTCTTATCTTTCTTTGCACGAATTATTAAATCTTATGAAAATCTTATAATATTATTTATATATTGTAATTTCGCTTAAAGAATGATAAAATAAATCTTAAATGCTTATTAAAAACAGTAGTGCGAGTTTTCTTGTTCTTCGAATTGACAGGTGAAAAAAATAAAATAAAATCTAAACATATGAGATTAATTTTGATTTTTTTTTAGTTTATTTCACATTTTTGTAATGTTTTTTATACTACGTTTATCGCAAAAATACGAATGATTATTTCAGTTTTCTAAAAAAGTATACTAGATATAAATAATTATTCATGGAATTTCGTTACTAAAAACATCTTAAATACTTACTATACTGTTACACGTTGTTATATTTTCTATGATTCTTGGCAATTCCTAACTAGTTTTAGCCTTTCTTCTAAATACGTAGTATTTACGTAAAACGCGACTTATTCTGCATAAAATCGTGCTCATTTACAAAGCTTTGGCATCATCAGTTTTTAATACTTTTTTTCTTTAAACATATTGAGCTTGTATATATTTTCTGGACTTTAAATGAATTTATAAGTTCACAAATGTATTCATAAACATGTATATTCATAAACAAGTGGTAGATCACAGATTGAATTATTAAAACTCAACTTTATGTAAAAGTTATTTTTCTTTTACTATTGCGTATATTGCACTAGATATAAATAAGTCTGTTTAAAGGTAAAAAAGTAATTTCCAAGCTTAAAACGTAAACTTTTGTAACCTTTTAACATATGTAAAAAAAATTTATGACCTTAATAAAAACTAAAATAATTTTAAAAATAATTATATAATATTAATTTTTCTCAAACTAATGTTATATACTTTTATTCTATTTAAATTATTATATACCAGTAATTAAAACTGCACTATCATAATTTATGTTTTTCAAATATTTTATTACGTCTGAACTATTTTTTGATTACACGTGACTGCAGTGGAACTCTAGACTTTAGACATCGCCTCAACCCTCGCGCGAAATGATACATCATCGATTGAAAACTTATTATGCCTTATAACACTTTATTATTAAAGAATATGCCTTGAAAATTATAATTCTTAGGAAAGAAGCGTTTTTCAATTTCCTAACGTGGATATGCAGAAGATGAATTAAATGAAAAAAGATTTGATTATAACGACTTATATAAATGATTAGCGTGCGCTAATGTTAATTGTAAAAAATGAAAATTACATTAATTTTATTTTTAAAATATTAAAACGCGATTTACAATAATAATTTCAAATTCTATGGTACAAAAAGTTTTTTTAATGCTATTTATTATTTAATAACTTCAAAATACTTTCAAAGTCATTAGCAAGGAAATATTTAACCTTTGAATTACTACGTCAAATCCTTGATAGACTTCGGGTTATAAGCAAGTTCAATTACATTTAAAGTACGTATGTAACAGCGACAGCGATCGAATATAGCATTCAAATTTATCGTTTCATAAAGTTTATTATTTCCCTTTACAGTTAATATATCAGACATCTGACTGAAAACGTATATTATTATTGCAATGCAAATAACTTAGACCTTTGTACAACTTGTATTGTTTTTATTGAACAAAATAGAATTTTAGAAAAAACCTTTAAAACGATAATTTATTGAATTCCGACTATCAAATGTAAGCTGAAAGAATTCTTTTTCATATAATTTATTTAATCTTTTTATTATAACAATGTACGATAAATTTTCTTGAGAATAGTAGCGAAAAATCTCGTCAAGTATAACTTGTGAAATATAAATATTTTGAGTACTATTAATCAAGATAACACTTTTTCCACTAATTTTGCTTTCGATTTTTATATTATTTTCGACCTATAGGTTTAATTAAAAAATTATGAAATGCCTCAATTTGAATTAAATAATAAAATCAGGCAATTGAAGAATAAGTTCTTTCAAACAAATCTTATGACAATATGTAATTTTACAGTTACCAAACTGTAATATTACTTTTAAAATATCAAAACGCTATCATTAACTTAGCATAAGTAAAGTGTAACGTATTACAAGTGTTTATACTTTGCGTTAACTCTGTCTTTACATAAAAATACGAACGTGTGTGATATAATATTTGTAAAAACTAAACGATATGTCACACATACAACGAACAAGTGCGAATAATTCAGCGTTCGAGGTGTTACTCGATATTACTCGTAAGTGGTCCTTATAAATAAATAAATACAGCTCTGACAACAATCTGTGACAGCTCACAACGACTGGATGGATTTACGCAAGACGGTTCGAAAGATCAAGTATTTTGCAGGAAAACGTCTCGACTTCTTTGCATATTGGTTCGTTAGTCCAATAAAGGAAGAGAACCTCCACACAGAAGAATTCCATTCGGATAAACTGATCCTGAGATCGGCCTACCTTGAAATCCTGTCGCTATCGTCGCCGCAGCCAGTGAAAGTGAAAGAGAACGCGGCGCGTCCCGAACGCAGGGACCGACACGAATAGCCTGTAATCGGTTTGAGCACTGCACGTACCAACGACGACACAACGAACGTTACTACGCTCCGCGCACTCACGAGCATTCATACACACGCGGTCGCTCACGGTCACACATCGGCGGCCTGTGTACGCTCGGACACCCCCGCGATACCGCAACGGTCGTTCCGCCCTTCCAGTTCCACCGTCTGTGGCTACTCCCGCGACTCTCCGACTCACTGGATAGTGCACTGTGCGTGTTACCGAACCAAACGTGGACCAATGGTCGCCACGGAACCGGCAAGTACTCGCTGCGCCACCAGCCGCGTCGCTTAATTATTCATGCTCAGGTGCGAGAGGGAGACTGTAAAGACGCTCACAAGGGGCGAGGAAGAAAGCCTTCGGCCGATGTTCCTTCAGGGCTCCGCGACTTTTTTCATATTATATTTCAACATCGATGGCTGCGGCTGTGTGGATGCCACTGAAATGCTGCGCTTCCGACTCTCCCGTCGATTGTTCAGCTGGCAAAATCGTCTTCTTATTTCGTGCACTTATTTCTCTTTATCAAAAACGCAATGTCTTTGAGCAGCAATGCATGCACGAGCAAGGGTTCGATTACGTTTGAAAGTGCGAATATTGGGAGTTAAGTTGAGAAGGCGGGTACGATCGACGAAAGCTTCTCTGGCGGTATGATTTACAAAATACGCGAATTAATAATTTCGACTGGCAAACCTGTTGATGTTTAAGTAACACTTTCCTCGTCCATGAGACACTCCAGAGCTTCGACTTTTAATTGTAAATCGTTTTCCGATCAATTACACTATTTTATAGTTTATCTCAGTCGTAAAGTCGCCTGTTATAATAAACTAAAATTTTTTCCTTTTTCAATTTACAAATATTCAATAGAGATATTTTAGTTATTAATACTTTGCTACTATACAATAGAACTTTAAGTTAGAACTTTTAGTTTTACACGCGTTATTTATGCGGGTAAAACTATTATCGTTAATATTATTGTTTCTGAAATCCCAGTATTTGAATTCCATAATAAGAAAGAACACTTAAAATAGTTCTTAATTATTTTATTTCTGCTGTTGAATATTACATCAATGTTTCTAATTTTATTAGTATAAGTATAGATTTGATTCATGCATCAAATTATATTCTCCTGTATCACTTGAGTGATATCTTAAAATATAAACTTTATATCATCTTTTATCATCAAATAATCTATTAAATAGACAAAGTTAATGAGCAATATTATTATAATCAATCCTATCGAGTGATTCATAATAAATGTCTATTTTATATAAATATCCACCAGCCCCAAGTTTAATATAACTTTATGATTTTAATTAATTTTAGTACTTCAGGTAAAAACTTGCTACACTGTAATTTACTACTTTCATTCCATACGACTATAATTGCGTGGTACCGCACTTAGAATTCATTGAGAGTTTTAAAACATTACATTTTCTTTAATATTTTTTAAGATTTACAATGCAACATTTATTATTTGTCTCAGTCTGATTATTATTTTCATTTATTCATAATAGAACTATCACCATTACAGCTACTCGATTATACATTCATATTTTTCAAGGATTTAATATCTTTTTAGCTTTTTTACTTATTCGAAATTAGTTAAATAGCTATATACACCTTTATTCGCATTCATTGTAACTTTTATAAATTTTTATATTTAGAATATGCATTTTAATAATTGTAATCTTATTAAGGTTCTTACTTATTACAATTTAAAAATATAAAAATATTATTTTTTTCAATAATAGGACTGTTATTTCTAAAAGTTGTTTTTAACATACGATAAGTTTCTATAGAATAGTAAAGTTAAAGAAAGAAATCGCTTTGTTTCTCAGTTATATAAATACGATCGAGTATACAAGAGACAAGCTCGCGTTATTGGGATTTATCTAGATTTCTGATAAAATATTTCTCTTATTATCTACTAGAATGAAAGCGCCGTAATCAACTTGCAAGAAAATCGTAAAAAATATGTCAACTTAATCTCTTATATTTCAACCAGAACTTAATAAAAGCGGAAAAATTCATTTAACCATGAAAATTGAGAAAACTTAAAATATAAACAATATTTTAAAATTAAAATAAAAATATTTTATTTTATTGTATAAATGCATGATTGTTATATTGCTCACTTGTTTTATACTCCAATTCAATAGTTATTCCAGAAAATAATCAATCGTTATTGATATAAAAATGTAATATTTCTTTTATTATAATGATCCTTTTAGCCTTTTATTGTACGAGATATTATACTAGTAGTGCAATCTTTCTCATAAGTTTTTCAAATATTTCTACTTTTAAGACTCGAATAATATTTTATACAGTTAATTCAATACTTTTATTTTTAGTGAGTTCCAGATGATCTTAATTTAGCAGTTATTATTTCTATTGAGATAATTTGGAAAAATTCTACATTTTTTGTATACCATTAAAAAACTATTAAGAATAAGGACGTACTATAAAATACTTTACAGGATGTTATTATGCAACTTACCTATAGTACAAAGGTAATTCATAGGTTTTTAGCTTCTGTAAAGTGTATGGAAATTCCCTATTATAGTCAGCGCGTTTGTAAACGTTGATGGAAAGAACTAGGTTTTTTTATTTGTGTTTCGTTTTCCGTTCCCTTTATATTAAGAAAGAAAAACGTGTTTTTTCTTTTGGTTTTCTTAACCGAATGTTCTTTGATTACACGCTGCTTGTTATTTATTTACGAGTTTATTAGTTATCTATTATATTCGAATTTAAAATTGTTGATCCGCAGTCCCAGGATACTAAATTGATAGTATGTAAGTGCGTTAAAAATAATAATAACAAATATAATAAAGAGATGTAAAAGAGAAGATACAGTAATATTTATTATTTAAAGTCTATAAGAAAAATAATACATGTAACTTAGAAGAAATTTGAATTTTTCTAAATTAACACTTTCTAATATGACTTGAAAAGAATATATTTAATGATTAAGAAAGCCAAGAAAATATGTCTCAACTAATAGAACTAGGGTTTATCTCATCGTGCGTTTACAGAAATTTTATCCAAGTGTCTCGTTGAATATTGCATTCTAACAGACATATTCTTTACTATGTGCAGTATACATATATCACATATAGATTTAATTTTAAGATTAGCCAAATTCATAATTGAGATTGTAATAACTTTAATACGAAATTCTATAATTCAATTACAATATATCATTTACAAATTTGGAGCCTAAAATAATCCAATATCTTCGGTAAAATAATATTCTAAAGGTATTAATTCTAAAACATTATTCGAGAAACATCGCTTGAGGCAAAAGTAAAGACACCGAAATTATGCTTGACAATTAAAAGTGTGAATTACATGTTGACTATGATACGAGCCCATATCGATCACCTGATTCGTAAACATTATTTCTAAGTATATATCGACTTACAAATGACCATGGAAAAATTACGTTTCTTCTCTGGATACATTAAATAACTATGTCAATATCCAAACCATTGTAACCCCTGAAATTTAGGAAAATAATTGAAGTCGTCATGCTAACGAATATACTAATTAGTCTATACTCAGTTTCGAGTAATTGTAATATGTTTAATTGATTGGTTTACCAAACTTCGTTGAAATATTATCGCCATAACTGATACATTTTTTAATTAAATAAAAGAGTTTATAATTTTTCATTTTCAATCGATAAGTATGTTGCAGAAAACTAAAATATTTGTGAAAAAGTAACGAATAACTTTCAAAGTATTCCAGAAAAAATATCTTAAAATTATGTTTCTTTTTTGTTTGTTATTGCCAAGCAACGTTATTTTCCTGTTTTATTTACCTAGATCTATTTTTACATAACATAAGACGGTGTCTGTTTCGATTTGTTCTTTAATATCAGATTTATGATATTTAAAATAATAATAAATACATTTTTCTCTTAAGAATTTTCAAATTGCTAGGAGATGAAATTAGGCAACATTTTAATTCTGATTAGTACGTTTAGTGTGGTATCAATTAGCTTCGGCTATTCTCCTAATCGAACAGGTAATATTAAAGTTGTATTAAAGTATCAAGTTCATATTTCTCGTGTATCACAAGTACTATACGATAAATAACACATTTTTCATAATTATTAGCATGGAGAAAGGTTTCGCAATTCAACTCCCAGCCGAAAGCATTAATTGAAGTTTTAATGAATGATATTGAAGTCCAAGAAATTGATGATGGGGTGAGAAATTCAAAAGTAAAAAAGTCATCGGATGAAGATAATGTAATGAGTGATAACATTTCATTCAAAAGGTTAGAATTTTCTGTTTGACAGAACAGAAAAATGAACTTTTCAAATTATTTAAAACTGTTCCAAATATTCAAAATCCTTAACCGCTTTTCCTTTTCAAATTTATATTTTCCCAGTATTAAATTCGTTTGATTTTATTATATTAATTGTAATATTATATTAATTGTAATTTGTAATATGTTACGTAATAAAATCGATGTGTACTTATTTTAAATTTTTTTTAAACGCATTTATGAATTTAGTTATACCATTAGTTATAACCATTTAGTTATACTAATTAACTAATAAAAGTATATTGCAAAATGTAAATTTCATGTTAATTAATTTAATATTATTTTCTATCATTATTTTTATTAATTTTCCTATAATTAAAATCATAGTTATAATAAACACACTTTATTTTATTTAAAGTAACCCGGATAATCAGACTAATTTCATAATGAAATTGATTCCGGAATCAAAATTCAGACTGAATATACCAGAGAATATTATTATCAATCCTTCTGTAAAAGAAACAAACAAAAATGGCCCCCTGAATGTGATTTTACTATTGATCGATAGACTAGATGAACAAAATGTAGAAACATATTCTGAATATTTACGATCTTTCCCAATTCAAGGACTTTTAAAGGTTTCATAATTTTTTCTAAAATATTATTATTTTTAGAATATTTTGCAAACTTTATATTAGTTTAATATCATAAATTAAATAATAATTGCTAATTTGTAAAGTACTTAGAACGTATTTTTTATCAATTCCTTAGGGTTGCCCGGAGATGTCTGACAAGTTTAATTTTGCTGAAGGAATTGTTGCTTGTAATTGCGAGGATTTATTGAAATCTAATATGATTTCTCTTTTATCATGGGCTCAACATGAAAAAAAAATGTCTACAAGTAAACATTTTTTTTTGCTAGCATACTGCAATTGATTTTAATAAAATCAATATTATTATATAACATGATTTTTAGGTGCTTTGTATGAAATATTAGAGGTGAATAGTCAAAGCTTAGTAAATCCTCAAATACGTCGAATCGATCGTCAAGTACAGAAGTCTTGGTTCTTAAACGATCCAAGTAAATGCACATTTTTATAATTTCTAATATACTAAGATCAATGATTCCGTATTTTACAAAAGATTGTTGCTTTAGCATCTTTAAATATTTTATAGAAGCAATCGTTTTGCTTTTTCATATAATATATTTATTTAGCAGATATTCTTCAATATTTACTTTAGTTTCGTTTGATTAATAACTTCATTAATTCAGTGAAAAATTAATATAAAAAATCAAATTATTTCAGAATTCAATGTGTTTATAAAGATTTTAACTGATACTTCAAAAATGTAGGCAGAAAAAATATTTACAAGTTGCTCTACTATAATAATTCATATTTTAAATACATAAATATTAAAAACAATTTTTATAGAAGGAACGTAATTAATGTCTTTAAAATATAACGTACAAGCTCCTTCATATTACGCTCCATCATAAGCTTGCGATAGCAGTTTTATAACCAAATTAATGGTTTCGATTTTGGAAACTCTTTTTAAGTAAACAAATTAGATTAAGCAAATTATATATTACTATTTATTATATTATACTTTATATATTATTATTAATTAGCACTGAGTTAATACGATTTCCTACAAAATTATCGATCTTTTCTAAAAGTTATCAAAGAAAATAAAAGCTTATCTAAAGTTTGACGGATGCCTAGCGATGAAAACGTTACTAATTTGATTAAAATTATTTTAATGAACTTTAATACTACTGGAATTTCAATTGGAAAGCATTCTGTTATGACTTGTAATTAAAAGTTTTACGAGTAAAAAATTTCATGATATCGGGTTGTATAATTTTCTTGAATTTATGACATAATTCTTCCATAACTCCAAAATTATCTTGGAATGATTATATATCTCATAAAAATATCATCTTTTTTATTCGTACTATATATTTATACTTTTTAAATAGCGTTACGTATAACTAACGATAGAAGCTATTCTAGAGGAAGACTCGAGAAAAATTACATCCAGCATATTCGATCATGAATTAACGTCGGGAAGTTTCTATTTTTACAATAGATACTCTTTTAATTGAGCTATATACTCCTTTATTGGATAACGTTGCGTTTCCTTCTTTGACTCTTCCTCGTATCCTAGTCATAGTGCGAAAAAAAATACGACAGGCTTGCAAATAAAAGACTACCAAACATATTTGTTTAGTGTATAAAAACAAGTGAAAAAGAATAAGAACAAGAAGTAACACCGTAGTTCACACAGAAAAGGCTTAATTAAACTATTATAAAAATAGAATCGACTGAGCACTACCAGTCAGAAGATAATTCTCAGAATAAAGAATTATGGCGCGTAAAGGACATTTTAGCGAAACTTAGAGAGGCGTTCTTCCGCACCCTTCTTAATAACATCGGTAGCGGTACCAGTAACGATCAGCAACATGTCGCGGACTTCCATCAATTAGCTACACGTACTCTTGAAGATTTGAACAGAATGGCCAATGAAAATGGCTATATATTAGTGATCACAGCTACCACAGATGAACTTCCCGATGCTCTCAAACTTCTTCAACATTACGTAAGTTCACTGATGGTAAACTTTCCGAAACAAAAAGTTATCTAAAATAATATTTACAGCTCAAAATATTACAATTTATCAAATATTCTTATATCAAATATTCGCCGTTATTCTCCGTGAATATAAATAATTATTATATATATATATATATATATATATATTATTCAGTCTAGTATTATTATCATATATAAGTATACGTTCGTATTATTAAGGTTTAATCTAATATAAAAAATTAATGTAAATAATAATTATTATTCCTTAAATTTAAATGTGTTATAATGTTTTTTCTTGTTGAAGTAGTTTAAAATATCCAAACTATTTATACTTAAAAATTGCTTTTATCTTTGTTTATATGCTTTTTATATGATAGCAACTGTTCTAAAAAATTCCTAGTCTCTTTTTTTCCTTTTCCTGTACGGTTATTGATATTAAATAATCATGTTTTTTATTTTTTGAATTTAATTTCAACTTTGGATAAGACTTTGAATATTCAACTAAATTCTGATCTGACATTTTACTTTTTCAGAAAAGAAATATAACACGTAAAAGTTTCAACAAGTACCGTTTATTACAATCTGTGTCAACATACATGATAAAAATATCTCAATTATAAAAGCATGATTCATCAAATATCTATAAATAATTAGCAATAAATAAGTAATAACGTGTCAATATTTTTATTCTTATATTTAATTATAATTAAATATATAGAATTAATAATATTAATTATTACTTTAAACTATTTTCTTCGTATGTAGTGCATAGACTTACATTATATCTAATATTATTAAAGTTAGTTCCCTCTTCTTCAACTAAAATTTCTAATTTATTAATAACGTTTGAGAAACATTTTATAAAGTAACAATAGCAGTATAAAAATAATTATATACGACATGTGACTCTATAATTACGAAATATTTAATGTCTTTAGATAGATATCAACTCTAGATCTCCGAAAGAAAAGCTATTGAAAATGGTAGCTTTTCAATTTTAATTTTTATTCATAATCTAGAAGCGTAATAATCACTAAATACGAATTGTCATCTTTCTTTACTATTTTAATGAAAGGTATTTACTTTTGTTCTTATTCGAGATAGATATTCCTAACATATTGTACAAATATATTTCTGGAAAGGGATTCAAATTTATATGCGTGACTTTACCCAATTTATATATAAATGAAAAACAAAAATACTTAATGTTTCTTTTAAGTATGATATCTATGTAAACATTAAATAATCAGTAACTTATACACAGTAAAATTTTTTATGCATCCAATATTTCTGCTACACTGACTAAAATATAAGGTATTTAATTCAATTTTTATAAAATATATAATTTATAAAATATATATTTTATAAATCAATTATTATAAAAAAATAAAATAAACAATATAATTATATATTCATCAGTTTACTTCAAAGAAGGAAATGATGTACCACTACAGGTTTAAAAAGTAAAATAGTTTACCAATCTTATTAAAAAATATTTTTATTTTGAATATTTAAGTTTGTTGTAATTAATACTACCTTTAATTCTAAAAATATTATGTATAATAATATTTAATTGTACAAAGTAGGTGGTTTTTCTGTCAAATTAATGGCAAATTCTGGTAAAATAATAAATCGTGTGATTTCTTAATATAAGAATAAGACAAAATGTACCTTTTATTGTCGTCGTTTTAGCTAGTAAACAGGTATATGATATCAGTTCTGATATTGTGAAACACAGAGTAAAATTATGTTAATGACAACATAGATTCCTCGTAAATTCAAGACAGTAAATGTAATAGTATTGACACCAAAGGAATAATAAAAGAATGTAATGCGTATATCCACCGAACCAGTATTTATTTATTTATTTTAATAATGTAAGGATTTAGATATCGAATGTGAAAAAATATATCTAAAATTATCGATGCTCGAAGGTTGAGTCACAGAACAGTCTGATCATCGTAACAAGTACGTGTCCACGGGATAGAAACAACGTCTTGCCATTTTTCGCTCGGGGACCGGGTTCGAAAAATCTCATCAGTGGAGGCCTTCATAGTGTGTATGCAATACCAAACATCGTACGCGTTATCCTCGATGATTACGCATGCCGGGATTTAACTAATTGCGAGAGATCCCGCGTTCACGAAGAAGTCACCACCGCGACTCCCCAACACATTAGACCAATTATCATATATGATGAGTCGGAAATTCCTCGTAACAGATTCTCTAGAAATGAGCAACCGATAAGTAAAGTCCAAGAGGTGAGTTTTCACAGCGATTTTCACTACTAAAATGCTCAATTCTTAAACGTCTTGTGTGAGGTAACTTTTTCTCGTCGAATAATCTAAAGAATTAATTACACTGTATTTTATTAAGTTATAAATTTCATTGTATAAGATGCATGGTAAACTCATAAATTAAGTAACTCATTAAATAATTATTATTTTGATTTTTATATCGACTTTTATAATTCACTTATCAACAGTAATTTTAGATAATTACTAAAATTATAAGCTTCCAGTCTTTTTAATAAATATACTAGCTTTTACTATTTTATAACACTTAAATTTATGCAATTATACGCCTGTAAGCATCTAATTAACGTAAAAAATAAAATATATATCTAATTAACTATAACCGTTAATAAAGATTACGTATATTCTTCATTTGAATTAATACGCACTCATTACATATTCTATGTTCTATTTGAGATTATTATAATAGACTTTTTGTCGCAATTATATTTTATTTTATAAAATTACGTCATTTAAATTACATTCATGCTACTTTTGTAGCATGCTGTAGCTAAATCATTTTATAATACATACACATATATATATATTTAAATAAAAACACAAATAATCATTAATTTCGAACATACAATTGTATATACTATTATTTATTATTTATAAATAGTACCTTATGAATCAAGAAAATCCATTCATTAAAAAGTATATGAAATATAATCGAATTAACAGATTTTCCTTGTTCTATTCGTTATAAATCTTCCTAATTATATTATTCATGCCAAAAATATAATCGTATTATATATTTTACAGAAAGTTCATGAGAATATTCCAGTTGTATCCAATACTACCGCAAAAAATGTAAGTATAAATTCTTAATATGCGTAATTTAAGCTTATTCTTATTTGATATTAATAATTTTTTCAGAACACAAAGTTAAGTACAAAAGAAGTTCCTGTTAACTTGGATATTAAATTACGAGTAGGAGATGAAATGGTATTTAATAATTCTCAAGAAATTACTTCATATTCTACTCTTCTCGTAGCTGAAATTATAATTATTATAACAAATTACGCATTGAAATTTTAAGTTATTGATCTAAAATAGATGTATGAATTCACTAATTTTAGAACTAATAATTATTTATTTCTGTTGAATACCTATTCATTTTTAATCCATATTTATATGAAAATAGTTTATAATTACATGCTTGTACACAAATTAAAAATATACCACCATTGTAATATTTTTTCTATTAAATTGCTATAATAAAAGTGTTTCAATGAACGATATAAAATCAATTAATTTTAATTTGAATATCTCTACGTTTATATAGAGTTGGTACGTAGAAATCAATTATTTTGAATATTAGGTCAAAGCTAACATATATAAAGATAAAAATAAATTAAAAATGCAATAATTATTACCAACGTTATTAATTATATTTTTATTAATTGTATTATATGCATTATTATTTATTTTCTTATAATATCTTTATTATCTATGATTATTTAACAATTATTGAATACAGTACAATTAATAAATCGTTAAAATATAATGATTGCAGTAATTGTAAAAGATCCAACAAATAATAATTTCTTCCATTTTTATTCTAATGATTTTGAACATTAAAACCCGTGAGCGATTCATCGAAAACAATATTCTTTAATTTATTAAACGTAGCTTGAATGTAAATACTGTCAAAGTAATTATTAATAATGGTAACAAAAGAATTTATGATGCAGTAATACACTTAAGCGAATACAATATTTATTTAATTGAAAAACATAATTAATTTGTCTTAGAAATAAAGGCATTTTACTTCCTTATTTAAATATGTAAGTATAAATATAGTAATGATTACGTATTAAGTTTTGAAGACTATTTTCCATCAACTTAAAGTTGTATCAATTTTATTAAACATATGTTAATTATGAAAAATACTATTTTTATGTAAAACTTGAAAAGTAGTTACAATTTTACAAGATACATGTGTTTCAGAAAAGAAATAAAAAGTTATATGATTATGCTTAAATAAATGTAAAATTTAAGACTACAATATTAAATTCAGAAAATATTAGTATTTTTTCTTTTATTGTTATATTATAACGGTTACACAATATTAGTAGATCATTGAATAGAAACTGAATTTTTCATAATAATATTATACGTAATAAAATTTGCGATAATTAAATGAAATATTTACAATCAATTATCAACTTTGATTTAATAATAAAATATTGTACAAGAATGCACGCAATATAAAACTATAAATTATTAATGTCAAATCATACAGTTATTATTTAAATAATTCTTGATAAAATCATAATACTAATCATTTTTTTAATATTAATGTACGTATTTTTTAAAATATAGATACATCGATTATTTTATTAATAGCATTTAAGTTTCCACAAAATACTAAAAAGTACTAAAACTATAAACTACTCTATACATATATTTACCTATGCAGCAATTAGCTAAAGATTTGTTGCAATTGAGGATTAATTTACTTATAATTATTATTGAAATTATCTTTTAGTTTTGTGAAATCAAAAGTAAAATGAATATTATGTATTTATGAGTATGTATGTTAGCAAGTACTTTCGGTAACAACAATAAATGAGGCAACTTTCACGAAAATTTTGTATAATTTTCCCTATAACTGGACGTGACCTATAATTGACTTAAGTATTTGTAACAAAAATCAATTATTTTCATTAACTAGCTCATTCTGAATAAATTCTTAACTGTTCTCAATCTTCGATGATTTTAAATTTTCAATTTAGCGATTTAATTTTCGATATTCACGTACGAACCTCTGAAATTCATTTGCATAGTGGATAAATTTTAAATATTAATACGTCACTCAGTTATTATATAAGCAATTTTGACATGTAATTGCTAAATATTCATGCTGTACGCGCAAAGGATTGTGGCAAGAGCACAAAGCCACTTTTGTATACATTTTGCGCACACGATATCCTTTTGCAATCTCAGCACGCAGAGTCAGCGGAATGTTTCGAGACGCGTAATCGTACCTACTTACAGCTT